>CM056578.1:98135308-99347808 GCA_029721435.1 Gymnothorax reevesii
AAGGACATGTGCATTGTGATCAAACAGGAATATGTAAAATAAGATCATGCACATTGTGATCCAGCAGGGCTCTGTAAAATATGGACATGTGCATTGTGATCCAGCAGGAGTCTGTGGAATATGAAAGTGTGAATTCTGATCCAGTAGGGATCTGTAAAATAAGGACAGGCATTCTGATCTAGCAGGGATCTGTAAAAACTAGACGTATGCATTCTGAACCAGCAGGGATCTGTAAAATTAGGACATGTGCATTGTGATCCAGCAGGGGTCTGTAGAATAAGGTCATGAGCATTGTGATCCAGCAATGCTCTGTGCAATAAGGACATGCATTGTGATCCAGCAGGATCTGTAGAGGAAGGTCATGCTAATTGTAATCCAGCAGGCCTCTTTAAAATTAGGATATGTGCATTGTGATCCAGCAGGGCTCTGTAAAATAAAGGGATGCGTATGTTGATCCAGCAGGGCTGTGTCAAATAGGGACATTTGCATTCTGATCCTGAAGGGATCTGTAAAATAAGGACATGTGCATTATGATCCAGCAGGGATTTGTAGAATAAGGTCATGTGCATTGTGATCCAGCAATGCTCTGTACAATAAGAACATGTGCATTGTGATCCAGCAGGACTCTCTAAAATAAGGACATGCATTGTGATCCAGCAGGGATCTGTAGAGTAAGGTCATGCAAATTTTGATCAAGCAGGGCTCTTTAAAATAAGGACATGTGTATTGTGATCCTGCAGGGCTGTGTCAAATAAGGACATCTGCATTCTGATCCAAAACGGATCTGTAGATTATGGAAATTTGCATTCTGATCCAGCAGGGATCTGTAGAATAAGGTCATGTGCATTGTGATCAGCAGATATCAGGAGAATAAGGTCATACACATTTTGATCCAGCCCGGCAGTGTAATGTATGGAAATGTGCATTCTGATCAAAGAGGGATCTGTAGTTTATGGAAATGTGCATTTTGCTCCAACCAGTAGCTATAAAATAAGGATATTCCCTTTGAGATCCAGCAGGGATCTGTGGAATAAGCTCATGCACATTGTGATCAAGCAGGGCTCTGTAAAATTAGGATATGTGCATTGTGATCCACCAGGGATCTGCGGAATATGAAAATCTGAATTCTGATCCAATAGGGATCTGTAAAATAGGGACATGCATTCTGATCTGGCAAGGATCTGTAAAAACAGGAGTTATGCATTCTGATCCAGCAGGGATCAGTAAATTAAGGACATGTGCATTGTGATCCAGCAGCAATCTGTACAATAAGGACATGTGCATTGTGATCCAGCAGGGATCTGTGGAATATGAAAGCATGAATTCTGATCCAGCAGTGATCTGTAAAATAATGACATGCATTCTGATCCAGCTGGGATCTGTAAAATAAGGACATGTGCATTGTGATCTACTTTGGCTCTGTAAAATCAGGACATGTGCTTTCTGATCCTGCAGGAATCTGTTGAATAAGGTCATTTGCATTGTGATCCAGCAGGGCTGTGTCAAATAGGAATATCTGCATTCTGATCCAGAAGGGATCTGTAGATTATGGAAGTTGGCATTCTGATCCAGCAGGGATCTGTAAAATTAGGATGTGCTTTCTGATTCAGCAGTGATCTGTAAAATAAGGATATTTGCATTCTGAACCAGCAGGGATCTGTAGAATAAAGGCATGTCAACGGTGGTCCAGCCGGGATCTGTAAAATAAGGACATGTATTCTGATCCAGCAGTGATTTGTCAAAACAGGACGTTTGCATTCTGATCCAGCATGGATGTATAAAATAAGGACATGTGCATTATGATCTAGCAGGAATCTTTAGAATAAGGTCATGTGCATTGCGATCCAGCCAGGCTGTCTACAATAAGATGATGTACATTGTGATCCAGCAGGGCTTTGTATAATAGGACATGCATTGTCATCCAGCATGGATCTGTAGAATAAGGTCATGGGCATTGTGATCCAGTAGCGCTCTTTAAAAACAGGACTTATGCATTCTGATCCTGCAGGGATCTGTAGAATATCGAAATTTCGAGTCAGCAGTTACCTATAAAATAAGGACGTGCATTCTGATTCAGCAGAGATCTCTAAGAAACATACATGTGCATTCTGATCCAGCAGGAATCTGTAAAATATGGAAAAGTGAATTCTGATTCTGCAGGGATCAATAAAATTAGGACGTGCAATCTGATTCAGCAGGGATCTGTAAAAAAGTACATGTGCATTCTGATTCAGCAAGGATGTGTAAAATTAGGATATATGCATTGTGATCCAGCAGGGCTCTGTACAATAAGGACATGTGCATTCTGATCCAGCAGGATCTGTAGAATAAGGTCAAGCGCATTGTGATCCAGCTCAGCTGTGTAAAATATGGAAATGGCCATTCTGATCCTGCAGGGATCTGTAGAATATGGAAATGTGCATTCTGATCCAGCCAGAATCTTGAAAATTAGGACGTGCCTTCTGATTCAGCGAGGAACTGTAATATAAGGACACGTGCATTCTAATCCAGCAGAGATCTGTAAAATTAGGCCATGCATTCTGATTCAGCTGGTATCTGTTGAAACAGGACTTGTGAATTCTGATCCAGCAGGGATCTGTAACATAACGTCATGTGCATTGTGATCCAGCAGGACTCTGTAAAACAAGGACATGCAAATTCTTATCCAGCAGGGATCTGTAAAATAAGGACATCTTTATTCTGATCTAGCTTGGATTTGTAGAATAAGGTTGTGTGCATTGTGATCCAGCAGGGATTTGTGGGATATAAAAATGTAAATTCTGATCCAGTAGGGATCTGTATAATAAGTACCTGCATTCTGATCCAGCAGGGATCTGTACAAACAGGGCTTGTGCATTCTGATCCAGCAGGCATCTGTAAAATAAAGTCATACGCATTTGATCCAGCAGTCTGTTTTCTCAGTCACATAAAGGGGCTAAATTTGTTGACTGCCTTCTGTTGCCTAAGTAATACTGCAGCTGCAAAACAGCTCTGAGACTTACACTTTTACATGGCTCATTACGCAGGACAGCACAGTGGATTACACTTTTACAAAACTCATTATAACTACCTTAATGAGATTTATGGGTCAGAGACAGACAGTTTCCTAATTGGTTACAGAGCACATTCTGCATAGCACACCCTTTACTGAACACAGGTATGTATGCGCACACTCAATCAGGCACACTCACACATGTGCACACAAACACACTCACGCACGCACGCACGCACACACACAAACACACTCACGCACGCACGCACGCACACACACACACACACACACACACACATATGCACATACACTTAAATACACAAAAGAACACACATGCTCATTCATTCACACAGATACACATGCGTGTATGCACATACACAAATTTAAACACACAAGTACACACATACACACATAAACAATCGCAAAAACACACGCACACTCAATTCAGTTTGAAACTCTTTCATGGGCACATAGTAAATACTGACTCAAAACCCTTGTTTCCACCAAGCAGTCTGGTTCACTTCAGGTCTGTTTTTCACTCATTGGAATGACTATTTTTGCATTTCCATTGTCAGAAGTTCTAGATGGGACCAAAAGAACTGTTCTAAACCATCCGAGCAATGCCTGAGGGGAAGTAAAATGAAAAAGAGATCATAATAGCCAGAGTGGCGTTCATAGAAAAGGCTGAGTCAACTAAGCCAAGGCTATTTACCATTACTGTTCAAGCCCCCATATTATCTTTTCTTTTAACCCAACCCACATATACGAGTTTAGTTGGTGGTGGAAAGGCATGCCAGAACAGGGATTTAGGTACTGGTCCATATAGGTTACGGACTGGTTCAATGGATACTGTACTGAAGGTAAGGGGTGGAGTGGGACACTAAAATCCACGGGGAAAATTCTGTCCGCACCAGCCCACCACTGGCCCAACCCATCCCCAATTTACAGCATGAGATGGTAATAGCTTTTTCCCCTGATTGTATATAGGCTGCAAGTTAGGGGGTATATAATGCACCCCACCTACCCTCACACATTATGATATTTTCCATCCATGACAGAGAAACATCAGATAGGATATGTCCATAGACACAAGCATGTCAATTGATTTTGTCACATCTAGATGTGATTTAAAAATGACTGAGACCTATCCAATCTTCCCCCACCACATCATGCACAATAAAATCCTCTATTGTACAAAGGCAAATCAAGTGAGCAATTATGGCAATTTAAATTAAAGGAAAAACTAATTACATCACCAAAATCATGCAATTTCTATAATTGTATGTACTCTTGATCTGAATGATCTGAATAAACATAGGCCAAATTGCCAAAATCTAATCAATCAAGAAAAAAAATGCATCTTTTTTTAAATATTCATATTTTTAAATATGAATTTCATCCATGACCGCAAAATAAATTAAACTGGCTGGATTTGGGCCGCTGGTATTGTTTTGTTTTTGGCAGTAGTGGCACTACTGACTATTGATTGTGGAGAGTGACGCCCTGACAGTTCCCCAAATGTTAGTGAGCAAACGTTGAACCTAATATTACACTCTCATAACTACCTTACCCGTTAGCTAAGTTAAGCAACTAGCTAGAAAACATAAGTAATGTCACTCGTCCCGCTAGCTAACGTCAGCTGATACATTATAGTTAATGCCGTGGTATAAGCATAGACTGTATAAATCAGCCTATGGGACAAAGTCCAGATTTCCTACATTGTGCATGAACATACGGAAGCTCATAAGAATTAGCAAATTGGAGTAAGATAACGATTGGCGTAAAAATAGCCAGTGCCTGTATTTTTTTCGCTTTGGAATATGCCGCCTTCAGAGTTTTCCAGCGATGCATAACTTGGTTGGCAGTTAAAACAAAACCAGCATCTCCACTTTTCGCACATGTTAAAGATATCATTGTTACGGTGCTTTCGCCAATATATTCATGTCTATAATTATCTGAATGCACACAGTCGTCTCCTCTTAGCTCCAAGAAGGCTAATTCCTTGTGAATTGAACAGGCGCATACGTAGTTGAATATTCTGTTCGGGGTCATTTTCCGATTATGGTGTATACATGAGCCAATATTCCGATTAAAACAGGCATATGCCAGGGGTCTTATTCGGAATATTTTGAATCGGAAAATGACCTTAATCGGGTAATTGCACGCGTTTACATGACAGGCACACAATCGGAATATTCTCATATTCCAATTAATACAAGAATATGGTGTGCATGTAAACGCAGTCAATGATGAAGCAAGTCATTAATGCTCGTGCTCTGTTCCATACCCTGGGGGCTTACTGCTGCTCTCTGCGCCAATGGCTTTTCATGCATATGCATGGTAGTGTGGGGAGGCCCCCGAACAGAGCCATTCCGCCAAATTCAAATATTGCAAATTACAACCCCGATTCCGAAATAGTTGGGACAAACTGTAAGCTCTGAATAAAATCAAAACGCAATGACTTTCAAATCACACCAGCCACTATTTTATTCACAATAGAACAGAGATATCACAGCAAATGTTGAAACTGAGAAATGTTACTATTTTATCCGCAAAATGAGCTCATTTCAAATTTGATTGCTGCTACATGTCTCAAAAAAGTTGGGACAGGGGCCTGTTTACCATGGCATAACATACCCTCTTCTTTTTAACACAGAATGCAGGTGTCTGGATATTGAGGAGACAATTTTCTTGAGATTAGCCATTGGAATTTGATACCACTCTTGTTTAATACAGGCTTCCCGTTGCTGGAGAGTTTTGGGTCTCCTTTGACATACTTTTCGTTCAATTATGCGCCAAATGTACGCAATCGGTGAAAGATCGGGACTGCAGGCAGGCCAGTTCTGCACATGGACTCTTCTACTACGAAGCCATGCTGTTGTAATAGCTGCAGTATGTGGTTTTGCATTGTACTGCTGAATTACACAAGGCCTTCCCTGGAATAGATGTTGTCTGGAGGGGAGCATATGTTGCTCTAAAACCTTTATAAACCTTTCAGCATTCATGGTGCTTTTTAAAACATGCAAGTGTGCCTCACCATATGCACTAAGACATCCCCATACCATCAGAGGCTTTTGAACTGAACGCTGATAAAAGGTGGGGTGTTCTTTCTCCTCTTAAGCCCAGAGGACACGACGCCTATGATTTCCAACAAGAATGTCAAATTTGGACTCGTCTGACCACAAAACTCTTTGCCACTTTGCTAGAGTCCATTTTAAATGAGCCTTGGCCCACAGAACACGGCAGTGCTTCTGGATCATGTTCAACAATGTCTTCCTTTTTTCATGATAGAGTTTTAGGTGGCATCTGTGGATGGCATGGCGGACTGTGTTTACAGACAGTGGTTTCTTGAAGTATTCCTGGGCCAATTTAGTAATGTCAATGACAGAATCAAGCCGGTGAGTGATGCAGTGGTGTCTGAGGGCCAGAAGATCACGAACATCCAGTAAAGGTCTTTGGCCTTGTCCCTTACGCACAGAGATTTTTCCAGTTTCTCTGAATCTTTTGATGATGTCATGCATTGTCGATGATGAGACCTTCAAAGCCTTTGGAATTTGACGTTGAAGGACATTGTTTTTAAAGTATTCCACAATTTTTTTACACAAGCCTTCCCAGGTTGAGAGCCACTGGCCATCTTTACTTCTGAGAGACTCACCCTCTCTAAGACATCCCTTCTATATCCAATGTTACACACCTGATGCCAGTTAACTTAATTACTTGCTAAATGTTCTTTCAGCGAACTCTCTTGTGTATTAATTGCTTTTTCAATCCTTTTTCTCTCTGTCCCACCTTTTTGAGACCTGTTGCAGCCAGAAAATTTGAAATAAGCTAATTTTGTGGAAAAAATGTAAAGTGTCTCAGTTTCAACATTTGAAATGTTATCTATGTTTTATTGTAAATAACATATTGGCTCATGTGATCTGAAAGTCATTGCATTTTGATTTTAATCACAATTTACACTACGTCCCAACTACTTTGGAATTGGGGTTGTTATTTGCTGCAAATAATACTATAATTTAGGGTTTTAACAAAATGGAAGGACTGAAATCAGTTCAGTGGGTTTACTGAAGCTCTTAGTCACACAAACAGAGTCAAAGCCAAGCAGTAGTATGGCAACACAGATGGGGAAATCCAAACTATAATCATATAACAGTCCACAGGTTGAATGTAGATTAGAAGGTATGCCAAACACTGGGGTAATCCAAATCATCAACCATAAAGCCAGCCAGGGATCATAATCAGAAAATCAACAAGACACAAGGGAGAAGGTAGAAATCATAATCTTTGGACAAAAACAAACCGTGAGCAAAAAGCTCTCGGAAGTAGAGAAATGCTTTTGAGAAGACAGGAAAACTGACAAACAAACTCGCAAAGGACAAAGTGAAACACTGGGGTGTTTTAGGGAACAAACTAGGGCTGATTGGGAGCAGTTACAGGTGTGTGTGCTGGGGGAGCGCGGCTATAAACAAGGGAAGGAGAAGGGAATAATGAACCAACAGAATGGGGAGGGCGCATGCAGAGAGGGAATGAAAACAAAAGCACGTGGTCACTGAATGTGAATGGAAATATGGATGATACAAAACACTGAAGAAAAACAACAAATACAGTATACAGAAACACATGAACAATGACGAACACAGCTCTAAAACCCTGCAGTACCACAGGCAAGGTCCTGATTACACACTTCTGTTGACTATCCGTTGGTGTTCCCCAAAAATGAACTTGATGCATGCAGTCATATCTCAATTTCCTTTGTTTATATGAAGTCAGCCTGTCTCGTTAGGTTCAATTCAATTCAGTTTTATTTGTATAGCGCTTTTCACAGACTGACTGTTACAAAGAAGTTTTCAGCACAAAATAATTTTTTTTTTTTTAAAAAAAGGGGAGTGCCCAACCTAACTCCCACTAAAGTGAATGTGTTACATCATTTCTAAGTGATGTAGTTTATTGACTGGGCTGACAACCATCTAAACCCAGCGGCCTGGGACCAGATGACATGACTGAATACAACGAGCCATTTTCAGTGTGCTGCAGAGTTACCATGGATACAAACAGGTGCCATTAAAGTTGCTCCTCAGTGGAACTGGGCATTAGACAAGAGCATCCTCATCTCCGCTATACTCCCTTATTGTAACAATCCCCCTTGTTACACTCATCTGTTCTCATTTCTTCAGCTTTTCTCCATCCATCCTCCATCCCTCCGTGCCGCTCTCCTTCTGCAGAGATGAAAGGAGAAACAGTTTCAGGAGCTTATGACAAACTGCTGACAAAGCGACCAACAGCACAAGCATCATTTATCACTGTCATCTTTCCCTCTCCCCCCTCACTCTCTCTCACTCCCCCTCTGTCCTTTTCTCTCTCTCTCTTTATCTCACTCTCTCCCCTCTTTCTCTCTCCTGCTCTTATCTCTTCCCCCAAACTTTCTCTCTCCCTCTCTTTCACACTCATTATTTCTCTGTCCCTCTCTCACACTCATTCTTTCTCTCTCCCATTCTCACACTCATTCTTTCTCTCTCCCTCTCTCACACTCATTCTTTCTCTCTCCCTCTCTCACACTCATTCTTTCTCTCTCCCTCTCTCACACTCATTCTTTCTCTCTCCCATTCTCACACTCATTCTTTCTCTCTCCCTCTCTCACACTCATTCTTTCTCTCTCCCTCTCTCACACTCATTCTTTCTCTCTCCCTGTCTCTCCTCCATCTCTCTCTCTCTTTCTCTCTCTCTCCCCCTTGGAATAAAAGTGATCGAGCTGTGGTTAGTCTGTAGAAGCCGGTTAGAGGTGTTACTGCAGTAATGCAGTTTCACACAATAACCCCCCCACACACACACACTCACACACACTGAAGCTGCGCCACTGCTGCTAATCACCGCCGCTTATCGACCAACTGACAAACCAACACCAAAATACGCTCCAGGCCACATCTAAAGTATACTGCTGAAAGGAGAAGACATTTTTCCAATTCATGGACTTAAAAGCCTATTTTTCAGTTTGAAGGGGAAACTACTGAATGAACTGCAATTTTTGTCTACATGTGTAAAAAGGATATAGAAACAACATTTGAATGCCACATATAACACTAAAATATTTGCCAAGATAGGCTCATCTCCTGGTTGTAGTGTCGACTGTCAGTGCTTCTGGTTCGGAACCAGTTTGGTTCAAAATGCTCCGAACCTTGGTTCTTTGTAGTAAACCGGCCCATGTTTCCACTAGTTTTGAGCGGTACTGATGTAAACATTGACACGTCAACTGGGTGTGTGATTTGGTTCTGTACGCGAAGATGAACTTTCAGTCTATATCAAGTAACACAGGTAGGCACTCACATATCCGCTACATGGCGGGCCCAACTAAGTTCATCTCACGGTCATGATAAGTGCTAATCGTAGACCTCCACAGTACAGTAGCTGCACGGAGAACCTTATCTTGTAAAGGAATTATGCATGAGCACCACTTCGAAAACAATCTCAACTGGTTCCGCGGACCTGAATTTAGTGTTGACTGATTTTTCCGCATGCAAATTGAGTCTTTTTGAGTTTGTGAACCGGTTAAGTTTTGTCTTGTTTGACGGCAATAAAATAGCCAATCGTCAAGTATCATTTCTTATTATCACTTTTATTTCAGAGATATAGATGTTTTCTAAAGTTGTTGTCAGCGGCTTCTCAGAATTCCATGTGAGAGTTCAGATATTTTGATCCAAAGTTTAGGTGTCCATTGGTGTTTGGTGACGCAATTGCGGATGTTTCCAACGTGAGCAAACTGCATGGGTCACAGGTTTACCCATAAGTATAAGCATGAGAAAATAAGCAATTTTGTTTAAACTTTCAGAAGCCAGTAGCACCTCAGCTGTTCAACATAGATATACCAATACATATCAAAATTTCCAGCTTGATCCATTCTACAAGATGGAGTTATTTCCAAGACCATAGCTGTCATGTTGAAACATTATGTGAGTGCCTAACACAGGAAGATGGAGGGTCTGGATTTTTTGTGAGTGCTTGTCCTGTTACTACAGGTCTTTCTTTAGTTTATCCAGACAAGAAACGTGGCCCTGTTACTCACAGCAAGAAGACTTAGGCGACTTTCATGTGCAAGATGACTGGTTGGTAAAATGTTTTCTGGTGTAAATTAGCTTAAATGTAGAAATAACCACTAACCGTCTTTAGGCTTGCTTACACTGAAACTTACACCGAGTAAAACAATGCGACACAACATGGTACTGTGGAGGCTCCACACATTCAAACGTAAGGGAAAGAATTCCGCATTTAACGTTCACCAATATTCAATGAAATCAGTAATTTTTCGGCTGACCTTGATGTTTTGGTACCCAGAGAAACATTAGGGTGTGCAAAACCGCCAAGTGTACATCCAGTCAAGAAAATCTGGAGTTTAGTTTCCAGCATTGATATAGATAGGAAAAGCAAAAATCGGCGACAGCCGTGTTACTGATGACACGCCGGGTTGCTAGGGCATGCGCAGAATAAGCATTCACAATATTAAATATTAATACAAATTTCTGACCCCCTTCTCACTAATAAAACCCCCAAGACATATTGGCGCCACATTTTTAAATCGTACTGGCAAATAAAAAGCCGAAAAATTGGAGGGTGGATAAAGAATTCTTTCCACGGAACCTTGTCAACAAACCAGTGCTGTGGCTATCATCATGACGGTTCGCTGAAAGAACATGCTATTTTTTGGTTCTGGCTGGGAACCAAATTTTTGGGTTAAGAACCTATTTGTGTACAGGACTATGAAAATGGGTCAGTTGGGTCAGTTTTATGAAAAATTAGATTTTCTAACAAAATCAAAGAGTGATTCAAGTTTTTCAGTTTGAGAAATAAATTGGATGAATGGGAAAAAAAATCCCAAGTAGACCCCTTTTTCTAGTTCTGTACACATTTATTTTTGCTCGAAATGCATGGAACAGTTCAAAATTAGGTTCAGGAACCGGCTCCATGCAGGTTCTATGTCAATGGAAATGCACAAGCAGTGTAGTGTTGTTTTATTCGGCAGAACACAATGATCAGACATTTCTGAGTAAGGGCAGCGTCCAAAGGAAATACCTAGTAAGTCACATTTTGATAGTGTAGAGAAAAATGGAGAACAATTTCCAGCCCCTGCATTAAGATTTGGAATGATACCTTTGAGAGGTCTAGAGATGGAAAACACTTTTAATCAACTGCTCTGAAATTAGTTGAGAGCTATCCAAAAAATATCTAAAATAACAGGCTTTAATGTGACTTACTATGTTTTACCATCACAATTTTTGTAAGAATCATGGAGGTGATATAATAGAACTGTAGAGTGCAAGGAAGTCCCACCCCTATTACTTTCAATGGGAGATGCTAGGCTGGCTACTTCAGCCCAGGAAGTAAGGAATTTACCGACGCCATCTATAAAAATGGTCTTCCATGGGTGCTTATTTCTGGCACCATTTCATAATTTTGCCAATCTGATTACACAGCGCAATGGCCAAGAAAATGAGTCATCTGTGCGGATTGGCGAATGTGTTTGAGGGGAAATGACGAACAACGCTGTTGATCCGGGACGCGCACGCACTGTAGACTTATTGGCTGTACTGCTGCAGTCAGAGCAATATCTGGACAACCAAACTCGTGCACGAGCTGTCATCAAGCTCTAACTAACAATTCTTATTTTACAGGCCCTCTTGAAAACATCGAACAGTTGTGTCAGACTAAGAGCAAAATAATGAAGGATTACCGAATACATTTTCTTTTGTTTTCACTTTATTTGGCAAGAAAAAAATGTGCACTTTTCAATTGGTAGCTATGGAGCTTGCACATCTTTGGCAACAGAATTGCATCCTTGGGACACGCGGAAGCAGGAAGCTTACATGCTAACTGGCTGAAGCAAAGGTACTTCCTCATTCTCACTGGTTCTATTATATATCTCTATGGTAAGAATGCAACAATGAAACCTAAAGTCACAGGTCTGAGCAGTTATATCTGTCAATTTAACCAGCAATTATGCTGTCCATCTTTTTTTTTGGAGGAAGTCATTGAGTAATAAATTAATACAGAGTAATTCATAGAAATACAGTATATTAATGTTCAAATTGAAACACTGACGAAATAGAACTATCATCATTTTATCAGTTGGAAATATCCAGTCAGTGCCATGACTGATCAAGTTGTTCCAAGCAGTATCAAACAGTAAAAAACTAAACATATAAATTTCATTTCTAAGATAAGGCTATTCCAAGCATTGATCATTGATGTAATCAGCAATCTCATCTCATCATCATAGCAAATCTTACTGGGTACTGGGTGAGTTGGATCCGCTGGCAGAGGAGGAAGTGGGACAGACTTAGCAGGCGCAAACATGTTGTGAGGGTCAGTTGAGAATGTCTGGCGGAACCTTCTGTCAGAGTGGTTTTCAACTCTCATCTCTGGGAGAGCTTTAACCATATCCCAAGGGAGGCTGGAGACATTGAGTCTGAATGGACCATGTTCTCCACCTCCATTGTTGACGCGGCTGTTTGGAGCTGTGGTCGTAGGGTTTCTGGCACCTGTCGCGGTGGCAATCCCTGAACCTGGTGGTGGACACCGGAAGTAAGGGATGCCGTCAAGCTGAAGAAGGAGTCTTATTGAGCTTGATTAGCTCGCGGGACGCCTGAGGCAGCTGACAAGTACCGGCAGGCTAAGCGTGCCGCGGCTTGGGTGGTGGCGAAAGCAAAAACTTGGGTATGGGAAAAGTTTGGGGAGGCCATGGAGGAGGATTGTCGGTCTACCTCGAAAAGATACTGGCAAACCATCTGGCGCCTCAGAAGGGGGAAACAGTGCCCTGCCAACACTGTTTACAGTGGAGGTGGGGAGCTGTTGACTTTGACTGGGCATATTCTCGGTCGGTCGAAGGAATTCTTCGAGGATTTCTCAATCCTACTGACACGCCTTCCATAGAGGAAGCAGAGGCTTGGGACCCAGAGGCTGATTCATCCATCACTTGGGCTGAAGTCACTGAGGTAGTTCGAAAGCTCCTCGGTGGAAGGGCACCGGGGGTGGATGAGATCCGCCCTGAGTACCTCAAGTCCCTGAATGTTGTAGGGCTGTCTTGGTTGTCACGCTTCTGCAACATCGCGTGGCAGTTGGGGACAGTGCCTCTGGACTGGCAGACCGGGGTGGTGGTCCCTCTATTTAAGAAGGGGGACCTGAGGGTGTGCTCCAACTACAGGGGGATCACACTCCTCAGCCTCCCTGGTAACATCTGGTTCCAGGGTGCTGGAGAAGAGAATTTGATCGATAGTCAAAGCTCGGATTCAGGAGGAACAATAAGGTTTTCGTCCTGGTCGTGGAACACTGGACCAGCTCTGTACCCTCCGCAAGGTGCTTGAGGGTTCATGGGAGTTTGCCCAACCAGTTCACATGTGTTTTGTGGACTTGGAAAAGGCATTTTACTATGTCCCTCGTGGCATTGTGTGGGAGGTGGTTCGGGAGTATGGAGTCCGGGGCCCTCTCCTAAGGGCCGTGCGGTCTCTGTATGACCAGAGCAGGAGCTCGGTTCGCATTGCCGGCAGTAAGTCAGACCTGTTTCTGGTGCATGTTGGACTCTGGTAGGACTGCCCTTTGTCACCGGTTCTGTTCATTATTTTTCTGGACAGAATTTCTAGGCGCAGCCAGGGGCTGGAGGGAGTCCGGTTTAGGGACCACAGGATCTCAGCTCTGCTTTTTGCGGATGATGTTATCCTATTGGCTCCTTTGAACCAGGACCTTCAGCATGTACTGGGGCGGTTTGCAGCCGAGTGCGAAGCTGCTGGGATGAGAATCAGCACCTCTAAGTCCGAGGCTATGGTTCTCGACCGGAAAAATGTGGCTAGCCCCCGCCGGGTTGGAGGAGAGCTCCTGCCTCAAGTGGAGGAGTTTAAGTATCATGGGGTCTTGTTCACGAGTGAGGGAAGGATGGAGCGTGAGATTGTCAGACGGATCGGTGCAGCGGCAGCAGTGATGCAGTCATTGTGCCGATCTGTTATGGTAAAGAAGGTGAAATTTACCAGTCAATCTTCATTCCTACCCTTACCTATGGTCATGAACTTTGGGTCATGACCGAAAGAACGAGATCTCAGATACAATCTGCTGAAATGGTTTCCTCCGCAGGGTGGTGGGGCACTCCCTTAGAAATAGGGTGTGGAGCACTGGCACCCGAGAGGAGCTCAGAATAGAGCCGCTGTTCCTCCACATTGAGAGGAGCCAGCTGAGGTGGCTCAGGCATCAATATCGGATGCCCCCTGGATGCCTTCCTGGGAAGGTGTTCCGGGCATGCCCGTCCGGGAGGAGGCCCCGGGGAAGAGGCAGGACACTCTGGAGGGACGATGTCGCTCGGCTGGCCTGGGAACGCCTCAAGATACCCTTGGAAGAACTGGAGGAAGTGTCCAGGGAGAGGGAAGTCTGGGCATCCTTGCTTAGACTGCTGCCACTGCGACCCGGCCCCAGATGAGCGGAAGAGGATGGATGGATGGATGGATTACAGTGTTGGTTGCTGGTGCTGAATAACTGCAGTGTTGGTGATAGTGTTGACTGATTAGTTCTGGTTTATGGTGCTGAATAACTGCAGTGTTGATGATAGTGTTGAGTGATTAGTGTTGGTTGATGGTACTGAATAACTGCAGTGTTGGTGATAGTGTTGAGTGATAAGTGTTGGTTGATGGTGCTGTGTAAATGCAGTGTTGGTGATTTTGTTGAGTGATTACTGTGTTCGTTTATGGTGCTGAATAACTGCAGTGTTGGTGATAGTGTTGAGTGATTATAGTGTTGGTTTATGGTGCAGAATAAATGCAGTGCTGGTGATAGTGTTGAGTGATTAGTGTTGGTTGAAAGTGCTGAGTAACTGCAGTGTTGGTGATATTGCTGAGTAATTACATTGTTGGTTTACTGATTTGAGTGACATTGCTCCATTTCTGGTCACTATATTGAGTCATAGTATTCTGTGCTGGGTGACTGTGTTGAGTGATTGTGCTCACTGAGTGATACCTTTCTGAGTTGGGTCATTGAGTTGAGTGATAGAGATCCTTGTTGGGGTGACATGTTTTCTGATATTGTACTTGGTTGGGATACTGAGTTAAGTGTTGCTGTCCCTCAAAGCATTTTTGTTCAGTTAAAAACAATCTTCATTGTTTTAATGTGTTGAGTTCCAGAACTCTCTGTCGGATCATTTTATTAAGTGATTCAATTTTTTTGTTGTTGGATCAACTGGTTTGAGTTATCATGGCATGTGTTGGGTCACTGTGTTGGGTTATAGCATTTTTAGCTAGGGGACTGTAATACATGACATCCGCTTCTGTAGGATCTCTTCGTTGGGTTTGTTAGGTTTCTGAGTTGAGTAATTGTGGGCTTTGTTGAGTTTCTGTGTTGAGTGATAGTATGCTTTGTTGGGTCACTGTGTTGAGAGATAGCACCCTTTGTTGGGTCGCTGTGTTGAGAGATAGCACCCTTTGTTGGGTTTCCGTGTTGAATGATATTAGTGTCCTTTTTTGATTTACTGTGTTGAGTGATACCACTCTTTGTTGGGTTTCCATGCTGAAAAATAGTACCCTTTGTTGGGGTGTCCGCATTGATGGATAGTGCCCTTTTCCAGAATACGGTGTTGAGTGATACCACACTTTGTTGGGTTTCAGTGTTGAGAGCCAACACTCTGGTGGGTTACTGTGTGAGGTGCACTGCAGGAAGAATCCTGTGCAAACAGCAGGCTGATCATGAATTTAACCCCCTCTGTGCACAGCATCCTCGTCACAGCTCACACGCCTCATCTGTCATTAGTTCACACCGTGGCAATAATTAAACACATTGGCACACGTACACAGGCCAGCAGGCGAAAGGAATGTTTTTAGCAGGTTCGTGTGTGTGCGTATAATTCTGATCGTGTGACGTGCTGAACTGCCGGCTGAACTGGGCAGTGTTTTTGAAGTGGTGCAGTTGATTTCTCCATTAAGGCTATCAGCATACCGAGTATACTGCTGCTCTGTGCAATCAGCACAGCCGGAGGAATAAGTCTTTTTCATGGTTACCTGAGCGATCTGCAGTGGGCCGTCCTCCGTCCTGTCACTCACCACGCCCCTCTCCTGCTCATAGTGCAGCATTCTGCAGCCTTTTTTACAAATCTATCATGAAGAGATGGCACTGCACCTCACTCACAAGGCTCTCCACTACCTACAGAGTCTCAGCCTCTATCCACAAACCGAGGAGAATATACAACACAAGATAATACAAGAAATTAAATAAAAAAGAGAAAACTTATTTATTCACTGACAGGAAAAAAACTCAAAAACTCAGCAGAAATCTGATCTGTGCAGTTATTCTGGGAGGTTTTTTTTTTTTTTTTCTTAAACTCGGTTACAGTGAAATCCTCTTTCCCTACCAAAGAGCATTCCTTTCACTGGTGTACTGCAGGGCTATTCATGAAAAATTCACCTGTAATAAAACACACTTATGCACACATACACCCTTCATACACCCTTCATTTCCACTAAGGGCTCATACACCATTCATTTCCACTAAGGGCTCATACACCTAGAAATTTCCACTAAGGGCTCATATGCCCTTCATTTTCACTAAGGGCTCACACACCATTCATTTCCACGAAGGGCTCATACACCTAGAAATTTCCACTAAGGGCTCATACACCCTTCATTTCCACTAAGGGCTCATACGCCCTTCATTTCCACTTAGGGCTCATACACCATTCATTTCCACTAAGGTCTCATATGCCCTTCATTTCCACTCAGGGCTCATACACCCTTCATTTCCACTAAGGTCTCATATGCCCTTCATTTCCACTTAGGGCTCATACACCCTTCATTTCCACTAAGGGCTCATATGCCCTTCATTTCCACTAAGGGCTCATACGCCCTTCATTTCCACTAAGGGCTCATACGCCCTTTCTTTCCACTCAGGGCTCATACGCCCTTTATTTACACTCAGGGCTCATACGCCCTTCACTTCCACTATGGGCTCATTCGCCCTTCATTTCCACTAAGGGCTCATACACCCTTTGTTTCGACTAAGGGCTCATACGCCCTTCATTTCCACTAAGGGCTCACACACCCTTCATTTCCACTAAGGGCTCACACACCCTTCATTTCCACTAAGGGGTCATACACCTTTCATTTCCACTAAGGGCTCACACACCCTTCATTTCCACTAAGGGCTCATACACCCTTCATTTCCACTAAGGGCTTGTAGAACCTAAATGTTTGATTGAGCTCACAACATATGTCAAAAATAACATTGTTGGAACACATTCTCATTACGCGTGTAAAATTTGAATTCATAATATGTTTATGTTCATTATCCTATAAAGAAACCACTTATATATTTATAACACAATTGGACTATAATACTCCATTTTAAGGCTTTTCTTTGACAACTGCATCATTTTAGCACATATTCCTATCTTGTTTGGTCTTTTTATTCTCGTCAGAATCCAAGGAGTTGAATGGAACATGTTTCATTTCCCTTAAAATTATGGATAATCCCGTTTGGGAAGATCTTATAGTGGTCAAATCTCGCTCACCTCTGTCTATGCAAAATAATCTTATCACCTCGATGGGAAAGCCCACTTTGTTCGGAGGTGTGGTTTGGAATCTTTAAAGGTGGGAGATTCTAACCGAAGGGGCTCTCTTTTTCTTCTCCTCCGAGATCTGATGCACAAAGGGTGAGGTTGGGAGAATCACATTTCACCTTGTTCCACACGCCTAGGCCTGTGCGTAGGTGGGCGGATCTGGGTGGCATCTGAATTCTCCCCGGGTCACGTGGTACGGGTTTAGTTCCGCGTGGCCATTCATCTTTTCCAGGTATGAATATATATATATATATATTCTTCCTAAATTATGTGTAACTGATAATTGGCTTAGCGTTGAATTGTTTGATCCAAGTTTGTGTCTACCTGGTAATTAAATTATTGTTATTCCTTTTTCAGCTTGTGTGGTCTCCATGACTCTTAACACTCGAATATTCTTTCTAGCCTTGTTGCGACCGGGACTTAAGAGGAAATTCCTACCAAGACGTGTAGGTAACGATACTTCTAAGTTAGATGTGGGATTACGTTCTACCCCTTAAGGGTTTGTGTAATACCGGTCTCGGAGATTTAGCTCTTAAAAGGTGCCCTTTTGATGCATAATTAAGCCGGCACCCGGTTAGACTCCTGAAGGGGCCCTTGGGTTTACATAAACCTGGGTTTGTGATACATTCACGCTCCGTGCTACTTTGTTTATGCCTCAATGCTGCAATCATGGTATTTCCCTCTAACCAAAGGAATTATGGACGAATTAAGCCAGGACAGCTGCGCTTATTAACCCTGGGGGCGCATTTGCTGAGCAACGATGGTTTCCATTGCCAAGTCTGATGGCATAGCTGTCTCGAGATTCACGCATGCTGTCCCAAAACTATCAATTCTAATTCTAATTTGGAGTCAGATATTTAACGAGGATACAACTAAATTTGGTATTTTAACTGTTTAATGGAGTCAGATTGATTGTAACCGTTGCGTTTCTATGCCCTGTCTTTGGACGGAGAAAAAATATCCATTATATTGAGATTCACACCAGCCAGGAAAATGCTCGAATTAAAGTTAGTCAAAAGAACACGTGAATCCTTCACCTCACTGCAATGTCCGTCGTTGGTATTGTTTTGTGAGGCCTTACAGGCTCCCACACCCTTCATTTCCACTAAGGGCTCATACACCCTTCATTTCCACTAAGGGCTCATACGCCCTTCATTTCTACTTAGGGCTCATACACCCGTCATTCACCCTTTATACACCCTTCCAGGCCTTGTTTGGACAGGGGTAAACCATAGCGTGAGCCTTTTCTAATCCCTCAATCACATTTTTTTTCTGGTCCCTGTCTTTATAGCCTTTCTCTATGTCCCCTCGATGGGCAGGGAAAGAAGGGAGAGTAAAACAAAAAAAGAGTCTTGAGTGTAGCGGGGGTCCGTTTTCCAGAAAGAATTTAGCTGATCAGAGCTGGGACACACACCTGGTCTGCCAAACAAATCCCAGCAGTGACAAACTAGTGCCAAGCGACGTGGGTGTGTGAGTGTGTGTGTCAGAGTGAGAGAGAGAGAGAGGTAGGATGAAAAGGAGGAACTGAAGACATTTCAGTATTTCCTCCGTTGTTGCTTTACTTCGTTTCTGCTGCCATTCCCTGGAAGTGATGGAAAAACTCTCTTTTTGTTCCTTACAATTTTTTTGGTAGCATCGGGCTCCCACCCCACCCAAACTGTAAACCCAGTGGAGATCGTGAAATCTGCATCTCAGTGAGCCGTACTTCTCCCCTCAGAATCTCTGTGCAGAACTGAATTATGACAACAGTTATGATCCCTTCAGTCCAACAGCCCCGCAGAATTCCTGTTAACGGGACATTAGAGCTTCTCTGGGCTTTGACTTATGATGTGCTGTATGACTGAGTGCAGCACAAGGCACCACATTACAGAAACAGCATAGGAAACTCTGCACCACAGTTGGAAGATCAGCAAGTAAACTGGGTCTAGATGTTTAATGGAAACATTTCAGGTAAAGAATAAAGACAATCTTTTCAAACTTGGACAAATGAGACGGGCTGATTTTAATGTGGTTTTTAAATAAACCACCTAAGAAATACAAACCCAAAACCTGTGAAGTTGGCACGTTATGTAAATCGTAGATAAAAACAGAATACAATGATTTGCAAATCCTTTCCAACTTATATTCAATTGAATACACTGCAAAGACAAGATGTTTAATGTTCAAACTGAGAAACTTTTTTTTTTTTGCAAATAATCATTAACTTTAATTTAGAATTTAGAACTTAGAATTTAAAGGCAGCAACACATTGCAAAAAAGTTGGCACAGGGGCCTTTTTACCACTGTGTTACATTGCCTTTCCTTTTAACGACACTCAAACACAAAATGTTTGGGAACTGAAGAGACCAATTTTTGAAGCTTTTCAGGTGGAACTCTTTCCCATTTTTGCATGATGAACAGCTTAAGTTGTTCAACAGTTCGGGGTCTCCGTTGTTGTATTTTACGCTTCATAATGCGCCACACATCACACATGGGAGACAGGTCTGGACTACAGGCAGGCCAGTCTAGTACCCGCACTCTTTTACTACAGAGCCATGCTGTTGTAACGCATGCAGAATGTGGCTTGGCTTTGTCTTGCTGAAATAAGCAGGGGCGTCCATGAAAAATACGTTGCTTGGATGGCAACATATGTTGCTTCAAAACCTGTATACACCTTTCAGCATTAATGGTGCCTTCACATATGTGTAAGTTGCCCATGCCTTGGGCACTAATACACCCCCATACCATCACAGATGCTGGCTTTTGAACTTTGCGCCTATAACAGTCCGGATGGTTCTTTTCCTCTTTGGTCCGGAGGACACGACGTCCACAGTTTCCAAAAACAATATGAAATGTGGACTCATCAGACCACAGAACACTTTTCCACTTTGCATCAGTCTATTTTAGATGAGCTTGGGCCCAGCGAAGCTGGCGGCGTTTCTGGGTGCTGTTGATAAATGGCTATCGCTTTGCATTGTAGAGTTTTAACTTGCAATTGCAGATGTAGCGACGAACTGTAGTTACTGACAGTGGCTTTCTGAAGCGTTCCTGAGCCCATATGGTGATGTCCTTTACACACTGATGTCGGTTTTTGATGCAGTACCGCCAGAGAGATCGAAGGTCACGGGCATTCAATGTTGGTTTTCGGCCTTGTCGCTTACGTGCAGTGATTTCTCCAGATTCTATGAACCTTTTGACGATATTATGGACCATAGATGTTGAAATCCCTACATTTCTTGCAATAGCTCGTTGAGGAATGTTGTTTTTAAACTTTTCGACAATCAGCTCACGTATTCGTTCACTAAGTGGTGACCCTCGCCCCATCCTTGTTTGTGAATGACTGAGCATTTCAGGGAAGCTGCTTTTATACCCAATCATGGCACCCACCTGTTCCCAATTAGCCCGTTCACCTGTGGGATGTTCCAAATAATTGTTTGATGAGCATTCCTCAACTCTCTTAGTCTTTTTTGTCACTTGTGCCAGCTTTTTTGAAACATGTTGCAGACATCAAATTCCAAATGAGCTAATATTTGCAAAAAATTACAAAGTTTACCTGTTCAAACATTAAGTAACTTGTCTTTGCAGTGTATTCAATTGAATATAGGTTGAAAAGGACTTGCAAATCATTGTATTCTGTTTTTATTTACGATTTACACAACGTGCCAACTTCACTGGTTTTGGGTTTTGTAATTTTTCATGCTGAGTTCGGTCGGAGGGAGGGTGTAGAAGTGGATAGTAGAAACATGCGAATTCCGCACAAATGTCGGAGCTAAAAATGACGAGAGGCTCCTTGGTTTTTAGCGGTTTAAAATGATGACTCAGACAAAGAGGAAGTTACCTCTTCCAGGGTCCAACTGGCTTAATGAGGGGTTGCCATATTGAATCATGGAGAGAGAGTGATGGTAGATTTACAAATCAGGCCAAAAGTTTGGGGCCACCCTCAGATAAAAAAATAATCGCACATCAACTGTTCTTTCCTTATTTTTTTGCACATGCAATGACTTCAGTGCATAAAATGTAGGAAGTCATTAGGTTTTGGGTGAATTCCAGACCTCATTTTAAAGCTGTCTTCATTGATTGATCACTGACCACAATGTTTTATAATTGAGTTTCAATGTCTTTGTGTTAAAATTGAACACTTGAAATCTGTATGGGAATCACTGCCAGCAGCACACTTCAAGAAACTGTTGCATCAGCCAAGAATTTGTGACGCAGTGATCAAGGCTAAGGGTAGCTCTTTCAATGAATCTAAAGTCTGAGCTAAGTCTCACAAAAATGTCTTGTTCAGCCTAAATCCTTGCAGGAAATCTGACTGTATGATGTATTGAAACTGTCTTGGCCCCTTAAATCACAATTAACTGAAATGAAATGCAGAACATGGTGTTTCAATTTGATTTTTTTTTATCTGAGTGTGGCCACAAACTTTTAGCCTGTAGTGTACAGGATGACTGTGAGGTGCGGAAATGGCTGGTTTGACGAACACTCTTCATCATCAAGCTTAGCTCAAGGCACAAATGAATTTAGGCTGGTTCTGCACCTTGCAGAATCAGCCCAGGGTCTCATCTTCTGCAGGAAATCTTTTAAAATTCCTCAACAGATGAACCAGCATGAAAACTGAAAATAAAAGTGATTTGTTGTTTATAAATTTGTAAATTAATTTATTGAAATTTGTAGTTGAAGACAACATATAATATATTTTTAAGTTTCACCTTATCAAAAGTTTTGATGTTTGAACATCGTCATAAATTTGTGATGGCGTAGGTGTTTAGACGCCAGGAGCAGTGGCTCGAAATAAAAGTGAAATCCAGCTGCGTGCTGAGAGACCAAAAACAAATGGAAACAAGTCGACATGGTCTACAACATCCCCCGCCAATCGTGCGCTTCTCATTTTCGAACTCAATCAAGGCCTTTATGGTCTGAAGCTACACACCAAATTTGGTTGCTGTATCTGTCGTAGTTTCTGAGTAAAGCTGTCCCCTTTATCTCGGACGGACGGACGGACAGACGCACACACGGACGGACGGACGGACGGACGGAGGTCAAACCTATATCCCCCTCCCACTTCGTGTTGGCGGGGGATAATAACAAGGCTTGCGCTACCTACGGACCTAACGTCGTCCATGGCAGCCCAAAGGCGAGCTCAACAATATACCAAAAGAAAAGGGAAATAATCCTGAAAAATCTCTTACTCACTCACACTAACACTTTAAAGCAGCTAAGATCCTGCCAATACTCTTACTTCTCAAATACCTTACTGGCTCAAGCGTCAAAAGCAAAATGATACTCCAGCAACACGAACGAGGAATGGCAGGAGCTTAAATAAAGTCCGGGCAACGCCCCCAATCAATGCCAGCTGGCTAAGGAATCTGATGGTGAGCAAAACGATATCGTCCTGAACGAGAATAACAAAAGGAGCTAACGAAGCTCCAAAACCATGACAGGACCCCCTCCTCCCCTCTAAGGCACAGCTCCAGAAGTCCCCAAGGAACCCTGCGCACGAAAATCAGACATAAGCGAGGGATCCAGAATATCCCGAGAAGGGACCCAGCACCGCTCCTCGGGACCATATCCCTCCCAATCAACCAAGAACTGGACCCCGTGACCTTCGCGCCTCTCGGCCAGAATGCAGCGAACGGTATAAATCGGCCCGCCCTCAACCATGCGCAGTGGCGGCGGAGGTGTGTTGGCGGGCGCCAGGATGCTAGTGCTAACCGGCTTAATCCGCAAGACGTGGAATGCCGGATGTATGCGCAGAAATCTCGGGAGCTTCAACTGGACCGTAACCGGATTGATCTTCCATTCAATCTTGAACGGACCAATATAGCGAGGCTCCAGTTTTCGGGATTCCACCTTCAACGGGAGATCCCGGGTGGACAGCCAAACTCTCTGCCCTACCCGATAAGACGGGGCCAAACGATGCCTTCTATCAGCGAAGGATTTTTGTTTGCGCCCCGCGCGCAATAGTGCAGAACAGACTTTAGTCTAAACCGACCGACAGCGCCGAATGAAGTGATTAATTGAGGGAATCTCGGAATCGTTCTCAGTCTCTGGGAAAAGTGGGGGTTGGTAACCCACTTGGGTTCAAACGGGGAAAGCCCTGTGGAGGAATTACACAACGGGTTGTGAGAATACTCGGCCCAAGCTAAAAATCGACTCCAAGATGAGGGATTATCTGCCGCCAAATATCGGAGAGTGTTCTCAAGAGACTGATTAGTATGTTCCGTCTGCCCGTTGGTCTCTGGGTGAAACCCTGAAGAGAGGCTAACAGTGGCCCCCAACTGTTTACAAAACGCGTTCCAAAATCTTGCGGAAGGCCATGCAACCGGAACACATTGTTGACCACAAGATGCGCTGTTTCCCTTGCTGAAGGCTGCTTGGGTAGCGCGACAAAATGAGCCGCTTTAGAAAAACGGTCAACCACCACCAGAATGACCGTGTTGCCGTCAGAAACAGGCAGCCCCGTAACGAATTCTAAAGCAATATGCGACCAAGGGCGCCTGGGAACGGGCAAAGGTCGCAGCAAACCAGCGGGAGGGAGATGGGAAGTCTTATTTCTAAAACAGATGCCACAGGCAGCAACAAACTCCCGAATATCTCTCATTATCTCCGGCCACCAAAACCGTTGGGCCAGGAATTGCTTGGTCCGATGGGCCCCCAGGTGCCCCGCCAGGCGGGAAGAGTGTCCCCACTGAAGAACCTGTGACTTAACGCATTGTGGGACAAATAAACAACCAGGAGGCTCCCCCCCAGGACCGGGATCAGACCTCAACGCCTCCTGAACAACCGCCTCAACGTCCCACTGAATAGGTGCTTCAATCTGGGCCAAAGGAATAACAGGCTCTGGGGAAGGATCGCTATCCGTGCGATCGAACATACGTGACAGCGCGTCAGGCTTAGTATTTTTTGAGCCTGGGCGGTACGTGAGCGTAAAATCAAAATGGTTAAAAAACAATGACCACCGCGCCTGCCAGGAATTACGCCCTTTGGTCTGCTGAATATATTGGAGGTTTTTATGGTCGATCCAAACCACAAAAGGGTGCTCAGCTCCCTCCAACCAGTGGCGCCACTCCTCGAGCGCCAGATTGACCGCTAATAACTCCCGGTCACCAATACTATAATTGCGTTCGGCGGCGGACAAAGACCGGGAGAAATACGCACATGGGTGAAGCTTATTATCCCAACGTGGACGCTGGGACAGAATAGCATCCACGCCCACCTCGGAAGCATCTACCTCCACGACAAATAGGAGGGAGGGATCGGGCCAAACCAAAATAGGCTCCGAGCTAAAACGTTTTTTTAATTCCTGAAAAGCAGCATCAGCTGCAGGGGACCAAAAAAACGCTGAGGAGGTATTCTTTTTAGTGAGCGCAACAATGGGGGCAGCAACCGCGCTGAAATTACGAATAAATTTCCAATAAAAGTTTGCAAAACCCAGAAAGCGTTGGACCTCTTTACCGCTCTGCGGCGCAGACTAATTCCTGACCGCAGCCACCTTGTCTGGGTCCATCCGCACCGAACCCTTAGACATAATGAAGCCCAAAAATGAGACATTCTGGGCATGGAAAACACAATTCTCGGCTTTAACGAAAAGTTTGGCATGGAGCAGGGCTGCCAGTACACGTCTGACGTGTTGTTTGTGTTCAGACAGAGTTGAAGAAAAGATCAAAATGTCGTCGAGATAAACGAAGACAAAATTCTCCAACATCTCTCTGAGCACGTCATTAATAAATGCCTGGAACACCGAGGGGGTGTTAACCAGCCCGAAAGGCAAGACCCGATATTCGTAGTGCCCGTCATGCGTGTTAAAAGCCGTTTTCCATTCGTCCCCCTCCCGAATGCGAATCAAATCAATAAGCATTACGAAGATCTAGCTTCATAAAAAATTACGCCTCCTGTCGACGTTCAAACGCGGAATTCATTAATGGAAGGGGGTATCGGTTTTTAATAGTGATTTGATTTAAACCCCTGTAATCAATACAGGGTCTTAGCCCGCCATCCTTTTTCCAAACGAAAAAGAATCCCGCTCCGGCAGGGGACGTGGACGGCCGAATAAACCAATTGGCGAGAGCCTCCTGAATATACTGTAACATCCTGGATGTGTTTAATTTGCGCAGTGCAATTTCTTGGATAATGTGCCAATGGTTATGTCATGTTGTGCCTCTATCCTTGCTCTCTGTTACTGCTGTAGCCATGGAGATCCTGTCATGCACTGAAGGGTATTGGCTGAGTAGCTGGGGGGGAGGGGCGGGAACGTCTGAGTACCAGGAAAAAGTGTTACATGTTGATGTTTTGCTCGGGAGAATGTTCGCGGTTTTTTTTTTGAGAAAATGAGAGAGAGCCGCAGTTTTTGAGAACGGAGCCTGTTCTCTACTAGCCTTGTGTTGCTAATCAATAAACCCCCTTTTAAGGTGATTCACCTGTCTTTGCGTGATTGAGAGCGTTACAACTGGTGTCAGAAGAAAAGCATTTATGCTCGGAAGGCAAGTGATTCTTGGACGTGATTGTTTATCTTAGTTAACTATCAGTTTAGCTAGTTAGCTGGTTGTACGGTGTCTGCTTGCGACATTATTTCGCGGCATGGAGAAATATTTTTCGGACATTAATGTTAAGAAGGAGGGAGCCAGCGGGGGATGGCCCGAGGAGTTTCGGAGGATGGAGCAGGCAAGATCTCACATAAGAGATTCGGCTGCAAGGATGGCTGCTGAGTCTGGCATGGCTGCAGGTGCAATTTCGAGGTCTCGCACAGAGCCCCGGGTCGCTGCGGGAGGAGCGGTGGACCGTAACAACGACAATCGCCGCGTCGCCCATAGCACCACGGCCCCATTGAAAACACCCAAGTATGGGGGTAAGTCGGATTGGGAGGCCTTCCATGCTCAATTTGAATTGCTCGCTCATGCGGGGGAGTGGACTGGATGCCACTATTGTGAACGTAGGGAGAATCGTGAGCAGGAACTGTGCGAGGAGCAGCAGCTACAGGCAGTGCGACAGGCAGAAGTGGTTGTCTGCCGGGAGCTGCAGACGGTGAGCACTGGGGAATGGAGGCAACAGCAGGAGCTCGACCCCCACTTACAGCCTGTGCGTCAGTGGGTGGATTCCCAGCAGAGGCCTCCGTGGGAAGAGGTGGCGAGACTCTCACAAGCCACTAAGGGTCTCTGGTCAAAGTTTGAGGCCCTGCGCCTGAGTGCTGGTGTGCTGCAGAGGGCATAGAAAGAGCCTGCTACTGGGGAGGAGCGTTGGCAGCTGGTGGTCCCCAAGGGCCTAAGGACAGCAGTACTGCAGGCCATGCATGGAGCTCTGGGGTCAGGCCATTTTGGTGTGACTAAGACGCTCCGCCGCCTCCGTCAGAGTTGCTATTGGGGCCATTTTCGAAGGGACGTTGAAGACTTCTGCCGGCGGTGTGACTTGTGCACAGCGAGGAAAGGCCCAACAGGTCAGTCGCATGCCCACCTGCAGCAGCATCTAGTAGGGGCCCCCATGGAGAGAGTGGCTGTAGATGTGATGGGCCCACTGCCTCGCACAAACAAAGGTAACCTTTACATTCTCTCTGTCATTGACTATTTCACTAAGTGGCCAGAGGCCTATGCTCTCCCAGACCAGGAGGCAGAGACTGTAGTCGATGCCCTGCTGGGAGGCATATTTAGCCGGTTTGGACTGCCTGACACACTGCACAGCGACCAGGGTAGAAATTTTGAGTCCTGTGTGTTCGCAGCCATGTGCAGTCGTCTGGGCATATAGAAGACCCGTACCACCCCATTACGGCCTCAAAGTGATGGGCTCGTGGAGCGACTTCACCGTACACTGGGTCAGCAGCTGGCCATATTGTCATCCAAGCATCATCGAGACTGGGATGAGCATCTTCCACTAGTGCTCATGGCATGTCGGTCAGCAGTCCAGGAGTCAACAACGTGTACCCCAGCTCTCCTTATGCTTGGGCAAGAGCTCCGCACGCCCGCAGAGCTGGCATTTGGGCGTCCTCCAGATTATTCTGCTGTTCCCCCAGGCCCTGAGTATGCCAGAAGGCTCCAGGACCGACTGGAGTCTGCGCATGAGTTTGCCCGGGTGCAACAGGAAAGTGCTGGTGCACGACAAAAACGCAATTACGATGTTAGGGCCAGGGGAAGGCATTTCCAGGCTGGAGAGCTTGTTTGGGTGCACAATCCACAAAGAAAGAAGGGCCGTTGCCCAAAGCTTGACAGTCAGTGGGTGGGGCCCTGCAGGGTGTTGGAGCGGATGGGAGAGGTGGTGTATCGGGTGCAGCTACCCCCAAGAGGAAGGAAGGTAGCGCTGCACAGAGACAGACTGGCCCCCTATCAAGGCAGTGCTTCACCCAAGTCCCAGGGACCCCACGTTCCCAACCCCCCTCTCCCTTACCGCCCACACACCCTTCTCAACCCCACCAGCCAGTGCCAGATGGGGATAACCTTAACACTGATCCCAGAGGTCCTGAGTCTCAACCCAATTCCCCAGCCCTAGGTTTAAGTCCGTTGTCCACTGCCTCATGCCCACAAAGGGCAAGGAGGCCGCCTCAGCTTCTTGCAGACTTTGTTTGTTCCCTCGAGGACGAGGAACTTTGTGGTGGGGGGGCAGTGTAACATCCTGGATGTGTTTAATTTGCGCAGAGCAAGTTCTTGGATAATGTGCCAATGGTTATGTTATGTTGTGCCTATGCCCTTGCTCTCTGTTACTGCTGTAGCCATGGAGATCCTGTCATGCACTGAATGGGATTGGCTGAGTAGCTGGGTGGGGGGGGGGAGTGTTACATGTTGATGTTTTGCCCGGGAGAATGTTCGCAGTTTTTTTTTGAGAAAATGAGAGAGAGCCGCAGTTTTGGAGAACGGAGCCTGTTCTCTACTAGCCTTGTGTTGCTAATCAATAAACCCCTTTTAAGGTGATTCACCTGTCTTTGCGTGATTGAGAGCATTACAATACTCTCGCATAGCCTTACGCTCAGGTCCTGACAGCGAATATAGCGAACCCCTTGGTGGAATAGTCCCAGGATAGAGATTAATCTCGCAGTCGTACGGATGATGCGGGGGTAATGTAGAGGCTCGTTGTTTGCTGAACACCTCAGCTAAATCAACGTAATCCCTGGGAACATTCAGAGGCAAGTCAAAGTTCAGGGTAGCCCCAAATTCTTTATCCTGATCAGAGTCTAATGAATCCGTGACTGACACTGAATCGCTGAAGTTCTCCAAAAAATAATCATCCTCTGGCTCTCGCCAGTCAAATTGAGGAACCCATTCTAACCCCTCCTCTGGCCCTTTTTCGAGTCTAGGAGGGTACGGAGTAATAACCTCCTCAAAATCGCTCTCGGCGTCAGCCTGACCCATAGCTTCGCGTCCGAAAGAACCATTAACATTAGTTTTACAATGTGTGCTACACTTGGGACCCCAGCGGACGATAGGATTAATCTGTCTTCCCCAGCTGATACAAGGCTCATGTTCCCGTAACCATGAATGACCCAAAACTATAGGGAAAGTGGGAGACTTGATAATAAAAAATTGAACCTCTTCAGAGTGGCTACCAAAAGAGATGAACATCTCTAATGGTTCAGAAACTTCGGTTATAACTCCCGTTCCCAGCGGGCGACCGTCCAAAGTTCTGACAGAACGTGATTGTGAAAGTGCAACAGTAGGAACGGAATGCTTCCGAGCCCACTTAAAATCCATGAAGCAATCAACAGCGCCCTAGTCTATGAACGCTTCAATGATAAATCTTTTACTCCCCACAGTAAGTTCTACGGGGATTAGTGTTCGGAAGGGAAGTTGGGTCTGCCCCTCTAGCGTCCCCTGAATCGCTAGAGGGGCTTTCCTTTTCCCCGGAGTTTAGGGCAATGTGGACGGATATGACCCGGCTTATTACAATTAAAGCGGATTATTCTTCTGTTAATGGGTATTTTAGACTGACGGTTAAACGAACCATCAACTTTGGGCTCAACCGAAGTAGAATCTTTAATGGGTGAACTAGGAGATGCACAATCGCCATTACCAATTTTAAACTCATTGTCAGCCAGCGGGGATTTATTTAGTCTCCCGGCTGCGTTCGCGTATGCGATTGTCAATTCGCACAGCGATACAAACTAAGGAATCTAAGGTTGAGCAGAGTTTTAACGTAGCCAGCACATCCTTAATCTCCTCCGTAAGTGCATGGCTAAAAACTGTCATCAGTGGAGCCTCTGGCCAGCCTGTCTCTGTGGCCAGAGAACGAAAAGCAATAGAAAACTCAGCTGCGCTTTCTTTGCCCTGTCTTAAGTGCATTAAACGCGTAGCTGCGTCTTGTCCACAAATGTCCTGATCAAAAACAGAAACCATCTCCTTAACAAGGGCCTCTACCGAATTAACAACCGGTGAGTTAGATCTAATTAGTGGGCCGACCCAATTGAGCGCTATGCCAGCCAACAGGGATAACATAAATGCAACCCGAGAATCCACATTCACAAAACGTGACGGCTGAGCCTTAAAAAATATCTCACACTGGGCAATAAAATCCCTACACTTTCCAGCCTCGCCACTGTAACTTTGGGGCAGTTGTAACTTAGGTTCTCAGGGAAAATGTATGGGTGGTGCTTGTGCAACTCTTTGTGGAGTCTGTAACGTTAGAGGTTTAATACTCTCCGATAATTCTAACAGGACGCTCTGCTGGTTCTGCAGAGCAGTCTCCTGCACGTGTAGCTTATCAGCCAGTTCAGAGCGCTGATTGACCAGAACAGAAAGCAAATTAGCAAATCCAGTCAACATCTCTTGTTGACTGGCAATAGCTCTCTTAATAGCTCTCCATTGTGGCTGGAGTGTACTGTGATGGCGTAGGTGTTTAGACGCCAGGAGCAGTGGCTCGAAATAAAAGTGAAATCCAGCAGCGTGCTGAGAGACCAAAAACAAATGGAAATAACAAGGCTCGCGCTACCTACGGACCTAACGTCGTCCGTGGCAGCCCAAAGGCGAGCTCAACAATATACCAAAAAAAAAGGGAAATAATCCTGAAAAATCCCTTACTCACTCACACTAACACTTTAAAGCAGCTAAGATCCTGCCAATACTCTTACTTATCAAATACCTTACTGGCTCAAGCGTCAAAAGCAAAATGACACTCCAGCAACACGAACGAGGAAGGGCAGGAGCTTAAATAGAGTCCGGGCAACGCCCCCAATCAATGCCAGCTGGCTAAGGAATCCGATGATGAGCAAAACGATGTCGTCCCGGACGAGAGTAACAAAAGGAGCTAACAAAGCTCCCAAACCATGACAAAATTTCTAAATTCCAGCAGTGGAAAGGAGTGCCGCGATTTGACGAGTGCATATTTAAAATTGCGTTTGGAAATAATGGACTGAGAGTTCTCAGGGTCTCAGAAGAGCAGGGCCATCCCAACTGCCATCAGCAACATGTTCATATGCTAGTGTCCTTTCTGGCCTGGGGCTGCATCAGTGCTCTCACACTGGGGAAATCAGTGAGGGGGGAAAATTGAAGCAAAAGGGTGCCCTCCAGTGACCTGCGTGGAGTACAAGATCTACATCATGTCCGCACCGCAGCCGCAGGTTGCTTCTCCACATCCGCACTGCATCCGTAGGAATTAGATCAAAATCCACAGCTCTGCGGTGCGGTCGCGGAGTTCGCGGCTCCACCGCATTTTCCGCTCGCCGCACTTGTGCCGACTGAAGACCCACTTCAAGCAAGAATAGAACAAATTCTGCCTTCAGAACTCCGATGATTAGTTTGCTTAGTTCGGAGATGACTGCTGTGTGAATTAAAGGGTGAGGTGATGCTACACATTCGTGAACATGCTGCTGTCCCAATTTGACTGGATCTTGGATCATGTTGTCGGGATCTTATTTGAAAATCGCTATTTTATCATTTAAAAAAATGTTTTAAATGATAAAATATTGTTGATATTTAAATGTTGATGCAAAGAACATGAATAGAATAGAACAGTGGTCTTCAATGTCCTTCCTGGGGACCCACTGTGTATGCTGGTTTTTGTTCCAACCACAATTTTAAACAAGAGTTTAACAAGCTGTTCATTTGTCTAAAGTGCGTTTAATGTTCAGAGCAGTTATTTGCCCTCTAAACTCAAAAATTAACAGAAATATCCATGTTTGCCATGAAGAATAAGAAAAAAAAATACCATACCCACATTTTGATGTATTGGAAATAATAGCATAAAATGAGAGAAAACAATGGAACCAATCAAATAAAAGACAAAGTTGGCGTCTAATTTGTGACAACTAATTGGCACATGATGACAAATTTATTTGTCAAGCAAATGGTAAAGAGTCAAACCAGTTTTGTGTTATATTAATCTAATTAAATTCACCTGAAGTTTATTGAAAGAACTTGGAACAGTTGTGTCCAGCAGCCTAATTTGGGGTTTACTGATTTCCTCAGTGTCTAATTTGATCTTTTTTAAATGTTATATTACTTGACATTTCTTGCAGTTTGGAAATAAACACACTATCTTCTGGGGTATTTTATTCTTCATAGTATGTATGGATGTTTCTATGTAACATTTGGCTTAAGAGAGTGATAAACAACTCGAAACATGAAAAACACCTAATTAAGACTTTAACAGCCAGTTACAATCAAACCATTAAAATTGTGGTTGCAACAAAAACCATCATACACAGTGGGTCCCCGGGAACGACGTTGAAGACCACTGGAATAGAACATGACTTACTTATTTGTAATTCTTCAACTGGATAGAGGTTAATCTTCAGGGCAGATTAGGGTCGTGTGTCTTTTTAAATTTTGTATTTCATTTTCTTCTTTGAAAGTTAGAGCTCTAAAAATCAAATGAAAAGATTTTTGAAAATGCAAAAAACTGAAATCAAACAGCGACGCTGGGTGGAAGGTTTTCCCGTGCAACTTCTGCCACCTTCTGGTCAAATCAGGGGATGACAGGACTTTCTTGGGTTAGTTGTTTAATAAAATCCCTCACAAAAAAAGACAAAATCACCACTCTGATAGGATTTTCATCCAGTTTTTTACTTCATAGCAAGTAAACAAATCGTAGATTTGACACAAACCCGTTTTTGTAAAATAGCTGAACAGTCTGGCCTCCTGACAAACACAACAAACATATTTAACTATTTTAATTAATGGCATTTTTTACAGATCAAGTAAAGAGAGAAAACATGGCATTACTTAATGTTCAAGATAAAATGATGAAATAATTTAAAATGCAAAAAAAAAAATTAAAATTAGTTCTCTAATTAGTACTCTAATCTACTAAAATTATTAGCTCCTTATGCTTTTATGACGGCCTGTATTCTATGACGCTGTCACAATCCTCAAGTGAATCCATGACAAGTCTCTTTGCAGTTCAGTTGCTTGCGTGTATATTAGGAGTGTATGCTGTGATTGGTGTATGTTTTGTGTGTATCTCCCCTCTTGGGTGAATCTCGTTTCATGTTTGGTTCTGAATGAGCGTGTGACGAGTATTTAAGCCTTCTAGTTCATGTACTTGTTGCTAGATTGAAAAGTCCCTTTTGTGCTGAAATTTTAGTCATATGTATGTGAGTAAAACTTCATTAGTTACTTCGAACAACCTTCCTTTTTTTTTTTTTTTTAAAACAACCTTCCAATCCTAATCAGGGTCCAGTATTGGGACCAAGTTCAAGTTAGCTTATTTTTTTTTTGATTTTATTCTTCAACTTCAGTTTTCCAGAACAAGCTATCAATCCTAACCAGGGTCAATGACTAGGATTGCATTCCTGTGAACCTTTCAAACTCCTTTCTCTTTAAGGTTGTCAGGAACAAGCTTTCAACCGTGATTCAGGTCCAGGACTGGGACCGAGTTACTCTCAAGCAACAACCCTCCAATTCCTGGGTAGTCCAGTGCTGACCAGCGCTTCGACACTTGGCACCACACCGGAAGCCACTGGCCGGCGACAACAGCCAAGTATTGCCTATTACATCTGTGCTGAACGGTTGCTCACTCTCTCTTGGGTTCCATCCCAGCCCATCCTCTCCTGGGTTCCGTCCCGGTCATGACTGTCCTGCTGCCAATAAAATACCAATTGTAGTGCAAGTCTATCTCCATAATTGACTCCTGGTCTAGACCATAACAGAGGCATAGACTTCAATGACGAAAAACTATATTCTCCAACAAGCTGTTCCAATTTTATATAATGCGGTTGACAAGTCAGCTTTTCAGGATGGAGCCGTGTCATGGGCCTTTTTTTTTTTAATTCCAAGATAAATTTTCAATTGGATTCAGATCCTGACTGTTTGCTGGCTATGTCATTGAGCTGATTTACCTTTCCTGAAGAAGAGCTTTTTCACTCTTTCCTCTGTGGTAAGATTCATTGTCATCTTGAAAAAAATGACTTCATCGCCAAACCTCTTTTCTATGGATGGAGTCATAAAATGATCCAAAAGTTCAATGTATACCTGTGCATTGACTGTTGAGGTATCGACTGGCATCTCTCCTGGTCAATCACCTGACATGCAACCTCATATCAATTAATCGGGAAATTAGCTTGTTTACTTCAGTCAGTCATCTTAATATGCGTCATTAGAATTACACCAGATATAACTTCCAGCATCTTTGCCTTGGTCAATGCAGATCCATGATTCATCACTGAATATCACTTTCATCCAATCATTCACACTTCATGAGTGCTTCTCTTTGGCCCACTGTGACCTTGCTTTCTTCTGTTAAGATGTTCAGTCTCTGGCTTTTCTGATGTATATCCCATTTCATTGATCTGACAGTTCTGTCACAAACATTGACTCCTGTCTCTGCCCATACTTGCCAAAATTTCAGCAAGTAAGTCAGTCGGTTGCATTAGTGTCTGTTTGTCAGTTTCTTAGTTACGTACCGTTTTGCCATTTATCATGCACCAATCTTAATAAAAAGTAGAGACATGCCAGCACAGGATATATGCCACAGACCTATACTTTAGGTTTCTATATCAAAGGTCAAGGTCACAAAAAGGTCAAACACACACATGGCTGATAACTTTGCTGTACTGGATGGGATTTCGGCAAGACATCATTCAATGAACGAGATTGATGCGAGATCAGAGAGACACCAAAAGCGAGGTGGAAGGGAAAAGGGAATTTATTAAAACAAAAGCAAACAGGCACGAGGGCCAACAAAAAACTTGGCCCAAAGGGTTGCAAAATACAAACTAAGGTGAGCTTCACTGAGCTAGAAACTAAAGATCAAAAACGACAAAAACAAAAGCCACTGGAAACTCCAGGCAGATAATGAATAAACAGAAAAGATGCTATATACAAGAAACCAAGAACTATGAAAGCCATGGGACTTGAGTAAGAACTTGAGCAGAAACTTGGCAACAAAATTTGCAAACAAGAACTTGAGACACTGTCTGCCAGCCAACTTCCACCGCATCCAGATAAAGGGTGAGGAATAAACTAATTACTTTTGTACATTTGTTTTCATTTCATTCCCAGTTATGTTAAAATGCACAAACTTGATTGTCAGAAGTTTATTTAGCCTATGGAAACACATTGTTAAAGCAGGTTATAGTCAATCTGAGCAGGGATTTTTTGTTCAATATTGCTTGTTAGAACATATCATCTTAATCCTGACAAATATGTATTTCATCAGTATTACATTGCAACAGATTTTTTGTCTAATTCATTTACAGAGGAATAGGGAGGCCTTGTCCCTTGACTCATATAGAAATATGACACAGTTAAAACAGTATAAAAAAACATTCTAGTGTTAATGTTATAACAAGCGCAAATTCGCAATAGCTGCAACCTCATACATGCATGCATCCATTAAATTTCCAAACATAGAGGTTGGCGACATCCGGGCAATGCTAAGAAGGAAATGCAATAACAAGGGCTATGTCAAAGTTAATCAGTGATTATTTTTATAGTAAATTTATGGCTGTTTTTGTTTTATTTTCTTACAAACTTACAAATGATACTGGAACATTGTTTAATTGCATGGATACCTCTTTTTAGAGGTTTTATGTTTTAAAAAATAAATTTCATTTTGTTTTTTCAATAAATTGAAGTGGATTTTTTCATTGAACTGATTAGCACACTTTTAGTGTACTAGTGGTACCATAAATTAAGTAGATTGAAGTGAATGTGGTTACATTAAGTATACTTCTGTACCACTAACACAGTGCACTATACAGTACTAATACCTGCACCACCTACTGCACTTCAAATACACTTCTAAACCATACATCATAGTACAATGATATTATACTTGAAGAACAAACCTTTTGATGCTTTATTTGTGATATTACTTCACTATAAATGCATTTTTATTAACATAGTAGTGCACTTGAAAAGTAATGCAAATAGTCAGAGAGTGCACTTGATCTAAACTTGAAGTATGATAAGTTTAATAAGTGCATTAAAAATACAATCCTACACAACTATCAATTTAATTGTAAGACCTTTTAAGTATATTTTGAACATACTGGTGGTCTAATGCAATTGTACTGCAAGTGTATTTCAAATCAGGTGACAGTGTACTTGCGGCGGTATCCTTTAGTACACTTAAAGTTTGTAAAAAGTTGTTCCAATTTAACATACTATTTACACTTTAAGTGTACTGAAGTGGTACACAAGTAGTACTCAATGACTGCTTGAGCACACTTAATTACACATAAAGGGGGCGAAAAAAGCAAACACTATACTTGGTACAGTTTGTAAAAGTATAATTCAAGTATAGTATATTTTCACCTGGGGTGTTTATGAAGTCAGAATGTTATGCTAATGAACAAAAATGGTTTTGTGTCCTGTCTGCGATTGGTTTATTTGCTATGAAGTACTGGATGAACATCCTCTAAGAGTGATGATTCCATTATTTTTGCCAGAGGTTGTACACTAATATATTTGCGCGCGCGCACACACACACACACACACACACAACTTCAAGTCTTCTGGGCACATCGGCTTTAATTTATTTACTTCTGTACTCATAAAAAGAAACATTTTCTGTAGCCTTTTAAAAGTTAGTCTAAATTTCAAATCGTTCAGAAATAAATCAAAAACATCACGTGTGGCGAGGTTTGGCAATTTATCATGTCGGCCAGTCTTCGCGGAGAGAGGAAACGAAAGCAGTCGAGAGTATGAATCAAAAACGAAACTGAAGATTCCAGAGAGTAGATCTTCAGTCCGCTCGACATGGAGAGCTACCTGTATCCAGTCACCGTCGCTGGTGAATGGGGATCTATTCCTCCAAAAGCGCTTAAAAACAAACTACAAATTTACTTTCAAAGTAATAAGAAATCCGGTGGTGGTGACTGTCAGGTTGAGTGGGACAGCGGTGAAGTTACGGTTCTATTCAAATCCCAGGACGGTACGGACATAGCCTCATGCATCTTAAGAGTGATTTGCTTCGGAAAAACGGACAGCCTGTGCTAAAATATTTTAACTTGTAAAATATTTACTATGTGATTGCTTTTACTATTGCTTAATAATGCCATTATGCCCGCTAACCCAACATCTAAGCCAGGGAAACGTAGCTTTTTGTGTATTAGGCTAATCACTCATGGGCCTATTGCCTATCTTTGCTGTGCGTGTTTTTTGTCAAGTAAAAAAAATATATGTGATGCCATTTTACCTGACGAATTTCCTTGTTTTTCACTGACTTATGACTTATTGATTTCCACTGAAAATGCAGATAGAAAAAGAGTCGTTCGAAAAGAAAAGCATGAACTCACAGTTGAAAACACAAAAGTGAAACTGCGGCTCTCTCTGTTCGAAGAGAAAAACCCGGAAAAGGCTGCCAATGGAGCGGTAAGCGATGATGTTTTTAAAATCAGATGTTGGTTGCAGGCATCTACGTCAATACGCATGTAGCTGCGTGTGGGCGATGTCTGGGTAACATACTATGGAATTTCGCCTCGTGTTTTAAGGAACGGTGCCACGATTACTGCGCATGCTCAGAATTTTGTACGAAGTAAATCCGTTTAACTTTAAGTCAAATCTATAAGGATTTTTTCTTCTATGTTTATTGGCGATGGCAACCCTCTCGCATTCTTCGTATTCCTTGGCTAAAGCTTAAAATGGCGCTTAGCATCCCCGAATTTTCTTAGAAAGCTCCTTGATATAAGAAGCATAATGTTGGAATCACTATATAGGATGCAAAAGAAGGCGGATTGGCTAGAATGGAGTCAGCTTATGACTTGAAGTGAAGCAGATTCACTTTCTTGGGATGTAAGTTCTGAGCAAGTAATTATGACCGTTCCTTCTCTGATGTTCGGCTACCATTAAAGGAGCTGTGCCACGATTACAGCGCACGCTCAAAACGTACATCCCAAGAAAGTGAATCTGCTTTAATGCAAGTCATAAACTGATTCTATCCTTGCCAATCCATCTGCGTGTTGTATTGTATTTATATATTTTAGTTTCTCCAGCATTAGTCTTTTTATATCAAGGAGCTTGCAACGCAAATGTGAAGATTCAAGCCTCAGCCAAGGGATACGAAAATGCAAGCTGGTTACGATGGCCAATAATCATAGAAGGAAAAAAAAAACCTCCACGATCTCGACTTGCAGTTCAGCAGATTTACTTTGTTCAAAATTGTGAGCTTGTGCAGTAAGCATGACACAGCTCCTTGAAGCATCAGGTTGGACCTGGTCTAGCCGGACCCCTGTCCATACATATTTGTGCATGATTGTATTGCATTTTTTTTTTTAACTGTCACAGACTCTACTGAGTAGCAGTAGGGCAGATGCCCTGCTTGAGTTCCCTTATCAAGTTTATTAAAACTTGCAGTCGTGAGAAAAATGATCCAAGAGAGGTGAGGGGAAAAAAAAAAAAAAAAAACCTCTCCAGTGGGAAGAAATAGTGGGGGAGCCCCTCCCTGCTGGCTAGGTAACTGAATGCTTACAAGTTTTAGCGATACTATGCTATTAAAGTCTATAATGCCCTGTAAGGCGGGTAACATAATGTTACATGAGGCAGGCAATGTAATGGCCTGGAACACTGGCAGGATAATGTTCTCAAAGTGTGGCAGGATAATATCCTGTAAGATAGGTAGCATAATATCCTGAAATCGCCTTTGATTTTGACATTAACTGTATTTGTCAGCTGGTGCCTATGTTCTTTTTTATTATATTTGAGGAAAGGAAGCAAGTCCTCTCTTTAGTCAGATATTGACTCAACGGGGTCTATTTTGTGCCTTTACAAACAAAACCCCATGTGATATTAGCTTTATTCACAATTTTGTCAGTCACAAATGGCGTATTTATTGCCTTAGCCCAGTCTGGTAATTTTTTGGTCTTTAATAAAGGCGTTTACAATTTTGTTTTGTTGAACGGCGCATTGGGAGTGTGTTTCAAATACAGTTGTTGATGTGGAATAAATTGTATAAAAGAACTTGTCAGCATTTTTACTTACCTAGACCACTTTTTCACACAAATGTTATTGCTCTATAGTTGTTTCATGGGAGTGAATCCCAGCCAGCAGAACTGTTCACAAATCAATATATATCCTTCATGTCATTTTGTTTCCTTTTTTACTATTCAGTTTTGCTGTATACCTGACAAATAATGCTTCAAAATGTTAGTGAGGTCTAATGGGATGGGGCGGGTGAAGGGGTATTTTTCACACGAGTGAATATTTTCTGTGTGTGGGGAAAGTACTAATAATTAACTTGAGTTTCTCCATTGTTTTCATACCATGAGCATCACTTTGTTTATTGTTTAAATTGCCCATGACTTTTCATACAAAATATCTGCACCTTCTGGACTAGTAGATACATTTCCTCTTGAGTGGTGAGTGTTCCTGGTGGAGCCTGTCAAAGTTAAGTGCCTCATTTTCACCTGATGTAATGCAATTCGAGCAATCCGCAGTATGAAAAAAGCACCCTGATGTTGCAGTCACACCCCATTTCTGATGCTTTATGGGATAGTTTGGTGGCTGAATCGCTTCTGGTCTCGCGGAGCTGTGGAAGGTTACTTTAGCGTGCGTGGTTACGGATACTTGGCTGTACAATACAGAATATAGAAGCTGTATTAATTCTTTGTGCGCCCGGTACTTCTTCTTGGCTTGATTTTTGCATTTTTATCATTTGCTGTCTCTCAAGTATTGCTGAATTGTTGTCAGTAAGGCCATTACCATAATTATTATTATTATAGATGATATAAAGTACATCAATACATTTTCATTTTTTTAAGTAGCAGGGAGAGTGCATATTGATGAACATTTACATATGAATATGCCAGATTTTAGCCAATGGCTAATTTACATCTGTAGTCCCTAGGCAGGCTGATGGTAACATAGTTAAAAGAAAGCTAGGTAAATAGACACTACAGTACAAGACAATAAGTTACAATACGGTGCATTATAATACGAGATAAGTAAAAAACGCTCACTATATAAAAAATAGTGCAACTAAAACATCTTTTCATACATACCTCCAGTTTCCAGGCACAACCGATTAATAGACAGATGGTGGAAAGAGAACTGTTATGGGGTGTGAGGCTGCAGCAATGCAAAATCCAGTACTGTTGTACCAAAATCCATTGTAGTTGTTGAAATGGTGACAAATGACAGATATCTATGAGCGAATCAGGATATGAAGTGCTATAGTGCTCATATTAAAGTGGTGTCAGTTACATAAATTACACGAAAAGTTGAAACATGAAGGATTGGGGACTGTTTGGAGTGTGTAGATGGAGTGTGAGACTGCAGCAATGCAATCCAGTACATTATTCGTGTTGAGATTGTGAAAAATGACACCTATTTATGGATAAAAAGTGCTACAGTGCTCATATTAAAGTGACATCAGTTACATGATAAATACAGAAAAATTTGGCACATTGCATGCTTACACATACGTGAGAACATGCATTGCACCTTTACAGTGAGTGCAAGTTCGGCTACTTTTAAGCCATTTCTTTAAATGCGTTTTGAATGTGACAAATGTATTACAGTCCCGTATCACAGCTGGTGTACTATTCCAAATGTGGCTGCCTGTAACTGAGAGTACTGACTGACCACAAGTGGTGCGCCTGAGTGGGATTAGGCAGTCCCCTCTTGTGGTGGCTCTGGTCACATGGTTATTGTTTACATTTTGTTTTACATTGTCCGTAAATGGGGGTGGTGCCAGTCCTTTTAGTATTTTGTATATTGAGTGGGCATACTTAAACTTTCTGAGGTTGTCAAATCTGAGGAGGTTATGCTTCTGGAGTATATGACAGTGATGATATGAAAGTGGTTTCATATCAAATATTTTAAGTGCCTTTTTGAATAGTGATTCAATCTGACCAAGTACAGTTGTACTAGTGAATGACTAGTTTAAACCCATTTTCTATGTGAGGAAGAGTCTTTGCAGGCAGAAATACCCTCGCCGCAGCTGATGTCAATGTTGACCTTATTTGTCTAAAATTACAGAGATTGAATTTAATTATTTTAGAGATTTTTTTAATGTGGCTCTTGAACTTGTCACGACCACCCTGAGCAGAGATATTGCAAGCCTATCCGTATTCAACAAACTATTTTAATACGTGCAGCAATAGCTAACGTTGTCTAGGGGAGTTATGCACAAACTTATCTCTGACTCCTCTCAGGGCGGCGTGCAGTTAATACACTTTCGGCTTGCTTAAAACACAACAGGGAAACAGAAGAAAGATTGAGGCTACCTGCGACTTCTTCGGTCAAATGCCAACGCTTTCCACAGTCCTTGGTCAGCTCGCAACTGTCGCCCAACGACGAACGGCTTGGCCCTGGGAATCGCGCAGGAAGCGGCGTCTGTTGGCTCTCTTGCGATCCGTTTGTTCAGTTTGCGCAGTTTTTCTAAAAGGTCCCTGAAACTTTCTGCGGATCTTCGCTTGTCTGTAGGATACGGTTGATGTCCTTTTAGAGATTTAACAAAAGGAAAAAGAAATGGCGTAAAACTCCGTGTCTGTGAAAGGTGGTAAGTTGCAGGCCGGCAAACTTGAATTTTCCTCCAAGACCAGCCTTCGCACTCTCGAGGGTCCAGTGGCAGCCCCGAGTGTGCGCACCAACCCCAACGGAAATAGCCTCGTTCCCCATACTGCACCGGGTCACGGGGTCAATCCACTCTCATTAATTAGACAAACATCAATCCTCCTTCCATATTGTATTCCAGCGAGCCAAAGTATCTTAGGGACCCACTAATTCTATCAGTAAGATTTAATAATGTAAATCAAACTAAATGTATACATAGGCTCATTTAGGGACTAATAAGATCTTCTAACACTCATGTGATTACATCAGATCTCGCAAAAATGGCCTGTCCGTAATAAAATTGAGGGTGGAATCTGAAGTAACCCCTAGGTACTTGAATTCATTTTCTAATTCAAGCTCCTCTCCTCCCAGAAAAACATTAGAATGCGTGAAATTTGTTGGTTTTTTAGGGAAGAACATGCAGGCAGTCTTTTTGGTATTTAACGACAAACATGATTTCTTGAGCCGTTCATGAATTTAAGTCGGCTCCATTGTAAGTATATGAGCAGCTTCTTGGGTCATCCGCATACATTTGTACGTGGGTATTTTTGCATGCAAATGGTAGATCATCAATGTAGAGTGAAAAAAGTATTGGTCCGAGAATCGAACCTTGCGGTACCCCTGTCGAGCAAGTGAGATATGGAGATTTAGCCCCCTCAATAACCACACACTTCTAAAACCTCTCCCGAAGTACTACCCATCTTGCATGTTTTAGATTTCTCCCCACTAGCATGGATTATTTTAATGATTCACTCCTTATCAAGCATCTTCACGGGTAATGAGCTAATCATTTGACTCACATGTGCTGGAGCAGGCAAAGCTCTAAAACACGCAGGAGAGGTGGTACTCTAGGAGAGGTTTGAAAAGCGCTTATGTCGATGTTGCTATTTATAAATGATAAGCGCAAGGAATAGATATAAGGACTAGCAAACTGTGCAGCGGAAGTGTAGTAGTCTCGGAAGCGTAAGAAATTTTGGCGAAAAAGCTAGATTCGACAATTTTTTTGTCGTATTGACGAAAGCTCGAATTGCACCAATCAAACAGAGATGTTTGATTGGTCTGCCATGGCTGTCTTTCCTTGTTTGGAATTGCTTGAGATGTTTTTGTCTAAGTAGTTAATTAAACAACATTCTAAGGCAACATTCTAGAGCAACTGCCAACATTAGAATGTTCTCAGCTGTTGGAGAATGTACGATTGGTATTTTCTAGGCTTAAAAAACAGTGAACATAGCTGATCAGATTGGCTCTAATGGAAGCAAGCCTCTACCACACCGTCCGATAATTAATTTTTCTTTGGTGCATCTCAATTGTCTTAAATTGCATCCTTGTTTCTCTCACTTGAGTCTTTTCCTCCTGTCTTAGTTCCTCCCACCGGAGAAACATGGAGAAATGCAAGGGGAGCATGCGAGGAGAGAAGAGGTGAGGAAATATGTTTTTGATGAGACTTCCTATCTTCTGAAGTGTCGCGAGAAGCCACATCCGATTCTGATGACGGCGCACAGCTGGTTTTCCTGCCAGAGTTTGATGTTACTGACTGAGGTCATTGCTTTCAGCTGAAAGTGTTCATGTCTCCTTAGATCTCCATCCTTGCTTCTTGCACCAGAAATAAGAGTTTTGTGACAGCCTGCGAGATGGCTGATCCGGAACAACTTTCCTTTCATGCGAAGATCAAGGATCGAGGGATTATCACATAAGGGAATTCAGATTCACTTGTAGACTAATTCGTTTGACATCAGTGCCGCCGTAGCCTTGTGTGAAAAAATTAGCAGAATTGAATTTGAGGTGCCCAATTTAGATGCGCAATACTGTTAGCACTTGGGCTTCACGATTGCTGTTAGGCTGTAAACTTTGTGCCCCAGGTCACATTGTTGTGTTTTTTTTTTTTTTTTTTTTCAGGGAGCTGCTGGAATTATCTCTGCAGCATCAGGTACAGTGACTTTTCACATCTCAGAATATTAAGTAATATTTAGGGAATGGTTTGTTTGTGTTTTTTGACTCTACCTTTGGTGAGATTTAAATCGCAAAACCTGTAAAATGACCTGTAATTGTATGAGGTATGGCATAAATCGTCTGAAGATTATAAAAGAAAGAGTGATCCTGGGCAGAAAAATTTTCACCCCAGCCACTACACACTTTTATTTTCTACCTGCAGCTACTGGCAAGAATTTTAGTGCCAGGAAATAAAGCCACATTCCTGATGATGAGAAAACTTTGTAGCCATGGGAACTGAAAGTTTGTGGGCTTATTTTCTCCAAATTTGATGAACCATAAGATATCTGTAATATGATGCCACACCTTAAAGGGCATCTGAAGTCGATTCCCACTGTTCTTGTTTATCAGCCAATCAGCGAGCCGCACCTGCGCAAACTAACCAAAATAGAGGGATTATCTACGCTTGTATACAAAACATTAGTTTATATGAATGAAATTGGCCATGTGACAATGCAAGATTTCAACAAAAGCAAGTGATTTGTTTGTAAGCATCGGACATTCAACGTCCCGTCTGAGAATCGACTTTAGATGCCTTTCAGTACTCCATTTTGCAGACATTGACACCGGCATCCGTAAATTCCGAAATTTAATTGCTAAATAATCCTGTAATTGAATCATCAAATGTCTTGCTTCACAGGAATGATTTTTCAGTCTCTGTGACACAAACACCGAGTTATAAAGCCTTAAATAGGCTCAGTGCAAGTGAGTGGTCTGTCTGTCCAATATTTTGGACATTATGCTTGTGGTATGCACACTGCCATCCAGTATTTTGGACATTATGCATGCGGAGTGACAGAAATAATGTGAAGTTGAAGAAACCTGGTCATTGATATGCATGATGATCTTTCTGTATTCTGGACACTGCTTATTTGAGCTATTTACTCGGCATGCATAACGTCCTATATTTTTGATTGAGCATTGACTCAGATGTTTTCCAACAAATAGACATGCATTACATACATTATGTGTTTTCAGTTTGTGCTATATAATATATTTCCATCCCCCAACAGGAAAAAGTCTGATCAAAACTTGACTTTTGTCAACTTACCTCTTACTTGCGGATGCAACCATTGTGATTGTTTGTGGTAAATCATGTGACTAATCAGAGAGGCACCTGTTGAGGAAATTATTATCTGGAAATGTCCAGCAAAATGTATATTTTGTGTTTTCAGGGTATCTATGAGCCTAGAGAAAATAAACTCCACTTAACTTATGTCCAAAATATTGGACAACATGCAACAAAGGGTTAAAGTTCTGAGGCAAAGGTCAAAGTACTAAGTAACTGTTCACCACATTATGAACTTGACCCTAGTCTCGAGGCAGACACCAAATGATTCCAACAATGGTCCCGTTAGGTGGGAGTCATTTATTTGTTTGTCTGTCTGTTAGCAGGATATCTCAAAAGTGGTTGCATAGATTTTAACCAAACTCCAGGATGTTAAAGTAGCACAAGAGGAACAAGTGATTTGACCTATCTAGGCCAAAGTACAGCTGCGATATAGGCCAAAGTTCAAATCTAGCTATGTTGGTGGAGGTATGTGCTCTCGCGAGTCTAGCTCTAGTTGAATTTACGGGAATTTATTTAGCATTTCACACTTTACATATGAGAGCACCCTCCTGGAAAAGAGTTGTCATCTGAGTGTATTACCCTATCTCAGGTAGCTGTGCTTATGCTATTTTTTATGCAAGTTTGAGGGAATTGTTGGATAAGCTGTGAAAAGAACAAACTCAAACTGAGTTAGAATGGTGGTTACTGAAGAGTCTAAGTTGGATGTTGTTTTTTTTACCTTTGTTGGAGAGGGTGGTTATTGTACTTTGCTGAGTAGTTGCCATTATTGTGTTTATAAAACTGTGTATATTCTACAATCAGGATCCTTGGATTGCACATTCGCAGGCTTATGGGAGAGTGGTTTGAGTGACCAAGGCCTGTCCTTATTAAACGGGAAGCAGTGAAGGATGATGTTATCGGTGACCATAAGATACGGGGTGCATCTCAAAGCATAGGCTGTAGCCTTCAAAGGCTGCATTTTTAGGGGTCATCATGTAAGTAAGGGATAATCAACTCATTTGTTGACACGAAGCGGCGGGTGGTTATCTGCCTCCGCGTCATGCCTTAAAACCATGTAATGCACACCAATGAGTTGATTATCCCGTACTTACGCAATGTACTGAAAATGCAGTGTGTTCACGTGTTCTCTTTGTCTAACTTAAATTAGAGCATTCTTCTGGCTGGGGTGAATCACAATAAAATGAATAATCTTCACCGTCCGAGGACGGGGCATGAAAACGCAATGGTTACGATTAATCTGACTCCATAGAACAGGTAGAATACAAAATTTAGCTATATCCTCGTTAAAAATCTGACTCCAAATTAGAATTAGAATTGATAATTTAGGGAACACCTGCGTGGATTTCGAGACAAATCTGCCATCAGATACGGCAGCGCAAACCATCATTGCTCAGTAAATACGTCCCCAGGGTTAATTAAACGCAACTGTCCTGGAATCAATTCGACAATACTTCCATTGGTTAAACGAGACTATCTTGATAGCAGCATCGAGGCTTAAACAATATAGCACTGAGCGTGAACGTATCAAGAACCCAGATTATATATATATACCCAAGGGCTCCTTAGAAAGATCAACCAGACACCTGCATATAAATAAAATACACGCCCAAGGGTATCTTTAATAGTTAAACCTTAAGAGCCGGTATTCTATAAATCCTTAAGGGGTAGAACATAATCCCAAATCTAACTTAGAAGTATCGTTACCTACACATGCCTTGGTAGGAATTTCCCCTCAAGTCCCGGTCGCAACAAGGCTAGAATATATGAGTGTTACAAATCAAGGAAAATCACGAAAGCTGAAAAAGGAATAACAATAATTTATTCACCAGGTAGGTACAACTTGGATCAAACAAATCAACGCTAAGCCAATTACCAGTGTTATGGCCCCAATTTGTTATTACATTTACAACACAACAGCAACAGCAAGGGATGACAGACACAGTTTTAAAACTTAAACACATTTAATTTTTAACAAAGACAAACTAACTACTAACGAATCTACTGACCAAGATTGAATACAAAAAACAGAAATATTTACAGTCCCTTTGGTGGGTTTCCTGGTGATGTGCTGGGTGAGGAAAAAGGCTCAAACACAGGCAAAAATCCACAAAAGAAACTTCACAGGTCTTGAACAGAAATGACAGGTCTGGTCACATGTATCCTTCTCCTTGCAATTTCTCCTACTACTTTACTGTCTCAATTCTCCCTCCTTATATACTCTTTCGCAAACCCCACCCACATTTAGACCTCTTTTTTTTATTTTCTGGGACTTGCCCCAGACATGTCTGAAACATGTCCAAACATAGCTCCAGTCTGAGCTGAATAAAAAAAAGGTAAATACCATCTAGTGGCCTATATTCACATTACACCTCCATTCCAAAAGGGAAAAATTTTGACTCATAAAGGCAAAATTTTTCTTTTCAAAACAAAATGGTTAAGTGGACGCTTGTCTATATATACATATCATACAATATTCAAATAAACATGTGATATATATATATATATATAGATACATATTCAAACACGGGATAAGCAATCAGCAATTACATTGTCTGTACCCTTCACATGCTTAATTTCCAAGTCAAACTCCTGTAAAATCAAACTCCAATTCAACAATCTCCGATTCTTGTTTTTCATCTTACTCAAAAACATTAACGGATTGTGGTCAGTGTACACAATCATTGGCTTTTGCCCCGTACAAACATAAACATCAAAGATAGAACCAGAGCCAACAGCTCCTTCTCTATTGTGGAATAGTTCCTTTGGTGGCGATTGAACTTCCTGGAGAAGTATGCCACAGGATGCTCAATGTCATCAGAGTCACTTCTCTGCAGGAGCACAGATCCACAAGCTTGGTCGCTAGCATCGACCGCGATGGAGAACGGTTTGTTGAAGTCAGGAGATTTGAGCATGGGGAAGTGACACAGCAGAGATTTCAGGCGATCGAAGGCTCTCTGGCATGCATCATCCCAAGTGAACTTTACGCCTTTCTTCAGTTGGTTAGTTAGACTGAGAGCAATCTCAGCAAAGTTCTTGCAGAACTTGCGGTAGTACCCGATAATTCAAGGAAGCGGCGCAAAGCTTTTTTGTTGTCAGGAACTGGAAAGTCCATGATGGCTTGGACTTTAGCATTTATGGGTGCCACCTTACCCTGGCCTATGACGTAGCCAAGATAGGTGACAGTAGCACAACCAAAGTCACTCTTGTTCTGGTTAACAGTCAGGTTAGCCTGGGTCAGGCGCTGGAACAACGTCTCTACATCTTTTAGATGTTCTTCCCAGGAGTCACTCCATGTGATCAGGTCATCGATGTATGCACCCGTGTGTGGCAATCCGGCGATTGTAGACTGTATCATCCTATGGAATGTGGCTGGGGCATTTTTCATCCCAAAGGGTAGGACTTCATACTGGTACAACCCAGATGGTGTGGCAAAAGATGAGATGCTCTTGGCCCTCTCAGTTAAAGGCACACACCAATAACCCTTCAATAAATCAATCTTGGTCAGAAACTTTGCTTGCCCTACTCTATCAATACAATCATCAATCCTAGGTATTGGAAACACATCAGTTCTAGTTACAGCATTGACTTTGCGATAATCTGTACAGAATCTAGTGCTTCCATCAGGTTTTGGAACTAGCACACAGGGTGAACTCCAATCTGAGTTGGAGGGTCTGATAATATCATGTTCTAACATGTACTCAACCTCTTTCTCAGCAATCTTTCTCTTTTCAGGATTCATCCGGTACGGATGCTGTTTTATTGGTTTGGCATCACCAATATCTACATCATGAGAGGCTATAGAAACTCTTTTTGGAACATCAGGAAACAGATCCTCATATTTCTTGATCAACCTCTCAAACTGATCTCTCTGTGAGGGTTCTAAGTGCTGGAGTTTTACATCAAGATTTTGCAACACTTCAGAATTTGACAATTTACATGAAAGAACTTCAGCTTTAATTCTAGGTTCATCATCTTGAAACTCCCCCTCATCTTCACAAATCTCGGCCATAGGAGAATCTGAAGTGACAGCTGCAACTCTAGCATTTCTGTCATGATAAGGCTTCAGCATGTTAATGTGACACAATTGTTTTGGTTTTCTCCTATCTGGAGTCTTCACAATGTAATTGAGATCATTGAGTTTTGTCAGAATTTCATAAGGACCATGAAATCTAGCCTGCAATGGATTGGACTGCAAGGGAAACAACACAAGGACCTTGTCTCCTGGTTTAAACTCACGGCTTCTAGCCTTATTATCATACCAAGTTTTCATTTTTCCCTGACTTGATTTCAAGTTCTCTTTGGCTAGGTCACAAGCTGCACACAATCTTTCCTTGAACTTGCTAACATAGTCTAACAGACTGATGTGCGGCTCTTCCTCTTGCCATTGTTCACTCAATAATAGCAAAGGTCCTCTCACTTCATGACCAAACACTAGCTCTAATGGACTGAATCCAGTAGACTCCTGCACTGCTTCTCTAGCTGCAAACAACAGCAAATGAACACCTTCATCCCAGTCTTTCTCATGGTCATAACAGTAAGTCCTCATCATTGTCTTGAGAGTGGAATGAAACCGCTCTAAGGCACCCTGACTTTCCGGATGATAGGCACTAGAAAGAATCTGCTTTGCACCTAGTTCATACACAATCTGCTGAAACAATCCTGAAGTGAAATTGCTACCTTGGTCTGACTGAATTTCCCTGGGAAGGCCAAACAACGTGAAGAACTTTATCAAAGCCTTCGAAATTGCAGTTGCCTTGATGTTACGTAGAGGTATGGCTTCGGGGAATCTGGTAGATGCACACATGATTGTCAATGAGTACTGATTTCCAGATCTAGTCTTGGGTAATGGACTAACACAATCAACAATGACCTTAGAGAATGGCTCCCCAAATGCTGGGATAGGCTGCAATGGAGCTACAGGTGGGTCTAACTGGTGTTTTCCAACTACCTGACAAGTGTGACATGTTTTGCAAAAGTTGGAAACGTCTTTCCGAAGCCCAGGCCAAAAGAAGTGTTTCATGATCTTATCAACAGTCTTGTTAACACTAAGATGACCTCCTAAAGGTAAACTATGAGCCATTGTTAAGGTCTCATTCCTGTAGACCTTCGGAACAACAATTTGCCTGACCACTGCCCAATCTGCATTGGCAGGGATATCAGGAGGGCGCCACTTCCGCATCAACACACCATCCTTGAGATAATACCCAACTGGAACTGCGTCTATTTCTTTATCAGGAAGGGCTCTCCTCCTTAGTGCACAAATTTCAGGATCATTAGTTTGCTCCTCAATCAACCGCTTTCTGGACAGAGACAAGTCTCCAGACACATCAGAATCACCAAAACCATCTGGCTGGCTGAACAATGAACTGATAAAAGTGTCTGATAAGTTCTCAAACGGAGAAACCATAGTAGGCCAATCAAAGTCATGAGGCGAACCACCTGAGTCCTGACTATTCAATGTGCTGGACGGCACCACAACATTTTCTCCTCTAGCCTTCTTGGCCATAGCACGAGTCACTGCGCAAGAAGGATACAGAGATGGGTCCTCATCCCCATCTTCAGTGCTCGGCTGTGAAGTAAGATGTACAGGGGGAACTACTTTGCCCCCAGCCAGGTCATTGCCTAGCAACAGAGAAACACCCTTTATAGGTAGACTTGACATAAGCCCCACCTTAGTCAATATGCAAAAGTCCAACGCGCTTCAGCCAAGTTTCAAAAGTGAGGCAAGGTGCTCAGCAGTAAAGGACAATAAGCATAGAAAAAAGCCTTTTACCTGGGTACTTCAAAAAGACTACCCAAAAGTAAAAACACTGGAGCACACTTTATAAATCTGCATGTTTATTGAGGGGAAAAGATGACTGACGTTTCGACTTGCATCTTCCTCAGAATCATCTGAACACAGGAAATGGAGGAATATATATACCCTCCCACACAAATAAGACTGACAGCCAAAAAAGGGTAAGTGCAATTACGCAGATTCAATCATTTCAGTAGAATTGAACACAAAATAAACAACATAAGAATAGAAGTTGGAACCAAATGACATTTCCCCAATGGCAATGTTGCAATGTACATATGTTTACAAGTTTTAAAAAATTAATTTATATATGTATACCAATTATTGTAAACCACATGCCTAGTCAGGAGGAATAAAATTAGAGGAAGCATGATAGGCTGGGTGGATCATTCACTCCTCCAGAAGATACTGCATTCAGGGTGAAAATCCAAAAAGCTTCCCTACGGAGTAGTTTATTAATGATATCTCCTCCCCTGGGGGATGGTATAACTTTTTCGATCCCTATGAATTTCAGGGAGGAGACCGAGCCATGATTGGCTTCCAAATAATGACGTGCCATAGCATCGTCCAGATTTTTATTACGAATGGCAGTTTTATGTTCGCCAATTCGAACTTTGAGTGCCCGTTTGGTCTGACCTATATAAATTAAACCACAAGGGCATTTCAACAAATATATCACGTGCGTAGATTGGCAGTTGATAAATTGTTTTATCTCATATTTTGTTCCAGTGAGGGGATGATAAAAAAACTTTGTTTTGTTCGAATTCGAACAGTGGGCACAGTGACCGCAGCTGAAGAAACCAGTCGGTGGGCCCGGTAGCCAAGTGTTGGGTATTGTAGGAGGCATGAAACTATGTACTACATAATCTTTAATGTTGCGCGTTCTTCTAAAGGATATGAGAGGGGGATTAGCGGAAATGTCTTTTAGAGACGGTTCATTTGTAAGGATGCTCCAATGTTTAAGGATAATATTTCTAACTTGTCCAGCGTACGGGATAAATTCCGTGGAGAAGCAGACCCGTGTGGCTTCATTAGTTTTTGGCAGTTTCACCAACAATGCGGAGCGTTCGGTGTGTGTGGCTTGGTTGAATGCCCGATCAATAGCAAACTTACTATAGCCTCTTTCTAGAAACCGTTGCTGCATCTCCGTGGCTTTAAGTTTGAATTCTTCCGTACTGCTACAGTTGCGTTTCAACCTGAGGAATTGGCCAACTGGAACATTACGTTTAAGTCGCTCAGGGTGGTTGCTATCCGCATGCAGTAGGGTGTTGCGGCTTAAAGGTTTGCGAAAAACAGTGGTATCAAGAGTACTTCCACTATTTTTAGTTATTGTAATATCCAGAAAATTGATACTCGTGGGGCTATGCTCCTCTGGGAAGGTCAGATTATTGTCAGTGTTATTTACATATTGCACAAAAGCAGCAAATTGATGTTCAGAGCCGTTCCAAATAAGTATAATGTCATCAATGTATCTCCGATATAAAGCAATTTCAGAAAAGAATGGATTGGTAGTGGGATCATTGATGAACTTTTCTTCCCAGTGACCCATAAAAAGATTTGCGTAATTAGGGGCAAATGCTGCTCCCATGGCAGTACCTTGCGATTGAATATAGTATGAGCCAGCATACTGGAAATAGTTCATTTTGAGGGCCATCTCCGTTAAGGTGAGAATAAACTCATTCGGTGGGAGAATGTTATCTGGCCGCTTCTCCAGGTAATGAGCCAGGGCCTGTAAACCTCCAGTATGTGGAATGTTGGTGTATAAACTCTGGACATCTAAAGTGGCTAGTATACTACCTGGACTCACTTGTAGATCATTTAAAACATTTAATATATCCAGAGTATCACCAAGGTAGGCTGGCAAGTCCGGAACCAATTTTTTAATGAAGAAGTCTATATAGAGAGAAAGGGGCTCAATTAGACTACCATTGCCAGACACAATGGGCCTAAGAGGAGGGTTAGCTACAGACTTATGTATTTTAGGTAATCCATAGAACACTGGACAAATAGGATGTTTAGTCAGTAGGAACTCCTTTTCATTTGCAGTAATCCAACCTTTCTGTACAGAAGATTCAATAAACCCATCAATTTTAGCTTTGATGTTTGCAGTAGGGTCATGACGTAAAGGCGAATAAAACAAATTATTACAGAGTTGACTCTTAACACCATTGTCATATTGCTCAAAATTCATAACAACAATCGAGCCCCCTTTATCTGCAGGCTTAATCACAATGTCAGAATTGGACTGCAGAGATTTCAAAGCAGAAAATTCCTCTTTTGTAAGATTGCTCCCACAAAATTTTGTCTTATGGAATAACTTAGACAGGTCACGTTCGACTACTCTGCTGTATGTAATCACAAAGGGACTTAAATCAGAGTGAGGGATGAACATTGATTTCTTTTTGAAAGGGGTTTTCTCCCTTCCTACAACAGTGACATCAGTATTTACATCAGGCACATCAGAATTTCTTAATATAGCATTTGCATTACATGAAAAATAGTGTTTCAGATGTAGCTGCCGAAAGAATTTAAATGTGTCCACCTTTACTTTGAAGGGATCGGGAGAATTAGTGGGGGAGAAGGAAAGACCTTTAGACAAGGCAGATATTTCAGACTCACTCAGAACATGTCCAGAAATGTTAACTACGCCTATATTCACATTACACCAGTTACATATAATTTAGAAGGATTTAGAATATTTTCATACCTGGAAAGATGAATGGCCACGCGGAGCTAAAGTCGCCCCTCGTGGTTGGAGAGAACTCAAATGCCCCCTCGCTCCGGAACAAGGTGACATGTGACTTCTCCCACTTACCTATGTGCGTCAGACGTTGACAAAGAAGGGACCGGACAAGAAGAAGAGAGCGCCCCCTTAGGATCTCGTACCTTTAAAGATTCCAAACCACGCCTCCGAACAAGGTAGAGGAAGGGGTGGCCAAATCAGAGTTTTACTGGCCTAGGTGATAAGATTAATTTGCATAGAGAGGAGACTAGGTAGTCGCCCGAATGAATCTTATAAACAAGATGAACCATAATTCCAAGGGAAATGAAACATGTTCCATTCAACTCCTTGGACTCCCCCGAGAATAAAGAGACCAAACATGATATGAATATGTGCTAATATGATGCAGTTGTCATGGAAAAGCCTTAACATGGAATATTATAGCCCAATAGTGTGATAAATATATGAGGTTCCATTCTAGGATATTGAACGTAAACATAATATGAATTTGACAGATTTAGATTGTGTTAAGCCGATTAATGTAGCTGGGCTTAAACTTCAATGGGGACCAGTGATGGAACTCTGAGGAACGCTGGGCAGCCTGGACGTAATGGCTCCGGCTTCCTGCTGTGAACAGAACAGAGGATGCCACTCTCATCGGCAGGCTGTAGGATTGTAAAAGTTTACCGCTGGCTCTGGATTGTGTCAGATCACCCAAGCATTCAGATTCTACCAGTGTAATGAGCATGTGTTCCAACACTATAATTTTTAACATATGTTTTGAGCCAAATCAAATATTCAGGGTTCTGCAAGTGTACTTAAAACCATGCAATGCACACCTACGAGTTGATTGTCCCGCTTATACCATGGTCATTTGCCAGCAATATCAAATCAAAGCATTCAGAAATAAAGTTTTGCAAAAACAAGCTGGTAATCATTAAACAGGTGCTGTGCCTTGTCATAGCCAGTACTATAGGCCAAGCTAAACTGAACTAGTCAACTTAGTTCAGCTTACCTTCATGGAGAAAGAATTTTTTGCACACGCTAACATCCATTTTCCAGGTAATGATTATGCAGACTGTAGCTTATTTGCTACCCGCGATTACAATGAACTTATGACAGTTTCCATAGAGCCAGCGAGCTGAAATCAGTCTGTTGTCACAGCACGTAGCTAGTGAACTGTCAAAAGTTGCTGATACATGAAGTGGACATGTTAGCTTCCTTTGTAACCATGCACAATTACTATTGTTTAATGTATAAATCCTGATTACTTCGCTGCTTTAATGTTTACGGTCATTATCGCTGGAGTACCTATTGTTAACCACCCCGCAGGACGCAACTTATCTGACGCCGCCAAGTTTACTGGAGATAAATGAGTAGGTTTTTGTTACACCCAGCCAAATGCTTGTACTCTAACATTGCTCGGGTTACAGGTTGGCTTGCGGATGAATTTCAAACAGTGAAACTACTGTAGCCGAACTACCTGTGTGGTTCAACGGTTGTAATGTATACCTGCCAGCCAATCAGAAAAGAGTATTCACCCAGACGATGGTATGATTCCATCTGCCAAACTGATATAATGTAATTTCATCTCCGTTAAACAGCTTTGAGTTGTCACTGGTTTCCCTAACCTTAATCTTAACTGTAACCCTTAAACCTAAACCTAACCCTAAATTTAACCTTGTCCCTTAGCCTGAATGCCAGTTTGGCGGATAGAAGTAAATGACGACCCCTGAAAATGCACCCTTTGAAGGATGCAGCCTATGCTTTGAGATGCCCCCTCAGGGAGCTGTTGTCGTAGCAGTCACTCAGCGGTTAGTCAGGTGATGGTTGGTGGAGAGTAGAATCGGTCTGACAAGCAGTAGTGCTGAATGTGACTCTCCTCCAGCCAAGATAAGGCAGGAGAGTGGGTTGAGCTGTTAAAGAGTTCCCTTGTGTTACTTGAATTTCAGGTGACCAGGTGGAGAAGCTGGGTACTGCAGAACCTAATAGAACCCGAGCAGTGCTGTTGGAGAATGTGTCGGACGATTTGCACCGAATGGTTCTGAGCATGGTGGTGGAGCAGATCTGTGGCTCTTCAGAGGACAGCTTCTCAATGGAGGTCATACGTGACGCCAATGCAGCCGTGGTGACCTTCAGCCAACCGGATGGTATAGTTCATGCAACATATCCTTCAACAGTCAAAGACATATAGCAAAACTGGAACGGTATTTCCCATAATAAAATGGCACTTCACCCACAAACAAAATTCACACTTGATTCAACTTACCTGTAGTGATATTTGGCTATCCATGTACTTTTCCTGTTTTTTGAGAAGTTTTGATCATGGTTGAGATAAGAGATATTAAAGGCTTTGAATTGTAGGTCCTAGAGGTGTATGTTTTGCTGTGTGGACTATAAACACTGTGTTTGTTTCGCAGTATCAGAACGGTTCCTGGCGCAGTGCGGGGCGCATGACCGGTTCCGGCAGTACAGGCTTTTGGCCCGGGCACTGGAGCCCAGCGACAGTGTGTGGGTGGAGGGGCTTTCCGAGAGCCACAGTGCTGAACTCCTGGAGCTATACTTCGGGAAGGAATTGGAGGACAGGAGCAGGGATGTAGTCGTTTCCATGGTACCTGAAGAACAGGCAGCCATCGTCACTTTCCATGACCCCAGAGGTGACCGAGCGTAACTGTGACGATTCAAATCTGAAAACCAGTAGCACGTGAGAACTCTCCCAGTGCCGTTTCAGTGACTAAGACTAGTCTCATTCCAGATCGAATAATAATCAACACACGCTGCCTGGCCAGATGAGAAGTCACCGTTTAGATTTAAATAAGCAAATAGTTGAGAGCCTATGATTGCATCGATATTGCCTTGACTGATATGTTTTGGCTAGCAAAAGTGATTTTAACCCTGTCCGATGCAATTATATATCTTCTCATGTCATTAATAACCATGTCAGAAGACATATCCGATGGTCATGAAGACAACATGACTGTGTTTCAGAGGGGGCTAGTTACTTGCTTGCAAGCAAGTAGTTGAATGAAATCACCGGAATTGGGTTAAGAACAGTCCAACGCACTATTAATCCCATTGAAAGTCTATGGCTTGTGCGGAAAAAGACTTTATGGAGTGGGCAATTTCAAGACCATGGCCAAAATTAAAGCCATTCTGGATGATAAATAAATGTTTTGACATTGCAAGAGGTTGTCAGTGAGTTCACTCCTATATCCCTGCACAACTCCTCTATCCTATATACTTGATCATTTGACCCAGAAATCGATGGGGAACTGAGGTCCTGATGTACACCTGATTCCTTAAATGCGTTTGGAGGAGGGTAGGATCGAGAAGAGAGGAGGCTTCCAGAGGAGGGGAATTGAGGAAACACAAGTGCAGCCTATGCATACGTGTTATCGCTACGTATAACTTCACAAATTTAAGTGCTTACAGTTCAGTGAAATTTATATAGCAATTTATTTCACAAACTCATACAAATTATTGAAGGCAGACAAAAGCTATCTCGGTGCATATTTTGCTTAAAAAATCATATCGTGTGCAATAGTTTGGCAGTATTCCTTACTAATACATTTTCTCCCTGTAATGCCATATAATCATTATAATGCTATAATTATTACATAGAGACTATGGTGAGGTCCTCCCGACTCTTTCGGTGATGGCAGAAAGTAACACATCATTTGGCCAGGGCACATGCTGCATTTAAGTTGATCACAGTAGTTGAGGGTGGTGAGCATTGGCGATTTATGTTAGAAAAGCTATGCAGCTATGTAGCTTTTGTACCATTGAACAATGGCTGTTTCCTTAATCAATTCAAAGGCATCAACTTGTGTATGGGATGAAAATCTATTAAGTCAAGTGGATACTGCAGCGGTTCTGGACTGTACAGGGGTTATGAAAGACATGAAATGTTGAATAAGCTTGAATTATGGAAAAGAAAGCTTTTACTCGAGGTTTTACTTTGACAAATAGAAAGATTTCACTCTTTGCAAACATTTAAAAGTGAGAGATACTTATACATTCAGTCCGTGATAGAGGTTCAGGTGCATGTGCATGCCAATTGATAAAATCGTTTTGTCCTCACGTCTCCCCGTCGCGTCTTACGAGGATGGAGCAAAGATGCGAGTAAGAGATGCAAGTGAGGCGAATGAGGATGCCGAATAAGGTATTGGGATGAACTCAATGACATGATGAATGCTTGCAGTAATGAAGGCTAAAGGCAGGCCAACAAAATGTTAGTGTGTGTCTTTTTTTGACCGGACAGTGTAGTTCAGTATGCTTTAAAGCTCTGTTTTTGAGACTTCGAAGCAAAGACAGTGGTATCAATGGTAATTCTCTCAACACAGTTTTAATGTCATCATTGTCACCAAAATTTTCTCCATTGATTGATTGAAGTTTTTTTTTATCTTTTTTTGCATTTTTTTTTGGTCTCACAAGGTGTTAAGCTAGTCCAGTGTACAGCGCCCTCCCTAATTATTGGCACCCCTGGTTAAGATGCATTAAAAGCCGTAAAATAAATTCAATTTTTATTGCAGAAGCATACTCTCACACTGAAAATTGTAGAAAAATGTAGCCTTCAACACAAGTGAATTTTTTTTTGGGGGGGGGGGGGGGGGGGGCCTTGGGGCCTCTGCCCGAAAGCTGAGGATGGGTCCTCACTGGGTATTTCAGCAAGATAATGACCCAAAACATGTGGCCAAATCTACACAGAAATGGTTCACCAGACACAGAATCAAGCTCCTCCCATGGCCATCTCAGTCCCCATACCTCAACCCCATTGAAAACGAGTGGAGTGAGCTGAAGAGGAGAGTGCAAAGGAGAGGACCCAGGTTGCTGGATGATTTAGAGAGGTTGTGCAAAGAGGAATGGTCGAAGATCCCTCTTTCTGTATTCTCCCATCTTGTGAAACATTATAGGAGAAGATTAGGAGCTGCTTTGTTGGCGAAAGGGGGATGTACAAAGTATTAACATCAGGGGTGCTAATAATTGTGGCACACATGAGTTGATGTAAAAGAATAATTTCTTAATGTGGAATTTTTGCCCACTGAATAAATGCACTTGAATTAAAGGTCAGATTTTCCTCTTTTTTCCATTGTGGTCCTATATTATTTAGAAAAAAAACTGAATTTATTAGAAGCTAAAGAACACATCTTATCCTGGGGTGCCAATAATTATGGAGGGCGCTGTATATTTTTGCTGAAAACCTGCAGACATATTTGTAGATGGTAATGGGTGGTGAGCAGATGGTAAATGTGGTTGAGTTACTGTGCTCTATGTGTGATGCGGTGTCGATCTGTTATTGATAGGGTTTAGATCTGTGTTTGATGTAGTTTATATCTGCATTTTATATGGTGTAGATATTTGTGTTTGCTGTGGTATAGATCTCTGTATGTGATGCACTTTAGATCTTTATGTTTGGTTTGGTTTAGATCTCTGTGTTTATGTTGTAGATCTCTGTGTTTGATGTAGCTTAGATGTCTGTGTTTGATGTGGTAGAGATCTGTGTTTGATGTGGTGTAGATATCTGTCTGTGACGTGTTTTAGATTCTTGTGTTTGATATGGTTACATTTTCCGTAAATGATGTGACTATGTTAGATGTAGTTGAGATGCTTGTGTTTGATGCGGTGTAGATCTCTTTAATGAGGTTTAGATCTCTGTTTGAGTCGTAGATCTGTGTTTGATGTTGTGGTGATCTCTGTATTTGATATGGTTTCGATCTTCGTGTTTTATGTGGTTGAGATTTCTGTGAATGATATGGTTTATATCCCTGTGTTTAGTGTGAAGTAGATCTCTCTGTTTAATGCAGTTTGGATGTTTGTGTTTGATGTTGTGTAGATCTCTGTGTTTGGTGTTGTGTAGATGTCTGTGTTTGTTGTGGTGCAGATCTCTTGTTTGACATGGTCTAGATCTTGTGCGTGACGTGTTGTAGATCTCTTTGTTTCATTGGTGTAGAGTGCTATATGTTTTTTTTGTTTGTTTGTTTTTTTGTGTCTCAGTTGCAGAGAGAGTGGTTCAGAGGAAGCACTACATCTGCAAAACGCCGGTCAGCGTGTACCCATATCTGCCAACTTTAAAAACTGCTCTGTACGGGGCGGAGCGGCCAGAGTGGAAGCTTCCCGAGACCTTCACCGAAACTCTGCACCCCGCACTGAGTGCCTATCTGCTTCGTGAACCGCACTCGGCCTCCATCGCTGCTCAGATGCGGGATATCTTCTGCCAGGTGGACCTAAGCCACACCCATGCGGATCTCCGCCCCCTGCCAAGCCTGCTGAAACAGCCGGGCCTGACAGCCAGTAAGATCGCAGCTTGGAGGGGCACGGCCTTGCAGGCATTCCGCACTGCTGTTGCCGGGTACCGCTATGTGGAGTGCACTGTAAGCTCGGCTGTTTGGAGCCGGGTGGAGGTGGAGATCCGACAGCTTGCTGGCGAAGACCCCATTATACTGCCAGACCCGCCCAAAGTGGCAATCGCCGGTTTGGCGGAAGATGTTATGAGGATCCAGCAGAGGGTGGAGGAGTTGGTAAGGAGAGCGAATGAAAGACTGGAGCAGGAGCGCGACAGAGTCTCAGAAGCAATTTTCTTGCCCCCAGGTACAGATTGATCCCGACAACACAGAAAAGCGCCAGATTTCCTGTACTCATTTAAAGTTTTCTGCAACCCCCAAATGTAAAACCAGCTGTAAAAGTAATAATTTTAGTGCAAAATGTAAAATCTACCGTAATCGCTAATAACCCTAATAGGAAAACACCCTAAAAATATAAATGTATGAACATCAACACTAAATGTAAAATTTACTCACACGTGGTACATTCTCTGAACTTTAAGGAGTACAGTCTTTTAAGATCTGTTTAGGTTATTGTTGTCTCAGAAGCCGTTAATCTGAAAGTCTTGGGCTAAAGCTTCCTTTGTTTCTCACAACAAAAAAAAACAAGGGCAAATTGCATTTAGACTCCTATAATCCAGTTAAATTTGTCTGGATTTGGTTAAGTCTACTTATTTTTGCTTAACGCCAGCCCTAAAGTGGTTTATTGAGCGTGTAATAAATGTGTTCGCAGGCGCGCACCAGCTTCTGGAGCAGATGGGCCTGGTGAGCAAGTTAGTCCAGACGCACCCAGCTCTGAGCGCAAGCTACGGGAGCGACACCAAGACACTCATCCTGATGGGCCCGAGTAAAGAGGTGTATCAGGCAAAAAGCTCAATCCTGGAGCAGCAGGTTCAGTTCAAGCAGCAGACGCTGAATGTGGCGCCAGAGATCCGGAGCTTCCTGAGTGCGACGGACAGCCTGCAGATCTCCCGCAAGCTTTTCAGTTCCCGAGGGGTGCACGCCACGCTCCACACGGAGAACAAGGGGCTGCTGGTGCTGCTGGGGGCGTCAGAGGAGGCGCTCTCCATAGCGGCACGCCTGCTCGGTGAGGCCCTGGGGTCCTACAGTGTGGAGGTGGTAGACGAGGCGCTGCTCCACTCGGGAGAGTGGGCAGATCTCCTAAAGAAGCTGACGGAAGGAAGCGATCCGTTTGAATGGAACAGAGTGGCCGTGCAGGTGCGCCGGGGGGGGCACGTGAATGTAGCAGGATTTCAGGACGCGGTACAGGAAGCAACTAAAAGACTAGATGCATTTGTACAGCGGCACACAAATGTGGTAGAGGACATTCCTGTTCGCTCGCTTGCGATCTTGTTCTTTCTCGAGAACCACAGCACCAGCGCCAGGAGCATTCGTGCAGAGCAGAAGTTGGTGAAAGTGAGGTTCGAGCAGCGGCCTCGTGCTCGTGTTGTTTTGGGCGGCACCAAGGTTCAAGTGCAAGCCCTGAAGAGCCAATTCACCCACCTCATTTCTACCCTCATCACTGACCAGCTGACCATCAACAAACCCGGCACCGCTAAGTACTTCCTGGAGAACAAGCAAACGTTCAAGCGAGCAATGAATGAGAGGAAGTGCGTGGCAGTGCTGAAGAAGGACAGGAAGGAAGGAGAGGGAGATGAAGAGGAGGATGAGGAAGATGGCAGAGGGCTGCGCTACGATGTGCGGACGGACTCCGGTGTGCTGGTATCAGTCCGTAAGGCAGACCTGACCCAGTTCTCGGCAGACGCGGTGGTGAATGCAGCTAATGTAGACCTAGATCACTGTGGTGGCCTGGCACTGGCGCTCTCCCGGGCGGCGGGGCCGCAGCTGCAGCAAGCCAGCAACACAATAGTCCGCACTCGTGGCAAGCTTAGCCCCGGAGATGTAGCCATAACCGAAGCGGGTCTTCTGCCCTGCCAGCACGTCATCCACGCGGTGGGCCCATGCTACTCTGACAACTCTGAATTGCGAAGTGTGGAGCTGCTCACTCGGGTAGTGGGCCGGAGCCTGGAGCTCGCCGAACAGCACAGCTGCACCTCTGTCGCCATGCCTGCCATCAGCTCTGGCATCTTCGGCTTTCCCCTGCGACTGTGTGCGGAGACCATAGCCCGAGCTGTGAGAGAGCACTGTGTAGAGCGTCACCCTGGGAGAACCTCGCTTGCGACAATACACCTAGTTAACAATGACTGCAAAACCGTCCGGGCCATGGTGCAAGCAGTGAAAACGGTGTTTGCCAGTGGTGATCGTCCGCAAATGGTGTCCAAGCAGGAGAGGCCCCAGGAGGATGATTGGCAGATTGTCAGCCGTTCCAATCAAGGTGCAGAGTGGTACAGTCCGACTGAAAGGGCTGACTTCAGCAGGGACAAACCATCTGATAGCAGGGAGCTGGAGACCATTCACATGAATGGGGGCCTCGTGATCGTGCTGCAGGAGGGCAGCATCGCGGATGCCTCGGTGAGTCCCGCTTTTGTTTCTGAGGAGGCGGCGCTTGATTGTTCTCACCTATACTATATGAGGAAGGGGTGTGACATGGGTCTCATCTGTTGGAGGGAGGGGGCAGATAATGGCTTACATTGGGCAGAGGGAGGCGTGAAATAAGGGTGATATTTGACTAAGGAAGGCAGCGGTTTCCCCCAGAAAAGTTGTTAGGCATGGTGGCAAGCAGTGATGATTCTAGAAAATTTCAGGAGTGAGACAACTCCCCCCCCTGACTTAAAAAAAAGTGTGCCAATGGGGAAAAAAAGTGGGCCAACTGGGTATACAGTGGGGGAAATAAGTATTTGACCCCTTGCTGATTTTGCAGGTTGGCCCACTAACAAAGAGTGCAACGGTCTATAATTTTAATGATAGGTTTATTTTAACAGTGAGTGACAGAATATCACCAAAAAAGTGGAATAAGACATTGTATGCATTTTAGGAATTTATTTGCATATTTTTGGTTAAAAAAATAAGTATTTGTCCCCCTGGACAAACAGCATGTTCATATTTTGTGGAAAAGCCATTATTGGCCAGCACAGATGTCAAACAATTTTTATAGTTGTTGACAAGGTTTGTGCACATTTTGGCTGGGATGTTGGCCCACTCCTCCCTGCAGACAGCCTCCAAATCATTCAGGTCCCGAGATTGTCGCCTTGCAACCCGAATTTTAAGCTCCCTCCAAAGATTTTCAATTGGATTTAGGTCTGGAGACTGGCTAAGCCACTCCAGACCCTTGATGTACTTCCTCTTCAGCCACTCTTTTGTTGCTCTGGTGGTGTGCTTAGGGTAATTTTCGTGCTGTAACACCCATCCTCGACCCATGTTCAGCTCTCTCACTGAGGGAAGGAGCTGTTGGTCCAGAATTCCACGGTATATGGCCCCGTCCATCCTCCCCTCAATGCAATGGAGTTGTGCCGTCCCCTTGGCTGAAAAGCAACACTGTGCTTGACGGTGGGGATGGTGTTCTTTGGGTTGTACTCTGTGTTCTTTGCCCTCCAAACACAGCGAGTTGAGTTGAGCCCAAAAAGTTCTATTTTGGTCTCATCTGACCACATCACCTTCTTCCAGGCCTCTTCTGAGTCATCCAGGTGGTTAATGGCGAACTTCAGGCGGGCCTGTACATGTGCCTTCTTGAGCAGGGGGACCTTGCGTGCCCTGCAGGATTTCAATCCATGACCACGTAGTGTGTTACCAACTGTTTCTTTTGTAACTGTGGTCCCAGCTGCCTTCAGTTCATTAACCAGTTCCCCCCTTGTGCTTTGTTTCTTTACTCATGTCTTAAGTATCTTCAAAAATCCTTAAAATACTTTTTTTTTCTGTGCGCCTTTCGACCTACAGTATCTCACAAAAGTGAGTACACCGCTCACATTTCTGCCAATATTTTATATCTTTTCATAGGACAACACTGAAGAAATGACACTTTAATACAATGTAAAATAGTGAGTGTACAGGTTGTATAACAACATAAATTTACTGTCCCCTCAAAATAACTCAACACACAGCCATTAATGTCTAAACTGCTAGCAACAAAAGTGAGTACACCCCAAAGTGAAAATGTCTATATTGGGCCCAAAGTGTCAATATCTTGTGTGGCCACCATTATTTTCCAGCACTGCCTTAACCCTCTTGCACATATAGTTTACCAGAGCTTCACAGGTTGCCACTGGAATTCTCTTCCACTTCCCCATGATAACATCACGGAGCTGGTGGATGTTAGAGACCTTGCGCTCCTCCACCATCGTTTTGAGGATGCCCCACAGATGCTCAATAGGGTTTAGGTCTGGAGACATGCTTGGCCAGTCCATCACCTTTACCCTCAGCTTCTTTAGCAAGGCAGTGGTCGTTTTGGAGGTGTTTTTAGGGTCGTTATCATATTGGAATACTGCCCTGCGGCCCAGAGATCTTGCTCTGCTTCAGTATGTCACAGTACGTGTTGGCATTCATGGTTCCCTCAATGAATTGTAGCTCCCCAGTGCCGGCAGCACTCAGGCAGCCCCAGACTATGACGCTCCTACTGCCATGCTTGACTGCAGGCAAGACACACTTGTCTTTGTACTCCTCACCTGGTTGCTGCCACACATGCATGACAACATCTGAACCAAATAAGTTTATCTTGGTCTCCTCAGATCATAGGACAAGGTTCCAGTAATCCATGTCCTTAGCCTGCTTGTCTTCAGCAAACTGTTTGCGGGCTTTCTTGTGCATCATCTTTAGAAGAGTCTTTCATCTGGGACGACAGCTATGCAGACCAATTTGATGCAGTGTGCGGCGCACGGTCTGAGCACTGACATGCTGACCCCCCACCTCTTCAACCTCTGCAGCAATGCTGGCAGCACTCATACGTATATTTCCCAAAGAAAACCTCTGGATATGACGCTGAGCACGTGTACTCAACTTCTTTGGTCGACCATGGCGAGGCCTGTTCTGAGTGGAACCTGTCCTGTTAAGCCACTGTATGGTCTTGGCCACCATGCTGCAGCTCAGTTTGAGGGTGTTGGCAATCTTCTTATAGCCCAGGCCATCTTTATGTAGAGCAACAATTCTTTTTTTCACATCCTCAGAGAGTTCTTTGCCATGAGTTGCCATGTTGAACTTCCAGTTACCAGTATGAGAGAGTGTGAGAGCAATAACACCAAATTTTAACACACTTGCTCCCCATTCACACCTAAGACTTTGTAACACTAGCGAGTCACATGACACCGGGGAGGGAAAATGGCTAATTGGGCCCAATTTGGACATTTTCACTTAGGGATGTACTCACTTTTGTTGCCAGCAGTTTAGACATTAATGGCTGTGTGTTTAGTTATTTTGAGGGGACAGTAAATTTTCACTGTTATACAAGCTGTAGACTCACAACTTTACCTTGTATCAAAGTGGCATTTCTTCAGTATTGTCCCATGAAAAGATGTAATAAAATATTTGCAGAAATGTGAAGGGTGTATTCACTTTTGTGAGATGCTGTATATATATTTGCAAGTACTCGCTGGGTTTTCCTGAAAATGTAGACATTAGACGATAAATGATAAATGGATTAAGATAAATGGCATGCGGCGTAAATCTTTCAACAAACTTATCCAACTCATTATCACATTTTCTTATGTCATAGTGAGCGAACAAATGGCAAAGTTACTACTGTAGACGGATTTATTTTGCAGTATTAAGGCAAACAATGACTATGGAAGCCCATAGTGGTCAATATTTAAATGAAAATGTAATCCCACTATGCATTATACAAACCCAATTCCGAAATAGTTGAGACAAAGTGTAAATTGTGAATAAAATCAAAATGCAACAACTTTCAAATCACACCAGCCAGTAATTTATTCACAATAGAACAGAGATAACATGGCAAATTTTACAATTTTATCCACAAAATGAGCTCATTTCAAATATGATGGCTGCAACAGGTCTCAAAAAAGTTGGGACAGGAGCCTGTTTACCATGGTGTTGCATCCCCTCTTCTTTTTAACACGGAGTGGAGGCGTTTGGGCATTGAGGAGAAAAGTTTCTTGAGTTTAGCCACTGGAATTTGATCCCACTCTTGTTTAATACAGGCTTCCAGCTGCTGGAAAGTTTTGGGTCTTCTTTGACAATCTTTTCAATTAATTATGTGGCAAATGTTTTCAATCTGTGGAAGATCAGGACTGCAGGCAGGCCAGTTCAGCACATGGACTGTTCTGCTACGAAGCCATGCTGCTGTAATAGCTGCAGTATGTGGTTTTGCATTGTCCTGCTGAAATACACAAGGCCTTCCCTGGAATAGATGTCATCTGGAGGGGAGCATATGTTGCTCTAAAACCTTTATATACCTTTCAGCATTCATGGTGCTTTTTAAAACATGCAAGTGTCTCACACCATATACACAAATGCATCCCCATACCATCAGAGATGCTGGCTTTTGAACTGACTGCTGAGAACAGGAGGGGCGGTCTTTCTCCTCTTTAGCCCGGAGGACACGATGCCCATGATTTCCAGCAGGAATGTCAAATTTGGACTCATCTGACCACAGGACACTTTGCCACTTTGCTACAGTCCATTTTAAATGAGACTTGGCCCACAGAAAACGGCGGCGCTTCTGGACCATACTGAACAATGGCTTCCTTTTTGCGTGATTTTTATGTGGCATTTGTTGATGGCACTGCAGACTGTGTTTACAGTCAGTGGTTTCTTGAAGTATTCCTGGGCCCATTAGTAATGTCAATGACAGAATCATGCCGGTGAGTGATGCTGTGGCGTCTGAGGGCCCGAAGATCACGAGCATCCAGTAAAGGTCTTTGGGCTTGTCTCTTACGCACAGATTTTTCCAGTTTCTCTGAATATTTTGATGATGTTATGCACTGTCGATGATGAGACCTTCAAAGTCTTCGCAATTTGACATTGACATTGTTTTTAAAGTATTCCACAATTTTTTTTACACAAGCCTTTACAGGTTGAAGAGCCTCTGGCCATCTTTACTTCTGAGAGACTCAGCCTCTCTTTTATAGCCAATCATGTTACATACCTGATACCAGTTAACTTAATTACTTGCTAAATGTTCTTTCAGCTGATTCTCTTATACATTAATTGCTTTTTCAGCCCTTTTTTGCCTTTGTCCCAACTTTTTTGAGACCTGTTGCAGCCAGAGAACTTGAAGTAAGCTAATTTTGTGAACAAAAATGTAAAATGTCTCAGTTTCAACATTTAAAGTGTTATCTATGTACTATTTTAAATAACGTATTGGCTCACGTGATTTGAAAGTCATTGCATTTTGATTTTATTCACAATTCACACTTCGTCCAAACTATTTCGGGATTGGGGTTGTAATTTTCCACTTATAAATGAATGATTTGAGACAATATTAAATTGAAAATGCATTAATCCAATTATCACTTTCATTTTCACACACACATGGGAAATCTATGACTATTTTCAAATGATAATGAAAAGCAGTTTGACATGTCATGCTCCGCAATACAGTGGACAATATTGAAATGCAATAACCAAAACGGCGCACCCAGCCTATTGCATTTGCTTGTCGACACGGTCTTTTTGGGTCAACATGAAAATGTAAATGCTATTTTCTGACCATATTAAAATGATATTGTTAAGAATTTAGGTGGAAAACACTGGTATAAATGATGAAAGCTACGAGAAGAGGCCTTAATCTCTTTAGTCTTAGGAAAAGGAGACTCTGGGGTGATTTGATTGAGGTCTTTAAATATGTTAAAGGGATTTACAAAGAATTATGTAGGATTCCTTCAACAAAGTGTTGTGAGTAGAACTCGGGGTCACAAATGGAAGTTGACCAAAGGTAAATTTAGCACTGATATTCGGAAATATTTCTTCACCCAAAGAGTAATTTCAATGTGGAATAGCTTGCCTGACAATATTGTTGAAGCAGAGACCTTGGGGGTTTTCAAGAGCAGGCTTGACTTAAAGCTAGATACCATTGAGTCATTCAGTATCTGAAAGGATATATTCACAATAGTATAAAGAAACTGGCGAGCTTAGTTGGGCTGAAAGGCCTGTTCTTGCAATTCATGTTATGCTATGTTACCTGTTAAGCTGTTTTCTGTGACACACCTGAGAGACTGTTTTTTTTTTTTTTTTAATACCTGTGACACTGTTCTCTGTTACACACCTGTGAGGCTGTTTACTGTGACACACCTGTGAGGCTGTTATCTGTGACACACTTGTCTGGCTGTTTTTTGAGATACCTCTGTGGCTGTTTTCTGAAACAAACCTTTGATGGTGTTTTCTGTGACACATCTGTGAGGCTTTTTTCTGTGACAAACCTGAAAGGTTGTTTTCTGTGGCACATGTGGGGCTGTTTTTTATGACACACCTGTGAGGTTTTTTTTCTATGACATCATCAAGCTGTTTTCTGTGATACCTATAGAGCCGTTTTCTGTGAAGCTCATGAGAAGCTGTTTTTCTGCTTCATCCTCTAATAGACAGAGGCTGTCGTCAACACCATCGCAAAAGACCTGGACCTGACTAAGGGCGCTGTGTCCAATGCAATTCTGAAGGCAGTTGGCGACCGGCTGCAGACTGCGATGCGGCAGACTGGGAGGAGCGAGGCTCAGTATGGAGATGTCCTATATACCAGTGGATTTCGCCTTTGCTCTGAAATTTTTCATACGGTCTGCCCCACCTGGGATGCAGGAACGGGCAACGCCAAGCAGGTACAGCTGCAGTGCAAGAGATTCTACTTTCACAGCTTCTACCAGCTTCATTCCAAGCTCCGTGGCCTCTTCCTGCACTCCCTCTACCCGCCCTTGAATTTTTCAGCATCTGCTAGCTCCGCATCTGCCTGCATAGCCTCTATCTGCACAAACAACACCTCTCCAGCTTCACTTGCTCTGCTTACCAGTAAAGCTTCATCTGCACTGCTTCTTCAGCTTCGATCTGCAGAGCTTCAACCAATACAGCTTCTAACTGCAACACTTCCACCTATACAGCTTCTGCTGCTCAACTGCTACCTGCTCAGCTTCAGTTGTTCAACTTCCCCCTGCTAAGCTTCAACCTTACAGCTCTTACCTTTTCAGCTTCTACCTGTACAGCTTCTACTTGATTGGTCTTATATTGAACACTGCTGGGTCAGATTCTCATTGCGAATGTGTGTGTCCGACTGTCCGTGTGGATGTGTGTGCATGTGCTTTGGTGCGCGCATGTACTTGTGTTTCTGGCATGTGTGTGTGTGTTTGTGTGTGGACATTTTTGTTTTGCGTGTACAGACTCTGTCCGACTTGGTGAAGACGTGTATGCAGGTTGCAGAGAAGCGCAGGTACAGTTCTCTCGCTTTTCCAGCCATTGGAACAGGACATCTGGGCTTCCCCAGAACACTGGTGGCCAGAACCATGCTTTCTGAGGTGCAGGCTTTCAGCCAGAGGGGGTCACCCTCCCACCTTCGCCGAATAGAGTTCATTGTGCACCCCAGCGACGCCCAAACTGTGGAGGTAGGCAAACAAGGTCAACTGTCTGACTGGACTGCTCATTCACCAACGCTGTAAAACATCCAGTGAGCTTTTTTTGGAGAATGTCACAGAGTTAAGTGGATACAGTGCACGCTGTTTAATGGACCCCCCATTCAGGGCACACTAAGGGGGTCTATGACCTTTTGTGAAACCAAATTGGTACAGTCAGCTCCAAAATTACTATTACCCCTGACTGCCAATGCACAGACAATACTCTTTAAAAAATTCTAAAAAAATTAATTTATAGAGAAACTCAAAATAACAAAATGTACAACCCCAATTCCAAAAAGTTGAGATGCTGTGTAAATTGTAAATAAAAACAGAATGCAATGATTTGCAAATCTTATAAACCCACATTTTATTCCCAATAGAACAGAGACAACATATCAGATGTTGAAAGTGAGGCATTTTACCATTTCATGAAAAAGATTAGCTCATTTTTAATTTGGTGACAGCAACTCATCTCAAAAAAGTTGGGAGAGGGGCAACAAAGGCTGGAAAAGTAAGTGGTCCTAATGAAAAACAGCTGGAAGAGCATTTTAAAACTAATTAGGTTAATAGGCCACAGGTCAGTAACATGACTGGGTATAAAAAGACCATTTTAGAGGTGCAGAGTCTCTCAGAAGTAAAGATGGACAGAGGTCTACCAATTTGCAAGAAAATAAGGCTTGTCTTTACTGAGGGATTAAAAGCAATGGAATTGCATAAGAACGTTTCAAATGGTCTTATTCCATTAAAACAATTTAAATGATCATGAAACACATGGATTGTTTCCAATCCCTGAGCAAAGAGAAGCACGGAAAGTCCGGAGTCATAATCGCTTTCCTTGACGTGATGAGGTCCACCTATACGCTAGTGAAACAGAAACTTCAGTGCACAAGGATTTTAATTCCGCATGATCTCATGTGCATTCAGTGAATAATTACAGACTACGGTGAATAAGCCTAAAAATGGGTAAGACCTAAGCCAAATGCATGAGACTTGGCATCTCTGCCAGAGCTGCTTTAACTAGACATATTGTGCCTCAGGTGGAAATGTTTGAAATTGCATTCGGTATTACAAGATTTGAACAATTCATTTTACAATCATGTCATGCGAGGAAAAGCTCTTAGATTGCTGTGTGTTATTGCTTGCGTTTCCTGTGTAGAGTTAGTAACAGGGCTAAGAGCTGTTATGTTCCTACCCTGTTGTCTCTGTGACCTCTCCTGCAGTGCTTCCTGACGGAGTTCAGAGGTCACGGTCAGGGAAGACCCAGCAGGCCCCCATCCAGCCAATCCCGACAGGATGAAACCCTCTCAGGCCAATCAGAACAAGGTGTGCGACATCCCATGTGATGTCATTCCGCCACATCAGCAGACGCACTTCAGAAGTAGTGAAAGTCGAAAATCATTTGTGTTGGTGGTACAACACTGTAACCTGTAATGACAATTTAGTGTTCTGCACAATTGGTGTCAGTGATAACTGACTGTAACTGCGTAACTTGTTATGACAATTTAGTATTCCGTTGCATCGGTGTTAACGGTATGGCAGTGTAGCCTGTAATGGCAATTTAGTTTTTTTTTTTTTTTTTTTTTTTACCATTGGTGTCAGTGGTAAAACTGTGTAACTGTGGTGTTCCATTCCATGGGTATTAATAGCGCAACAGTGCAACCTGTCGTGGCAATTTAGTGTTCTGTACCATTAGTTTTAATGGTACAACAGTGTACCCTGTCATGGCAATTAAGTGTTTTGTGCCATCAGTGTTAATGGGACTACGATGTAACCTGTTATGGCAATTTTGTGTTCTGTGTCAGTGTCAGGGATACAACAGTGCAGCCTGTAGCAGCTATGTAGTGTTCCTTACCATCAGTGTTAACGGTACAACGGCATAACGTGTAATGGCAATTTAGTGTTCTGCACCATCGGTGTTAGTGGTACAACAGTGTGACTTGTAATGGCAATTTAGTGTTCTTTACTATCGGTGTTAGTGATATAACAATTGCAATTTAGCGTTCTGTGTCATTGATGTTGGCGGTACCACAATGTAACCTGCAATGGCAATTTGATTCTCTGTACCATTAGCATTAGTGGTCCAGCAGTGTAACCTGTAATGGGAATTTAGTACTTTGTACTGTCAGGGTTAGCAGTGCGATAGTGTAACCTGTTTTGGAAATTTACTGATCTGTGCTGCATTTGACCGTAAACACAGCAGACCTTGATTGGGTACCTTTCACTATTTCACTGTCAGATTTATGTTTGTTTAAAGCAACTTGCAGGTGTTTAGACAAAACAGGAGTCCGTGCCCCACTGAAGTGTAGGGTTTAGGGTCTTCCTGTTGAGCCCAACAGCTTCACTGATTTTATTGCTGCTACAATGGAGCTTGAAACTCAAACCTACCTTCCAAATTAAAGCTAAGTAATCAGAATATGTATAATGAGCCAGAAATCATATTGACACTCCCCTCTCAGCCTTCTTTGGCCAGATCGTAAGCTCTGCCCAGGGAGCCCACAAAATGGAGATAGGTCACCTGACTCTGGAGGTCTCAGAAGGCGATATCACGAAGGAGAAGACTGACGTCATAGTTAACTCCTCCAATCCCAGCTTCTCACTTATGTCAGGTGAGCGAGGGAGGTGTATACCCATTGTAAGATGTGATATTTCTAGAAATCAAGTTTTTGTGTGTGAAAATGTGAGGGTGATTATACGTGTTTAAAGACTAGAGTGTTTGTGTGCTTTCAATTACCCTGGTCATGGTAAAGATCCACATTTGTGTGTTTGCAAATATCTGGGTGTTTGTGTCTTTGTTTTGACTATAGGGTTTGTATGTGTGCCAAAACATTGGTGTTACTGTGATTTGAGCAAACCAATATGTATGTGTGTTGTCTGTATGTGTGTTTCAGAAGAGCGCGTGCATGAATAACCAGTTGTTTCTGAATACCCACGTGTTTATAAAGACCGGAGTGTTTGTGCGTTTGTAACGACCCAAGACCTTTGCGAGTTTGCAAATAATGAGGTGCTCATTAAGACCAGTGTTTTGTGTGGTTGTTAGACGCCTGGGTGGTTGAGTTTGTAACAGCCAAAGAATCTCTGAGTTTGGTCTATATAAACACTGGGGCATTTACAGAGTGTTTTTGTGGTTGTAAAATATTTTTGGGTAAATAACTTGGCGTATCTGAAATAATGAGTGTTTTTGTGTCTGTGGAAACAGAGATTTGTGAGTTTGTAAATAGCTGGGTGTTTGTGTTTTTTGTGTGCGCTTCTGTAGGTGTGTCGAAGGCCGTACTGGAGGGCGCAGGTCCACAGGTGCAGGATGAGTGTGCAGTTTCAGGTGAGAAGATGAATCTTCCTATTTAAAACTGCTCTGGATCTATGAAAATGTGAGACTTTATGATCCCATGGGTTCTGAGTGTGGCTTCCCCTGAGCTGTATCTTCCTTTGTTATCTCCAGGCTCAAAGCCCCATAATGGAATAATCGTGACCCACGGAGGGAACCTGCTGTGCGGGAATATCGTGCATGTTGTGGTGGAGACGGTCCCAGCCAGCATTAGGTCCATGGTGGTGCATGCCCTGAGGACATGTGTGCTACTGAAGGCTGGGTCTGTGGCATTCCCCGCTCTTGGAACAGGTGAAGAGTATCCGTCACCTTCCTCTCTCTCTCTCTCTCTCTCTCAGAGGATTGTGGGTGGGAAGCGAGAGTGTGTGTGCACTGAGTAGTGCGGTATTCTCAATTGTGGTTTTTGCTGTGTGAAATTGAGTTGATTGAGTATAATTTAGAAAATACTGAGAAAATAAACTTATTCCCCAGTTTTCGGGTGAAAATCGGTGGGTTAAGTCAGAGCCATGGCTTTAAATGTTCTCCTAGTGCTTCTACCTCTGTTGAAGATTGTCTTTTGCCGGTAGGAGAAAAGGTGGATCATGAGAGATTAAAAACTGCGTCTAGAATGAATAAGGTGATTGTTATTTTTCCATCAACTGAAACCCTTGTGAATGATATTACAGGCATGGCAATCTTCCGCCGATCAGCGGATTTCCATCGTTTTTATCTGATATCAGTTGTGCAATTCCGTGGTTGGCATTACTCAGGCAGAAATGCGAGGTGCGGACAGACACGTGGTATTGTTTACATTTTGACGAAACACAGAAATTTTTTGCGTTTAAAGACGAAAAGTCATTTAACTTTGCATTCGTTCGACTGCCCCCCCACCCCCCCGCTCGACAACTTTGCCACCCCCGTCAACACATTTTCCGTGGAAAAAAAATTCCACTGTTGCCATGCCTGTATTATCGCAGAAGGTCTGGTGATTGATGGTGCTTACGTGGCATCTTTGCCGTTGTCTTCACCTGTCACTGAAGTAATACTTTCTAATGTTCCACCGTACATTGATGACAGAATACATCTAAACGCCTTCAGCAGATATGGCACAGTTATGAGCGGAATTAAGCATATCCCTTTAGGATGTAAAAATGACAAAAAAAAAAACGTCATGTCCTTTAGGAGACAAGCATTTCTTATTTTAAACAATCCAGACACCACCTTGGAAGTTGCGTCGAATTTTTCGATTGATGGTATTAATCATGTTGTGTTTGCAAGCACTGAGTCGATGAAATGTTTTAAATGCGGGTCTTACGGGAATGTTAGACGTGCGAGCCCTGAGCGAGAAGCGGCAGGTGCTGGTGAAGAGATGGAGAAGGGGGTGATGGGGAGGGATCGGCCTCGGGTCCGCAGCCTGGCCCTTCTACTGATAGATCAGGGGAACATAATGAACAGCAAATACAGGGCAACTGGACTCCGAAAGAAACTGAGGAGCAAGTTTATGCCGGGTCTCGTAAAACTGGTGAAATGGAAAAGGATAGTGCTGGTCAAAATAGTATTTGTGATGATCAGGCTGAAAAACATCGGATGAATACTGATGTAAATGGGCTCATGATTGGCAGCGAAAATCAGCCCGAAAAAACAATTTCTGATTGTTCATCTTGGCAGGAAGAAAGGCCTAGTACCGATGGTGGTAGGAGTAGCGGGGATAGTGGTGGGATAGATTTGAACCCTGAACCGCAGATCGAGTCATCAGCTGCGGCAGAGGGGAAATGGAGTAGGGATGGAACAGAGGCTGACCTTGACGAGGAGGAAATGTCCTTTGATGAGGAGGATATTTTTGCCGATTTTTCCCAGGCGGATGATGTAGGACATCAGAAAGGTAAAAGAAAACTGTATTGTCTCGAAGTTAATTTCCTTTCTAGGTGAAACAAAGGGTAGGAGTATTGTGTCACAAAAGCATTTTGCAGATTTAAAACTTTTTGTCATGTCTGTTCAAACTGCGCTGAAAAAAGCATCTCTTGAAGAGCTTGATAATAGAAGACGATACAGACTTAAAAAGCACGTTGCAGTGGCTGGAAAACTGTTAAAACAGCAAAATATTAATATAGATTAAAACATGGCTGGTCTTATCTCTGTTTTTGCAACTTTGTTACTTATTACTATGAGTGCAGGTGTTCACATTGCTTCATTAAACGTGAATGGATGCAGAGATCGTTCCAAAAGAGCGCAGCTTTTCAACTTTACCAAAAAAAGAACATTCGTGTCACTTTTATTCTAGAGACGCACTCAGATTGTGTGAGTGAGTGCGAGTGGAGGGAAAATAGAAATATCGAAAATAGATTTGAAAATGGAGGAGCAACTTCAATAAAAGTCTATGCACCAAACAAAGGTATTGAGAGGGTAGCTTTCTTTAATCAATCAGAGCAAGTGGTTGCAGAATGTGACGCTTGTAGGATGGTAATTGTGGGTGGGGATTTTAACTGCACAGAGAATTTTATACTGGATAGAAACCATGCAGAACCCCATTCAGGCTCAGCTGCTGTTCTGAGTAAAATGGTACATGTTCAGGAGCTGGTAGATGTGTGGCGAGTGCAGCATCCTGCAGTGCGACAGATTTCAATGGCTAGGCTCGACAGGTTATATTGCTTGAAGTCCTTTAGTAACCAGATTATTAAGAAGCTTCATAACTCCAGCATCATTCTCAGACCATCACTGCCTATCTGCAATTTTTGGGGAGACACCTGTTGCTTGTGAAAGATCTTATTGGCATTTCAATGTGGTTGAGGATGGCCAATTTATTGAGAATTTTAGAGTGTTTTGGAAAGAATGTTGTACTCATAAACTAAAATATTTTTCCCTAAGACAGTGATGGGATTGTGGGGAAAGTACACATTAAAATGTTTTGTCAAGTGTACACAGAACACTACTGGGGATTTGAAAAAGAGGGTGGGTGAGTTGGAGAGAGACATTCTGAGATTGGAGAGTGAGAGATTGGAGATTGGAGAGTACTACTGGTAATGCCCCGAAAAAGGAAACTTTGAAAGGAAAAAAGATATCTTGGGGAAAATAATGAAGAACAAGCAAAGGGAGCCATGGTGCAGTCTCGATTTATCCACCATAAGGATATGGATGGACCTTCAAAATATTTCTTGAATTTAGAGAAAAGGACACTGGGCAGCAGAAGAATGCTCTGTTTGCACCGAGCTGATGGGACAGAAGTGCACGGCCAGAAAGAAATGTTGGCTGTGGAAGCCGATTTTTACAGACAGCTATATACTGCAGAGCCCATTGGAGAAGAAGTTGTTGCAGCGCTTCACAATGACCTGCCTGTCCTGCCACAGGAAGAGCAGAACATTCTGGAGGCACCTTTGACTATGGAAGAGCAGTGGCAGTGGGTCAGATGTCGCCAGGAAGGTCTCCTGGTCTTCATGGACTGCCTGCTGGATTCTTTAAACAGCTGTGGCCAATCATGGGCACAGACATTTTTTCAAGTTTTCAAAGAGTCTGTGACAAACAAAGAACTTCCCCAAAGCTGTCGAAAATCAGTAATTTCACTTTTGCCAAAAAAGGCAGATTGAAAAGATTTGAAGAACTGGCGACCAGTGTCATTGTTGTGCCTTGATTACAAGATCTTGGCAAGAGCGATTGCAAATAAGCTCAGCAAGGTTTTACACCATGTCATCCTTAGAGATCAGTCATATTGCATACCTGACAGGTCTATATTTGATAATGTATTTTTGGTGAGAGATGTCTGGTCAAATTGTAGGCTTTTCAAGTTAAAAATGGGAATTGTAGCCAGTGGCCTGCACAGACATTTTGGGGGGCAGGTGCTCAGTGAGAAATAAGGGCACTTCAGTGTTTCTCATAGACGAGGAAGCAATGTGTGGTGGCAGACCACGGCGGGGTAAATGCTTTTTTTTTTTTTTTTTTGTTGAGCGGGGCGCGCGGGCCTTATGAAAGAGGTGTGACTGATCCAAAAGAGAGGCAGACTCTGTACAAAGTTCATTGATTATGGCTATCAGGAAAACATGGAAAAAGGATTTTTTGATTAACCATGAAAATGCAGTTGTGGTCCATGGAAAATGCAAACCAGACTTTAAATTTGAATATCGTGGGCCTGCTGATAGGCTACGAGGTTTTATCTCCAAACTGATAAGAAACAAAAACTCGTATGTCCACTATTCTTACATGCAGAATTAAACATGTTTAATTTTATTTATATTTAAAATTTATCAATTTATATATATTCTTCATTTTATGTTTATTTTCCTGTGAAGTTTATCATTTTGAAGATGCGAGGTTTTTTCAGCAGGCCCACGATATGCGGCCGTAATAGTAGGCCTATGTGTGTCTGTGCCAATTACAAGAAGTAGGCTATTGCAGGCTATTGCAGACATCTCTTTTTTTATTTCTTATACTCTAGCCACCATGGCATTAAAGCCATGCAAACAAAGAAATTGCCGCAATAATGAAATAATAAATAAAGAATTTAGCGCTTCTCAACCAGCGTAATCAGAGCATTGAACATGTGCCCCTCCTACAATAGCCTGTATGTTCCGTGGAAGTCAGGAAAGAAGCGGCAGTGTGTAACTGATTCACTGACAGTGATAAACACATGTCTGTCGCTGCAGAAACCTCGGCTCTGCTCTGAACAGGGCAATAAATACTACACATTGCTTCAAAGGTACTCGTTTCTTAACAAAATAAAGTGGGGAAACCTCTTTGAACTGAAGGAAATTCCTCGCGCGATTCGTGTGCGCTGGTGCTGGAATAGATCAGATCAGAAAAATACGCATGCGGCTCCGCTCCAGGAGCCGGGTGAAAATCGCGTAGATGGAAACACTTCATATAAAGACAATGATATGCGATTTTTGACGTACCCGTGTCTGCACCGGCGCCTGTCGTCAGCCGTATAAATGGAAACATAGCTGAATGCTGTGCCGACGTCTACGGTCGATGGGAGAATACGCGTAGGCTGAAAAGCGCTTAGCTACGCGTTTTTTTCGACTTAAGCGCATGGGAGAATAGACCCCGTACAGAATGTGACTGAGAAAATCGCGTTCACGCGAAAAAAAACCAAGAACTTTCAAAAGGGCACTTGCTTGGTCCACAGGGCGAAGGGCAGGTGCTATAGCACCACCTACAGTCTATCTGTGCACGCCACTGATTGTAGCGATAGATCAAGAAAAAGCTTTTGATCGTGTAAATCATGGCTTTTTGTTTGAAACGCTTGACTCATTTGGTTTGGGTCCAAATTTCAAGGCCTACATTAGACTCATGTACAAAAATATTTCTAGCATGGTTAAGATCAATAATGCACTAAGCCCTCTTTTTGGTGTGAGGAGGGGTATTCGACAGGTTAACCTTTTGTCAGGGCCGTTATACTCACTGGCCATTGAACCTCTTTTGTGTCTCTTAAGAAAAAGACTAACTGGTATGAAACTGCCATCCATCCTACCGGAATATAGAATACAGCTGTCAGCATATGCTGACGATGTAACTGTGTTTTTAAATGATCAAAAAGATGCACATACCCTATGTAACTGTTAAGAGGTATTTCAGAAGGCCTCTAATGCAAAGGGGAACTGGGGAAAATGTGATGCCTTGTTGACTGGGGAGTGGGTTAGGACAGGCCTCAAGGTGTTAGGCGTATTCTTGTGAAACCAGGAGTTTCAGTTGAAGAATTGGGAGGGGCTGCTGGATGCTGTTAAAACAAGACTGTCTCGGTGGAGGTGGTTATTGCCACAGCTGTCTTATAGAGGGAGAGTGCTGGTAATTGTATCCCCCGAACGAAGGTCGGAGGATACTATGGATTTGGCCTTGTCATGCGTCCGCCACGTCCACGGAGATTTTCTTGTGAATGCTCTGCAGCCCACATACGTGCACCGATTCTTTTCAAATTTTGCAGGGACATGTATTATGGTAAGTTCACGACACCTATTGATTTTGGGTACTCTGGGACCATCTGGGCTCAACTGGGGGGCCTTCGGGGGATACATGTGCTCGGTTGCCGAGTGCTCTAGTTAATAATTTGGTGGCCTCTATGCTGTGGCGCAGGTTAGCCTGCCTGGACCCTGCAGCAGGACTGCTGAGAGCGATTCAGTCAGTGCTTCTGTCTTTTCATCCGCTGGGGGGATATAGTCATCTCTGTGTCCCTCTGTCTGTCCGTCCATCCGTCCTTCCATCCGGGTGTCCATCTGTAATCCTATCTTGTTCGGGCCATATCTTGGAAAGTATTCATCCAATCTTCGCGCAACTTCACACATATGCTTAGCATGATGTCTCGATGTGTCTTTTCATACTTAGGAATTTCTTGAATTTTTTTTGCCTTGTCAACGGAAACTTGTATGAATTGGAACTTAGCTTGTCCAGGCCATATCTCAGAAACTATGCATTCGTCTTTCACCGAACTTGACAGATTTGTTGAGCATGAGGTCTATATGCGCCTTTTGACACATAGGAATTTTTAATTTTTGCGTTTTCCATGGAAACTTGGGTGAATTCTGAATTTGAACCTAGCTTGTCCGAGCCATATCTCAGAAACTATACATCCGACCTTCACCAAACGTAAAAGATATGTTAAGCATTATGTCGAGATGTGCTTTTTGATACTTAGGAATTTCTACAATTTTTGATTTTCGGAATTTACATGGAAACATGGTTGAATTTGGTTTAAGCTTACTGTTTCTGTAAAAATTCTTTTCTGTGTCTTTCATGCAAATGTGTGTGAAGGTGGACTTAGTTCACTGATAATTTTGTTTGGGCAATATCTCTGAAGCCATCTCCGACTACACCAGTGTCACTGAAACTTAGTTTAATATATTCAATTTGATTTATTGTCTTTTGAAATGTTTGATATCCCAGCATTATTTTTAGCTCACCTGACGACGAAGTCAGATGAGCTTATATCATGGCCTGTTTGTCCGTCGTTCATCGTCGTCGTCGTTCGTCGTCATCGTTCGTCGTCCGTAAACATCTTCTCCTCCAAAACCACTGGGCCTATGAAGCTGAAACTTGACAGGTACCTTCCTACCCAGAAGGACACCAAAATTTGTTCAAGGCGTTCCGATCCGATTTCAAACATGGCTGCCACGGCGACCATATTGAAAATCACATAATTGGCCATCTGAACGCTATTTATGCACATATTCAGCTGGAATTTGCTATGTAGTCAGTACATGGCAAGATACATCACATATCATACGGCTTTTCTCGTATTTTGAATTTTGACCTTGCTTTGACCTTCAACTTTATACAACCCCTGTGAGTTACATTGAAATCTTTCAAAATCATCTTCTCCGAAACTACTTGACACGTACCTAAGTTTGGGTCAAGGCGTTCCCATCCAATTTCAAACACGGCCGCCACGGCGGCCATATTGAAAATCGCATAATTGGCCATCTGAAAGCTATTTATGCACATATTCAGCTGAAATTTGCTATGCTGGTAGTAAGTAGCAAGATGTCATCACATATAATACGAGTTTTTCCGTATTTTGAATTTTGACCTTGCTTTGACCTTCAACTTTGTATGACCCCTCTAAGTTACACTTACACCTTTAAAACTCTTCTTCTTCTCTAAAACTACTTTACCAATGAAGCTGAAACTTGACAAGTATCTTCCCACCCATTAGGACACTAAATTTGTTCAAGGCGTTTCCCTTGAGTGGTCAGGTGAGCTACATGGCCCGTGGCACTATTTTTATATAAATAAAATATGAAGCTCGGAAACTCCTGGCACTTGTGGCAGCCCACGTCCTCGTGCTGAGTGCTGGTAACATGAACAACAAGATCAACAAACAACTACAACTACTACAGGTAATGTCTTCAGACAGACAGTAGAGCCCAGATTGACCACATCTACACCAACATACCTTAACCGATGGACACAGGAACACTGAACACGTATTGGTCTGACCACAACATTGTCTGGATTGCCATTTCATAGTCAGGCAAGTTCCTTGCCTTATTCCTTCAGATCAAGCCCTTTAATACTGCAGTACATTTACTCATTTCAATGGAACAGTTAATCCATGAATGTTTGGGGGCCGGGGGGATATGCCATTTCCAGATGGCTCTTGTTTTTGAGATGGAAACCATTGGCTGTGGCCAGCCATTTTGTACTTGTCGATGGCAGAAGGAGGACAGGGGCTGGTGGATCTTAGCAGTAGGGGAGCTGCATTTAGACTGCAGGCAGCTCAAAGGCTGCTTAATGCTGAAGAGCTGTGCTGGAGGCCAGGGGCCGCCCTGTTCCTGAGACAGGTGGGGGTCTGGACTGTGACTGGCAGCCGTTTGGGATAGACCTTTGTAAACTCAGCACAAATGGGCTGTCTCCATTTTATCAAAGTGTGCTGAATGCCAGGGGACTGCTGAAGGCGGAGCGACGAGAGGACACCGCAACACAAGATTCGCTCCTCCAGGAGTGCCTGTTGTTAAATCTGCTTTTCCCAGATCCTGTCCTAACGGCTGGTTACTCAGGTCACCTCTTCATTCCACGGAGAGTCACTAAGCTAAAGGACCTATTAAACCTGGAGAGTGGTCGATGGGTGTCAGCGGGGGAGCTGGCTGCGGCCCTGGAAGTTCGGTCAGTTTGCATGTGTGAATAGTTCTTGGATCGAGTGAAGGGCTGTCTCCCTCTGAATATTAGGGAGCTGATTGAGGCTGTAACTGGGAGGTGCGGGACTGCTCTGAGCATAGAATGTCCTCCTTTCTTGGTGGGACCATCTGTGGAACTCAGTAATGGGCCGTTTTTAAAAGGGGGCTCATCCCAGCCAGTCCTGTTCACTGCGGTGGCGAAGAAGCTGCTGTACTGCTGGAATGTACGAGTGTTGCACACAACCACCTTTCAGACTCCGCCTAAGTCCAATTGGACCGAAGTTCTCGAGGAGGACAAGGACCTTATTCCAGCACGGAGGACAATTTACAAACCCCCACTGGCAAAAAGGTCAGGTGATCTGCAGTGGAGAGTCCTCTGTAGGATAGTTTCCACTGGCACGTTTCTGCTCTGAGTGGACTCCAGGATTAATTCAAAGTGTCTGTTTTGTAGACTAGAAGAGACTAGTGCGCATATGTTTTTAGAGTGCAGCTGGCTCACAGCTCTTTTTCATCTTTTGACAGCCGCTTTTCAAAGACTTAATGACGAATTTAAGAAATCAATGTTTATACTTTTTCCTAAATATACTCGCACAAAATGCATTGTGGTCGGACTGATGAACTTGAATGATCGGCCAAAGTGGCAATTCTAAACACAAGGAAACACTATGAGGAAAACACAGGAACAACTGACGTGGTGCAGTGGTTGCGCTTCCTGGTACATTCAAGGGTGAAACTTGAGTTCACCTATTATCTGATGGGCCATTATGTTGAGTCAGTTAAAACAGATGGTGTGTGCAGGATTGCTTGTGTTCAGTAGTTGACGAGAGGTTGATCTTTCATTTTTGATTTTGTTTCACGGTCTGTTTTTCCCTTTTTATATAATTTTTTTTTTTATTTTGAGTATTTAGCTACTGTTCTGGTTTTGCTTTTGTAATGGTTTTCGGAAAATTTGTAGGAACCTTTTTCTAATTTGATAATGAATTTAAATGAAGTTGTTAAAGTCAAAGTCTATCTCTCTCACATCCTGCATCCCTCTTTTATCCTCCTGCATTTCTCTCTCATTTTCCTGCATCCCTCTATTTCTCATCCTCTTGCTTGCCTCTCTCTCTCATCCTCCTTCATCCCTCTCTCATCTGCCTTCATTTGTCTCTTTCTCTTCCTACTGCATCTGTCATTCTGATTTTACTTCATCCCTCTCTCATCCTCCTGTATCCCTGTTTTTCCATCTGATTGTCTGCTGTGTGTGAATATGTATGTGGGTGTGTTTTTCAGGTAGTGGAGGATTAAGTCCATCCTTGGTGGCCGATGCGATGCTCAGTGCTGTGGCTGACTTTGTGAAGAAGAAGCAGAGTGGGCATCTGAAGCTTGTGAAGATCATTATTTTCCAGCCTGAGATGATTTCTGTTTTCCACAACTGCATGAAGAGGATGGAGAGAGAAGGGTTGCCTGTGGAGAAGGGCATGTTCACAAAAATGGGAGGTGAGAGAGGAGTGTCTTACAGAGATGGAGGTGAGAGAGGAGTGTGTTACTGAGATGGTTGCGAGAGAGGAGTGCGTTATTGAAATGGGAGGTGAGAGACTAGTATATTTCTGAGATGGGAGGTGAGAGAGGAACGTGTTACTGAGGTGGGAGGTGAGAGAGGAGTATGTTACTGAGATGGGAGGTGAGAGAGGAGTGTGTTACTGAGATGGGAGGTGAGAGAGGAGTGTGTTACTGGGATGGGAGGTGAGAGAGGAGTGTGTTACTGAGATGGGAGGTGAGAGAGAAGTGTTTTACTGAGATGGGTGGTGAGAGAGGAGTGTGTTACTGAGATGGGAGGTGAAAGAGGAGTGTGTTACTGAGGTGGGAGGTGAGAGGAGTGTGTTACTGAGATGGGAGGTGAGAGAGGAGTGTGTTACTGAGATGAAGGAGAGAGAAGAGTGGGTTTCTGAGATGGGAGGTGAAAGTGGAGTGTGTTACTGAGATGGGAGGTGAGAGAGCAGTGTGTTACTGAGATGGGTGGTGAGAGAGGGGTGTTTTACTGAGATGGGAGGTGAGGGAGGAATGTGTTACTGAAGTGGAAGTGAGAGAAGAGTGTTACTGAGATGGGAGGTGAGAGAGGAGTGTTACTGAGATGGAGGTGAGAGGAGAGTGTGTTTCTGGTATGGAGGAGAGAGGAGTTTTTCGCTGAGGTTGGAGTTGAGAGAGGAGTGTGTTACTGAGATGGGAGGTGAGAGAGGAGTGTTTTACTGAGATGGGAGGTGAGAGAGGAGTGTGTTACTGAGGTGGGAGGTGAGAGGAGTGTGTTACTTAGATGGAGGTGTGTGGAGAGTGTGTTACTGAGATGGGAGGTGAGAGAGGAGTGTGTTACTGAGATGAAGGAGAGAGAGGGTGTTTCTGAGATGGGAGGTGAGAGAGGAGTGTTTTAGTGAGATGGGAGGTGAGAGAGGAGTGTGTTACTGAGATGGAGGTGTGGGAAGAGTGTGTTACTGAGATGGGAGGTGAGAGAGGAGTGTGTTACTGAGATGGGAGGTGAGAGAGGAGTGTGTTACTGAGGTGGGAGGTGAGAGGAGTGTGTTACTGAGATGGAGGTGTGAGAAGAGTGTGTTACTGAGATGGGAGGTGTGAGAAGAGTGTGCTACTGAGAAGGGAGGTGAGAGGAGTGTGTTACTGAGATGGGAGGTGTGAGAAGAGTGTGTTACTGAGATGGGAGGTGAGAGACGAGTGTTTTTCTGAGATGGAGGTGAAAGAGATTTTTTTTACTGAGATGGGAGGTGAGGGAGGAATGTGTTACTGAGGTGGAGGTGAGAGAAGAGTGTTACTGAGATGGAAGGTGAGAGAGGAGTGTTACTGAGATGGAGGTGAGAGGAGAGTGTGTTTCTGGTATGGAGGAGAGAGGAGTTTTTTGCTGAAGATGGAGTTGAGAGAGGAGTGTGTTACTGAAGTGGGAGGTGAGAGGAGTGTGTTACTGAGATGGAGGTATGTGGAGAGTGTGTTTCTGAGATGGGAGGTGAGAGGAGTGTGTTACTGAGATGGGAGGTGAGAGAGGAGTGTGTTACTGAGATGAAGGAGAGAGAAGAGTGTGTTACTGAGATGGGAGGTGAGAGAGGAGTGTTTTTCTGAGATGGAGGTGAAAGAGAAATTTGTTACTGAGATGGGAGGTTAGGGAGGAATGTGTTACTGAGATGGTTGTGAGAGAGGAGTGTGTTATTGAAATAGGAAGTGAGGGATCGATATATTTCTGAGATGGAGGTGAGAGAGGAATGTGTTACCGAGATGGAGGTGCGAGAGGAGAGAAGAAGCAGAGTGGGCATCTGAAGCTTGTGAAGATCATTATTTTCCAGCCTGAGATGATTTCTGTTTTCCACAACTGCATGAAGAGGATGGAGAGAGAAGGGTTGCCTGTGGAGAAGGGCATGTTCACAAAAATGGGAGGTGAGAGAGGAGTGTCTTACAGAGATGGAGGTGAGAGAGGAGTGTGTTACTGAGATGGTTGCGAGAGAGGAGTGTGTTATTGAAATGGGAGGTGAGAGACTAGTATATTTCTGAGATGGGAGGTGAGAGAGGAACGTGTTACTGAGGTGGGAGGTGAGAGAGGAGTATGTTACTGAGATGGGAGATGAGAGAGGAGTGTGTTACTGAGATGGGAGGTGAGAGAGGAGTGTGTTACTGGGATGGGAGGTGAGAGAGGAGTGTGTTACTGAGATGGGAGGTGAGAGAGAAGTGTTTTCCTGAGATGGGAGGTGAGAGAGGAGTGTGTTACTGAGATGGGAGGTGAAAGAGGAGTGTGTTACTGAGGTGGGAGGTGAGAGGAGTGTGTTACTGAGATGGGAGGTGAGAGAGGAGTGTGTTACTGAGATGAAGGAGAGAGAAGAGTGGGTTTCTGAGATGGGAGGTGAGAGAGGAGTGTGTTACTGAGATGGGAGGTGAGAGAGGAATGTGTTACTGAGATGGGAGGTGAGAGAGGAGTGTTTTACTGAGATGGGAGGTGAGGGAGGAATGTGTTACTGAAGTGGAAGTGAGAGAAGAGTGTTACTGAGATGGGAGGTGAGAGAGGAGTGTTACTGAGATGGAGGCGAGAGGAGAGTGTGTTTCTGGTATGGAGGAGAGAGGAGTTTTTCGCTGAGGTTGGAGTTGAGAGAGGAGTGTGTTACTGAGATGGGAGGTGAGAGAGGAGTGTTTTACTGAGATGGGAGGTGAGAGAGGAGTGTGTTACTGAGGTGGGAGGTGAGAGGAGTGTGTTACTGAGATGGGAGGTGAGGGAGGAATGTGTTACTGAAGTGGAAGTGAGAGAAGAGTGTTACTGAGATGGGAGGTGAGAGAGGAGTGTTACTGAGATGGAGGTGAGAGGAGAGTGTGTTTCTGGTATGGAGGAGAGAGGAGTTTTTCGCTGAGGTTGGAGTTGAGAGAGGAGTGTGTTACTGAGATGGGAGGTGAGAGAGGAGTGTTTTACTGAGATGGGAGGTGAGAGAGGAGTGTGTTACTGAGGTGGGAGGTGAGAGGAGTGTGTTACTTAGATGGAGGTGTGTGGAGAGTGTGTTACTGAGATGGGAGGTGAGAGAGGAGTGTGTTACTGAGATGAAGGAGAGAGAAGAGTGTGTTTCTGAGATGGGAGGTGAGAGAGGAGTGTTTTACTGAGATGGGAGGTGAGAGAGGAGTGTGTTACTGAGATGGAGGTGTGAGAAGAGTGTGTTACTGAGATGGAGGTGTGAGAAGAGTGTGTTACTGAGATGGGAGGTGAGAGAGGAGTGTGTTACTGAGGTGGGAGGTGAGAGGAGTGTGTTACTGAGATGGAGGTGTGAGAAGAGTGTGTTACTGAGATGGAGGTGTGAGAAGAGTGTGTTACTGAGAAGGGAGGTGAGAGGAGTGTGTTACTGAGATGGGAGGTGAGAGACGAGTGTTTTTCTGCGATGGAGGTGAAAGAGATTTTTTTTACTGAGATGGGAGGTGAGGGAGGAATGTGTTACTGAGGTGGAGGTGAGAGAAGAGTGTTACTGAGATGGGAGGTGAGAGAGGAGTGTTACTGAGATGGAGGTGAGAGGAGAGTGTGTTTCTGGTATGGAGGAGAGAGGAGTTTTTTGCTGAAGTTGGAGTTGAGAGAGGAGTGTGTTACTGAAGTGGGAGGTGAGAGGAGTGTGTTACTGAGATGGAGGTGTGTGGAGAGTGTGTTTCTGAGATGGGAGGTGAGAGGAGTGTGTTACTGAGATGGGAGGTGAGAGAGGAGTGTGTTACTGAGATGAAGGAGAGAGAAGAGTGTGTTACTGAGATGTGAGGTGAGAGAGGAGTGTTTTTCTGAGATGGAGGTGAAAGAGAAATTTGTTACTGAGATGGGAGGTGAGGGAGGAATGTGTTACTGAGATGGTTGTGAGAGAGGAGTGTGTTATTGAAATAGGAAGTGAGGGATCGATATATTTCTGAGATGGAGGTGAGAGAGGAATGTGTTACCGAGATGGAGGTGCGAGAGGAGTGTTTTACTGAGATGAAGGAGGGAGAAGAGTGTGTTACTGAGATGGGAGGTGAGAGAGGAGTGCTTTTCTGAGATGGAGGTGAAAGAGAAATTTGTTACTGAAATGGGAGGTGAGAGAGGAATGTGTAACGGAGATGGAGGTGAGAGAAGAGTGTTACTGAGATGGGAGGTGAGAGAGGAGTGTTACTGAGATGGAGGAAAGAGGAGAGTGTGTTTCTGGTATGGAGGAGAGAGGAGTTTTTCGCTGAGGTTGGAGTTGAGAGAGGAGTGTGTTACTGAGATGGTTGTGAGAGAGGAATGTGTTACCGAGATGGTTGTGAGAGAGGAGTTTGTTACTGAAGTTGCAGTTGAGAGAGGAGTGTGTTACTGAGATGGTTGTGAGAGAGGAGTGTGCTACAGAGATGGAGGTGAGAGAGGAGTGTGTTAATGGAATGGGAGGGCAGAATGGAGTGTGTTTCTGAGATGCAGGTGAGAGAGGAGTGTGCTACTAAGATGGAGGGTAGAATGGAGTGTGTTACTGAGATGGTTGTGAGAGAGGAATGTGTTACCGAGATGGTTGTGAGAGAGGAGTTTGTTACTGAAGTTGCAGTTGAGAGAGGAGTGTGTTACTGAGATGGTTGTGAGAGAGGAGTGTGCTACTGAGATGGAGGTGAGAGAGGAGTGTGTTAATGGAATGGGAGGGCAGAATGGAGTGTGTTACTGAGATGCAGGTGAGAGAGGAGTGTGCTACTAAGATGGAGGTGAGAGAGGAGTGTGTTAATGGAATGGGAGGGTAGAATGGAGTGTGTTACTGAGATGGAGGTGAGAGAGGAGTGTGCTACTAAGATGGGTAGTGAGAGAGGAGTGTTTTACTGAGATGGGAGGTGAGAGAGGAGTGTGTTACTGAGATGGAGGTGTGAGAAGAGTGTGTTACTGAGATGGGAGGTGAGAGAGGAGTGTGTTACTGAGGTGGGAGGTGAGAGGAGTTTGTTACTGAGGTGGGAGGTGAGAGGAGTGTGTTACTGAGATGGAGGTGTGAGAAGAGTGTGTTACTGAGATGGAGGTGTGAGAAGAGTGTGTTACTGAGAAGGGAGGTGAGAGGAGTGTGTTACTGAGATGGGAGGTGTGAGAAGAGTGTGTTACTGAGATGGGAGGTGAGAGACGAGTGTTTTTCTGAGATGGAGGTGAAAGAGAATTTTTTACTGAGATGGGAGGTGAGGGAGGAATGTGTTACTGAGGTGGAGGTGAGAGAAGAGTGTTACTGAGAGGGGAGGTGAGAGAGGGGTGTTCCTGAGATGGAGGTGAGAGGAGAGTGTGTTTCTGGTATGGAGGAGAGAGGAGTTTTTTGCTGAAGTTGGAGTTGAGAGAGGAGTGTGTTACTGAGGTGGGAGGTGAGAGGAGTGTGTTACTGAGATGGAGGTGTGTGGAGAGTGTGTTTCTGAGATGGGAGGTGAGAGGAGTGTGTTACTGAGATGGGAGGTGAGAGAGGAGTGTGTTACTGAGATGAAGGAGAGAGAAGAGTCTGTTACTGAGATGTGAGGTGAGAGAGGAGTGTTTTTCTGAGATGGAGGTGAAAGAGGAGTGTGTTAATGGAATGGGAGGGCAGAATGGAGTGTGTTACTGAGATGCAGGTGAGAGAGGAGTGTGCTACTAAGATGGAGGTGAGAGAGGAGTGTGTTAATGGAATGGGAGGGTAGAATGGAGTGTGTTACTGAGATGGAGGTGAGAGAGGAGTGTGCTACTAAGATGGGTAGTGAGAGAGGAGTGTGTTACTGAGATGGAGGAGAGAAGAGTGTGCTACTGAGTTGTGTGTTTTTGCTCCACAGAATCATTGTTGGGCTTTTTCTCTGGCACGGGCGGAGACAGCGGGAGCAAGGAGGCGGGGTCTGTTCTGGAGGCAGAGTGGTTCCCTCCGGCGGTGTTTGAGATGTGTGGAGAGGACAGAAGAGATGTGGATGCAGCCAAGGTTGAACTGGAGAAGCTCCTGAAGCGGAAGCTAGTAGAGCGTTACCTCCGGGAACCCGGAACCTCCCGCCTTAGCTCTGTCCTGCACCACACGCTGAAACAGCTCCAGCAACGCCTCTCAGTACAAATCAGCTTCAAACCCCCTCAGTTCCGCATTGAGGGTCAGGAGCGCGACGTCATTCACGCGGAATCTGAAATCCGGCGAATAATCCGGGAGGCAGAAAGTTCAGAGAGGCAGAAGCAGGAGGCGGAGAAAATCCAGGGGTGTGTGCAGTGGAGCTACCAGGACAACCACGGCTTATTTGTGCCTTTTGACTCCCGCACAAACCTCATGCTGGAGACAGCTTATGACAACCAGCGGCCGCGTCTCAAGATTGACATTGATAACGGGCAGTACGAGGTCGACGTGACCAAAAAAACTGCACGTGGGAAAGGGCGAGATATTTCTCTGAAGAGAACTGATATGACAGGTGAGGCAACGCTGTGCATGTCCGATTGAGTTATTTTATAAGGAGCTGTGTTCCGATTGGGTGTTGAAATGAGGAGCTCTGTTCTAATTGGGTGATGAAATGAGAAGCTTTGTTCTCATTGGGTGTTGTTATGAAGGGATGGTTCTGCCTTGGCATTGTACTGAAGGCTCTGATCTGATTGGATGTTGACATGATTGACATGTTCTGATTTAGTCATTTACTGACAAGTTGTGGTCTGACTGGGTGTTTTCATGGGGGCCTCTGATCTGATTAGTTCTTGAGACATGGATTTGTTGTCATTTGGTGTTTTTGTGAGGTGCTCTGTTCTGATTGGGTGATTTGAGGAGAGCTTTCCTCTGATTGGCTGTTGTGCTGCAAAACTTTTCTGATTGTGTGTTGACAAAAGGAGCTATGATTAGATTGATTAAAACGTTTGCCCTGCTCTGCTCTGCTGGTATGTTTCGATAAGTAATGAGTTGCTTTTAGTTTTATCAGGCTGGATGTTGTGGTGAAAGCTCTGTTCTGATTACATGTTTCATGAAGGATTTTTTTGTCTGGTGTTGTTATAAAAAGTCTGTTCTGACTGGTTGTTGTAATGAGGCACTCTTTTCTGATTTGGTGCTGTGATGGGGCTTGGTTTGGATTGGGTGTTTCTTTGACATACTCAATTGACCTATGGCTGAGCCCCGCCCCCTCCACTGACTTGGACAAACAATCAACATTTTAGAACAGGCCCTAATGGCCGGTATCACAGTTGGAGCTATTTGTCAGGTTGTTGTCGATTTATGGCGACAGATGGCTCAAATATCATCAAGAAGTCAGCAAAAAGGATTACACTATGCATTTGAGGGATACATTAATGAATTTAGACTGGAGACGGTCAACAAAAAGTTTAAATTATAAGCTAAAATTTTCAGGTCTCAGTGCAAACACGATCAACTGCATCTCATTTCCGTCAACTTCTCACACAATAAGATAGAGGATCATTATTGTTTGTGCACTGCTGGGTATTCATTTAATTTCACGTATTATTGCCATCAAATTTAAGTAATCTTTGTTACGTTGATAGTGTGGTCTTCCACAAAGCTTTATCCAGAGGAGACACTTCATTCGGTGGCTTTGGGAAGGGTATAAAATACACCCCATCGCCCAGCCTCTCGGAATACCTGGTAATGGGGTTACATTTACCCCGAGCACAGCGTTTGACCATTTTTAAAACTCAGAAACATTTTAAAACCCCATAAAAGTGAACGAGACAGAGTTTCCGTCACGCATTTCAATGGAAGTTCAGGCTCAGAATGTCCGAGTATATGGGGAGAAAATGCGCACTGTGATTGGCTCATCGCATTTGAGGGCTGTGCTTAGCCATAGGTCAATTTCTGTTTGGGTGTTGAAGTGAGGAGCTCTGTTGTGATTGGGTGTTATGAAGGCTCTGCTCTGATTAGATGCAGACCACAGAAACTTTGTTCTGAGTGAGTGCTGAGATGATCAGTTGTGTTATGACTGGGCACTGAAATGAGAAGGGGTCTGGTCTGATTGGATGTTACAATCAAGGCTCTGTTCTGAGTGGCTGTTGACATGAGAAACTTTGTTCTGATTGAGTGTTGAGATGATGAGCTCTGTTCTGATTAGATGTTGTAATGAAGGCTCTGTTCTGATTGGATGTTGTAATTAAGGCTCTGTTCTGATTGGATTTTGTAACGAAGGCTCTGTTCTGATTGGATGTTATAATGAAGGCTCTGTTCTGATTGGAACTTGTAACGAAGACTCTATTCTGATTGTATGTTGTAATGAAGGCTCTGTTCTGCTGGGCTCTTTCTGTCTTGCAGGACCTCAGAACACAGGGAAGTGAGAGGGAGCCAATCCAGACCAGCTGGCTCCACCCCCTTTTTTTATCATGCTGGTTGATTTTGCTCTCTCTTCAGACTGCCGGCTCATTCCACTATTTTTATTCTTCTACCTTACCTTCTTCTGTTCCACTTTCAGCCTGTCCTGTTCCACTTTACCCTTACCTGTTCCATTCTATCCTGCCCTGCTCTGCTGTGCCCTGTCCTGTTTCAGTTAACCCTGTCCTTTTCCATTCTGCCCTGTCCTGATCCACTCTGCCATGCTCTGTTCTACGCTGCTCTGTCCTGTTCCCTCTACAGTGTCCTGTTCCACAGTACCTTGTAATATTCTATTCCATTCACTCTACTCTATCCTGTTTCACTCTTGCCTGATCTGCTCCATTTTATTCTTTTCTCTTCCTATCTTCTCGATCATCCTTTACCCTGCCGTATTTCACTCCACCATATCCTGTTCCCCTCATGTGTGTCCTGTTCCACTCCATGTTTCCTGCACCATTCTAACATTTCCTGTTCCTGTGAACTTGGTCCTGTTCCTCTCTAATCTGGCCTCTTCTTCTTCAGACTGTTTTGTCCTATTCAGGCCAATCCTGTTCTGCTCTACCCAGTCCTGTTTCACTCTAGTATTTCATTAGCAATCAGTCTGCTTTCCTGATGATCTGAAGACAGCCCAGGATGCAAGGCTTTTGTGCCAGATGTGCCTCATCTGACTTCTGTAGGGAGAGCTCATCAAGGGGACAGCAAAAATGGTGTTTCATCTGGAGAAAGACCCTGGTGTATCCCATTTTTGTTTGACAGCTTTGCTGACAGCAATGTAAACTCCCATATGGGATATTTTTTCAGTTTGGAGGCTAATCCACTAAATACCTCTTGAAACATAGCTTGGCGACAGCTGTTTAGAGGAGCAGGCCATGGAGCCCTCAGTCATGTTTTCATTTTGTTCCGTTAAATCACACCCTTTCCAGGCCTACCAAAGAAAACGTAGTCTCAGCACACAAAAACTTTGAAATGCACACATTAATGGCTGAAATAGCATCAGAAAAATTAAACTCTGCTACCAAAACTGTACAAAAAAAACAGCAACATAAACTGTTGACTCGGTAGCATAAGACTATGAAACTGCAACATTTTCTATCGCATCCGTCTTTGCCATTTACTGCGCTTGCGCGTACAGGCCCAGGCTTCTTTCAGAGATGGCGGACATGTCATTAGCATGTCCCCACCGAAAATGAATGATGAAATGTGCACTGTCGATTTCGCTATAGTCTTAGTGTTGCCAACTTGGCGACTTTCTCGCTAGATCTGGCGACTCTTTGGTGACATGCTAAAATAAGTGAATTTAAGAGAATGAGGATGTAACAGCTTGGTCTTACAATTCATTGTTATACATTTGCATTAACAATAACGTCATATTTGGAAGTTTCACTTACCAACTGAAGGAGACACGCCTGATTCCGCCATCTCTGAAAGAAGCCTGGGCCTCTACGCGCAAGCGCAGTAAATGGCAAAGACGGATGCGATAGAAAATGTTGCAGTTTCATAGTCTTATGCTACCGAGTCAACAGTTTATGTTGCTGTTTTTACAGTTTCGGTAGCGGGGTTTAATTTTTCTGTTGCTATTTCCGCGATTAATGTGTGCATTTCAAAGTTATTGTGTGCTGAGACTACGTTTTCTTTGGTAGGTCTGCTTTCCTTACCCGCAAAATCACTGGTAGAGAAATGATCTTCAGTAAAATATTGTGAATTGAACTGCAGAAATAGTCTTTGAAATTGAATATTTAAATCTTGACTCGGACTGTGCTCTCTCTCTTCATTCTGTTTTATTACTCCATATATCATTCACAGATCTTTTGTAATCGCCTTGTATCCAGTGGTGGGATGTTCTGAGACACATTTACTCAAATGCTGAACTGAAGGACAATTTTGAGGTACTTGAACTACTCAAGTGAAGTTCAAGTGAGAATAAAATGGAAATAATCAAGAAAATTCAAATTACGTGAATTCACACTTTGAATACAAATGTACCTTTTACTCTTCTGATTTTTTTCTGATCTGTCTGCATTATTCTCTATTTACTTTGAAGATTTAGATGACTTCTGTAAAAAAAAGAATTTATAAATGATGATGTTATTTTGAATTAAGCTACACGGTAGAATATGAAGTGGCTGAAATTAGCACCATCTTTACCAGTTCCAACTCAAAAGTAATGTATGCAAAAATGTATCACTAATTATAATCCTGTCATATGAGAAATATTATACTGAAATGCACAATAAATACTTAAACTTTTGGCACTGAGGCACTGCGGTACTTTGCGTAATTTTACTTGAGTAAGATTGTGAATCCTGGACTTTGTACTATCAGAATATTCTTCCTTTGTGGTTTAGATAATTTTACTTCAGTAAAAAACCTGAGTACTTCTACCTCAACTGAATGAATCCGTTTCCGGTTTGGAAAGCCTGTTTAACCTCTTCCACCCCAAGCCTCCGGCTTCGAAAAAGCTCAAAAATGACACGCCAAAAAGAAATGAGTGCATCTCTTCAACTACTGGGTCTACTTTAATGCTCCTGGAATCAAAATAAAGGTACCACCTTAGGGATTTTTAAGGGAGTGTAAAAATCAGTTTGTATGTCACGGAGTCAGAGTAAATGAAGATGGAACTCAGCATAAATGAAATATTTCCCTTCCCTTCCCTGAAAGAAGTCATTTCCGCCAAACAAAATGTGACTTTTCTACCATGAATAACCCTTTTGAAATTATATAGTTGCAGTCTGAAAAATTGCAGTCAGCTCATAATCTCCCCATTATCTGTGCCAAATTTTATTCTAATCATGTAAATCAGAGCAAAATTACAGAGGTTTTGATATGGGAATGTCTAGGTGGCATCTTCAAACTGTGGATTTGGGCATATTTTTGAGCATTGTGTGCTATTTGAGATTTCTCAGGTACCAAACTGTAAAACTCATTTCATTTATATATGACTACAGGCATACATTACATCTTAATACAGCCATTTTCCTTCTTAAAAGCAACCATGTCTTGGCAACGTTTCCAAATTGGCCATCTGGGCGCATTTTGGGCATTGTGTTCCATTTGAGATTTCTCAGGTATCAAACTGTAATACTCATTTTAGCTCACTTACAACCCTAATTCCAAAAAAATTTGGATGCTGTATAAAATGTAAATAAAAACAATGCAATGATTTGCAAATCTCATAAACCCACATTTTATTCACAATGGAACATAGACAGCATATCAGATGTTGAAAGTGAGATATTTTGCGATTTTATGAAAAACATTACCTCATTTTAAATTTGATGGCAGCGATAGATCTCAAAAATGTTGGGACAGGGCTTTGTTTACAATTGTGTATTATCCCCTCTTCTTTTAACAACAGTCTGTAAATGTCTGGGAAGTGAGGAGACCAACTACTGAAGTTTTGAGAGAGAAATGTTGTCCCACGCTTCTCTGATGTAGGATTCTAGCTGCTCAAAAGTCCTGGGTGGTCTTAAAAAATTCCTTCTGGGATTTTTAGCTTACCTTCGTGGGGTGGCGTCCGTCATCCGGAACATTTTTTTATCATTTTTTTGGTTCGATGAATTTTTTTGTAAATTTGCAATAACATACTGCAAGACCACATGTCCAGTCGTTTCTTCTCGGATTTTTGATTAAAACATTTTTGTCCGTTTTATGGGCCCTTGAAGTTTTGGCTCCAATGTTATCGGATAGGACTGAGAAATTTTAAAAAATAATTTCTCAAAAACTGTGTGATAAACTTTTTTCTAAGTCAGGCAATCAACTAACCATGGTACCGTCAATGTACAGTGCGAGCGCCATTTCGATTGAATCGATGGAAGTGGGTCTATAGGGGGCGCTGTACTTCAACAGTGGATCCTGTTGAGAATATGCAAGATGGCCTGTGGAGGCCAAATGGTTGCTGATAGAGATTAAGTTTGTATTACTGACATATAGGAAGTAATATATGACCTATATTTTGGCTGTGTTAAAGTTGACGTCAAATGACCTCAAGGTCAAGCTTGAGGTCCAGCAAAATGTTACAATTTTTAAAGGTTTCTAGGCTTGAAAATATTGAAGATTGGGAACATATGTGCTATAAGCTATTGTTGTGGTGTGGCATTCGTCATCTGTCGTTAGTTTTCTGTCGTCCGGAACATTTTAATAATTTTTTTGCCTGATGAATTTTTAAGAAAATTAGCCATAACATGCTACCAGGCCATATCTCCAGACTTTTTTCGGATTTTTGATTGTATCATTTTTGTCCGTTTTATGGACCCTTGAAATTTTGGCGATTTTAAAGATAGGACTGAGAAATTACACTGAACAAAAATATAAACGCACCACTTGAAATATTTGAACCATTTCTAGTATGCCGTTATGAAATACCAAATATGTTTGTTTTCATTTGCAAAAGGAATGTTTCCTTTGATTGATGTCTAAAATTTGAGTTCAGCTCAGACATTGAGTATTTTTTTCACCGGTGTAATGATTGGTATGAGTAAGCGAGTGCGGTGTACCCAGACACTGCTCAGACAGAATGAGCAGTACTCAGACAAACCTTGGGCCGGAGACTATAAAAGGCCACACCAAAATGTTGGATTTTGTCAGAGGCAGCCATGCCTCAGATGTCTCAAATTATGCGGGAGCGTGCCTTTGGCATGCTGAATGCTGGAATGTCCATCAGAGGGGTCGCTGCACAGCTGAATGTTCACTACAGTACCATAGTTCGTCTACGACAGCGCTTCCGAGACTGGAAGCACTGCGAACAGGCCTCATCAGCGTCGTCCACGTGTGACCACCCCTGCTCAGGATTGTCACATCCGGCTGGTGCACTTGCGTGAACGTTTCAGACCAGCGACACGCACGACCAATGAGACAGTTGGTCTGAACAATAGACGAATCTCTGCTCAAACAGTTCGCAACTGCCTCCGAGAAGCAGGATTGCATGCTCAACGCTCTCACCGTGGGCTGGACCTCACCGACGTACGCCGCCGGAATCGTCTCGCATGGGCTAACGCACACTTCCGGTGGCCCTTGGCACGATGGAGAAATGTGCTGTTCACAGATGAATCAAGATTCAACTTGTATCACGCGGATGGGAGACGTCGTGTGTGGCGCCGTGTCAGTAAACGGTTTGCTGACACAAATGTCGCCCGGAGAGTCGCCCATTGCGGAGGCGGTGTCTTGGTGTGGGCAGGGATTGCACACAGACACAGACATTGCATTTCATAGATGGCAACTTGAACGCCCAAAGGTACCATGATGAGATCCTCGCACCAACTGTAGTACCGTCTGTCCAACAGCATAATGTCACGTTCCAGCATGATAACGCCCGTTCTCATGTCGCTAGGGTCTGCACCCAGTTCCTCACAGCTCAGAATGTTCAGGTACTGTACTGGCCCACATATTCGCCCGACATGTCGCCCATAGAACACGTTTGGGATGCTCTGGATTGGCGTATCCGGGACTGTGTTCCAGTCCCAGGTAATGTCCGGCAACTCCGGATAGCGCTCCAGGAGGAGTGGAATAACATTCCACTGGCCACTATAGACATTCTGGTAAACTCCATGCGTAGGAGATGTGTCGCGTTGAGAGATGCGCGTGGCAGAAATACGCAATACTAAACTGTGAAATTTATGGTATCCGCCCCTGCCCTGTTGAAACTGTTGCCAAACTTTTGAGTGTGCGTGTATCAAGGTGTAACGGACATCAATCTGATCAGTATAGATGTCTTTATCATGTCATAAAATTTGCTGAGGTTCACATTATCCCATATGTAATAAAATTCACAAAACATCTGGTGGTGCGTTTATATTTTTGTTCAGTGTAAAAAAAAAAAAAAAATTCTCAGAAACTGCCTGATAAATTTTTTTCTTAATCAGGCAATCAACTTTCCTTGGTACTGTCAATGTACAGTGCGAGCGCCATTTTGAGTGAATCGACAGAAGTGGGTATAGTGCCCCATAAATTTTTTGTATCCATTGAAGAATATGCAAGATGGCCTGTGGAGGCCAAATTGTTGCTGATTGAGATTAAGTTTGTATTATCGACATTTTGGAAGTCATATATGACCTTTTTTTTGGCTGTGTTAAAGTTGACCTCAGATGACCTAGAAAGGTCAAACTTGAGGTCAAGTAAAATGTTGTAATTTTCAAAGGGTTCTAGGCTTGAAAATGTAGAAGATTGGGAACATATGTATTGAACACTTATAGGAGGTCGTATATGAACTTTCATTTGGTGGTCTTGAACTTGACCTTCAGTGGCCTTCGTAGGTCAAAATTTACATGGTGAAATTTCAATGACTTCTATCACCAAAACTATTACAGATAGAGCTTAGGTTTTTATTTTGGGCATATAGGAAGTCATGTATTAAGTTTCTTTTGGCGACCTTGAACTTAACCTTCAGTGACCTTCAACAGCCAAACTTTACAATGAAATTTCAATGACTTATATCAGCAAAATCGTTACAGAGCGTAGGTTTGTGTTAGAGATGTATAGGAAGTCCTATATGAACTAACATTTGGTGACCTTCATACTGACCTTCGAAAGTCAAACTTAACCTGGTGAAAATTCAAGAACTTCTTTCATAATAGAGGTCACGGATCGAGCCTAGGGTTGTATCACACCTGAACTTTCATTTGGTGGCATCCACCTTGACTGTTGGTGACCTCTGAAGGTCAAACTTGATATAATACTATGACTTGTATTGCCAGAACGGTTACAGATGGAGCCTAGGTTTGTATTAGAGTCTTATCGGAAGTCGTATATGAAGTCCATTTGCTGGCCTCCACTTGACCTTCTGTGACCTATAAAGTTCAAAACTGATATATTGAATTTTCAATGACATGTATCACCAAAACTGCTTCAGAGCTTAGGATTCTACAACCCAGATAGCAAGCACCTCCACTCAGGATCTGCCCCGGCTCTGTGCCAACTCCAGCTGATCCAGCTAAGAGCCGGGGCAGATCCGGAGCGGAGATGCTTGCTATCTGGGTAAGTATTACAGGAGCACGTCTAAATGTATGTGAAATTTTATTTAGTAACCTTGACATTGACCTTTAATGATTCGAAGGTCAAATTTCACATGAAATGTTCATAACTTGTATCATCACAATAAAATTTGCCACTGACCTTTACAATTTGGAAAGTGCAGTTTTGGCTTTCCCACTCAGGTTGCCGTACCAGCAGATCACAGAAAAAGTTAAAAATAGACCGTGTAGGATTTTTAAACATGGCTACCATGAACTTATCTAAATTGAATTTGGTCATTTTGCGAAGGCAGTAAAGTCGCTGGCCTTTTTGCAGATTATTCTGTGTTTGCATTGAAGTTCAGTTGGGAGAAGTTTTGAATTATTTTACCCTCAAATTCAATTAAGCTACGCAGCAGACATCTTCGTCCTCGTTACCTTGTGGTTTGGGATTGGTATAAAAGCGTGCCTTAAAAATGGATCACAAAGTATTTTTCTACTTGGTACCATCTTTCATTGTGGCTAAAATAATTTTGTGCATGAAATCATAGTGCGTTAAATACGGTTACCCTACATATAGCCCATAAAATAAACACACAAGAAAGCAAATCAACAATTTATCGCTAATACTGAAATGGTTAGATAGTTAGCAACGTAGCTAGTAAGCTAAAGTTATACTGAACTCTATAATGCTATAGCTAGCTAGGTAGATAGCCAACTGGTTGCAGGCTAAAAGGCTAAACTTTGCGAGCACTGAAATAGTGAGCTAGTTAGCAACCTAGCTATCGAGTTCAATATCACTTTAGTTTGATAGCTATTTGCTAGCTAGCTCGCTATTTCAGTGCTTCTATAATGCTCTAGCTAGCTAGGTAGATAGCCAACTGGTTAGCGGGCTAAAAGGCTAAACTTTGCTGACATTGAAATTGCGAGATAGTTAGCAATCTAGCTACACAGTTGCTCCAAGGGGCTTATTAAACGTAATCTAACGAGCCAGTTGAGCGCAGAGTAGTTGGTTGCTAGGCTATGCATGCAGAGATATTTTGTGCTGCGGTCTGCCTCAGAACGCAATGGGTTACAGTGATTTTATACCGGCATGGAACGCGGCTCAGCCAATCACATTTAAGGATGGGAGGCACCCATTTTATAATAATATTTACACAGTGAGAAACAGGAGAATTTGATCGTTTTCGTGATATGATGTATGATATTTGCTCATGTGTGTTCATACACTTGTATCATTCATAATAGAACTGACCTCTATTCATTTATATAATATTATTACCACTGTCCTGGTATCTTTTTTTCCTCCTTTTCTCTTTTATTCTTCCTCCTTTGTGTCCAAAGAAGTATGTGCCACTCATCATTTTGCTGGATGACAGCTTTTAAACCATAGCCTATCCAGTGAAAATTTGACTTTCCTAGCTGAAAGTTGATGTTTATTTATCATGATTTTTGAAAATATTGGCGATGAAAAATGTTTTTGTACGTGTATGCGTCACATGCAACGACAGAAAACCAGCGGCTCCAAGGTCTTAAAGTCGGTCGCGCCACATTATGCTAACCAGGTAGTTAACTCTGACTTGATCCACTCAGGAAAAAAAATGTTGAGTTACTGGGCTCTAACTTCCTGGCGCAGCGCGGGTGGCGTAGCGAGGCGCAGCCCGCGCAGTGGTAATTTCGTACGGCGCAGCCTGCGTAGTGGTAATTTCGTGAGGTGCGCAGCCTTCGGTAGACGAAGGTGCGCCGAGATGGGTGTGGCGGCGTAGTAGGGGCAGGTGTCACATATTCATCAAGACGCAGTGACAATTTCGTAGAAAAAGTATCCGCTGGAGTTGCGCAGAAAACTCGCCAGCTCCAACCTCCGTGCAGTGGTAATTTGGCTGACCGGCGCAGAGTGCGCACACGTCACCGAAATCTCACAGGCAGGTTTACAGAATGTCAGGTACATTTCAATGCAATAAATAATTACAGGAAGCACTATTTAATGTAACTATCTGAATAAGGACATAAATTATAGTATCATATCAGTTGACCTGATGTCAGATTAAAGGCGGTTTCCACGCGTAATGGAAATTTGACCTGGCTTAATCAACGCAGCTGAATCTGTGATACAAACTAACGACTTCACGTCTTTCTCAACCAACCACAAACTGTATATAAAAATATATATCGAATGCTTGCGCTCTATGCTCAGTAAAGCCGCTTGTACATTGGACGCGAAACGAATTTTTCGCACGACTGATTACAGACAAAGTCAATGCAAAGGCGCGATAGTCGGACAGGGTTTTAATATAGCTCCGTGACCGAAAGTCATAAAAGATCTAATTTTTCCGAGTATTCCAGGAATTATTAGACGTGCAAACTTGGCTATGATTGCATTCACAAAATGCAAATTGATAGCTATCGACTTTTCTTGGTCTTTTTAGCCTTTTCGTCTGTTTTCTTCCGTTGAAGATAGACAGCAGTCTTTATTCGGTCTTTCTTTTGAAAATCAGTCGGATGGATCGAACAGATTCACGCTTTATTTCCACAGCAGAGATAAAATAGTGCGTGAGCAAATCAATTCCATGACCATTGACAGTGTGAAGAAATTATCGCATGCACGATCAAGACTGTCTAACACGAAATGCAAAAATACTCCATGTCCACCAGCCAGCAAAAAGTAAAAGTATTGATGTGAGAACAGATTTATAACGAAATAAAGAATAAAAATATATCAGCAACAAACGGGATCTCCAACAAAGATCCCAATAAATAAATCGCAGTGTTCATTGGATGCTCTGTTGTTCAAATGTTTCTTTTTATTGTTTATTTCGTTATCAATCTGTTCTAATCGTCCTCTTATTTTTATTTTTTTTTTTTTTGGCTGTCAGACACGGAGGCATTGTACATTGTCTCGCGCCAGTGACGACTCGCTTTATTGAGCAGCTTAAACAGAAACATTGATTGAAATTCTCGGTACTCATCTTGAAGAACTGAGCCCTCTTGTCAAAACATTCACGTTTAATATCTAAGAGTCAGTAGATTTGAAGAAATTAGAAACAATAGTAGACTGTCCTGTCGGACACGGAGATTTATTAAAACCCTGTCAGACTTTTGGACACAAGACGCAATCTGTCGAACGAAAAATTCGTTTCGCGTCCAGTGTGCAAGCGGCTTAATACTAGGCTACCATTATTGTCACTTAGATTTTATCGTCTTTAGTGGGGGAAAGGAATACAGCCTGATTGCTATGATGTCGTACTGAGTTAGGATCACATATTGAAAATAAATGTGTGACGTATCTTGCATTGTTGTCCATGCATGTTAGTCCCAAAATTTAAAGCAGCAACAGTTTGTAATAAATATGAACACGCTATCCATCGTTTCTCTTGCCAGTGAGCAAGATTTGACTAGGCTGTGTCGCCTTCTTTGCCAACTTGCGCTTGAAGGAGGGACAGAGGCGGGACGGAGGAGTACTTGCGCCAGGCTACGCCGGGCACGAAATTGCCACCTACGCCTGGACACACCCCGTTGGTGCGGCGCATCCCCCATGCGCCGCGCCTGCGCCTGGTCTACGAAATTAGAGCCCACCATCTGAAATCGCTTGCCATCGCAAGCGCATATCTATGACTTTCCTAATCTGCCTGTTTTAACCAGTGTGCACCCAGTAATGCGAACATTGGCGCAAGAATGGGTTGTTTACGTGAGAATTCCAACATTTAGAACTTTGTGACTTGCTAAGCTCTTCTTACTTCCTGTTACTAATGTATTGAATTGGAATTAACCACTCTGTGGAATTAACAATCAGTGAATTCTGTTGGTGAGCCGTGGTTTCTCCTGATTCATTTGACTGACCTGTTGCCAGTTAATCTAATTATTTAGAAAATACTCCTCCTGCTGTTTTTATTCGTACCACGTACTTTTCCAGCCTTTTGTTGACCCTCTCCCAACTTTTTTTATGATGTGTGCTGCCATTAAATTCAAAATGAACTAATATATTTCATGAAATTGTAAAATGCCTCACTTTCAACATCTGATATTTTGTCAGTGTTCCGTTTTGAATAAAATGTGGGTTTATGAAGCATAAAAATCATTGCGTTCTGTTTTAATTGACATTATACACAACATCCCAAATTTTTTTGAATTTGGGTTTTATATGTCACTACAAACACATATTCTGTCTAATTATAACCATTTTTTATTTGCTTGATTCATTTTTATTATAATTTTTTTATATTGCAACCAGTCCTATATACATATTCCAATTCAAAGAAAATACATACAAAGGAAATTAAGATTGACTCTGCTGGTGCAGATTTATTTTTCAATAAAACAAAAAAATAATTAAAATTATTCATACAGAGTTAAGGTTAAAATGGTAAAAATAAATAGATAAATAAATAAAAAACAACAAACACCTAAGCAATTATTGATACAAGAAATAGGTTTACGCTGCTCAAAAAGAACGACTTCATTTGAATCAGCTCCTTTGTGACTATGCTAGCTGAATGGACATAAAATGATGAGGCTCATTACCTCCGCCAAGGAGGTTATGTTTTAGTTGGTGTTGGTTTGTTTGTTTATCTGTTTCTTTCTTAGCAGGATGACTCAAAAGTATGAACAGATTTCGATGAAATGTTCTGTACGAGTTGGGGATGGTACAAGGAACAATCCGTTAAATTTTGGTGGTGATTTGGATCATGATCTGGATCCTGGAATTTTTTTAAAGGATTCTTTACTATTGGGGGATGGGGCATTTTCAGCATTACTGCATATTACACCATAAAAAAGGGCTATAATACAAGTACAAAAATTACAGCGTATCATCTCCATAAGTTCTGTCACGTATCAAAGTTTGGTCAGGATCCCAGAAGAATTCTGGATCTGATGATCCAGTAAATGTGTAATTTGATAGTGTGAACTAGGGCTGTGCGATATGATGATATATATCGTGCCACGATAGAAAAATGTCTATCAATAGGAAAATGGTTCTATTGTTTATATAATTGTGTTACAAATCAAGTCATTTCCGTTAATTTATTATGGGAATTTATGAGCATAGGCCACATTAACTGACTGCCTAACATACATAGTAACACAGTTTAAAGTGATAGTCCACCCAAAAACTGTAATTTGAATATCAATTACTCAGCATTGGATGTCTCGGCCTTGCATCTCCCCACATGCTGCTCTGGTTTTGGAGAGGTGCTGAGAGCCTCTGCAGGAGCCGCACGTAACTGCGGTGTAGCTGTGGCCAAATTTTGACAGAAAAGTAAAAGTGTCACTCCATATGGTGCGCTCAGGGTGCGCACTGTTGCCTTGGAAGAAATGTGCCAGCATCAGGAAGCATGTACAGATTTTACAGTCGTATTGTAGATATTGTTTACTATTGAATTGAAAATTTCACAAAAGTTACAAATGAAAGGAGAAAAAGAATAAAATATGATTAAGTACCTTTTATTTGTCAAATACATAATTCTAAATGCAATAAGAAATAGCCCTTTCCATGTGGTGATTTTATAGAAACGATTTATTCATGAAAAATACAGAAATTTTGCTATATCGTGATATATATCGTTATCGGGATATCAGGTAACCTATATCGAGATATGACATCTAGGTCACATCGCACAGCCCTAGTGTGAACTATCCAATGGCGTCAGGGACCCTACAGCCTGGCAGAAGTTTGTGGTCTCCAAGTGCTTCTAGTTGCTAAATTGAGTCAGCAAACTACGTCATGCATTGTTTTGCCGTATTTCTGCGCTCTCTCAGTTCTTGCACAGAATAGCGCGTGGATTGTCCCAGCAATAAAGACACTTTGAAAATGACTGTTGAATATTTAGAGGACAATTATAGCACAAATACGAGAAATAAACCACTTTCTTCTATATAATTTTGTGCTCTTTGAGTACATGTGTGTAATGGCGCATGGACTCTCCGTTAGACGCACCAGGAATGCAAGGCCGTATCTCAGGTTTGTTCAATTATGGTGATTGAGGACATCTTGGAAACGGTAGAGCCCATAGAATCAAATGGCGTCCTGCAAAGTAAAACTGGGATTTGTTTGAATATGTCCCGGATCACTTCCAAAATTGAATCAACTCATCCTTGGACTGCCACCTATCATCCTGCCAAATTTCATGCCAAACCGTTCATAACTTTTGAGCTATCCTGTTTACAAACAGATAGACAGACAAACAAACAACCAAAAAAAAAAACAAACCTTGTCGGAGGTAAAGATAACCTGATAAACACAGAAGCACTTTTCAAATGATGATTTCAACTCTGCCTGGCTCTGAGACAAAGCAATTGCCTCCCATAATTAAGCAATTAAGAACATGGATTTCATAAGAGGGCTCGATTTCAATTGACGTACCCAGGCATGATTATTGCTAGCCCTGTTAAATCTGAACATTACTTAAATAGAACTTGTATGGCAATATAAAGTAGGCAAAAAAACGGCACGTGCTGCAGCCACTTTGCACCATAGTGCCTACAGGCTCCAGGCTTCCCACCACAGTGCCTACAGGCTCCAGGCTTCACACCACAGCTGCTACAGGCTTGAGGCTTTGCACCACAGCACCTACACGCTCCAGCCTTCGCATCACAGTGCCTACAAGCTCCAGGCTTCGCACCACAGCGCCTACAGGCTCCAGGCTTCACACCACAGCCGCTACAGGCTCCATGCTTTGCATCACACTGTCTACAGGCTCCAGGCTTTGCATCACAGGTCCTACAGGCTCCAGGCTTCGCATCACAGTGCTTACAGGCTCCAGTCTTCGTACCACAGCACCTTCTGGGTCCAGGCTTCCCACTACGTGTGCTACAGGCTTCAGGCTCGGGGCTTCAGAACAGAGCATTTGGACTCTGCAGGCTCTGGAACCCATACTGGAGTCACCCCAGGATCCAGATTCTGTGCTGCAGCTGCTCCAGGCTCCAGTTTCTGTACTGGCCAGGTCCCTGAACCTATAGCCAGATAGTCGCTGCCTGCTCACAGAGCCTGAGTTAGATGAACATGGCCCCCAAATTCTGTCCATCTTCCACAGATCCTGGAGTGGCTGTCCACCCCGTTGGCAGTTCACCTCCCAGACCAAACACTGATGGTGGCCTGCCACGAATACAGTCAGTGCCTTTCCTCCCTTGCTAGATCCTGCCTGAATTCCACCTCTTGCACTAGGCCCGGTGGGCGTCCTAACAGGTATCTTCACCTGCATCAACCCATACACCGTCTGCTTGGTCACCAGCACCTTGACCTCCCACCAGGGTGCTTTCCTTCTCTGGGCCCAAGCTCATCTGAGATGGACTGATGCAGGGTGGAAAAGTGTGCTGTGGTCTGACGAGTCCACTTTTCAAAATTGTTTTTGGAAATCATGGACGTTGTGTCCTCTGGGCTAAAGAGGAAAAGGACCGTCCAGATTGTTATCAGCGCAAAGTTGAAAAGCCAGCATCTGTGACAGTAATGGGATGTGTTAGTGCCCACGGCTTGGGTAACTCGCACATCTGTGAAGGCACCATTAATGCTGAAAGGTACATACAGGTTTTGGAGCAACATATGCTGCCATCAGAGCGATATCTTTTTCAGGGACGTCCCAGCTTTTTTCAGCAAGACAATGCCAAGCCACTTTCTGCACGTATCACAATTGCGTGAGTAAGTAAAAGAGAGTGGGTAATAGACTGGCCTACCTGCAGTCCAGACCTGTCTTCCATTGAAAATGTGAGGTGCATTATGAAGCGCAAAGTATGACAATGGAGACCCCAGACTGTTGAGCACCAGAAGTCGTACATCAAGCAAGAATGGGAAAGCATTCCATCAACAAATCTTCTCCAATTAGTGTCCTCAGTTCCCAAACGCTGATTGAGTGTTGTTAAAAGGAAAAGTGTTGTAACACAGTGGTAAACATGCCCCTGTCCCAGCTTTTTTGGAACGTGTTGCCAGCACCAAATTCGAAATGAGTGAATATTTCACAAAAACAATACGTTTTATCAGTTTGAATATTAAATATCTTGTTTTTGTGGTGTCCTCAACTGAATACAAGTCGAAAAGGTTTTGCAAAACATCGTATTCTGTTTTTATTCATGCTTTACACAACATCCAAACTTCATTGGAATTGGGATTTGTCTTTGTGATGTCTGTTTTTGGTAAATGGGAGATAAATCCGACATTGTTTTGTTTCATTTAAATATCCACTTGATTAATGAATTAAAAACTATTAGCAGACTTTCACAAATATTAGGGCACGGAAAATGTTATTGAATCCGTGCCTAATGATAAATGCGAAAATGAGATCAATGCAAATCCTTATCATATGCCTTTAACTACAAGCCCCATAAGTAACTTTGCTATTTGGTTAAAGTCTACTTCCTCCGCGATGTGTTCTAGCGCCAATAGCTGAGCTCCGTATAAACTGTAACCATGCGGTTTCCAGGAAGTGACCTTAAGCAGCATTGCAAGCTCCACCCCCGTAAGAGCGCTATCGCACCACGCGCAAAAGAGCTAAGCGAATTAGCCGGTAAGAGAAGCAACGTCACGCTGCAATAGCAGCCTGATATCCCCTGGAGCGACGGCTTTGACATCAAGAATAAAAAGTGACAAGATCAGATACGAGCTCCTGGAGTGGTACTCGCCACGAACGATTGGGTGTTGATCTGCAACCCTTCGGTCGCCAGTCGAGTTAGTTTCTGCCGGGCCGTATTCACCACCATAGTTGAATTTCAGGTGGACTGAAGGGCCTGGTTAGCATCGAGCTTGTCCGATAACTGCAGCTTGAAGAGGGGCCCCCTCTCCGGGCAGATCTGGCACGAGTACTGGTAAGCTACTCTGCCATCAAGTCCAATCGTTCCCGGTGATGATCTTGAATTTTCTCATGTGTATAACTTAGTGTTGTTCCTGGTCTTTCACGTAGCCGTCGCTATCAACCTCTTACATGTACTGCGGATACTCCGTTTTCAGGTGCTGGAAATATTAGTTAACGCCGAGGAAACATGGCGGACGACCCGAGCGCCGCGGACAGAAACGTGGAGATATGGAAGATAAAGAAGCTAATAAAGAGTCTTGAGGCAGCCCGGGGGTAAGTGAATTGAGAAATCAGCGAGGCCGGCTTGAACACCCCGTTAGACCAGCGATGCTGGTTGCTGTGCGAACTGGTCAGGGTCGAATGAGTGTGGGTCCGAACGGGCTGGTGTACGTCCGACGTTGTGACGGGCTGGTAAAATAATTTCATTTCATTAACTAAATTGAAGTTCTACGATCCTTTGGATGAAATACCTTCGATGTTCTGGTACCGTTACCAACTTCGTTTAAATTCGTAGGATCCTAGTCTGCAAATTGCACATGAAGTCACAGAACTGGACTGGAAACGTCCCGCTAATTGGCGCCGTCATTTTTTGGATGTCAATGGCTATCTTATTCCGATCACAAGCAGAAATTGAATTGAACGAGTGATGCTGTATCTTTTTTGTTTTCTTTCAATAATTCGAACAGTGCCTCTTCAGTGTGAAATCGAAGATGGTGATGTTCCACGCTTTGAACGGCTTGTATGTGCGAGTCACGAAGGAGTTCTTATAACCGAGCGACTCTTTACTGACATCGGAGTGACAAGTCCTAGTCTCCACCTACTCGTTCACTGATTACCCCTCCTATCTGCTACTTGCAAGTGCAGACTGCCAAGATGAGGCGACACAACACATGTCACTATTATGCAAGTCACATATTAACCGTTTCTGGAAATATATCTCATGAATTTCTGTGTCGGCCTAGTCCTCTGAGAAGAACAATCACTTTGGCGCTTGTTTTGACCCAGTACTGTTATGTCTTCCTGGAGCTTAATGTCCTACTTGGGCTGCGCAAGCCACTCATTCAGAAATCGCTCTCCTGGCCTAGAGCCTGCCTCCGGCCCTGGCCTAAAGGTCTCTCTACAAAACACTGTCTTGCTACACGCTCGAGATGCGTGGGGCCAGCCCACTTTCCTGCAGGATGAGTTGGGTGAGACGACGGGGAAATGTCGCAGATTCGGGCAGTCAGGCTTAAAAGTTATGAAGCAGCTTTCTTAGTAAGTTATTGATGACTTGGAGTACCATTGCTTGCAGTAGTCTACTGTAGATTGAGCTGTAAATATAAGTCTGCCAGTTTGATTGGGATTGACTGTGGCTCTTTCTTATTAACAATATTTCAAGCTAATGAGAACACCTGGGTTTACCCACACCTGTGTTTAGTCTCACATGCGTAGAGTGTACCTCAGGGGTTTACCCACACCTGCGTACACTAGATCTTCAGTATATATTTAGGGTTTACCCACACCTACGTACACTATATATTTTGGGTTTTCCCTCTCCTACATACAATATATGTTTGAGGTTCCCCACAGCTGTACCCACTTCAGTGTTTATTCACTCCTGCTTAGTACAGCATGTCTATAAGGTTTACCCTCACCTGTGTACACTTTAAATTTAGGGTTTATGGCTTTGTTCCAAAAGTGAAGGGGTTCCTTTCTGATGTGGCACTTAAGTCAAACAGAAGTTCAGCTCTGTTTCTAATGCAAAATAGGTGTAGAGGGACGGAAGTCCATGTTTACTCCTCATGCACTTTCACTCTAGTTTCTAAGACTGTCCCAGCTGTGTGTGTGAGAGGCCTGTTTCATTCTCTCCGTGAGGGCTGCACGCAGTGATGTAAGCAGCAATGCAAGGGCTGTCTGCACTGCAAAATGTCCTCCAGATTTTGCAGTGCTACACAGTGCAGATGCGTGGTGCAGTTCTGATGCGTTTCTGTTTGAGACAAATGTGATAGCTGGTGAGGCAATACTGAAGAAGTTATCATTTACGTTTCTTGCACCAACTAAATTAGCCAAAACAAAATTAGCCAATAACCTTCTGTACCATTTTTGTATTTATGTGTATTAAACTCGTTGTGTGCCTGTGTATTTGTGTGTCTCTCTGTTGTCTCTCTTTTTTGTGTGTGTGTGTGTGTGTGTAAAACACTCTCATGCTCTCTCCATCAGGAATGGCACCAGCATGATCTCCCTCATCATCCCTCCGAAAGACCAGATATCCAGGGTCGCCAAGATGTTGGCAGACGAATTCGGCACAGCGTCCAACATCAAGAGCCGAGTCAACAGACTGTCTGTGCTGGGAGCCATCACCTCCGTGCAGCAGAGGCTCAAACTATATAACAAGGGTGTGTGTGTGTGTGTGAGAGGGGGAGGGAGTCTGTGTGTCAGAAACTCAACCCATGCAGTGTGCGCTTTATAGATCTGTGCTAGTCCTCCGAGGTGTCGGCCATCTGAGGTGATTTTTCACAAAAATATTGTCTTTTTTCTTGTTTGGACTTAGAAAGTTTCAAGTCGGTTCAAAGTCCGAAAACAGGAAAAACGGCAATTTAAAAAAAAAAAAAAAAAATCTTCCCCGATGGCCGACACTTCGCATTGCACCTCTCCCTGTGGTGGAGAACGTGTGTGCCAAATTTGAAAAGAATCCAATGTACAATAATTGCGATGTAGATCGGACAAATTGACATTGGACCGACTTAAAAATTTTTATGTCAATTTGTCCGATCGACATCGCAAATATTGAACATTGGATTCTTTTCAAATTTGGCACGCACGTTCTCTGCGACAAGTCTCTGCAACACAAATGCTGTGTTATGAAGCCTACTTAGGCTCATGCATAACAGGAAAAAACTGGCATTATTTGTATTCAAACAAAAAAAACACCTGTTTGGATATTTTATTTTTCCCGAGAAATTAATGCAGAAAATTAGGAAATGCTTAAAGTAAAAAAAAAAAAAATAAAAAAATAAATCTTTTTATCGGTTTTGTACAGTATTGTGTATCGCCCAGATGTACTAGTATTTCTGTATTTGATCAAGTATGTGACTTTCATGCCTGTTCTAATCTGATGTTTTACAGTGCCCCCTAATGGCCTAGTGGTGTACTGTGGCACCATTGTTACAGAGGAAGGAAAAGAAAAGAAAGTGAATATTGATTTTGAGCCTTTCAAACCCATCAACACCTCGCTGTACCTCTGCGACAACAAGTTCCACACTGAGGTGAGCGAGCCTGCTGCTAACAGAATTACACACTGTTGGGAGCCAGCCCTGACACTTCCAACCTTCCACACTAATCGGAGCCAGCCTGCCACTTACTACCTTCCACATTGATGGGAGCCTGCCACTTAATGTTCAACATTCATGGGAGCTAGCCTGCCGCAAACTGCATTTCAAACTGAGGCTAGTTATCCTGCTGCTAATTTCATTTTAATGTTAGGGAAGTTGGCCTGCTGCTAACTCTTGTCTCTCTCTCTCTCTCTCTCTCTCTCTCTCTCTCTGTCTAGGCTCTGACAGCACTGTTGTCTGATGACAGTAAGTTTGGCTTTATTGTGATTGATGGCAGTGGCGCTCTGTTTGGGACTCTTCAGGGGAATACCAGGGAGGTGCTGCACAAGTTCACAGTGGACCTTCCCAAAAAACACGGTACTGTATCCTTAAAGACGGGTATTGAGTCTCTTAAAAACTCATTGTGTCTCCATAGATACAGTCATGAGTTTCTTAAACACATGGTAATGTGTCCCTAAAGATATGATAATGTGTCTCTTAAAAACGCGGTAATGTGTCCCCAAAAATGTGGTAATGTCTCTTAAAAACACAGCAATGTGTCCCTAAAGATACGATGGCATTGCGTGTCATATGAACTCCAATAATTCTGTCCTCTTGTCATCGTTGTATTTTATGAAAATAATTGAAATTCATTCAATAGCTAGTTGAAAAATTCAGCCCTTAAGTAGGAGGTGGCGTCTTGCGGGCCAACACTCCTGATATTCTTTATCAAGAAAGGTGATTTCAATGCTATAAATTAATGAGATTTAATTCTGTTGAGAGATTGATTTCAAAGCTATAAATTATTGAGATTGAATTCCGTTGAGAGCTTGGCCTGTGAGCGATGATAAAGTAAATGCCCATATGTTGATGTAAAAGAGTTGCCTACTCCCACATTCCCCTGTGTCAGCTGGAAGGCGCTCGCTGCCACCATGCGATCACTGTATCTCCCCGACAACAATAGTTGGGAGATGTTGTGATTTGGTTCCGGGGCCGCTGCAGAGATTTTCTGTTCTGGGCTCTGGAAGTTACAGTTATTATTGGAACTTCTCCAAATTTCTCACAGGCGAAGATATTGATTGGACAATGCTCAAGACCGATTTTCGCAAATTTCAGACGTCCAATATGGCTGGCAGCAGCCATTTTGTCCTAAATTTGGGAATCGGGGAGATGCACGACTCGGTCCCTGTGGTGACTGAGTTACCTAGTTACATGTATGAAATTACCAGCGGTATCGACGCAAGTCTTTAGGGTATTTAATCGGCTCGCTATGTCCAGTGGAAAACCAGTGTCGAAATGTTGATAATTGTTATTACCGCATCATAGCTGCAAGTGTGTTAATGCATTCTCCACATTTACTCTGCAACCAAGCATTAATTCACTTAATTGCGAAGACTATGCAGCATATCTTACGACTGGTAAATTTGTTCTTTGCTTGTATTCCTGTTTTCTTCTAAAACGTTTTCACAAATGTTTCTTAATGAGGACATTAAACAACAATTGTCTGTTGAATATTCTCAATCCTGTAGCTCGTGAGACGGGCCTAAGGCTGTAATACACAGTTTTGTGGCAAAGTTTAGAGTACAGTATGCTTAAGATGTTTCGCATTATAAATTTTTTTTTAATCTTTGAAGACATTGCGAATAGTGAAGTGCCATCTGAATTAATACTGCTAAGAAAATGCTAAAACAGACGCTTTGATTTATGGTTATTTAATGATTTGTATTAATGCCGTTCTTATGAGATCATTTGTAGGCTATTAAGTACATTGTGTCACCTATAGGTTATCTTTTTATCCCCCCGGCATATAATGCGGGGGCTATAGCAATCAGTGTGTCCGTCCGTCCGTCTGTGTCTAATAAAATCGTTTCCGGACCAGAACTCGAAAACTATACCACTTACAAACACCAAATTTTGTATGGAGCTTCTCCTTATGGTCTAGTTGTGCCTTTTGGGGGTTTCGGTCCGTCCGTCTGTCCACACAACCTGTAGATTATACAACCTACAGCCGGGGGTATCCGCCATTCTGATTCTGAAATGTATATACAACATTGATTTTTGTTCTCTCATCATTACATGTAGCTTGAAAATCCGGCCTCAATTTACCTTTACTTGCGTAACCAGTCATGTCCACTGCAGTTACGTACGGATCACAGTATATTTTTACCGTCAACAGGTTGTTTCGCATTTGCAGCGTGCTTTCTATCATTGAATTACTGCTCCATGTAGATTATGACACGTAGTCAAAATACCTCTACCTGCAATGAACTTATTAATTATTATCCGTTATGTCGGGAAATCCATTACTTAAGTAGGTTTTTCTGAGGATTGTACTTGAATTATTTTTTTTTTTTGAACTGGGACTTTGACTCTACTACATTTAAAAGATAAAATGTATACTTTGTCTTAGTTACTTTGACACTTCACTACTCGTTACAAATTAAAATATGAATATAATTCATCATTTAAGGATTATCTGGATTTGGTGTGTTTGAGAAGATTATTATTATTCTATAATAATAAAATTATTATCCTACCTCTACGTGCAGTGATAGAAAGAGCTATGAAACACAAAATGTTTGACACTGGAATGAAAATACGTCTAACCTGTAAGGGGCAAGTGCTAAAAAAAATCAGTCAGTCAAACATACGACCAACTCAAATGATTCGAATGACACAGCTGTCAATCCCCCCCACCCCCAGCCTTAGTCATTTTCTCATAGACTTCTATAGAGGGATTATTTGTTTATCAACACGGCGGGTGCGCGGGCAACTTGACTGCAGAAAGAGCAGCCCCTTTAAACTGTTTGACAGGTTGGCATGGTTATCTTGCAGTTATGATGTTGGCTAGCTAGCGATGTTGTCAGCGTACTGCATCAGTTTATCACCGAGCGATAAAACAAGTTATGCTGCTAAATTGACATTGGTGAATGGGATACGTCTAACTACGAGATGGCTCGTAACGACGGGTCAGGGCCAGCGCTAGACCTGAAAATTGGGGGCAGTTATCCATCCCTTCATTGACAACAAAAAGTCCCGGCTAATTCTATATGGTTTTCGTATATTAACACGTTTTACAATTCAAGAATAATCAAGTGGCAATTGAAGACACAACTTCCCTCCCCCACGCAATCTAACAGCAAATAATGGGCTACATTCAGTACAGAAAAATTATTTAATTATAATTGGGTCTATCCACTGGCACTCAACGACTGTAATTTTTTTCCAGCGAGAGCGGCATTTCAGAACTCTTCAGCGAATTAAGGTAAATCTGGTGACAAGTACCAAGATGAGTGGTTTCGTCAGTTTACATTTTCCAATCAGACTGCTGTCTATTTTTTAGCTGCGACCAAGCAGCTCTGTGAACGCTTCTGTCTGTCTGTCTGTGCCACCTTTTTGATCATGTTCCTGTCGTCGTATCATCATGAAATTTTCAGGAGTTATTGACCTTCACCAGTGATGTCCATGCACAAGGTTGAGGTCAAAGGTCAAGTTCACAGAGGTCACGACCTTGTTTGTGGGTTTTCGCGCAGTAACTCCAGTTAGAATTCATGGATCGCTATGAAATTTTGGAAATAGCTTCTAGGCATAGAGGAGGTGTTCCTTATTGTTTTTCAAGGTCATCCATCAAATTCCAAGGTCACAAAGGCAAAAAAAGTGTCAATTTTGCCCGATTTAATGGTTTTCGCACCGTAACTCAAGTTTCATTCAGTGAATGGCTATGAAATCTTACAACAGGCTTCCTGGTATAGAGGAGGGGTTCCCTATTGATTTTCAAGGTCATCTGTCGAATTCCAAGGTCACACCGGTCAAAAAAGTGTCGATTTTGCCCCGATTTCACAGTTTTCGCACCGTAACTCCTCTTTAACTTGATGGATGGCTATTACATCTTAGAACAAGCTTCTTGGTACAGAGGAAGGGTCCCCTATTGATTTTCAAGGTCATTTGCCAATTTCAAGATCACACTTGTACAAGAAACCACCAGTCATGGACACTTGGCCATGTGACGGATGCTAGGCGAGGTCGCAGCTATTAGATCCTTCTGATCTACTTGTTACAGCAAGTTGCTTGACAGGTGTAGGTACTTGTCGCCGAAATTACCTTCATTCGCAAGAGTTCCGAAATAAAATAAATATGTATTAAGTCTGGGTCATAATGAACTAGAAAAAAAAATGCATCTTTCATTTTTCAGACCAGGGTGCTGCGTCCATCTTTTTATACAGTCTATGTTTACCAATACGAGCCCTTCACCACAGAACATGCTGTCACAAAGTCCTCCCCGCCCACTATGTTTGTGCAACCAGAGGTGTGTGTAACAAACTTGGTGTGATTTTTCTCAAATGCGCAGCGTAAGTGCTTCTTGTTTTGTGAAAAGGAGGGGAAAATGCTGACATAGAGAAACATTTCATTCGTCCCCTGGTAACGCTTATTTATTTACATCAAATTGGCAAGTGTACAGAATGCAGTCATGTTCGAAATATCGTAAGCCTGCGTTAACGCCTCACACAGCTAAGGGCGGTTTTCTGTCGTAGGGCGTGGCGGGCAGTCGGCTTTGCGTTTTGCACGCTTGCGGATGGAGAAAAGGCACAACTATGTGCGCAAAGTCGCCGAAACTGCCGTCCAGCTCTTTGTCTCCAATGACAAGGTCAACGTGGCCGGCATGGTGCTTGCGGGGTCAGCCGACTTCAAGACGGAGCTCAGCCAGTCTGACATGTTCGATCCGGTCAGTGCTGGTTAGAAATTGGGTTGGATTATGCTGATATTGCGCTAATGGTGGATTACGCTGGGTTATTGGGTCAGATCGGTTTGTCTCATGTGTGATTCTCATTTCCTCAGAGGTTGCAAGCAAAGGTGCTGAAGTTGGTGGATATCTCATATGGAGGAGAGAACGGCTTTAACCAGGCCATCGAGCTCTCTGCTGAGGTGCTGTCCAACGTCAAGTTCATCCAAGAGAAGAAACTGATCGGTACTGTGTGTGTGTGTACAGTGTGTGTGTGTGTGTGTGTGTGCTATGACGAAATTTATCGCTGTCCATATCTTTTAGGCTTGTTTTTTCCCCCCACTCTGGTTCAGCGCTTTAATGTATAACTTTCTAACACACATGACCAATCACTGCACCCCAGTTTCATTATGTCTGCACCACACAATGGCGTTTGAGGCCATTATCCACTCATCCAAGAATTGAATAAAGTTGTTTTAGAGGTAGGACAGCAATTGTGTTGGTATCAGGGATGTCTAAGAGCATTTTGTTTGCTGTCATGTGATTCAAAACGCATGGCATTGCACTGATTTGTTTGATTCAATTCTGCTCTCAATGGGCTTCAAGTAATTCAAAGTCAAAGTGTTATTAGTCTCCCTTGGGAGAAATTAGTCTTGGGCAGAGAGGTCTGCCGCACAGACGACACATCCAGCACATGCGATACATTCCACTCAAGCATCCAAAACAATTACATGGAAAAAAAAAATAATAATAATAAAAACAAAAATGCATAAAAATACATATTCCACAGAATCCGATAAAGTGCACACCAGCATCTCAGTGCAAATTCAGCATCAAATGACCTTAGACTTTTTCTGTCCATCTTGAGCAATCTGCTCATTTATTCGCTTCTCTGATACGTGGGATGAACGAGTGTTTGTATTTGTTATATTTACATTGGGGAACTCGGTACCTCCTTCCTGAGTTAAGTAAAAACGTATTCAGACTGCAGTACATGAGACGTATCTGATAGAATATTGTCTGCAAGTCTGAGGACTGTTTGTTAAAACAAGTCTTGGGGAGTTGCAGGTACTGCCATACCAATGATTTTGCCTGCTGTTTTTGTTAGATTTAGTATTTGAGATTTTGATTTAACAGTTAAGTTGCCGAACCAGCTGGTAATGCCGTACCGTAATACAGACTCAATAGTTGCTCTGTAGAAAATCAACATAATATTCCTACATACACGAAACACTCTGAGTCGACGAAGAAAATGCAGGCGCTGGTGGATTCGGGCACAAACGCATTCCACTTGCGTGTGCCAGCTTAAATTATCAATATGAACCCTTAGATATTTGTATGAATCTACCTGCTCAATATTACATCCATGTATAGCTACCGAGCTACGGTCCCCAATGGACTTGGGGTCCTCGAGCATCTCCACTGTTTTATTTGTATTAATCTGTAGTTGGTGAGCATCACACCAGTTCACGAACCTGTCTACTCCAGATCTGTGGCTGCTTAAATTGGTATTAGTTTTTAGCAGACTAAGTATTAGTGTCGTCTGAAAATGTAACCACATACTGGTTTGGCTGGGAGCTGACAGTCATTGGTATACTATATAAATGAAAATTTTGAACTAACACAGCCCTGGGGAGCTCCAGTGCTGCTTAATGCACTATCAGAGAGAACAGAGTTAAGCCTCACCTGTTGTGGCCTGTTTGACAGGAACGAGTCATACCACTTGATTAAGAAAGGGGTTCATGTTCAGCTGAGTCAGTTTTTGAAGAAGGATCTGTGACTGAACACAGTTCAAAGCAATGCTAAAATCAATAAAAACCATCTTGGCATATGCAGAGGAACTCTGAAGATGTTTTAAAACTAAGTGCATTGTAGTTAGAATGGCATCACTCTTACTCCGATTCCTTTTGTACACAAACTGATATTGATCCAGGTGTGGCTCCACATCTGTACGAAGCACCTGAATTAACAGTTTCTCCAATGCTTTCATTACATTAGAGGTTAGAGCCACCGGCTTAAAATCATCGTTCTTACTCATATTTATGAGTGGCTGTCTAGGCAGTAGAAACTCGCATACTAAAAATCAGGCATGTTTGTTAATCTTGCCTGAGAGAGATACGTGTGCATGCATAACGGCAATTGTGGCTCCGTATATTCCTTTCTGAATCGTGTTGCCAGCTTTCTCCTCTCAGGAGTTAAGCAGTCGCCACATTTCATCTATAGCTAATTTACTTGTTGTGGTACAAGACCCATATCATTTCTAGGGCCCTATTATTTCCGTGATCACGGAATCGTGGATGGAGTTGGCCTATAAAAATGGAGTCTGTTGATAATTTCGCGGAAGTCGGCATAATTTGACTGAAATGCTGTTCGTAAAGTCGCGTTTCCACCGAACGCTAAGCAAAATATTTGGGCGTCCTGATTACATTCAAAGTAAATGTAAAGACGCGAATACACGCGAAAATGTGAGTAGCCTTCGTCAAATTCACCTGTCTCGAGTGTTTGAGCAACACATCTCTTCGATGCTACAGAAGATCTGAGGGAAGAAGTTTTTCGTTGTTGTAGACGAGACCACTGATTGCAGGGTCCTAAACATCGTCATTTGTCATCTTATGTTAGCTTAACAACCCATTTTCCCCCATAATTTGGCCTCATTTTGTTTTCTCAGTGGATTTTTAAGGATTCTACAAAGCTGAAATGCAAGAACTATCTTTAATTATGAGAAAATTAATTTTTTTTTAATTTTTCATATTGTCTGTCTTGTTACCGCAGTAACAAGAAAGACATGTCAACATTTCAATCTACCTGTCAGAGACATCATATGAAAATAGAAAATAAATGGAACAATTGAAGTCAGGGCAAGACCTGGATTACTGAGCAAAAGTTTCTTAAAAATAAAAATTGAAATGAAATATAGCTGATGCATCGGAATCAGACAACTGTTGATTCGTGGGGAAACTGAGTGACATCACTGCTGCTCTCATACATTCATATATACACAACGTATATCCAATAAGATTATAAACTATTAAAAAGGGGCAGTCAGAGTAGTAAATGTCAGTATCGCCGTTGTCTGCCTTGCTGACTGTAGCTTACACTTCCTTTTAAAGAGACAGTTGTATTTTGTAGTATTATTTTAGGTTAAAAAAAAATTTATTTTATTACAGTGCAATGTTATATTGCATCATTATGCAGTACTTGTTCTGACTTTAAGTACTGAGGAAAATGGAGGGTTGCATCAACTAATTTAAAGTTATTTCTATTTAATTAGTGAACATTTTATTCATTAACATAAATGGCACACTGTCTGATGGTATAATTGGTGTAATTGGAAATAATTGGAATTCAAAAAAATTAAAACGGAATTTGGAAAAAAATAAAAAGTATTTCATAGGGCCCGACATTTCCTTCTTTGAATACAAATTCAATGGAGACAACACTCATAGTAGTGGTGAATTTAGCAGCATATTTCTATTTAGATGATATTCTTATCGCGAGATTAAATTGCATCTACTGCAGCTGAAATGAAATGCAATTAAAAGCAAACAGTTCTGCCACTTTGAAACTGGTTGTCCCCTGATCACGTTGATGGAGATTCCCAACAAGTTATTTTAATCATGTCAATGTTTTTCTGAAATTGCAAAGCGAGCTGCGAAATGAGATTTCAGCGTTATTTTCCAAAAGGCTTTGAGTTCATAGTGCATGTGGCTGTGACGAGCAATGTTTGATCAAATGTTAATGAGTTATATTCCAGCCCAGAGCCAGAGTGGGAAGAAAAAAGGTTTAGTGTGCTTGGTGTTGGTGCGAATGGGCCATACCACCTGTAACACTGCTCACTTTCCTGCAGGGCAGTACAACCTGAAAAGCTGCCCATTTCCCTGCAGGGCGGCACTTCCTGTAATGTTGCCCATTTCCATGTGGTGTGGTGCTGCCTGCAGAGCTGCCCATTTCCCCACTGGGCGGTACTCCCTGTAATGTTGCATATTTCCTCACAGGGCAGTACTGCCTGTAATGTTGCCCATTTTCGTGCAGAGCGGCTCTGCCTGTAACTGCCCATTCCCCACTGGGCAGTACTGCCGGTAAAGCTGCCCATTTCCCCACAGGGCGGCACTACCTGTGAAGCTGGCCATTTCCCTACAGGGTGGCACTGCCTGTAATGCTGCCCATTTCCCTGCAGGGCGGTACTTTGACGAGATCAGCCAGGACACTGGGAAGTACTGCTTTGGCGTGGACGACACCCTGAAGGCCTTGGAGATGGGCGCTGTGGAGATCCTGATAGTATATGAAAACTTGGATACCATGCGCTACATTCTGCGTGTGCATGGAGCCGAGGGGACCATGTCTGAGAATGGTGTGCACACGGTTCTTACACGCATGTGAAAACACGTACACTCACACTCCATACACTTTTGTAAACACACACGCACACATTCATGTTCCATGCATGCATGCGTGCAGACACACGTGTACCCACACATGCACTTCATAAATGCATGTAAACTCGCATGTACGCGCTCACACACTAAATTCATGCATGTAAACGAACTAGTGCCCCATCCACGCTGCATACTTGCATTTAACCCCACACATACACACACTCCTTGCATATCTGTAAATACGCACGCCCACACATGTTCTATGAAATCATGTAAACACACACACACACACACAGACACACACTAAACTCGCTTGGAAACTCACATACACGCATTCTGTAGATGCTTGTAACCACATGTACAGACACGTAGCCTCCGTACATGCATGTCAACACAAACGTGGACACGCACGCTCCACACATGCATGTAAATACTTACATTTACACATTCTCCATACACTCTCGTGAAAACTTGCATATGCATGCACTCCATAAACGCATGTAAATACTTGCGTATACACACACTCCATGCACACATGTAAATACATGCGTGGACACACACCTGCTCCATATACGCTTTTAAACACACATGTACTCTCGTGCTCCATACAGGCATGTAAACTGGCACATACACACAAATGCACCCACATGTATTTAAACACACTGACACGCATACCTTTACACTACATGCAGACACATTCTATATTTGACCTGACTCTGTTTGTTTCAGATGAAAAAACGCTGTATCTGACTCCAGAGCAGGAGAAAGACAAGTCTCACTTCACAGACAAGGAGGTGAATGAGTGGTCTGTACATTTGTACTTTCACTGATCAGCTGATGATTTTAGCTGTGACTAGATTAGACAAAGTGGGGGCCATTCACGTTTGAAGCAGTGTGCGCTTAAAGGCCTCTCTCAAGGGCCCAACTGCAATCCCTCTAGGACTCGGTCAAGCACCTGGTCATTCCTCTTCCTGCTGCTGCCCAATGAATTGGTGATAACTGGGGGGCAGTGTGACCTGTGGGGAGTACTGTGTGACCTTTTTACCTGTGGGAGGGGGGGAGTATTTTCACCTTTTTACCTATTTGGGGGGGGGGTTTAAATATGTGGGACCTTTGATCTGTGGGTGGGGATAAAATTGACCTTTGACACGTGGGAGGGGGGGCATACCATGTAAATTTTGACCTGCGGGAGGGGAGTAATTTGTGACCTTTAGTCCCCTTCCCAAAGGTCAGTGTGTGTCTTTGACTTGTGGGGTGATGTGCAGACGGGGCAGGAGCACGAGCTGATCGAGAGTATGCCGCTGCTGGAGTGGTTTGCCAACAACTACAAGAAATTTGGGGCCACTCTGGAGATCGTCACCGACAAGAGCCAGGAGGGGTCACAGTTCGTCAAGGGCTTTGGAGGCATTGGGGGTGAGAAATGGTTACTGTCGGGCTTTAGGGTTCTGCAGTCTTGCATTTACTCTACTTAAGAGGGTACTATGAGCAATTGTGGGTTTTTATTCGCTTTATTTTTGGGTCATCTGGACAGAAGGTTCTGTCACGGCCTGTTTGCCTGTTGTTGTCATCGTCGTTCGTTGGTCATCTTTCGTCAGTCATCGTTTGTCCGAAGACATCGTCCTCTCCAAACTCATCAAGCGGATCAGCTTGAAACTTGAGATGCATATTTTCTACCCATGAAGACACCAAAGTTTGTTTGTTTGGTCTGAACCGATTTTAAATATGGCTGCTAAGCAGCCGTCTTTAAAATGCTTATTTCTGCTCTATCTAAAGCATTTTTGCAGCGGTCAGGCAAAAATTTGGTATATAGGTGCTAAATAGCAAATTCATAACATGTATTAAGGGTTTTGTCATGCAGCATATTTTGACCTTCATTTGACTTTGGTCATTATGCCATGCCTATAAGTACTTCTACCATCGATAAACATCTCCAAAATTGTTGAGCTTATCAACTTGAATGGATTTGCGTTCCTATCCATGAGCACACTAAAGTTTGTTCCAGGCATTCAGAACCGATTTCAAATATGGCTGCCTGACAGCCTTCTTTAAAATGTTTATTTCTGCTGTATCTTAGACATTTTTCCTCCAATCAAGCTGAAATTTGGTCTATAGCTTCTAAGTAGCAAGACTCATTACATATTTTATGGGTTTTGCATGCAGCGCATTTTGACCTTCATTTGACTTCAGTCATTATGCCACGCCTGTGAGTACTTCTATCGTCTGTGAACATCATCTTGAAAACCGTCCAGCCCATGAAACTGGAACTTCAGATATTCCTTCCTCTGAGTTCACCAGAGTTTGGTCACGGCATGGTGAACCGATTTTCATTATGGACATTTACATGACAGTGGATCTTTATCCAGCAGTTGTGTTTGGATATATTTGGCATTATCATGGGCTGACTCTTATAAAATGTGCGCCGTTTTTTGCTTACTGGCCCTATGGGTCGATGAACTATTGTCGTGATGTGGCGTCTGTCGTCCGGAACATTGACCTGATGAATTTTTGTATAAATTTGCTGTAACTTACTACTAGACCATATCCCCAGATGCTTTTTTCGGATTTTTGATTGAATAATTTTTGTCAATTTTATGGGCCCTTGAAATTTTAACCCAGTGTTAAAAATGGGACTGAGAAATTTTAAAATTATTTCTCAAAAACTGCCTGATAAATTTTTTTCTAAATCAGGCAATCAACTTGCCTTGTTACTGTCAATATGTATTGCAAGCACCATTTTGATTGAATCAAACGAAGTGGGTCAAGTGCGGGCGCTGTACTTAATGAATATGCAAAATGGCCTGTGGAGGCCAGATGGCTGCAGAAAGAGATTAAGTTTGTATTATCAACATAAAGGAAGTAATACATGACCTATATTTTGGCTGTGTTAAAGTTGACCACAGATGACTTTAAAAGGTCAAACTCGAGGTCAAGGAAAATGTTAGCGATGTTAAGAGGACTTGAATTTAAAAAAAAAAAAAAAATTTATTGAAAACTGTCTGATAGCGTTTTTTTTTTTTTCTCCCCCAAATCTGGCTATCAACTCACTTTGATACACTTTATGCACAGTGCGACTGCCGTTTTGATTGAATTGACGGAAGTGGGTCTAGTGGGGGCGCGATACTTTAACATTGGGTTCATGGAAAATGGGCAAAATCGCTTGTGGAAGGTAAATGGTTGCAGATGGAGATTAAGTTTGTGTGATCAACATGTAGGAAGTTATACATGACCTTTATTTGTTAAACATGTCCTTAGATGACCTTGAAAGGTGAAACTTGAGGTCAAGCATAATATTACAATTTCCAAAGGCTTCTAGTCTTGAACATATCGAAGATTGGGAACAACTGTATTGAACACTTATAGGAAGTCTTATGAACTTTCCTGTGGTAGCCTTGAACTTGAGCTTCAGTGACCTTCCATGGTAAAACTTCACATAGTGAAATTTCAATGAATTTAATCTCTAAAACTATTCCAGATAGAACTTAGGTTTGTACTGGGCATGTAGGAAGTCATGTATGAAGTTTCATTTGTTTACCTTGAACTTAACCTTCAGTAACCTTCGACAGCCAAACTTTACAGTGAAATGTCAATGACTTGTTTCAGCAAAATTACAACAGATAGAGCGTTGGTTTGTATTGGAGACGTATCGGAAATCATATATGAACTTTCATTTGGTGACCTTCGTATTGACCCTCCGAAGGTGAAAAAAAATAGTGAAAATTCAATGATTTGTATCACTAAGATGGTCACAGAAAGAGCCCAGTTTAATGTTAGACATCTAGGAAGTCACATATGAACTTTCGTTTGGTGACATTCAAGTTGACTGTCTGTGACCTTTGAGGGTCAAATTCGACAGTGAAATTACAATGACTTGTATCACCAAAATAGTCACAGCTGGAGGCAAGGTTTGTATAGAGACATTTGAAGTCATTTATGAAGTCCATTTGCTGACCTCAACTTCACCTTTTGTAACTTGAATTTTCAATGACTTTGATCACCAAAAACTGCTTCAGAGCTTAGGATTGGGTATTAGAGGAGGTTTCATGAATGTGTGTAAAATTTTATTTGGTGACCTTGAACTTCAATGATTCGAAGGTCAAAGTTCACATGAAATTTTCCTTTTTTATTTATTTTTTTATCATCACTATAAGATTGCTTGCAATAAGCTACAGGACCCTTGGTCCTGTTTTTATACCATATACTCTTCGCTCAAAGGACGACTCAACATTGGCTCGATACCTTGTGTGGTAGCAAAAAGCTAGCAAATGCTAACGCTCACTTCTAGCATTGGTTAAGTTTGTCAGTGACATAATGTGAACTTCAGCCCCAGCAAATGGCTATGCTCAGAGCCTGATGTTAACCGGGTGCTGCTGTTTCAGGGATCCTGCGCTATAGAGTGGACTTCCAGGGGATGGAGTACCAGGGAGATGATGATGAGTTCTTCGATCTGGATGACTACTAGGTAGTGGAGCCTGTCCTGAGAGCGAGGGCACAGGAAGGCCCTCGGACAGCCGCAGAAATGGAGGGAGGGAAGGAGCAAGCGAGGGATGGAGTCTGACTGGAGACGGGACGCGCTGCCTAATGATGTCCCCCTGCCTTAGCCAGCATGACTCCCAGCTGGCCACTCTGTGTTCTGGTATAGGAGCACATGCCTATACCCATATCCACATACTATTACCTATATCCATACCTATACCCAAACACATGCATACAGATAACTATACCCATATACACACATTCACAAACGCAGACCCTTACTCATACACGTACACACATATGCTCACATACACAAGAACGTATTGCCATAATTATACCCATATACACATATGCACACATACTGTACCCATACACACATACCCTTAACTATACCCATATACATATACCTTTACCCGTATGCACAAACTCATATCTGTACCCTAAAACACACATGTACACATACACCCAGAGCTGTACCCATACACCCCCATTCACACGTACCTGCATCAATGCCCACATACGCATACCTGTGCCCATACGCATACACATACCTGTACCCACATGCACACATACCTATACCCTCACCTATGTCCATATACCCCATTCACACATATCTGTATCAATGCCCACCCACCCTCACGCACACACATCCATACCTTTGCCCACATACACATACCTCTGCCCGTACGCATACAAGCATACCCATGCCTATACACACATACCTATACCTATGGACATATGCAAACGCGTACACACATTCATATAGTCGTGGCCATATCCATACACACGTACATGCACATACTCAGAAACCTATACCCGTACACCCCCATACACAACCACCTATACCTGTGCCCACATACAGACAGTCCTATACCTATACCCATGTACACAAAAGTGCATATACTTGCATACATATAGACTTCTCTATACCCTCACACCCCCATACACACACACCCTTACGTATACTCATGTACACATACCTGTACCCAGTACCCATGCCCACACACAGTTGCATGCCTATACCCAAATACACATTCCCATACCTGTACCGACACACCCCCATACACACACGTACACATACCTATAACCCTACCTATACATCTCCCATACACACATTCCAATACTTGTACCCATATACACAACCACACACATGCTTTCATACCTGTACCAATATACCAATACTCATACCCACACCTATGCCCACATATACACATACCTATACGCATACCTGTAAACCTCCCACATACTCGCACCCATACCCCCATACACACACACAGACATACCAATACGCACACCCATGGACCAACCCACGGGCATACCCATACACACTTCCAAACACACATTCCCGTACCTATACACACATCCATACCTGAACACTTGCACACATGCATACCTCACCAAAAAAACAAACAGACGCATACATGCTTAAACACGTACATACACACGTGCATACCTCAAGACACACACACACACACGCATGCATGTCTAAACACACATACACACTCACTCATTTGCGCACCCTTGCACATACCAATACCAATACTCGCATCTATTCCCACGTGTGCACTTACCCACAAACATTGCTAAACACACACACACACACACACACATACACACTCACAAACACACACACACACACACACACACACACACAGCCCAGGATTCATCCCGACATTGATACACTCTACCCGCCTGACATTTAATGGCCATTTGCTGCTGTTTTATTCCTTTGAGTTTTATTTCTGTTGTTATTATGTTAGCACTGTATCAGGAGCATATAAATGGTATTATATCTGAGCTGCTTTCTGAAGCCAGCTGCTGGAATCCAGTATGGTCCGGTAACCCCTTCATGTTCCACCTCAGTATCCACTGGCTGCTCAAAAGCCATGTGACGCATTCTGACCAATGCAAGACTCCTGGACTCTATGAGGATGAGCTGAGAGGCCAAGAAATTGTGACCGAACATCCTCTCACGGGAGGCATTATGGGTAGACCTTGGCAGAGGAGGGATAGCGGGTAGACCTCCTCTCAGTAGGCATTATGGGTAGTCGATGTGCAGACTGCGGTTGGGATTTGTGATCAATTTGAGTGAGAAAGGGGGGAGTTATGGGTAATGGCCTGCATTGTGTGTATTGTAGGCTAGTTTTGAGGCATTGAGGTGAAAACAGGATATGGGGCATTTCGGGTAATGTTGACAGGAGCGGGGGGGGCATTTTGAGTAGATTACGTAGGAGTGGGGACATTGTGGGAATTTTAGAGGGTGTGGCGTGCATTATGGGTTATGTAGGCAAACGTGTGGGGCATTATTCGAAATGCTGGGCATTATGAAGTTGTAGATGTTGAGCATACCCTTTTATTGAAGAGTTAGTTGCGCACCAGATGGCCTGTATGAAATCTGTCACCAGGGCCTGGCTCATTAGGATTTTGCTGGAGTGCTTTTAATGATGTTTGGAAAACAGACTGTGATATCAAACAGCCTTTTTAATTTTGATTTCCTCCAATGGCCTTGACTCTATAAGTCTCCCTCCACATAGCGGTGGGATTTTCTGATTTTTATTGTGTATAAATGCACCTGAATCCCTCATCGGACTACTGAGCACGCCAGGACTGTGGCTGCACCGACGTGCTTCTAAAATAACGCACCTGGATTGGAGAGTTCACTCTGACCGCAAGAGGACAAGGAGTGGACATTGTGGCAGATCGTTGGGCTTCCTAGTGCTAAATGAGTGTGGATGTGTGAATCCCAGAGCCACCCAGAGCTTAGTGCATGGTGTTGGCATTAGCTCGCTAAACAGCCATGCGGCGGGAGTAGGTATTCCTTGATTCCTCTCCCTCCTCTCTGGTGGGTGGGTCTATGGGATGGAGCGAACCGGGGAATTACTCATTCATCCTCCTTCCTGGTTTTCTTTTCACCACTGCACTTTTGTATGAATTGTTAATTGTACTACTTGCCACGATGATTAAATGTTCTCATTGTTTGCAGTGTGTTGTGGGGATTTGTTGGTGTGGGGGAGGGGTTTGTGCTGTTCCAAGACAGCTGTCACTGATATGGGTGCGGCCTTTTGCCTTCACTCCTCCCAGGGTTTCATTTCTGTGCTTTTCGACCAATTTCTACAAACCCTAATTCCACTGAAGTTGGGATACTGTGTAAAACTTGAATAAAAAGAGTACAATGATTTGCAAATCCTTCTCGACCTATATTCAATTGAGTACACTACAAAGACAAGATATTCAATGTTCAAACTGATAAAATGTATTGTTTTTGGAAATATTTGCTCATTTTGAATTTGATGTCAGCAACATGTTCCAAAAAAGCTGGGACAGGAAAATGTTTACCGCTTTGTTACATCTTTTCTATTTACAACACTCACGAAGGGTTTGGAAACTGAGGACACAAATTTTTAGAAGCTTTTTAGGTGGAATTCTTTCCCATTCTTGCTTGATGTGTGACTTCAGTTGTTCAACGGTCCGGAGTCTCCGTTGTCGTATTTTGCGCTTCATAATCGGCCACACATTTTCAATGGGAGACAGGTCTGGACTGCAGGCAGGCCAGTCTATTACCTGCACTCGACTGCGAAGCCACGCTGTTGTTACAGGTGTAGAATGAGGCTTGGCATTGTCTTCCTAGAATAAGCAGGGACTTTCCTTAAAGACATTGCTTGGAACGCAGCGTATGTTGCTCCATGCCATGGGCCCTAACACATCCCCATAGCATCACAGATGCAGGCTCTTCAACTTCGCGCTGATAACAATCTGGAGGGTCCTTTTCCCCTTTAGCCTGCAGGACGCAGCGTCCATGATTCTCAAAAACAATTTGAAATATGGACTCATTGGACCACAGCATGTTTTCCACTTTGCGTCAGTCCATCTCAGATGAGCTCAGGCCCAGAGAAGCCGGCGACGGTTTTTTTTTTTTTTTTTAAACATATGGCTTTGGCTTTGCATGAAAAGAGTTTTAACTTGCACTTGTTGATGTAGCGACAAAGTGTGTTAGCTGAAAATGGTTTTCCGAAGTGTTCCTGAGCCCCCATGGTAATATCCTTTACAGAATGATGTCGGGTTTTCCCCTCAGCCCTCAAGGCTGACGGGGTATTGCTATCCTTCGTGCGGTTGGGCGGACGGGCGGGTGTCTCCAAAAACTTTGACATCGGGCTGTGGGGTATTCCGTGCATTGCACGCCTATTTTTAATGCATTGCCACCTGAGGGACAGAAGGTCACCGACATGCAATGTTTGTTATGTGTAGAGATTCTGAATCTTTTGATGACACAATGGACTGTAGATGATGAAATCCCCAAATTCCTTGCAATTGCACGGTGAGAAACGTTTTTTAACTTTTGGACTATTTGCTCACGCAGTTGTTCATGAAGTGGTGAACCTCACCCCATCTTTGCTTGTGAACGAGGGATCCTTTCGGGGATGCTCCTTTTATAGCTAATCATGACACTCGCCCGTTTCCAATTAATGTGCTCACCTGTGGAATGTTCCAAACAGATATTTTTTTTTTTGTGAATTCCTTAACTTCCCCAGTCTTTTGTTGCCCCTGTCCCAGCTTTTTTTAAACTTGTTGCAGGCATCAAATTGAAAATGAGGGAATATTTCCAAAAAAAATAAATAAAAAAAAATCAGTTCATCAGTTTGAAAATTAAAAATCTTGTCTTTGTAGTGCACACAATTAAATATAGGTCGAAAAAGGATTTGTAAATCATGGTATTCTGTTTTTATTCACATTTTACACAACGTCCCAACTTCATTGAATTGGGATTTGCACATGGGATGGGTAACTACCCTAGAGCGGTGTTCTTACCTTGGTAGCACACCATTACAAAGGTAACTGCCTCGATCAGATGTGAGCGCAGCAATACTGAGGTAAAAGCCTCAATCAGACGTGAACACAGTATTACTGCGGTAACAGCCTCACTTAGACATGAGCACAGCATCGCTTAGCTGGGTGATGTATATAACTGTATTCCTCCCCTAAAAAATTTAACATTCTACTTTTTTTTGCATGAACTTCATGAAGTTCTAATATGTTATTTAATGATGTATGTTCTTTGTGTCATTACTGATTGCTTGTCTGTAAAGGGGGACATCCAGATTCAGAACGTATAAGTCTACCTCCAATTATTTATTTATTTCTCTTGTAGCCTGAATTTTCCCATAAGCGCAATGGTTAATGCTCAGACAGGAGGTGAAATGAGTTTTTGAAAATTAGCTTAGGTTATGGGAGTTGGAAACTAGAGGCAGGACTTAACGGTGAGGCCTCATTATACAAAACCCAAAACCAGTGAAGTTGGCACGTTGTGTAAATTGTAAATAAATACAGAATACAATGATTTGCAAATCCTTTTCAACCTATATTCAATTGAATTCACTGCAAAGACAAGTTACTTAATGCTCGAACAGGTAAACTTTGTAATTTTTTGCAAGTATTAGCTCATTTGGAATTTGATGCCTGCAACATGTTTCAAAAAAGCTGGCACAAGTGGCAAAAAAGACTCAGAGTTGAGGAATGCTCATCAAACACTTATTTGGAACATCCCACAGGTGAACGGGCTAATTGGGAACCGGTGGATGCGATGATTGGGTATAAAAGCAGCTTCCCTGAAATGCTCAGTCATTCACAAACAAGGATGGGGCGAGGGTCACCACTTAGTGAACAAATGCGTGAGCTGATTGTCGAACAGTTTAAAAACAACATTCCTCAACGAGCTATTGCAAGAAATTCAGGGATTTCATCATCTACGGTTTGTAATATCGTCAAAAGGTTCAGAGAATCTGTCGCACGTAAGCGACAAGGCCGAAAACCAACATTGAATGCCCGTGACCTTCGATCCCTCAGGCGGTACTGCATCAAAAACCGACATCAGAGTGTAAAGGACATCACCACATGGGCTGAGGAACACTTCAGAAAACCACTGTCAGTAACTACAGATCGTCGCTACATCTGCAAGTGCAAGTTAAAACTACAATGCAAAGCGAAAGCCATTTATCAACAGCACCCAGAAACGCCGTCAGCTTCGCTGGGCCCAAGCTCATCTAAGATGGACTGATGCAAAGTGGAAAAGTGTTCTGTGGTCTGACGAGTCCACATTTCAAACTGTATTTGGAAACTGTGGACGTCGTGTCCTCCGGACCAAAGAGGAAAAGGACCATCCGGACTGTTACAGGCGCAAAGTTTAAAAGGCAGCATCTGTGATGGTATGGGAGTGTATTGGTGCCCAAGGCATGGGCAACTTGCACATATGTGAAGGCACCATTAATGCTGAAAGGTACATACAGGTTTTGGAGCAACATATGTTGCCATCCAAGCAACTTCTTTTTCATGGACGCCCCTGCTTATTTCTGCAAGACAATGCCAAGCCACATTCTGCACGTGGTACAACAGCATGGCTCCGTAGTAAAAGAGTGCGGGTACTAGACTGGCCTGCCTGTAGTCCAAACCTGTCTCCCATTGAAAATGTGTGGCGCATTATGAAGCGTAAAATACGACAACGGAGACCCCGGACTGTTGAACAACTTAAGCTGTACATCAAGCAAGAATGGGAAAGAGTTCCACCTGAAAAGCTTCAAAAATTGGTCTCCTCAGTTCTCAAACGTTAACAACAATGAGTGTTGTTAAAAGGAAAGGCGATGTAACACAGTGGTAAAAAGGCCCCTGTGCCAACTTTTTTGCAATGTGTTGCTGCCTTTAAAGTTGATGATTATTTGTAAAAAAAAAATAAAGATTCTTAGTTTGAACATTAAACATCTTGTCTTTGCACTGTATTCAATTGAATATAAGTTGAAAAGGATTTGCAAATCATTGTATTCTGTTTTTATCTACGATTTACATAACGTGCCAACTTCACTGGTTTTGGATTTTGTACATGGGGAAACTTTGCACTCTTCCGTGCTCTATTCATTGGGTGACTTTAAAGTTGGTGTTATAATTGAGTGTTAACACTGACACTAACATTTCAAACTGCCGTGACACTAACTTTGAACTCAAGCCACAAACACTTAATTTACACTTACACCATATCTCAACCAAGTTCAAAGATGGTGTCATGTGTCGTGTAAACACAAACACCATCAAAAAGAGTTACCAGGGACCTGTCTCACGAAGCTGGAATTTGGCTGAGTGAGGTGACTTCTGGATTAACGCTGGGTTTTCAGTATCACAAAGGTGGTTTGCTTTTTATTGGGGTACGTTGCCGTGGCAACATACGCTGAACACCTAACCTGCTCCGGAGCAGGTTAAGGTCAGGATAAGAGCTCGGCAGGTATAAAAGCCCCACCTATTGACCAATCAATTATCTTGGAAAATGGCCTGCCCATGAGATGAGAACCCAGTGGGTAGGTGCACAACTTGCGCAAAGAGCGCTCAGGCGCAAAAGAGTGTTTCGTGATTGCTGTAAACCTTTTGATTTGCCTGAACAATGTCTTTAGGAGAGGTACAGGCTTTCCACTGAAGGACTAGTGTCTATCTGTCAGCTGCTGGAGCCGTTCATTACTAATTCCACAATTCCATTGTGATCATCCTACAACAGAGACAGTGTGAAGAAGTAAAGCCATAAACATGTATGTATACATATGCTTCACGCATAAGATATAGTAAGCATACTGACCGCTTTGCCGTATGTTTCTATACTTATATTTTATTTGCTCCCATGTTCTTTTTGCTCCACTGGGGTCACATCTGAAATGATTAGGCCAAAATCACATGCCATAATGACAAATTTCATAAATTTATGGAACACACAAATGTTACTATTGTCAGATCTACTCGTGCCATCATGGTGGGGAAGTAATATTATAATCCCACTAATTTAGGCATCGACACAGTCGGCGATTTTTATCCCCCTGGCATATAATATGGGGGGATATAGCGATCAGTGTGTCCGTCCGTCTGTAAAAAAATCGTTCCGGACCAGAACTCGAAACTATACCACTTACAAACACCAAATTTGGTATGGAGCTTCTCCATATGGTCTAGTTGTGCCTTTTGGGGGTTTCGGTCCGTCCGTCTGTCCACACAACCTGTAGGTTACACAACCTACAGCCGGGGGGATCCGCCATTGCCAGATGGCTCTTGTTTTTTTTGCCAGCATTCCTTGTGGCTTTTGGCAGCTGTAACTATGCTGCTTTTTGCCTGGATGATGGATTTATATTCTTCGATTTTATTTAAGATAATTGTCTGCTCCTCCGTTGTGAAGTATGCCGCTCAGGATGATTTTTCCATGTCTGCGATTGGTTGTATGCAGCAAACGCCGCCCTTTTTATGTGAGCGCGCACAGATCGAGATTGGAAACTCCTGGGTTCACTTAACGAGTTGATAACCGGCTTCGTGAGCCCGATAATCAAGACCGCAGATGTCCGGTTAAGTGCAGCTGGGTAACTGAGGGAAACCCCGGGTACGTTAATTCGGCTTCGTGAGACAGGCCCCAGGACACCAACTTTGAATTTGAGTCACTAACACTTGGTTTACACATATATACTGAGTACAAATGCAAACGCACCACTCACGAAATCTGGAATAGCTCCAGGGATTGATATGTGAAGTGTATACGTATGATGCATTTGAGATAATGAATGATTTAAGAAGACATGTAAACATCATTCAATTTCATTCACGATAATGTTAATGCGCGAGAGAGGTTTAACTGGTGTTGGGTCAAAGAGGATAGTCAATAACGGGTGTGACCGCCATTTGCATTGACACATGCGATGCATCGTCGTCGCATGGAGTTGATCAGTCTCTGGATAGTGTTCTGAGGGATAGCATTCCACTCCTGAACAAGGGCAACCTCAAGTTCTCTCATGTTGTCCATCTGGCGTCGACATGAAAGACGTTGTCCAATTTCATCGCATAAGTGCTCGATAGGGGAGAGGTTGGGTGACAGAGCTGGCCACTGAAGCACGGGGATGTTCTGCTGTGCAAGGTACTGCATGGACACCCTTGCAGTGTGTGCCCTAGCGTTGTCCTGTTGGAACGTGTGGACATCGTGGACATCATTCCTTCCCACACCATAACACTGCCACCACCCCAACGGTCCGTTTGAACGACACAATCGGCGTTATAATGTTCACCACATGTCCGCCAAACACGTATACGGCCATCTGCTTTCCTTAAGTGAAATCATGGCTCGTCAGAAAAGATGACACCGTTCCATTGTAGTCGCCAATTCTGGTGCCTGTTTGCCCACTGTAGACGCTGGTTTCGGTGAAGATCCGTCAATATGGGGCCGAAATAAGGATGTCGTGCACGCAGGCCTGCAGCTCGCAGACGGTTCCGTATGGTGTTGGGGTGAATGAATCCACGTCGTCCTTGGACTTGAGCAGCCTTTCTTGTCGCTGGTAGTGTTCGGTCTCGGACATGATCCCGTACGATCTGACGGTCCTGACGTGCTGTTGTCACACGTTGTTGACCCGGTCGAGGACGGTCCCGAGTGCTCCCCGTTTGCAGAAACCTTTGATGGAGTCTTGCGATCGTTGTGTGTGCGTAGTGTAGTCGTCTGGCAATTTCCCTGGTGCTGGCGCCAATTTGAAGCATGCCTATGGCACGTTCCCGTTCAGGGGCTGTAAGTCGCGGCATAGTGTCGACGTTTCACAAGTGTCACTGAAGAAGTGAAATTTTATTCGGATTCACATGCTTTTAAAGGCAATGTGTGCACAAATTCAGAGTGAAATTCATTTTTCCCATGGTGTGCGTTTTTGCAAAAAATTGCCTTGCATTACAGTTAACTTGAAATTCTCGCATTTCTTGCACCTGGCATGTCGGGTGACGTCACTGTAGTGCTGTTGTTGTATAAAAATTATATTGAAGTTCATTTGAACTTAAATATTGACTTTTTTCAAGTGGTGCGTTTTCATTTGTACTCAGTATACCTCGTCTAAGCGGAGTTCAAAGTCAGAGTTAGGTTATTCTTGACACCAGCAGAAATACTAAGTGTTATTTCTAAACTGAACTTGTTGTTGATAATTGGTAGTTGCAAAGTAACTTTTCATTTGCAATAACACTAAATCCCTAGGGATTAACACCGGTGGGAGTTCAAAGCTCACTCAGTGAGCCAGCTTTGTGGAATACCCCCCTGGTGTTTAAAGCGCATCTAAAGTCGATTCCCATTGTTTTTGTTTATCGGCCAATCAGCGAGCCACACCTGCACAAATGAACCGAAACAGAAGGTTTATCTAGGCGTGTACACAAAACATTGGTTGATGAATGAAATTGGTCATGTGACAATGCTAGATGTCAACAAAATCAAGAGATTTGTTTGTAAACATTGAATCGACTTTAGATGCCCTTTAATACAACCCATGTAGTTCACTATAGCCAAGCTTACATGCAGTTGGCTGAATATTCAAAATTGCAGTCAAAAGTGAATGACACACTAATGCATACATTTCTGAAGAATTAGTTTGATGCTTTGCATACCTATTATATCAGAGATCTTTTAGCAACAGCTGGAGAAACTGCTTCAACGTGTCTCGCTCACTTCTGTATGAGTTACTTTGTGAATCAGGACAGGAAGTGATGATCTCACTCCAAGTGACACTGGGTGTGGTGTTTTCAATGACTCGGTGAGGGGGACCTCAGATTAACTCTTCACAAACGCTGACACCTAGTGTTGACACCGGTTGTTACACCATGTATTGACAGCGGTGTTGACCTCCAATCTTGTATTTTGCCTGAGAAATTAACACTTAACACCGACACCTAACACCAACTTTAAAGTCACGCATTGTTTATGGCATGGGAGCGTTTTGTTGAAAATTTTTCGCTTTTTGCCCATGAATTCAGTGCTTGCTCTGCGGGAGCCTGTCACATTTGCCCAAAAACACGAAGAAATTTGGGGCAAATAGGAGAACTTTATCTACAAAGTCTGAAGACCGGATGTTGTAAAGTTCAAGTGTGCAAGAGTTGAGCGCTGTTTGAAAGACTCCCGGAGTATTCATATGTATTGGGGCTTTTGGGTTACACCTGTCATTTTGACTTTTCACCTCAGAAGTGTCCTTTGACATGTTTCTCTCTATTGCAGGGGTCCCCAATCTTTCCCAGAAAGGGCTGGTGTGAGTGCAGGCTTTCATTGCAACCAAACAGCAACACATGCTACTTATCAAGCTTTTTAGCAAAGAGTCCAAGGGTTGATTTGTAGTATCAGGTGTGTAATTGCTTGATTGCAATGAAAGCTTGCACCCACACTGGGCCCTTTCTGGAAAAGATTGGGGACCCCTGATCTATTGGATTGAAGTGCTTGACATGGCTAAAAGTTGAGCAGTTCGAAGATCTTAGAAGCCGTGCTGGTGAACCCCCTGCGATAAATCGGTGTGACAGCCGTCGCGTCGCCTCTGTGCTCGAGATATGTTCCTCCTGAGGCCAGGCGGACGATTCAATCCTGCCTTTCCAGCCCGGAGAATGAGTCACTGGGGATAGCCTTTGCCGTGTCCGGATCACTTGTAGTAGCCAATCAGGAAGGCGAACGGACTGAAGCTATCATCCTCTTGGCCGATGCTTAACCAATCGCAAGCACCATTTCAGTAGGGCCCCTCCCTCCTGCGCCCTACTGTGCGCAGCGACGTCACGATCGTCGCGGCCGCCGACGCTGGGCAGGGGTTCCATTTTCACTACGAGCTTTAGGGGAATCGGCATTATGGATCCGGAGATAGAGGACAGAACGGTGGAGTTGATGGTGAGTCCCCAACTCCCGGCACTGTAGATTCCAGTCAGTATGAGGTTGATCAAGGTGACACTGATAGGAAGCCAGGATTGCCGAATCTGGGTTTGATAAGCGAACCGGGTCGGCAGAGAGACGGGAAGGAGGGACAAGGGAGGGGAGAGACGGAAACAAATGAACAGCGCTCCATATCAATAATTTTCCCTGAGGTTTCCTCCGCCTCTGTTAGTCGGGACTTGAACATCGAGGAATTTGATAGTGGAAAGAAGCTTATCTTGTGTCGCTGCAAGTGAATGGTAAATGGTTGGATAGTTGTTGAGCTCCGGAGGTCAGCAGAGAGCTCTCCTGAAGCTTCGGGACTGGAGAGAGATTGTGCGACGCTCGAAAGCTTGAGATCGGGTTGGAATCTTACTGCTGCGCCGCTGCACAACGGGCCGGCGAGGCAAACCCTTGGACAAGGCGATGTCGTGAATATTCAGCCGAGCCTAACTATTAATTTTGCGCGAATGGCAGGTAATAACGAGTTAGGCTGTCAAGTTGTATTGTCATGCGGCGTTTTGATGGTTTTCGTTCTGTAGAGGACCGATTTCAAACCGCGAAGCCTGGAGGACGTCGCTGTACGTTTTTATGGGCTGGGCTGCAGCAGGTTAGCTGAATTGGTGTTTGCGGAGCTGGCCAGTATCTTGGGCTTGGACGAGAATCACCTGTCACTCGGTGTAGCGCGGCTGTCTTCCAGGTCCTGCGCACTGGAGAAAAGGCAGCTGGCTTACTCAATGTTGACTGATACAGGCTAATTTAGCAAGTTCGTTAGCTCGGGTCGTCCTCTCGTTTCCCAGTGCCAATGATCAGTTCCATCTTGCCTGAATTCTGTTGGTTCCTCAACAGAAGAGGACCGACATCCACGCCGGCCTCATATTTTCGCGCATCCTAACTGATGTCCTCATTCCTGTTGAGTAACTAATAATTTGCGCATTTGTGTTTTTTTGTACGTTGCCCCATTAACCTCGTAAAAGAACTGAAATAAAAAATAATAATAACCTCACTCATTTTTCATGTCTGGTCAGACCTTAAAGTACAAACCTCGCACAACTTCAATTTAGACAAGGCCTTTAGCTTGTGAATTTTCCATTAAGTTGACACTTACCTGACACCTTGACTTCATCCTGTTTGTGAGGTTTGCGTAGCACTGCTTTCAACGTGGACACGTGACCATAGTTAGTATTTTGAGTTAGAAAAGGTCGTGAGTGCTGTTCTGCTTCAAATGGCACTGATGCAATTGCAATTTTGTTGGTGCGGCTAGTGGACATTAATCAGGTCAGTTGGGTTATGGGGAGCATGTACTTTGGCTCATGCAGATTCATTGTTCTGGGTTTGGCTACTCATGTCTGTAGTGCACTTTGAGTACTGTCTCAGTGGCCCTGCCAATCAGCTATCCATGTGACAGAATGCCTTTTTGTGTTGACTCGCATGGAAGTTGCATTTAGGCAGGGTCTGACAAGGAGCTGCCATTTGTGACAAGTACAGGGCACGTTGTTGTGACAGGGCACATGCATTATAGGTTGGTAATGCTGTAAAAGCACTCAACCCTTCCCTGGCCAGATAAAAATGGAAGTCAGTTGTCAACTTCATTGGGGGCATAATTCAAATGGTGACCGCAGTATTGGTCCGAATTGCTTCTCCGGTTCACTGTTGATTCCCTCTCCTCATATTGTTTGGACTGTTAAGTGAATCAAATGCCACTTTAGACACCCCTGAGCCAAAACATTATGAGCACTCACCGATAAAGGGGATAATATAAGATTAGATGTGCTTCATTGAACCCTGTTGGGTAATCTGTCCTCTGTATTTGACCCATCCTATAGTTAGGAGCAGTGGGCAGCCACAGAGCAGCGCCTGAGGACCAACTACAGTTCTAAAGCCAGCTCCCTGCCTGGTCAGAGGCACTGGTTGGAGTGTTCCTATAACGCGTTTTTCTGGGGGGGGGAGGGGAGCAGGGGCAGGGGAGGAAACTCACTCAAACATGGGAAGAACATGCACACTCCATTGCGAGGCAGCGGTGCTAACCACTTTTTTTTTTAAAGGTGCATGTTAAGGTTTGCAATATATTAGACGGTAATCAGGCATACTGTTCTCGTATTCGACGCCTGGGATATGAGAGTATTAGGCAGGGATGGAGACCGGAGTGATCTTGACAGGGAATACACTTTAATGGCCATAAGACAGGGTTGGAGCTTCTCTTAAAGGGCAGCACTTATGGGATGCTCCCATTCAGCAATGTGAGTGCCCAGCAACAGTTTGAGGAGGGTCAAACTATGAATCATCAACAGCGGAGCCCAAGGCTCATCGATGTGTGAAGATCACAAAGGTTATCCCGTCTGGTTCTAACGGAGACAAGGGCTACTGTGGCCACAGTCGCAAAAAGTTTCTATGATTATTATGGGAGGAATGTGTCACAATAGGCAGTGCATTGCATCCTAATATTTTACTTTTTTTAAAAAAATTTATTTAATTTAATTTTTGTCATGTTTTTTTTTTTTCATTATTCGCCAGATATTGTCAGTGCGTGACAGTACTGCACTGCCAGCAGACCAATTTAGCACCCAGACTCTCTTACTACAGAGCCATCTGTTGTAATATGTGCACAGTATGGTGTTTGGCATGGTGTTGCTGATATGAGCATGGTCTGCCTTTAAAAAGGCATCCGGATGGCTGTAGATGTTGCTGTATATATTGTTCACCATTAATTCTGTCTTTATGGATGCGCAAGTTACACATACCATGTGCTCTAATGCATCCTCATACTATCATGGATGCTGGCTTTTCAATTGTTTGCTGATAACAAGCTGGATGGCGCCTCTCCTCTTCAGCCCTGAGGAGGGGGCATCCATGATTTCCAAAAGAATTTCATATTTTCATAAGTCAAACCACAGGGCAGTTTTCCTCTTGGCCTCATCACATTTTAAATGAGCTCAGTCACAGAGAAGAAGGCAGTGATTCTGGATCTTGTTTATATGTAGTGGAATCTCTACATGGCAGAGTTTTTGCTGGCATTTGTGGATGCAGTGACAAACTGCGTTTTCTGACAGTGGTTTACAGAAGTGTTCCTGAGTCCATGTTGTGATTTTCACTACAGAATCCTGTTGGTTTTAATGTATCATAAGGGATAGATTCTCTGCCATTGAAAATGTTATTCTCAAATTGTTGTAGAGATTTGAAGTCTTTCCAATGGGACAGATTTGCGTGCTTGTGGGTTTTGCTGCCACCTGGTGGTGGAATGCAACAATACCCTACATCAGGGATACTCACTCTTTTCCAGAATGAGCCGCAGTGGGTGCTGGCTTTCATTCTAACCATGCAGTTACACACCTGATTCTACTTATCAAGGGTCTATGGCAAAAGCTTTAAGGGTTCATTAGTAGAATCAGGTGTGGGACAGGTTGGATTGAGCGAAAGCCTGCACCCACTGTGGCTCATTCTGGAAAAGAATGAGTATCCCTGCCCTACATCAACAAAGAAAATAACTAATGCACAGGGTTGCCTTGGCGTGGCGAAGGTGCTGCGCTCTCGGAGTGCTCTTGTTTGACATGGTTTAACCCATTTAAATTCATTCATCAGGACAGGCACCACAAAGCCAGCCTGGTTTTTTTTGGTTCAGTTTGGGTCCTCCTGCGTTAATGGCGTGTAGACGGCTGAGTAAGAAAGGGCTCACGACAAAATGAAACCAAGCACCTTCCACCTTGGTTAAGTAATGATAAACAAATGAACATGCAAGCAGGTGACATTCATGGAACATCAACAAACAGTCTTAGTATGGCGCTGAGCCTCCACAAGCTCCTAGATGAGCTTCAATACGTCTTGGCATAGAGTCTCATTTTAAACTTTACTGGAGGGATGGAGTACCTTCTTCCAGAATATTTCCTCATTATTTGTTTTCCTGATGGGGACAGAAAGCTTGATCTCACACGTGTTCCAAAATCTCGCAAATGAGTTCAGCTGGTTCGAGACCAGGTGCCTGAAGTTGTAGCCTCGCCATGTGCTGAGGATCATTTTCATAACTATAAAAGTATTCAGTGACCCCTTGTGCTCTGTGGGGCTTGGGCGATTGTCATCCTGGAAGAGACCACTCCCATCATGGAAGAAATTCTTCACTATGAAATATAAAGCTGATCACATTGGAAAACACAGTGTATAACTGCATTTATTTGCAGTGATCCTTCTGACAGTAAGGGGACAAGTGGACACAAATCATTCCTGGAACATGAATAGAAACATCTGTATTCATGTTTGACCGCACATTTACTCAGGCTTTTTCTTTGTAACCTGTCTGTACGTATATCCATGTGTGTTGCATACAAAATGAATCATTGCTTTACCACATCTCACCTGTACCACAGCTTTATCACACCTCACCTGTACTGCATCTTTATCACACCTCAACTGCACCACACCTTTATGGTACCTCAGTGGTACCACAGTTTTATCGCACCTCACCTCTACTACACCATTATCACACTTAACTTGCAGCACACCTGTAACACACCTCACCGGAACTGCATCTTTCTGAAACCTCACCTTTATCACAACTCTACCACCCCTCACCTCTCCCACTCCTTTATCACTCCTCACCTGTACCACAGTTTTATCACACTTCACCTGTGGCAGACCTGTAACACGCATCACCTTAACCACATCTCATCTGTACTGCACCTTTGACACCTCGGCTTTTTCACAACTTTACCACAGCTCACCTGTACCTCATCTTTGTCACCCCTCACGTCTAACAGACCATGATCACACTTAATCTGTAGCACACCGGTAACACACCTCACCTGAACCACATCTCACCTGTACCGCTCCTTTATGTCACCTAACCTTTTTCACAACTTTACCACTCCTCACCTGTCCCACTCCTTTACCGCTCCTCACCTGTACCACTTCTTTATGCCACCTAACCTTTTTCACAACTTTACCACTCCTCACCTGTCCCACTCCTTTACCGCTCCTCACCTGTACCACTTCTTTATGCCACCTAACCTTTTTCACAACTTTACCACTCCTCACCTGTCCCACTCCTTTATCGTGCCTCACCTGTCCCACTCCTTGATCGCTTCTCACCTGTCCCACTCCTTGATCACTTCTCATTTGTCCCACTCCTTTATCGCGCCTCACCTGTCCCACGCCTTTATCGCGCCTCACCTGTCCCACTCCTTTATCGCGCCTCACCTGTCCCACTCCTTGATCACTTCTCACCTGTCCCACTCCTTGATCACTTCTCACCTGTCCCACTCCTTGATCACACCTCACCTGTCCCACTCCTTGATCACACCTCACCTGTACCACTCCTTTACCGCTCCTCACCTGTACCACTTCTTTATGCCACCTCACCTTTTTCACAACTTTACCACTCCTCACTTGTCCCACTCCTTTATCGCGCCTCACCTGTCCCACTCCTTGCTCACTCCTCACCTGTCCCACTCCTTGATCACTTCTCACCTGTCCCACTCCTTTATCGCGCCTCACCTGTCCCACTACTTTATCGCGCCTCACCTGTCCCACTCCTTGATCACACCTCACCTGTACCACTCCTTTATCGCGCCTCATCTGTCCCACTCCTCGATCACTTCTCACCTGTCCCACTCCTTTATCGCGCGTCACCTGTCCCACTCCTTGATCACTTCTCACCTGTCCCACTCCTTTATCGCGCCTCACCTGTCCCACTCCTTTATCGCGCCTCACCTGTCCCACTCCTTGATCACTCCTCACCTGTCCCACTCCTTGATCACTTCTCACCTGTCCCACTCCTTGATCACACCTCACCTGTCCCACTCCTTGATCACACCTCACCTGTACCACTCCTGTACCGCTCCTCACCTATCCCACTTCTTTATGCCCCCTAACCTTTTTCACAACTTTTCCACACCTCACCTGTCCCACTCCTTTATCGCTCCTCACCTGTACCGCTCCTTTATGCTACCTAACCTTTTTCACAACTTTACCACTCCTCACCTGTCCCACTCCTTTATCGCGCCTCACCTGTCCCACTCCTTGATCACTTCTCACCTGCCCCTCTCCTTTACCCCCCCTCCCCTGTCGCACCCCTTTATCGCGCCTCACCTGTCCCACTCCTTTATCGCGCCTCACCTGTCCCACTCCTTGATCGCGCCTCACCTGTCCCACTTTTTGATCACACCTCACCTGTCCCACTCCTTTATCGCGCCTCACCTGTCCCACTCCTTGATCACTCCTCACCTGTCCCACTCCTTGATCACTTCTCACCTGTCCCACTCCTTTATCCCGCCTCACCTGTCCCACTCCTTTATCGCGCCTCACCTGTCCCACTCCTTTATCGCTCCTCACCTGTACCACTCCTTGATCACACCTCACCTGTCCCACTCCTTTACCGCTCCTCACCTGTACCACTTCTTTATGCCACCTAACCTTTTTCACAACTTTACCACTCCTCACCTGTCCCTGTGCTTTATCGCTCCTCACCTGTACCGCTCTTTTATGCCACCTAACCTTTTTCACAACTTTACCACTCCTCACCTGTCCCACTCCTTTATCGCGCCTCACCTGTCCCACTCCTTGATCACTTCTCACCTGTCCCACTCCTTTATCGCGCCTCACCTGTCCCACTCCTTGATCACTTCTCACCTGTCCCACTCCTTTATCGCGCCTCACCTGTCCCACTCCTTTATCGCGCCTCACCTGTCCCACTCCTTGATCGCGCCTCACCTGTACCACTCCTTTATCGCGCCTCACCTGTACCACTCCTTTATCGCGCCTCACCTGTCCCACTCCTTTATCGCGCCTCACCTGTCCCACTCCTTGATCACTTCTCACCTGTCCCACTCCTTTATCGCGCCTCACCTGTCCCACTCCTTTATCGCGCCTCACCTGTCCCACTCCTTGATCGCACCTCACCTGTCCCACTCCTTTATCGCGCTTCACCTGTCCCACTTCTTGATCACACCTCACCTGTCCCACTCCTTGATCACACCTCACCTGTACCACTCCTTTACCGCTCCTCACCTGTACCACTTCTTTATACCACCTAACCTTTTTCACAACTTTACCACTCCTCACCTGTCCCACTCCTTTATCGCTCCTTACCTGTACCGCTCCTTTATGCCACCTAACCTTTTTCACAACTTTACCACTCCTCACCTGTCCCACTCCTTTATCGCGCCTCACCTGTCCCACTCCTTGATCACTTCTCACCTGTCCCACTCCTTTATCGCCCCTCACCTGTCCCACTCCTTGATCACTTCTCACCTGTCCCACTCCTTGATCACACCTCACCTGTACCGCTCCTTTACCGCTCCTCACCTATACCACTTCTTTATGCCACCTAACCTTTTTCACAACTTTACCACTCCTCACCTGTCCCACTCCTTTATCGTGCCTCACCTGTCCCACTCCTTGATCGCTCCTCACCTGTACCACTCCTTGATCACACCTCACCTGTACCACTCCTTTATCGCGCCTCACTTGTCCCACTTCTTCATCGCACCTCACCTGTCCCACTCCTTCATCACACCTCACCTTTCCCACTTCTTTATCTTGCCTCACCTGTCCCACTCTTTTTCACCACTCCTTTATCACACATCCCCTGTCCCATACCTTTATCACACCTCACCTTGCCACTTTTACCTGTTCTTTACCTCACTGTTACCCTTACTTTACTTCTGAGCCATATTTGGCTCCTCTTTATCTAATTTCAACTGCACCTTTGTCTCCTTGACCGCGCATTTACCACTCCTCACCTTTACCTCAAATTCACTGCACCTTTCTCAAACCATTGCCTCATCTTTACCATACCTTTACAGCTCCTAATGAGGGGCACTCTTTATCTCCTGTCCCATTGTATGTGCACATGCGTTTTCATGGTAAAGCAGCGTCTCACACACTTTTGCTGTTACATTGATTTGAAGGAAAAATACATTTCTTTTGCTGTCCTACTGTGTAAACAGACCTAGGATCAATCTGTATTTCATTTGAATGCTAATATTTTTTTCTGTCTATTCGGCCTGGTGCAATTGCTTTTGCAATGAGAAGCAGATGGGTGGGATGGAAAGCAGAGCCAAGATGGCTGCCACTACAAGGATATGTTGTGCAGGTTAGATTGTGCTGAGCCAAGATTGCTGCCTCCGCGGGAGGTACTAAGAGTTTGGAGAATAATGGGCTGTGTTTGAATAGCCAAAATGACGTCCTATTGGCTGGTTCCTAACGTTTTTCCTTTCACCCCAATTGAATAGGTTGTGAGGCGAAGAAGAGGTGTAAAGAGGAATTCTTAATGGATTAGGACAAGACAAGACAACCGCGCTACTTAAAGAATCCAGTGCACATACTGAGCATGATCATGTGTCTATTGCCTGTTCATCGTTTTAAAAATTGCTGCAGTGTGGACTTGTGGGATGGCGTTATCTTCTTTTTGTGTGTAAAAGAAAGTTTAGTGCGTCCGAATAGTCAAAAAATTAAGTCCTATCTACAACCCCTATTCCAAAATAGTGGGGACGAAGTGTAAATTGCGAATAAAATCAAAATGCAATGACTTTCAGATCACATGAGCCAATATGTTATTTATAGTAGAACATGGATAACATTTCAAATGTTGAAACTGAGACATTTTACATTTTTATCCACAAAATGAGCTCATTTCAAATTTTCTGGCTGCAGCAGGTCTGGAAAAAGTTGGGACACAGGCAAAAAACGGCTGAAAAAGCAATTAATATATAAGAGAATCGGCTGAAAGAACATTTAGCTATTAATTAGGTTAACTGGCATCCGGTGTGTAACATGATTGACTATAAAAGGGATGTCTTAGAGAGGTTGAGTCTCTCAGAAGTAAAGATGGCCAGAGGCTCTCCAACCTGTGAAGGCTTGTGTTTAAAAAAAAAAAAAAAATGTGGAGTATTTTAAAAACAATGTTCCTCAACGTCAAATTGCAAAGGCTTTGAAAGACTCATCGCCAGTGCATGACATGATCAAAACATTCAGAGACACTGGAAAAATCTGTGCATAAGGGACAAGGCCAAAGTGGCTGATCTTCAGGCCCTCAGACGCCACTGCATCACTCACTGGCATGATTCTGTCATTGAGATTACTAAATGGGCCCAGGAATACTTCAAGAAACCACTGTCTGTTAACACAGTCCGCAGTGCTATCCACAGATGCCACCTAAAACTCTATCATGCAAAAAGGAAGCCATTGTTGTGTATGATCCAGAAGCGCCGCCGTGTTCTGTGGTCCAAGGCTCATTTAAAATGGACTGTAGCAAAGTGACAAAGTGTCCTGTGGTCAGACGAGTCCAAATTTGACATTCTTGTTGGAAATCATGGGCGTTGTGTCCTCTGGGCTAAAGAAGAGAAAGACCACCCCTCCTGTTATCAGCGTTCAGTTCAAAAGCCAGCATCTCTGATGGAATAGGGATGCATTAGTGCATATGGTAGGGGACACTTGCTTGTTTTAAAAAGCACCATGAATGCTGAAGGGTATCTAAAGGTTTTAGAGCAACATATGCTCCCCTCCAGATGACATCTATTCTGGGGAAGGCCTTGTGTATTTCAGCAGGACAATGCAAAACCACATACTGCAGCTATTACAACAGCATGGCTTCGTACTAGCAGAGTCCGTGTGCTGAACTGGCCTGCCAGCAGTCCTGATCTCACCGATTGAAAGCATTTTACACATAATTCAATGAAAAGTCTGTCAAAGGAGACCCAAAACTCTCAAGCAGCTGGAAGCCTGTATTAAACAAGAGTGGGATCAAATTCCAATGGCTAAACTCAAACATGTCTCCTCAATGCCTAGACGCCTCCACTCTGTGTTAAAAAGAAGAGGGGATGCTACACCATGGTAAACAGGCCCCTGGCCCAACGTTTTTGAGACCTGTAGCAGCCATCAAATTTGAAATGCGCTCATTTTGTGGATAAAATTTTAAAATTTCTGTCTCAACATTTGCTATGTTATCTTTGTTCTATTGTGAATAAAATACTGGCTGATGTAATTTGAAAGTCATTGCGTTTTGATTTTATTCACAATTTACACTTTGTCCCAACTATTTCGGAATCGGGGTTGTACTAATTCCTAACCACCTTTCCTTCACCTCCGTAGAAAAGGTCATGAGGTATAGGAAAGCTGTAAAAGAGAATTTTTTACAACTTTGAAAGGCAACCGCACTGCAAAGAGAATCTGAATGCACTTACACGAGGCAACGTGATCATGAGTCCCCTGCCCATCGTATACATTTCTTCATGTGATTGGCTGGATGAATGGTTGCTGCTTTAAGTATGCTGCTGCGCAGAATTGTGGGATAGCGTTATCTCCTTTCTTTTCGAAAAGGATGCGTCTGTGTACCCTATGCTAAAGCTGGTAAATTAGGAAGCACTGAGACACCTTTCCTTAACATCGAAAGAACATCTAAAGAATTCCAATTCACTAATCATGGCTATTATTTCCCGATCATATTTTAGGAGTTTAGAACTTTTATAGGCAAAAAAAAATATTCAGATGCAGCCAAAGATTTCTCGAATGTAGGCTTAGAATGAGCAGAGCCAAGATGGCTGGCATAGGGGGCCCGGACCAGTGAAGCTGCGTGAACGGGCCCTGGTTTTCTTTAGCGCTGCCTGCAGCTCCTAGGTCAGATGGCACCTTACCCTTCTGTGTGTGTCTGTGTGTCTGTGAGAGTGATTGTGTGTGATTATCTCTCTCTGTCTGTTCCAGAACACGTCCTCAGTCATGGACTCTCAGAATGACGACTTGTCACCAAAGAAGAGCGCAGTGATGCGGGTAAGTGCGGCTCGGGTTGGGTGGTGGGGGGTAGGTGGGGGTAGTTCGGGTGTAGTGGAATGGCGATGGTGCAGCGGGGATGGAGTGCCAGTTTGGGGTTGAGTTTATTTATTAGGATTTGATACAAAACCAGAATCCCCTGATTGATGAAACCACTCTCGCTGATTTGAAAATGACTGCAAAAGCTCTCGATCCAGCCTTGGGAATAGACAAGATTTTATCCTTTAGAACCTGGTGGGTTCCTGCAGAACCGTTGATCAGTACCGAACATGGAACTGAGCCTGGAACTGCGATGAAACAGAACATCTTTCAGCTGCGCTTTGGATTCCACATGGGTGTGCTTCTCATGCTGAGTGACCCCAGATCAGTGACACTACGTGCTTGCTTTAGCTTGCTCTAGGTCATGTTTCCCGTATACTGACCCCAAATCAGTAACGAAATGTGCTTGTTCTAGCTCACTCTCTGTCCTGTTTCTCCCATCCTGACCTCAGATCAGTAATGGGACAGACTTGCTTTTTGCTTGCTCACGGTCTTGTTTCTCTTGCGCTGACCCCAGATCAGTAATGGGACGGTGCCGGGCTCGCGGAAGCGGCCGTCGGAGGGAAATTATGCACAGGAGAAGGACGTGTGTCTCCAGCTGTTCGATCAGTGGTCGGAGGCGGATCAGGTGGAGTTTGTGGAGCACCTGATCTCCCGCATGTGCCACTATCAACACGGACACATCAACTCCTACCTCAAGCCCATGCTGCAGAGAGATTTTATCACTGCACTGCCAGGTACTACACACACACACACACACACACACACACACACACAGGCATCAACACTTACCTCAAACCCATGCTGCAGAGAGACTTCATCACTGCACTGCCAGGTACTGTTCATACATACGTTCACATACACGCGCGCACACACACAAACATATATACACGCGTGCACACACACGCACACAGACCCTCTTTCCTCAAACCCATGCTGCAGAGGAATGTCATCATGTCGCCAGGCGCATCTGGTCGTCTGTGGTCAGGTGTTTAGCTTTGATGTTTTGTTTGAGTTTCCCAGTAGGTAATTTAACTGTGTTTTTGTCCTGTTATGATTACAACTGTTACTTTAATTGTATTGATTAATACTCTGTGACTCTGCGGCCTGTCTCTCTCCAGCTCAGGGATTGGACCACATCGCAGAGAACATCCTGTCGTTCCTGGATGCACGTTCTCTGTGTGCGGCTGAGCAGGTCTGTCGGGAGTGGCAGCGCGTCATCTCTGAGGGGATGCTGTGGAAGAAGCTGATCGAGCGGATGGTTCGGACTGACCCGCTCTGGAAGGGCCTGTCCGAGAGGCACCAGTGGTGAGAAAGCAGTAGAAAGCAGCTTAGGCGTGGGTGCTCAAAATGGTGGGAACGGCCAACCCCATAACCAATGCTGGACAACCACAAAACACTTTTCCATTGCAGTTTTAGTGTGCTTACAGAATTAATTTCATTAACGGAGCAGTGTACTGATTACTGCTCACACTCACAACTGAATAAAGAAAATCTGCTGAACTGCATGTCAAAATCAAAAAAGGTGTTTTCTTCTTCTATGATTATTGGTGTTTGGTAACCAGCTTACATTCTTCTTATCCCTTGGCTAAAGCTTAAAGTAGCACTTTGAATCCTCAAATTTCCACAGAAAGCTCCCTATTCTAATAAAGCATAATACTGAAGCGACTAAAATATATAAATACAATGCAAAACAAAGATTGCTTGGCAAGGGTGGCATCAGCTTATGACTCGCAGTCTAGCAGATTCACTTTCTTGGGATGCAAGCTCTGAGCGTGTGCCGGAGTCGTGGCACAGCTCCTTTAAGGCAAGCTTAAAATAATGTTCTGAGCCTCACATATCCCCCGCTCTGACTTTTTTGGATTTGGTTGGCGGCTTCAAATTCAGACTGAGCGTGTATTTACCTTTTGTACTTGGAAAAACAACTCAGTTCATGAGAGGATAATGACAAACATGGAAATATGTTGTCTTGCATTGTTTCCTGTTTAAAGCAGAGTTAAGATAATTTACAAATAAGCATTTTGTTTTTTAGCTGACTTTTTCCGCACCATCTAATCGCATCTGAGATGGGCTTGAGTGAGTATTTTGGCTGGAGATACTTAAGCTGCAGTACTGCTTGTGGCCACTAGTGTGTGAGTGGGTGATGGAATGTCTCTCACCACTGCCCTGATTTCACTTGACTCTGTCTCTCCAGGGAAAAGTACCTGTTTAAGAATCGCACCACGGAGGTTCCCCCGAACGCCTACTATCACTCCCTGTACCCCAAAATCATCCAGGACATCGAGGTGAGGCTGCTCACTCTCTCTGCACTGGTCTCGGCTCTTTGAATTGAAATCTGTCAATTGCCAGGCCCCGCTTCCTTGGTATTGGTTGTGTTTGTGCAGGTAGACCTCTCTGATTGGTGGTTGTGTGCTGGTAGACCTCTAATTGGCAGTTTGTGTGCTGATAGACCTCTGTATTTGGCAGTTTGTGTGCTGGTAGATCTCTGATTGGCAGGTTGTGTGCTAGCAGACGTCTCCGATTGGTGGTCTGTGTGCTGATAGACCTCTCTAATTGGCAGTTTGTGTGCTGGTAGACCTCTGATTGGTAGGTTTTGTGCCGGCAGACCTCTCTGATTAGCAGTAGTGTTGGGAATCTGTTTCAATTTCGATTTCGATTTAATTTAATCGATTCATGGATGCAAATCTGATTCCATTCTCAAGTTACAATTGATTTCATGGTATGTGGAACATGAATACATAAAGGAAAAACATTGAAACTACATTTGCCCAGATATTGATGCGATGGGGCCTCTAGTTCAGCAGTGGATCACAGATACTAGTTTAGGTGCTTCACCGATACGAACTTACACTCCTGTAGCTTGACATAAGGACATTTTCATTTTTAAACCAATATCGGCATCTACTGGACTTTTTTTTAAAAGTATCGCTTTGGGTCATGATTTCGACGCGTCAATTTTGCTCGTAGTTTTTGCCATTTGTTTTGAGGTAGAAGGTTTTCATTTTCATTCACCAGGCAGCACTTGTTGTCTATCATTTTGAGTTTAGCAATAAAATGTGTTAATTCGCCTGAATGAATTATTCCCAGAAACAATATTTTAAGATCTTATTCATGAAAAAAGTGCATAAATAATTTTGGTAGCCTATTTTTACCCTACTACGGTAATATCTATAACCACTCACCACCTGCGACGAAAACTTGACCATTGTCTGTATACAGTGATTTATTATTTTATTTTATTATCAGAAATTTGTTTTCTTTGCTTTTTGGCCTGTATATGGCCAAAATATTTAGGTTTTCCATCAGCATAAAATTTTGTCCTTACAAAGCCCTGGTATAAACTGTTCTGCTTTTGGAAGAGTAATGTAGACGGGCAGATTATTGGTATAAGTGCATCAAAAATTTGGCCTTCTTTCCTACTTAAAGGAAGTTGATCTGAAAATACAGTACATTAACCAACAGGACAATGGCATGCAATTTTGAGAGGTCACATGAAGTTCAATAATGCTGAATAATGCAATTTATTGCTCTTGGATAATACAACAAAGCAAATGAGTGTAAAGTGATTCATTTTCATGTAAAGCTCAACTGCAAACCAACACCACTCTCCTGTGACTCCGCAATAGCTCTGTTCATTTGTGTTTTTCATTGTTTCTGAGTATGCTTTTTTTGGCACAATTTCAGAGAAAGCCAGATATTTCCTTCAGATCTGCATATCTCTTTTTTTTTTTTTTTTTGTTGGACATCGCATTACCAAGCTATATAGCTAGAAACATATCCAACGAATTTGACAAGACTCTGCACGAGGGGGGAGAGTCATGTCAATATATAAAGGTGACATCTTCTTGATAACTTTCTCGTTCAAAATGCGATACAACACAAAGTTTGGGTCTATAAAATCCTTTATTTCATAATTCATTATAGAATCAGGTCAGCCTATAATTTTTTTTGCATTCCTCGAGAACATCAAAACTGGAAACGATCTTCGCTGCTGACTGACTGTGGCGACAATGTCGATGACTTTAGTCGGGTTGCCCCAACACTGGCAGATTGTGTTCTGGTAGACCTCTGATTGGGGATGTGTGTTGATGGACCATACTCATTGGCAATTGGTGTGCTGGTAGAGCTCTCTGATTGGCAGTTTGTATGCTGTAGACTTCTCTGGTTGGCAATTTGTGTGCCAGTATACCCCTCGTATTTGAGGTGTGTGCGCTGGTAGGCCTCTTATTGGCAGTATGTGTCCTGGTAAGCGTCTTTGATTGGTGGTTTGAATGCTGTAGACCTCTCTGATTGGCGGCTTGTATGCTGGTAGAGCTCTCTGATTGGCAGTCCGTGCGCAGTAGACCTCTATAATTGGCTGTTTGTGTGTGATGTGTTGTTTCCTGCAGACGATCGAGACAAACTGGCGCTGTGGCAGACACTCCCTGCAGAGGATACAGTGTCGCTCTGAGAACAGTAAGGGGGTGTACTGCCTGCAGTACGACGATGACAAGATTATCAGCGGCCTGAGGGACAACTCCATTAAGGTGTGTGTGTTCTTGTACTTACTACAAGGCGAGAACCAAAAGATATGTATTTCTTTCTGAGTGGGGAAGTGTCCTCACAACTACAAAGGCAAATTTTAACTTATTAGTTAAGGTTAGTGGTTAGGTTAGAATTCAGGATAGGTTAAGGTTAGAGTAAAGGTTTGGGTTAGGCATGTGGTGCTTATTGTTAAGATTAGGGAAAGGCTGTAGAGGCACTTGACTTAATGAATGGAAGTCAACTTAATGTCCTTACAAGAATAGAAGTATAAGGGTGTGTGCGTGTGTGTAGGTCTGAGATGAGCAATCTCATAGGGGCATGTAGATCTTGAATCTTTAGTGTGTGTGTGTGTGTTTAGATCTGGGATAAGCAGTCTCTGGAGTGTCTGAAGATTCTGACGGGACACACAGGCTCAGTGCTTTGCCTGCAGTACGACGAGAGAGTGATCGTCACCGGCTCCTCCGACTCTACTGTGCGGTATGATACTGTCTCACACACTCATGCGCACACACACACACACACACACACACACACACACACATATCCAGAAAAAAATTGAAAATTAAATAATGGCAACTCTGCAATACACAATTCAATTTTTCCTTTATTGGGAGGGGGGGTCCTTGAAAACCCCCCCAGGTTTTCAGCCATTTGTTTTGGTTTAATTTTACAGTTGAAACATTGTAACTAAAGAATAAAGAAATGACAAGCATTGATTTCTTGTTCTGGTCATTGTTGTGTCACGCAGGGTGTGGGATGTGGTCTCAGGTGAGGTGCTGAACACGCTGATCCATCATAACGAGGCCGTTCTGCACCTGCGGTTCTGCAACGGTCTCATGGTGACGTGTTCAAAGGACCGCTCCATCGCCGTGTGGGACATGGCCTCTCCCACGGACATCAGTCTCCGTCGCGTGCTGGTGGGACACCGTGCCGCCGTAAACGTCGTCGACTTCGACGACAAGTACATCGTGTCCGCCTCGGGAGACCGGACCATTAAGGTGCACTTCCTGCATATCACAAACCAATCGCAATACGGGCCCGGCTGGCTACATATCACAATTTATATCTCAACATGGACTCACTTAGCACTTTATTAGGAATACCTGCTTTCATCTCGCAATTATCCAGTTCACCAATGATGTGGCAGCAGTGCGATTCATAAGAAGCTGATACTCATGTCAAACATAAAGGGCAAATATACACTGCCCGGCCAAAAAAAAAAGTCACCGTTTGGAAATTAATGAACAAATTCTATAATTGGATCATTATTGCGGTTACTAATATGTTTCAGCTGGCAATAATCATTTTTCCCCTGACTGATGAAGCACGTCGCTACTCATTTCTCAAAATCATGTCGGAAGACGCATCCCTTGCTGGTGGAAAAGATGTTACAGTATTTCAGAACAGGCAACTTATTGGCCTGTATTTAGCAAACTCATGAATGCAAAAACAAGTATGAGGAATCATTTTTACAAACATATTTGCCACCACAAAGTCCTGATCTTTTACTGTGTCTAAGTTATTGGGATGTGCTCAAGAAAGACCTTTGAGTGGTTCAACCATTATGTCGAGAAGACAAGATCTCGGCCAAAAATTATGGCATGTATGATCGAAAATAAATGTTCTGGCATTGCATATAGTTGTCAAAACAATGACAAAATGAATTTGCACTGTAATCAAAGCTACTGGGGTTCCAACTAAATATTTGAGTATGCGACTTTTTTTTTTGGCCGGGCAGTGTATGATCTCTATGGCTTTTACATGTCCTACTTGTTTTTGCTTGAAGAACTGGTTTGAGTTTTTCTGAAACTGTTCATCTCCTGGGATTTTAACGTGCAACATTCTCCAGAGTTTACATGGAACGATCAGGTAAACAACACAAGACATCTCTTGAGCGGCAGTCGTGCCTTGTTTAACGAGGGTCCTGGGAGAAACAGCAGACTGGTCTTCGTGGACAGAAAGGCTGCGGTTACTCTGATAACCACATTGACCGCTACTGTGGTGCGCAGAAGGGAATCTCAGGATGCGCAACACTTCGGCCCTTGAGACGAGCGGCCTGCAGGCCACCCAACATCAGGCTCTAGTCCTGCCGGCCAAGAACAAATCTGAGGCTGGAAGGGGGCGCAGATGCACCAAAAGTGGGGCATGTTTCCCAAAAGCTTAGTTGCTAACTATGTTAGCAATAAATAGTTTGATCCAGAGCTCTGGTTCAAGCTCTGTAAGTTGCTGACATAGTTAGCATGATTATCAGTTGTGTATTAGAATATGTGTATGATGTCTGATATCTGTATCAGAGTAGCTATGTTAGCAACTGACGCAGTTACATATTAGCAACATGGCATAGTTAGCAACTCTGCTTTCGGGAAACTCACCCCTAGACGGCGAAGGATTGGAACCGATCAGTGTTTGAACTCCGCAGCCTGTATGAGTATTGCTGCTGATCATGTGTAGCCCTATAGTTTACATAATTTTCTTATGGCTGCTTTCAGCACGATAAGTGCTGTGTCACAAGACAGATTTTTTCACAGTGGTTCTGTGAGCATGAAAACTCAGTAAATTCATCATGTGCTTTACTGGGCACCCAAGTCAACAGAGCTGAATCTAATAGAGCATATTTGGGATGTGGAAGAACAGATTTGCCGCAAGGCTGTGGAGTTTACCTTTCCTCAGAAATTATGTGATGCAGTTGTGTTCACCTTTACTAGGCGACTTTGTGTGGAATCCATGCCCCACGTGTGACTCAAGCTGTTCTGAGCGCTAATGGGAGGCCCTACTCTGTATTCATGCAGTGTTCCTCATAAAGTGCTTGATGAGTGTATATCGCAACATGTCTTACAATAGAGTCAGCTAATTGGTCGTCACAACGGCCTTCATTTATCAAACGTGCGTACATCAAAAAAAAAGGTGTGCGCCAAATCTCCCGCAAGGATCGGCATTTATCAACCTGAACGTGAGGGAACGCTCCGCAAAAATCTCACGCCAGGTCTGACCAGGTGCACGCAGATTTAAAACCAGCGAACAACATGCAGGAATGAGTGCAGCTGTCAAAATGAGTCATAAACCATATGCAGCGATGCGGACGTCATGCTGTTGTTGCTCTTATTAGAAAAATGAATAAATGGTCTAAATGGATAAATTGGCTAAATTAATAAATGAATGAATGAATAAATTAGACACCTGTGTTGATAAATTAATTAAACTTATATTTTGAGACAACCTGCTTGTCAGGCCAGACGGCTGACAATTACAATCAATTTGATTTGGTGCAGTATGTGGCTTGGCAGATATGCAGTGAGGTATGTCAGACGCTCATCCAGTCAGATATATACTGAACAACAAAAGAAACGCAAGTTAATTAAAGGCAGACTGGAAAATAAGTTTGCACGTAATTATTTTAGAAAAGCAAATTTATTACTAGCGCGTGCACATTTACACTGGTTTCATCAAACGTTTCTTTATTTTGCGGTCACTTTGACTGAGTAACCATAAGAGTACATTGACTACTAGCTAACTTGCGTTTCTTTTGATGCTCAGTATATAAAGGCCTACTGTAGGCCTACGGACACTTTGGCCATGATCACATTTTGACAATGACAGATCTTCTATTGTTATTGGAATAAACTTCTCTCCTTGAGGAACTTTCGGCACAGAGAATATCTCCTCCGGGAAAGTGACGAGTGGCTGCTCGTTTTGTGTGGCACCCAATAAAATGTCATGTAGTAATACTAATGAAAGTACAATGAAGAGTGATCCATGCAGACTGTATTTTAACAATTACCCACATGCAGCTCCGATCGAGGCGGTGGGGACTCCCCACCTATCAGTGTTGCCACGCGCTCCTCGAATGGTGACAGCTGGAGGTTTCAGCCTGATTGGCCTCCACCGGTCCGTGCGCTGCTGCGCCTGAGTACCGCAACCCGTTTTTTGGTGGCAACCTAAAAATTGGACCACTTTTTTATTCTACATGGAAGAATTTAGATTGTGTAATTATGTAGGCTATATAACCTGAAATATCATGGATCTATAAATTGATTTTATTAAGACCGATGTTATTTGAACTTACACGTGCAGCCAATGCTGAATGTTTTTCTTGGCCACACTTACAAGTGCGTAAGTTGATGACCATTCCAGTGCTGCTTATGGAAAGTAGCTACCACTTAAAATAAGTTCGGCCAAGAAAAAAAAAATGTAGCTTTGGCTAAAATTAAAATAAGTGTGGGCTATGGAGAAATGTGCATCTTGGTTACACTTAAAAGCGCGTCAAACGCAAATTTCAATGAATTTTTATGCTTGGACGCACTTGAATAAGCGCTAATAGTCACTTCGATTTATTAATGAATTAAATCAAATGTCTGCTGCACTCCGGTTTTCCACCTTGACGGTGTTTTTCGCGGCAGCAGTAGTTTTCCAAACTGCAGCCTTCTGGGCTCCCTTTTTGCCTCTCTTAAGGCTTCCAAATAAATTTTTTTTTTTTTTCTCCACTTCGGACGTGATAATTTATATTTCCTCCTCAGTGAAGTCAGTGAAGTTCTTTCTTTTTTGCCGTCTTTCAAGAGTCTATGTCGTAAAGTGGGCATGACTATGCCTCCCGGAGCATGAATTTATAAGGGCGTGTCATGTAAATTACAATGTTTTCAGCTGCCAGATTTATCAACGCCACGCCAGTTCTACACCGAAATCTGCGACGTAAACACTTTTAGTAAATCAGACGTGGCACCTGGCGAAAGCTGATATTTACACCGGAATCTACACCAGACCCTACGCAAGTTTGATAAATGAGGGCTACTGTGTATCACATTAGTGGTCCGGCTAGCTGATTATGACATTGTATCGCAATAAACACTAGATTCTAGAACACTAGAAACCACTGTCAACATGCACTACCAGTCAGTTTTTGCACGCCCCAATATTTTCTATAATTGTAACCTTTTTCAATATTTTGTTCTTGTGTAACAGTCTCATATTGGCTGATTAACAGAAAGGTTGGAAATCTGAAGCTCAATGTATAAACCATGTATATTACAAAATAAACTAAGAAAAAGCAGGATCAGTCATTTTGTCAGTATTTTAGCTGATTAGTGACGATGGTCTAATTCAGTGCTTCTCAAACCTTTCCTGGAGAACCACCTGTCCTGCATGTGTTAGATCTCGCCCTGCTCCAGCTCAGGAGATTCAAATGATCTACTTATTATCAAGCAGCTTCAGGGGATTGATGGCGAGCTGATCATTTCAATCACCTGAGCTGGATTTCTTGTGGATTTTTCTTGTAAATTTATTTTTTGTAATAAACTAGTATTGGGTTCCAGTGATTTCTTTGTTGTAAACATGCATGTAAGATTAAGACTTGACAAGATCTTGGGGGTGAGCAACAACTTTTGACTGGTAGTGAATTAAGTACAGTTTAAACTATTAAACCTTGCTTTCACTTCCTACACCTTTGACAACATTGTGTTTTGTGACATGATGGCCACATCTCATGCGAGATGGCACGATATTGGACGGCTATTGCAACATGTATTGTGATGCAGACAGCACGAGTGGTATATCGCAATTGATTCATCACAGTGCAGCTCTGGCTTGATACAGGCCTGGGTAGCTCTACATTGTAATCACCACAGCTATCACAATCCAGCTCTGGTTAGTTGTATATCATGACATGCATCTTTTTTGTTGGTCTAGCTTGCTATATATTGCAATATGCAGATAAATGCAGGGCTCCGCCCACTGTATATCACAACATGCGCCTAAAGTCGAACCAGCATTGCGATGCACGTCAAATGAAGCTAGCCAAAACTGTTTAGTAATACATGTTGCAATGTGCAGATAAATGCAGGGCTTTGCTCACTGTATATCACAATATATATTACACAGTTTTGGCGAGCTTCATATGACGTATCGCAAAGCAGGTGCGACTTTGGGCACACCGCAGCATGCTTTGCAGCACAGGTTCGGCTGGGTGTGTAGCAGAACGGGAATCACAACATCTGAGTCACACGGAAGGTAATGTTATTTCATACCATCTTGCAGGTGTGGAGCACCAGCACGTGTGAGTTTGTTCGCACTCTAAACGGACACAAGCGAGGAATCGCCTGCCTGCAGTACAGAGACCGACTGGTGGTCAGCGGCTCCTCCGACAACACCATCAGGTCAAGGAGTGTGTGTGTGTGTGTGTTTGTGTGTGTGTGTGTGTGTGTGTGTGTGTGTGTGTGTGTGTGTGTGTGTGTGCGTGCCTGCGTGTGTGCATGCATACTTGAGTGCATTTATTGTAATAAATAATAATGATAATAATAATAATTTGCCTCTGCGCCTGCTAATGCCTTTCTGTGTGTAACTGCTCTGCAGGCTGTGGGATATCGAGTGCGGAGCGTGTTTACGGGTCCTGGAGGGGCACGAGGAGCTGGTTCGCTGCATTCGATTCGACAACAAGCGAATCGTCAGTGGAGCCTATGATGGGTAAGGGGCACCACAGCAAAAACACACAAACAGAGAAACACGCTCACTCCTGCCCTCTCTCACACACGCATATTCAAACACACGCAAACACATGCACATACTCACACGGGCTCACATGCACATGCACTCACTCACACATGGCGTCGTGCTCAATCATTCCTCTGTAGGTTAGATATTGGTCATAGTGTACACTCATTCTTCTGCAGGTTAGATACACACTGTAGTGTACACTCATTCCTCTGTAGGTTAGATATACACAGTTGTGCTCACTAATTCCTCTATAGGTTAGATATATGGAGTTGTGTTCGCTCAGTATTATGTAGGTTAGATACTCAGAGTAGTGCCCACTCATTCCTCTGTTAGTTAAATATATGGAGTAGTGCTCACATATTTCTCTGTTGGTTCGGTGAGTAGTGTTTTAAGTCAAAGTAGTGTTCACTCATTCGTTGTCAGATATACAGAGTTGCGCTCGCTCATTAGGGGCCGTTCACACTTAACGCGCTTTATTGCAAGGTACGGCTGTCCTGATTTTTTTTTGAAGCCAAAATTGTAAAAAGTACTGGATGTGTGTCTTCTGCGGTTGCTAATTCACGGTCCTGCCACTCACTTTGGGATCTATTCTCCCATTTGCGCGCAAGTCCTTTTTTACGCGATTTGAGTTAAGCGCATTTGAGTTCCGCGTATTCTCCCCTACGCGCTTCGATCACGCCCACAGCGCTTAACTTCAGAATGTAGTCGGCCTTATGAAAAAGGTGTGACTAATCCAAAAGAGAGGCAGACTCTGTACCATTGATCTCTGTATCTCATTGATTACAGCTATCAGGAAAACATGGAACAAGGATTTTCTGATTAACCATGAAAATGCAGTTGTAGTCCATGGAAAACGCAGACCAGACTTTAAATTTGAATTTGCCACTGTAATAGTTGGCCTACGTATGTAGCCACCATGACATTAAAGCAATGCAAACAAAAAAATTGCTGCAATAATGGAATAACAAATAAAGAATTTAGCGCAATTAGATCATTGAAAATGTGCCCCTCCTACACCAGCCTATTTGTTCTGTGGAAGACAGGGAAGAAGACAAATGAAGAGAACATTCTAGTCATACAAAAATCACAATCAAGGACTGTTTATATGATATAATTTAGAAATTGCGCACTTGAAATCTCGAACTACTCTGATGTCAGGTTTGCAACGAAAGGACATGGCAATGCTTTAACAAACAAAGGATTCTAACCCCGCACACGGTCTTCCGCCCGCCCCAAAATCGCCTCAACAATATCATATCCATAGCCTATTATGTCCCATTTGATTTGAGAGGCACATTCACTTGAACTTATGCCTAATACTTTATTATAATCAATTATCCCATTTACTGATAATGATTCTTCCCATGTCGGCTATTCTTTATTGGCTAAAATTGATTAACAAATGGGTCATGCTTTGGTATTGGCTTCGGTAGGGCTCAATTTGGAGTATATGATATCTTTATTCACACATTAAAATACAAGGGAATTTCATTGGTAAAAAAAAAAACATATTTACATAGACGTTAATTAATACAGACATCCTCAATTAGAAAATCAATCTCCTCCCTAGTGAGAATATCACACCTTCATAGATTATCACGAACATATAGGGCAGTCAGATTTGTTAATAGAACATGAAGAGAACGATGGCTGATCCGAGGAAGAAAGCTGTGAATTGTTCTGGATGTGGCTTAGGTGGGGAGATGTAAGCGCAGTGTCCTCGATTTAAAGCATAAATGGAGAGATCTGCAGGGCGCTGTAGAAGCCAGGCTCTCCGCACACCAGAGAAGTGTACACGCAACCATGGGTGCAGATTCCGGGGGGACGGTGAAAAACATGAATTGTCCCTCCTAATAAAAATATCCTTAATGATCAAAATTGAGCAAAATCACTTTTGTGAACTGTGTCAGACACCTTGACACAGGCGCCTCTGATATGTGCATGACATCACCAGCCACTCTCTGGAACGACCCAGATGCGCAGTTGTGACCTCGATGACCACATGTATGTCTTGTGGATGATTGTTGTGGCTGGATAGCAGTTCATCCACAAGTCTGTAAAGAGATGATTGCCTCACGGTCCAGACAAAAGTGCTGGATGCACTCTGTGTCTGTTAGTCCCAGGATGTCCAAACGAAGCCGATATATGCGTGCTCGTCCTCGTCCTCGTCCTCATCGCGCTCCTCTTACTCTTTCCCAATCACGCAAGAGTGCAAGCAAATGCAGAACTGGCATTTTGGTTTTAGATTTTGAGGGCATGGTAGAATGATGGTCTTATGTATACTCGTATTAATTCATTGCTATGTGTTTTTTTTATGTGTAATTGAACTAATTGGAGAACAGGCTGTTGCGCAATATCATGTTATTATTTGGTTTAATAATTTATTATGGTTATGAGAAATGTAGTTTAGAAATAAGGATGAACAATCGAATATTGAATGTCTCAACCTTTACCATGTTAAATTAAATAAAATTAATGTTAAAATTCGGCCTACAACCGACATCAAACGCAATATTCAGTTTTGCCTCATATTGGCGCTTGACCTTAACTCTTTAATCCCTAGTAGCTATCTTACACTGCTGCCCTAGCAGCCACTGACCCCTGGTGCTCTAAGACAATATGCCTGGTGTAGCTTTCTTAATACTTAATATTTATTTTCCAAATTTTCAGAACTTGTTCCAAATAGTTTAATCCTTATTCACACTAAAAATTAATTAAAATTAAATTAAATTGTCTTTTGTCCAGCTCATCACATAAACTATTTTCAAATTTGTTTCTATTCAGTGTTTTACATAACATTGTGCTATCTGTTCGTTTTTTGGTGTAATTAATCGTTAACGACCAAATGGAAAAAGTCCATTTCCGTCTTAGTTTCGTCAAGAATTTTTACTGGTCCGGGATTCCAAACAAAATTGGCAATATCTTGAGCAGTGAGCTGATGTGTCCATATATCTGCGTCTGGTTCCTGAGCTTCATCAATGCCGCCTTTTATCTGCATTGTTTTGTTGAACTCTGAACAGTCTCGCTAGGGGTACATCATCGTCACTGTCGTCTAGATCGTCTTTGAAATCACTCAGATCGATGTCCGACGCTTCCTCAAATAACCTATCTAGTCAATCCTGAGCTAACTCTAAATCGTTTTCAGTAAAACCATCAAATTTTGACCCACTACCATCACTAGAATTCATGTTTGTTTGTAAGAGAATCTCATTCATAAATTGCGTGAGACTTCGACTTTATATTGTAAAATGACCAATGAAAGAACGGTATATCGTTTTCGGAAGTTGTATAAAGCTTTATTAGACCCTTTCTGATTGGCTGGTATTCAAGGTTTTCCTCTGGAATGTCACATCTCGGCCAATCATGCATCGTTTCACAACAGGTAAATACCACGCCTGTAGTCGGGACTCGCCTGCACAGCGACCTAAATTATCATGACTGTAGGCGGTATCAGGGAGTAAAGGGTTAATACAGCCCTCAAAAGCGCAAAAAGTGCATAAGCCAGGGGCATAATATGCGTTATTTGCCTGAGAAACGCCCAGATTTTGGCCTTGCTCCACCTGAAGTGCGTAACGGCCTTCGGGGCAAGTAATGTACAGACTTAAAGCTGCAGTTGGTTACTATGAGGAGAGAGAGGACTTGGCATGAAAATGTGAAAAAACAAAACTTTCAGATCCCTTTCCCTCCCTCTCCACTGCACTCCTGCCCTAAGACCCTCCCCCAGAGGAAGCTGCGGTGCACGTGAGCTGTTATGCATGCGACTGTGGAGAGATTTTGCAAGTTCACATTATGAAAACGGCCAAGTTGCCGAGGCGAGACATTACTGTCGTGAACAGTCAACATTGCTGGGCAACAAACAAGCAGAAATAAATCATGTGGACATGGTAAGTAATCTACAGCAGTGTGTACTCAGTAAAAACCCAGCACACGCTTACTTCAGTAAGTTGCCCGTTTTTTTTTTTTTTTTTTTTGAGAGCAGAAACTGTCGTGAATCCTGCTGAATAGCCAGTAAAAAAACATGTATAACAGCATTTAGCTGTGACAGCACAGAAATGTTACACATATTTATGAGGACAACACAACCGATAAGACTGCCAGGTCACTTCATAAAGATACTTTCTACTACTTTCTAATGAAACAACGCCAGTAAAGTTATCCCCAGCATTGGAAACAAGCTAACAAGCTCGACTGCAACATCACATGCACTACGGAGTACTGTAGCAATTACAAGATGCTGGCTATTCGAACAGCAACTGTGCTTGTAAGCGATGTTCACTCGCTTATTTGCAGAGCGAAAATGAATTGTTGCCGGTTAGGGCTGGGGTCGGTGTATGTCAGCGACGCCAACTCGCTTATTTGCAGAGTATTGTGGAGCAAAAATGAACCAATGAATAAAGCAGGGGTTTACCTGTCAAGCAGAAAAGTCGCCAACTCTGTCGGTTTTTACCCCTCGGCAGACTCGGACACGCAGGTAACGACAATACCCCTACGGTCAGTCTGTCGTCCGTCCCTGATTTTGTCCAGGTCAGTACTTGGCAACTAATGATCAAAGCTTCACCAAATTTGGTATGGTAACTCAGTATGACCCATAGATGTGCAATGTCAGATTTTTGCTGGATTTCACCTTTGACCTTAGCGCTGTGACCTTAACCCTGGAAATCTTGTCCGGGTGACATTGTCCCGGCTAGTACTCAGCAACTAATGATCGCAGCTTTGCCAAATTTGGAATGATGGCTCAATATGACCCATAGATGTGCAACGTCAGGTTTTTTGCTAGATTTCACCTTTGATCTTCGCGCTTTGACCTTCACCTCGGAAATCCTGCCCGGGTCAGTACTCGGCAACTAATCATCGCAACTTCACCAAATTTGGTATGGTAACTCATTATGACCCATGCGTGTGCAACGTCAGGTTTTTTTTGCTGGATTTGATCTTTGACCTTAGCTCTGTGACCATGACCCTGGAAATCTTGTACGGGTCAGTACTCGTCAACTAAATATCGCAGCTTCACCAAATTTGGTATGGTAACTCACTGTGACACATAGATGTGCAACGGCATGTTTTTTGCTGGATTTCACCGTTTGACCTTAGCGGTGTGACATTGAGGCAGGAAATCTTGTCCGGGTCAGTACTCAGCAACTACTGATCGCTGCTTCACCAAATTTGGTATGGTAACTCACTGTGACACATGGATGTGCATGGTCATGTTTTTGCTGGATTTCACCTTTGATCTTAATGCTGTGACCTTGAGGCAGGAAATCTTGTCTGGGCCGAGGGGTATTCAGCAACGTGTTATGTTTCACCCTTCCAGATTTAGGAGTTCCCTCCACCTCTGAAAAGCCATTCCGATGTTCACTCTGGTTTTATCCCGGGCTTTGTCTAATTCTTTCTTTTGTACTTTTTTTCTTTCTTCTTGTCTTAGCCGTGTGTGCTGTTGTCGGTAGTGGAGGCATCTGTATTTTTTTTCCTCGCTGATGGCTGTTGCTGCGCCATAAGTTTCTCTAAGCTCCTGAACCCTCTCCTTGGAGCTTTGAGCTTGACTGAGCACTGGCGTGAACTGAGTAGGAAGGGGGAGGAGGCTGTCCGCAGCGCGTGCATATGCACGGTTTGACGGCTGTCAGACACCATCCTGGCTCTGATTGGTTCTTTTTAGTCGGCCCGAACGAATCTGCTAAATTGCAGTAGGAGCAGTAGGTGGGTTTAAAGGAGCCTTTTTTAAATTACAGAGAACTCGTTTTATGTAATACTGTCTGTACACAGTGACAGTTTTAGCAAAAATGAAAAAATTTACTTTTATAAGACTTAGCAACTGCAGCTTTAAGTAAAGGGGAGAACACACGTAGGCTGAAAAACGTGTAGCTACGTACTTTTTTCGACTTAAGCGCATGGGAGAATAGACCCTTTGCAAACATTCTAAGCAATGTTAATGGCTGTGGCAAACTAATTCCACTGCAGAGTCTGGTGTTTTGACTGTTATTTGAAATAACAGATAGGCAAAGAAGTTAGACGTAAAGTTATAAGGAAAATTGAACAACCTTTGTGAACTCCGTGTTTTAGGGACAAGACGGTGCTAACAGTATCAACAGATTTCTCTGCCATCTTCGATTACAGTCAACTTTAAACCCTTTGCGCAGAAGCTAAATCTGGCTAGTTATATATTACCCTATTCTTGAAAATTCAGCATTGAAATAGTCAAAAAAAAAAAAAAAAAAAGCCAAGAATTGAAAAATGGTTGGGAGTTAAAACGATACATTTCCAGGATCACGAACTCCTTGACCTCAAGTTTGCTTCATCTGAGTGTGATATTCAAAATTATCTCCAGGTTTATGAGCCAAATAAGATGGTTTTCCGAGTGGCTCTCCACGCTTGCTGAGCTCTCAAAATTGAGGACTTTCAAATCATAAAATAATGATATTTTTAATTCAAATGAACTCTTGACTCATGAAGTTCCATAAGAATGACTGATTATCTGGTGAAATTTTGCATGAGCATATCAACACAGGTGCAGATGGTTATCAGTGGTCACCAGTAACCTCTTCAATCAAAACACATTTTCTCCATGATAAAGTTTTGATTTTCGTCCATTCTTCTTGAGAACCCCAGTAGCCAGCGCTCATACTCAATAACCCCTTTGTGCAGAAGCCAAATCTGGCTATTTATGCGTTATCTTATTTAAAGCTTTATAATTCAAGATTGCAGCTTCACAGAAAGGAAGGGAATGGCTCCAAGGAGTCAAGACACTTGTAGCGTTTCGAATTCCTTCATATGTTCAGTTTATTTTCATGATTTTGGTCGAGAAAAGGGGCTGCAAACATAAAAGAATCTTAATGATAATTCAGCATTAAAGTTGGGGTTAAAACTATACATTTCTGGGATCATGAACTCCTTGAACACAAGTCCAAGTCATCTGAGTATAATATTCTAAATTAACTACTTTCTTGGCACCAAATAAGACTGCTATCCAGGTGGCTCCCCAAACTCTGAGATCCCTCAAAATGGCGCATGGTCAAATCATAAAATAATCATATATTTAACGCGAATCAACTTTTGGTGCATGAAATTCAATTTAAATTAATGATTTTCTGGTTGAATTTAATTTCAGTTTATCAATATAGGCGTAGTTGGATATCAGTGGTCATCAGTAACCTCTCCAAACACAAATCATGCCTTTTCTCCATGATAAAGTTTAGAATTTTATCCTTTTTTTTTTTTTTCCAGAGTCCCACAAGCCAGCGCACTTACTCATTAAAGGAACTGCTTATTTAACGGTCAGAACATTCAACCTGCAACGAAAAGCTAGCAGTTCCTACTTTCGAGCTCGCCGCCTTATATAAACACTTTCCACACCTTTATAAGGAACAAATATAACTCGACAACTCAGTAATATGTGAAATATACTTTATATTTTAACAGAACAGACATTCCACTACTAGGAAAAAAACAAAATGCCCCAACATACAATAGCTATGATGAACAAAGACTAACGGTTACTCTTGCTAACTAAAGAGACAAACAGGCTCTGTGATCATCGTGGCTATGGCAAAAAGGAGTATAGAAAACAGCTAGCCAGCTACCCATAGTTTAAAAAATCCATGAAATTGCACATACCCATAGTGAACAAATGCAGTTCTTCATTGAATCCCTCCTCCAGAGACACAACTGTATCGGGTAGACGGAAACCTCCAGTCCTGTTTCATTCAGAAAAATTCCCATTGACCATATCCATGCCTCCTTTTAAATCCCGTAAATATAACTGAACACTTCAGGCTGGTTTTAGGAGTCTTTTTTTTTTTTTTTTTAATCACTTTATTTGCAGCTACGCAATCGTGCGCAACATAAATATGATACAACTTACCTTGCTGTTGCGCAGAGGTTTGTATAGTCTTCTTTTTGTCCAATCAATGTCTTTCAGTTACTGTGGAAAGTTTTAACTCTCTGGGATTGGATAAGAAACTAGTTAATTAATACATCATAACCAGGGAAGATTTACGTGGGCGTGAACTATAAGTGTGCAGTTGCGCAGATGAGCCTAAGTAAATAATTGAGTGATTGGCTATCAACTTCAGTTAATTGATGGATGTGAGGTAGCGCTTAATTTGACGATGGAGGAATCTATGCCTAAATCCACGGTAGGGAACTGCTCGTTTTCCATATGTGATACCTATTATTGATAGTAGAATGACACAGTATCAACATCATGTTGAATTTTTGTGATAGAAAACCATTTTTTTTTTTTTTTTTAACTTCTAATTGGGATACCATTGGCTCACTTTAGCTGAAGTGGTTTCTACCGATGACAACAATTTTTTTTCTGTAGCAAGAGATCAATTTTTGAACTGCTGGGTACATACCATGGATAAGTATATTGATTAGTTTGCACATCAGGCTTGGCTGAGGTGTTTAATTCATGCAACTCCTGAAAAACAGGGATATGAACTCATCAGTATTCTAAACCACGTTCGAGCTCGGCTTGCTAGTGAATATTCAATAACTGATCCGGGTGTGCCATCTAGTGATAGAATACTGTAACTGCTTGCAGAAATTTGCAGCTCCATGTCCATGTGCGGACATATCTGCAGAAAAGGGTTGAAGGAACTTCTTATTTTATGGTCAGAACGTTCAACTTGCTACGAAAAGCTTGCTGTGTCCACCTCCAAGTACCCAAGTGAAACACAAACTTGCATAAATGGTTACCACACCCTTGTGAGGAGCTAGTATAACTCCCTAACACAGTAATATTTGAAATATACCTTATTTTTTTACAAAACAGACATTCAACTATCAAGAGAAAGCAGACTGTACGCGACCTAGATTGAACAGAATCGGAGCGACGAACGCAGCTGGGGGTTTACCTAAGTCCTTGAGCTGTTCGCACCATAAATCAGCGAAAATCTAGGCATTCTAGGTTGGGGAAAATAGGAAACAGATTGGTGAATTTTGGGAAGATATGTTCTCTAATTCAGAGATATTTGTCACAATTGAGGAGGAAATGCAGCTCGGTCTCCTCTTGCTCTTGGTCACAGTGAGAGCACAGCCTCTCCTCCCTGGGCAGCCAGGCCTGCCTGCGTCGACCCGTCTCTATCGCCAGGCTGTGGTCACTAAGGTTGCTCATCGCCTCTCTCTCGCTCCACAGGAAGATTAAAGTCTGGGATCTGCAGGCTGCCCTGGACCCCCGAGCCCCCGCCAGCACCCTCTGTCTGAGAACACTGGTGGTGAGTGTCTGTATGTCTGTCTCGGTCTGTATGTCAGCCTGTCTCTTTGAGAATACTTGCCTATCTGTCTGTCTGTCTGCAAGGATGTCTGCATGTCTCTCTGGGTATGCCTGTTCATGAGTCTGTCCGTCTGCTGGTGATGATGATGATGATGGTGATGACGTCGATGACGTTGTTGTGTTTTGTTGCAGGAACACTCCGGTCGCGTTTTCCGGCTGCAGTTTGATGAATTCCAGATCATCAGTAGTTCCCATGATGACACTATTCTAATATGGGACTTTCTGAATGTGCTGCCCAATGGGCAGTCAGAAGGGCGATCCCCTTCACGAACATACACCTACATCACCAGATAACAGGTACTTACACTTGAATTACGAGATTACTGGTGCATACGCCTACATCATTAGATAAAAGGTACTCAAACCTGCATCACTAGATAACAGGTATATACACCTACATCACCAGATAACAGGTACTGAAACCTGCATTACGAGATTACTGGTGCAGACGCCTACATCACCATATAATGGGTATTTACACTTACATTACCAGGTAATGGCTACATACACCTCCATCACCAGCTAACCGGTTCATACACCCACATCACCAGATAATGGGCACATGTACCAGCATCCTTAGATCACAGGTAAATGCACCTACAATCACCAGACAACAGATACTGTATGCACGCACATGTGCCCACACACACACATACACACACACACACACACATGCTGGCTGATCTTATCATAAAATGGGATTAAAACAGGGTTATGGATATAAATTTACAAAAACACATGAAAGCATTGATGATGGGTTTAAAACTGGGAAAATGGTGTGGCAGAGGGAGTGGCTGCTGTGGAGTTAGACCCAGTTTGACATTCTTATGAAGGGTTCTGCCTGGTCCCACCAGCCCTGCGATGAAAGGAACACAAAACACATACAGCGTTATACTGTCCTTCTACCTGTCGAGACCGCAGAGACATCCAGGAACATAACACATTGTTTTTCTAAACTTGTGAGGACCAAAAGATTATTTTTTACACAAAAATCCTGTTAACCTGCCCCAACCCCAAAATGAACCCCAATCTTAATCCCTGTCCAAACATTAACCTTAGTCTTAACCCTAACCAACAAACCACCAAACCCTCATCTTCACCCTCACACCACCCTCACCCACACCCCTAAGCCAATGCCTACTGCAACTTTTAGAGATACACACATCTCCCAGAACTCTTAAGAGATGCGCGCACATCTCCTGCAGCTCTGAGAGATGCGCGCACATCTCCTGCAGCTCTGAGAGATGCGCGCACATCTCCTGCAGCTCTGAGAGATGCGCGCACATCTCCTGCAGCTCTGAGAGATGCGCGCACATCTCCTGCAGCTCTGAGAGATGCGCGCACATCTCCTGCAGCTCTGAGAGATGCGCATATCTGCTACAAATCTTAGACCTACTCACGTCTCACAATGCTTTGAGATACACACATCCCACCCAAATATTGGAGATTCACTTATTTCCAACTACTCTCTGAGATAAATCCATATCCTACAGCCCTTAGAGGTACTGGCATCTCCTACAGACTTTTAGAGATGCATTACCTGCGAATTCTGAGAGAAACATGTCCTACTACCCTTTGAGATGCTCACATCTACAACCCTAAAGATTAACCTCAGCAAGAGTTTTAAATTCTTACAAAAAAGTTCTTAATGCACAAAAACTTGAGCTCATACACACAGCTTATTAATCTCAGGTATGTTGTTTGTTGTTTTTTTTTTTTGCAGTGCGGGGAGTGAGTAGCTGGGGGCACTATTTGTGTGAGTGTATGAGCGTGTGTGTGCGCGAGTGCGTGTGTGCATGCCTGTGCGTGAAGGTGTGAGTGCCTCCTTGTCTCAGCTCGACTCATCCTGTGAAGGGTCAGGGGGTGCACTTCCCCCTGCTGGCCTATTTGAGACTGAAGGACAGACGTACAGACCAATCATTACCTGAGGGAGGAGGAGGGGGAGGTGCTACGCTTACAAAGGCTCTGCCCCCAGTCCCAGGATTCCATTTCAGCCTGCAGCACCATGCCTTTGAATAGGCTCTCCTGTCTCCTTCTCTCACTCCCTCACTCTCTTTCATTTCCTCTGTATCGTTATCTCTCTCCTGCCCTCTCATTATCTCTTTCTCCTGAACTTTCCATCCTTCTCTCTGTGTCCTTCTCTCCATCTCTCCCTCTCTCCATTTTTCTCTTCTCTCCATCTGTCCCTCTCTCACCACCTCTTCATCTGTCCCTCTCTCTCCATTTCTCCATCAGTCCCTCTCTTGGAACCTCTCCATTTGTCCCTCTCTCTCCATCTCTCCCTCAGTTCCACTCTCCATCTCTCCCTCAGTTCCTCTCTCCATCTCTCCTTTTATTGCTTTCTCTCATCTCTCCCTCTCTCTCCAATTCTCCATCTGTCCCTCTCTTGCAATCTCTCCATTTGTCCCTCCGTCTCCATCTCTTAATCTGTACCTCTCTCCCCATCTCTCCCTCAGTTTCTCTCTCCATCTGTCCCTCTCATCTCTCCCTCTGTCTCTCTCCATTTATATTTCTGTGCCTCTCTCCATCTCTGTCTGTTCCTCTCCCTCTCCCTCTGTCGATCTCTCCATCTCTCCCTCTATCCCTCTCTCTTGTCCTTGCTCAGTTGGAGTGGGGTTCTGCTGTTTTCTATGTAAAATTGTAGATTTCTTCTCTCTGTCTGCTTGCCTGTAACTTGGAGCTGAAGTTTAGCTGTAAACAGAATTGTCTTGTCCAAATACGTGTTGTATATTGAAAATGATTTTTTAAAGATAAACATTATTAATGACAATAAAGTATGTGACTGTGAAGCCTGGGTGACTCTGTGTGCGTGCGTGTGTGTGTGTGTGTGTGTATGTGTGTATGTGTGTGTGTGTGCGTGTGTGTGCGCGTGTGTGTGTGCGTGTGTGTGCGTGTGTGTGTGTGTGTGTGTGTGTGTGTGTGTGTGTGTGTGTGTGTGTGTGTGTGTGTGTGTGCTTGTGCGTGTGCCTGTGTGCGTGCGCTTGTGTGTCTGTTTTCCTTGAACTCAGAAAGAAATGTCATTCCCACCTCTGCCTCAATTCCTTACTTCACTCTCTCCAATTTACATCCTTGGTTACTATGGATGGCCTGCTATATTAAGCCAATATCTCCTTTACCAGTTTCTTAAGTCTGTGCTGAAAAGTTGTCAGTAATTCGGTCGCAGACTGCATGCTCCTGATTTCACAGTGCCTACTGTTCTCCAAATACTCCACCAAGGGGTGCGATTGCTGCTTTTCAGTTCTGATGCGACCAGTCTCGTTTCCTCAGTGTCAAACTGTATTTGTTTTTGCAGACTACAGATTTATTTCTGTCGAATTGTAGATCACGCATAACCAGAGAACAAAAGACAATAAATTCTTGATCATGTGTGTAAATTCAATTTTGCTTTAAAAATCAAACTTCGTGTTAAAACCTTTCAAACTGTCCTCTGTGGATCCCCTCTCCACAGTTCTCGCTCTCTACACCTCTCTCTCCAAAGCATGTCTTTTCCGTTCAGAGAATTTGCACTTCATTCTGCCTGCTTTTTACCATTCTGAATGAACAGCTGTTTGGGTCCTCTCGCAGCTGTGACTCCTATAACCTTCTCTGTGCCACTCATTGAAAATAGATGCATGATGCAGGGAACTCGAGTCAAAGCTTCATTCTCCTGGTGGAGCTGCGACGATGGATCACATAAAATGCTTATGAAAACGAGGAGTCGTATCAGCATTGAAATCTGCATCAGTTAATGAGAGGAACTTCCGCCCCCATCAGGACCGCTAGGGAAACAGTGTCCTCTTCCGGCCAGCAGTGAAAATGCAGCTACTGACGGCGCAACTTGAAATACCCATGTGTACCATGGACACAGCACCCGGATAGGAAAATTGAGGCAAATAGACTACCCTTTCGGTTTCAGGACGTGAAAAAGGGAAATTCGGAGTGCGCATGAGCACTGAACTCTTTGTATGGCAGAATAAAAACCGGAGACGGTTCACAAGGCTACAGTCAGCAAGAGGGAGCAATCTCTCAATCTAGGGATTGTGAATTGAGAAAGATTTGGATGTACCACACTCAAAGCTCAAAAAGGAAGAATTAGGTGAAGCAATAATGGAAAAAACGTCTGCTGTTAAAACAAATACTTGTACACTACAGACGCATCCCCATTTACAGTCCGGTCATACTGAAATACCACGAGAATTTGGTAACTTAAAACATACGAAAAGTAGGTTGACATGGTTTTCATTTCACTGCCTGCAATGATCATTTAATTTTTTGGGTTTTTTTTTTTGCGACTTCGATTACATGATGACTTGCTATGTATAGCCAACAAAATTTTATTTGCTTTTCAGCAGGGCCGCATTAAAGAACCATGGGCCACCATTTTCAAGGCCATCACAAGTACCATCACAATTACACTACTGACCTGTCCCATCTGCGCAACATCAGCCCTTCTTACTTTCTATGCAATAATGTATCAACAATATCTTGTCACAGCAGTTTCAATTCATGACTATTATAGCACAAAATACTTTTATCATAGAGAGGCTTACATATATTCAATAAAATTATACAGAAATTGCATCACCAAAAAGAATGAGGACAACCATAGGCGCCTACACCTACAGGCAAGTCAGGCGAATGCCCCCCCACTTTGAAAAGTGGGGTGGCAAAACTACTATTTTGCCCGCCCCCCACCCCACTTTTTTCAGCTATTTTAAAGTCACAGCGTTGTTATATAATATTTGCTTGAATAAATTTGATTTTAAATAAATCATATTTAATTAAAAATAAAATAAATACATTTTATTTGCATTTAAATAATCGCATTTGAATTATTGTCCACCTCCTTTTCAACCCAAGTGGGATATTCCAACCCGGACTGCGGCGAGGACAGAGCAGTCACTGCACCACGCAACAGCAGAACTAGTGCCACGGTTCGCCATTCGTTGAGATGAAGTGAACCACAAACTAAAAACGCCATGAAGCACTTATTTAGGTTAAGAAAAGGAAAAAGCCTTTAGAGGCATTTTTCTCTGAAGAACCAACTGTGTAACCTTGAAGTTGGAGGGAAAAGTGTAAATGTGCGTTAATGTTACCATGACTTTTCGTTTCCTAGCTAGTTACGTTAGCAGTCTTCGTGTTTGATAACTTGGCACTAATTAAGCCCCGAGAGAACTGCTGAACTGGCCAGCTAACGTTAATGTCGAAATGGAATGTTTCAGGGGCTTTGTGTCAGGATTTCGCTGTCTTGCAAGTTAAAATCCTGTGTCCGAATGTGAGGGGAAATCTGGTGGTCCGGTCACTGCTCATTTTCTTGAGATTTATCAGGGTTTTTGCGCGCCGCAGTCGTTGTCTGGAGCTCCGAACAGAATAATCTGATGCAGTTGAACTGTTCAGTTTTCGCGTCAGCACAGATTTTATGTGAATGATGCGTTATTCTCGCCGATTCTGGCTTAGGTTTCGGTGTTTAGCGATTGTGAAGAAATACAGCGTGAACATGAGGTAAAAGCCAGTAAAAACGCAAAACTATGAAATGTAAAGTCTTGCTTGTGTAGTCGTTAATGTGTCATATGCAAGGCTGCTTGGCGCAAGAAAAACGACTTCAGCATGAAAACTGATGAAGGCACCGTACTTCGTGAACATTCGGTTTACTTTAGCTCACGTTTTATAATGTTAAACCTGTGTGTTAACTAAGGACAAATAAATTAATATTAAAACATATTTAAGCAGCGCATTTACGTCATTTCTGACCTTGCTTAGCACGAAAACCGAACTCTTCAGTGTAGTAGGCCTAAATTGGGTTTGATGGTCAATGGTCAGAGGTGTATAGTGACGAACATTAGCCTACTCAAGTAGTTTTTTTTTTTTTTTTGAGGATTTGTACTTTACTTGAGTTTTGACTTTTACTTTTCTGCATTTAAAATATAAAAAGTATACTTTCACTTCGTTACGTTGACAGTGGCCACTTCGTTACTCGTTACAAATTAAAATATGAATGTAATTCATCATAAGGATTATCTGGATTTGGCGCGTTTAAGAACAACGGTGCTCAGCAGGTATCTTTGTACAGATGTTGATGCCAGCGGACATGAACCTTCAAATTTATGCACGCAGTTACAATATTCTATCACTAGATGGAACACCAGGATCAGTTGTTGAATCTTCACAAGCAAGCCATACTGAAACACGGTTTTATGGATGAGTTCACTCCTAATTTAAATGCAGAACTTCTACTTTTATTAAAGCATTTACGTTGTGATATTGACACTTTAAGTTAAGTTAATCCTCTGAGTATTTTTTGCACTACAGTTTAAATGCTATATTTTAACACGGGGCAACTAGGCCTCTTCAGTACTAATGATTTCTATAGCTGAATGTGTAAAATAGCAAGTGACTATTCAACTCTGACAAGTGTACACTGTCTGTTACATGCAGTCCTTTATGGATTAACTATAAGATGAGCTATAACGTTTAAGTAGTGATAACAGCCCTATATCTGAGAGTAACATTTGTGGCAGTGCAACTGGATCTTAAACTTGATTATGACAAAGTGATGGATATGTACGCCTGCAGATACCCCTGAAGAATGCTCTTCATCAACCCATTCATTGAGAATTAAAATTTTCCAGAAGATGATTTTGTAGTTCTGCATGCCTACTGAATATGCCTAATGTGCAAATACGAAATTCACTTCAAAGTGAATTAAATACCATTCTCAATGAAAGAAAACAGCTTTAGTGTTGTGTTTTAAATGTGTAATCCATGATGTATCCTGATGGATGCTTAGATCAGTTTCACAATGTCCATTTCTATCAAAATAGGTCCCAAGTCCCTTTGTTTTTATTGTCTTTGCTCAGTCAAGTGGAAACTTGTACCTTAAATAGAGATAATTGTTTATGAAAAAAAAGCTTTTTTCAGCTAACTATAAGACCTTGAATTTGTTCCCAGATGCCAGGAAAACGCATATTTGGCGCGTTAATTTTCAAATTCTTCTGGGGGAGGGTCCTCAGACCCCTCCAGGCATTGCACCTTCAGCGCTTGTATGGGGGCTGCCCCCCCCCTTTCCAAAATTCCTGGATCTGCCCCTGATTTAGTCCCTTTGTTCTAGGGATGTTTGACCACTATTTAGAGAAAATTCTTGAGTTGCATTTGTAATTAGAATGAAAACCAGCACACGCAGTGGACCCCCTGGACGGAGTCTGGGATCCTTTGGGCTAACTGACAGAACCAATGTGCAGTCCTACTGGATTGTACAGGATGCAGTGCGTTTTGGCACATTGATGAAGTATGGTGCAACTTCACAAATTCTTCCTAACTGTAATCAGCTCATCTCCTACACTGCATCTGTTAGAGTGCGAAATTTAGAAGATATAGCTGGAACCTTCTTGAGATATTGAGTACAAAGATTGTCACTCACTCACTTTATAGCCATATTAGCCTGGGAATAAGGAACATTTCTGTCTCTAAAATCAGTGCAGTAACAAAAAGGCTGTCATACATAAAATAGCCTACACAGAGGAGGTTTCATAAACATGGCAAATTTATTTTCAAGGAGGTTTTTAGGTAAAGATGCCTGTGGTGGGCCTTCTTGGAAGTTTTTTTGCAGCTTTAATATGGTTCATATCAATATCGGAATTATTTCGTATAGAGCAACATTAGGAAATATATGAAGAGTTTGTTTCCAAAGAACAATATATCCATTTTACTCAGTTTGAGTAAATCACCTTTTTCTATGTTGATGTCTATTGCATTTTATCAAAAAACGCTAACTTTGACCATGAAAAAAAAAACATTTTATAGCATGAATTTCTAAATACAGATTTTTTTGCACCATTTGTAAGAGGCACAGGGCTATCGCTCAATGGAATTTTCTCAATTTTTGTTCCGTTTTGGATAAAAACATTTCATATTGTGATTTAAATTTTGGCCATATCGTCCAGCCCTACCTAAACTGAGTCCCAGCACCCTTTAAAAATAAGTATAAACAGTGCTCACAGACTTATGATCAGATGTGACAGTATCAAAGAGGAGAAATAACTAATACATAAATGAAAAATTAGGCTATTTTGTGGAACAGTTCATTCCCCCTACTGTCTCTCTACTACTGTTTCACAATCACTCACAATTAATAAATATTAAATAAATGCATTGAAGCTACAAGTAAATTGTATGTCTTCGTGCTTACAGTCAAAACAATTTGACCTGGAACGCAAATATAAAAGCTTCAAAATTCAAGAAATGACCTCCATTTTTTACTGTTCTCACAATGCTTGTGAGAACGGGAGTAATTTCTAAGCTTCTTTGTTTTTTCCAGTACTTTGAACATGATGCATGATAAAGTGGGGAGAAGTGTTAAAATGTTATCTTGCCTCATCTCTTTTAAGGAATTGGTCCTCTGACATAGCATTGAGACTCATCACAGTATACAAATCAAATGTTAAATTTTGGGGAATGGAAAAATGGGGTGTGTGGAGATTTCTGTCAAATGTAAGCCATTCTGTTAGCTGCGAATGTTCATTGTGAAATCAAATTCAAAAATTTTTCTGAAATTTTATTTTGGATTAAAGCTGATATTTTCCACTTTAAGGGACAAATACTGTTTTGTGAAGGAACTTTGCAGTAACTCTGGGGAACTTGGTATCTGAGAGATTAGACCTGTCAGGTAAATTTTGGTCACTGATTTCTAAATATGCCATCAGCTTTTCTCCATCAACTCTGGTTTTCGGGATGATATACTCCTAATTGTTTTACAGGGTACATACAACCGATCAGGAGCAAGCATGGATGACTAAAATTACTTACTTAAGTAATTACTTACTTTTTGTAAAGAAAAGGCTTCATGCAATTAGAATTTGTTTATGATTAAATTACATTAATGGAATCAGATAATAGTGAAACTTTCTATGCTTGTTATCATTAATATAAATATAAGTGCATTATCTCAAATCTAGAGCTGCTAGATGGACATGAAGATTATATTCTTATTCAGCGGTGTGATTGAATATAACTAGCATTAAGTCTAAAATCTGAGGCACCAAAAAAATTATTTTTTCCATTTGTCCCCCAGTGTAACCAATAAGTTTATTAGGATAGGTTTTATCTGGGGGTGTGGGTGGATTGCCACCAGGTTTTTCGTACACCCTTCCCTATGATCAGATTTTGCCCCCCCACTTTTACTCAAAGTTAGGCGCCCATGAGGACAACTTACATCTCTCTGACACATAACTCACACATTTGAGCGCTCATACACGCAAGCAAACACACACTATACAACAGCTGAGAATTAGCGCCCTGTCGAATAATTCTGAACGGTCACAATAAAAGGGAACATACATTTCCAAAACTCATACAAAATGCATACAGCTTGCCTGCATCATTTTATCTACTCAAAACGCCACTTTGGATATTTTTGAAATATCATTGCGAGAAGATAATTTTTGACAAGCCGGTTGACGTTCTGAATTCAGCCCTTAGCAACACACAATATCCCACTGTTAAGCATGCTTGGACATCAGTATTAATCAGCTTTTCACCAAGCAAGATTTTCTTCTAACAGTGATATATCCTTGTCACCCATCAGCGATGGAGATAGATTCCCGCACTGCCAACAGGCTCCGACTATTTAGGGCAGTGATTCTCAAACTTTTAGTGCCTAAAGCCATGTTTCCATTAACACGGCTGAAGTCCGGCTGCGACAGGCTGCTGGGCAGACACGGGACATCGCATGCGTCCCATGGCGCGTCCTCAGTGTTTCCATATTAACGGCTGAACTACGCTGTTCATCCGTTTTCATCCTCATGGCAGGACCCAACACAGCACTACTTAAACAGCGCCTCATGGTGGATGAAGAGCACATATCATAATAATTAAAAGCTAGATTAATACAGAGGAAGAAACAAACGAAAAGAAAGCACCGTTAAAGATGATAAAAAGATAAAGATGGCTGGAATGATGTTCTGTTGAATAATAAAGTCTGATATTCTGAAGACTCTGCTTCATCCTCTGAATTACAAGAATTAGATGAAATTGTTCAAACCCCGTACAAATGTCACATGAAAACCACTACTCTGTTATCATCTTGAGTCAAACTTAAGCGTATGATAAACAGGAACACTTCTGATATACAGAAATCACAAACTTATCGTGGCATTACAAAGCTCAGACCATAATTTAAAGCGGCAATATGCCTTTTATTCACTGAGAATGGTAAATACATGTATGTTGCTGCAGAAACCTCAGCTCTGCTCTGAACAGGGCAATAAATACACCTTGCTTCAAAGGTACTCATTTGTTAAAAAAGTAAAGTAGGGAGACCCCTTTGAACTATAGGGAATTCCTTGTGCGATTCATGTGCGCTGGAGCTGGAATCCTCCCTGGTCTGATTGTAAAAACACGGATGCGGCTCCGCTCCAGGAGCAGGGTGAAAATCGCATGGAAACACTTCATATAAAGACAATGATATGCCATTTTTTGACGTACCCATGTCTGCACTGGTGCCTGACTTCAGCCGTATAAATGGAAACATAGCCTAAGGCACACCAAAGGGCAAGCCAAAATCTCTGGGTACAACTGTATTTGTATCAACGCAAATTAGCTTCTATAAAATGTGTTTTCACTTTGATCATTTAGTATAATTTTTTTTTATTTCCTAATGGCAAATCAATTTGCAAACAACCATATTACTCCTTAAACATCAGTAAAAAAAATTCAAGGATTCGCTTTCTAAAATTACATCATACAAAATAATTAAAAAAAAACATTCTTATCTTCCTTCTCAGAGTTGCAGAAGCACCAAATTCCCCTTAGGTAAGGAGTTATCATCATAACTTTACTGAACTGGGAATGAATATCTCATCTGAAGATGAGTGTTTGATTTTCACGTCATGAAATGAAGGTCAAGGTCACCAAAACAGCATGGTACCTTTCCCCCACTGGGATGAACCTAGGTACCAAATACAAGAAGAATCGAGCCAATAGTTCTTAAAATATTCTAATTTATAATTTGTGACCTTGAAATGAAGGTCAAGGTCACCAAAACAGCATGGTACCTTTCCCCCACTGGGATGAACCTAGGGACCAAATACGAGAAGAATCGACTCCATAGTTCTTAAGATATTCAAATTTATGTGTTCGTATGGACAGACCAAAGATACTCAAATTTGTGACCTTGAAATGAAGGCGAAGGTCACCAAAACTGTATGGTACCTTTCCCCCACTGAGATAAATCTAAATTTCAAATATGAAAAGAATCCTCGCGATAGGCCCTTTCATGCGTCAGGCCCCGGGGCTTCAGCCCCAATAAGCCCGTGCATTAAGGCGGCCCTACTTGTCAGTTAGTTTTGCAAACGTGAATTGATGTCATTAACACCACGATGATCGAGTCCCACGCCATAAGCAAGCGCATACCTACAGTGTTCCTGCGACGAATTCGCACTGTACAAAACAACAGAGAAGCACACACGATTATAAGCTCCTCTCAACATGAAGTGCGCAGGTGCACATGTAAAATACAAGGCCAAGACATACCGAAACAACTTCATTACTGTTTGACTGAACGCAACACATTTAATATAGGATTCTCATTTTTGCTAAAAATAACAACGTTGAGGACTTACCTTGGCATCTCGGGAAATATCGCCTTTAAAGTCCATGTTGTTTATAGTCCGAATCCACGCTGTAAGCCCCCTTTTACCACAGGTAAAGCAAAATAACTTGTAATTTTGCTTTTTTCAATGCGATTTGCGCATCTTCTGCTTCTGCCTGACGTAGTAGGCAGAGGCGTAGCCAGCAGGGGGGCCAAAACACGTCCCTTTATGACTGCAATTAGTAGTTCTCAATCATTATCCTTTATTAACGCGTTTTCCAATGGTCGTAACTGGCAACCGAAGACACGGTTTCTCTCCTCTTGTGATCTAACAGCGATTAAATCGTGCTCTAAATTCATTACAGTTGCTGAACAAGAACAGAGAATTGGGTTGCACAAAACGTCTGTTTAAAACAATTATTAGTCCTGACCTGTTCTCAGTCATTTTCATAATTAACAAAAGGTTCATTCCGAGAGCGCTCCACACTTAACAGGTGCTGCTTGTTCTCAACGATTAGGTAAGACAGCAATCATTGTCGTCTTACCTAACTGGGAGAACAGGCAGCACCTGTTAATTGTGGGGTGCTCTCGGCCCAATTCTCTGCTCTTGTTCCGCAACAGTACTGAATTTAGCCCATGATTTAATCGCTGTTAGATCACACATGGAGAGAAACTGTGTCTTCGGTTGCCAGTTACGATCATTGGAAAACTAAAAAAAATTAATGGAAATGATTGAGAACTACTAATTGCAGTCATAAAGAGACGTGATTGGCTATAAAATGGACGTCTTAGAAAGGCTGAGTCTCTCAGAAGTAAAGATGGCCAGAGGCTCTCCAACCTGTGAAGGCTTGCGTAAAAAAATTGAGGAATACTTTCAAAACAATGTTCCTCAATGTCAAATTGCAAAGGCTTTGAAGGTCTCATCATTGATAGTGCATAACATCATCAAAAGATTCAGAGAATCTGGAAAAATCTTGGTGCGTAAGGGACAAGGTCGAAAACCTTTACTGAATGCCCGTGATCTTTGTGTCCTCAGGCACCACTGTATCACTCACTGGCATGATTCTGTCATTGACATTACTAAATGCGCCCAGGAATACTTCAAGAAACCACTGTCTGTAAACACAGTCCGCTGTGCCATCCACAGATGCCACCTAAAACTCTATCATGCAAAAAGGAAGCCATTGTTGAGTATGATCCAGAAGCGCCGCCGTGTTCTATGGGCTAAGGCTCATTTAAAATGGACTGTGGCAAAGTGGCAAAGTGTTCTGTGGTCAGACGAGTCCAAATTTGGCATTCTTGTTGGAAATCATGGGCGTTGTGTCCTCCGGGCTAAAGAGGAGAAAGACGACCCCTCCTGTTGTCAGCATTCAGTTCAAAAGCCAGCATCTCTGATGGTATGGGGATGCATTTAGTGCATTAGGTGTGGGACACTTGCATGTTTTAAAAAACACCATGAATGCTGAAAGGTATATAAGGGTTTTAATAAAGGTTTTAGAGCAACATATGCTCCCCTCCAGACGACATCTATTCCAGGGAAGGCCTTGTGTATTTCAGCAGGACAATGCAAAACCACATACTGCAGCTATTACAACAGCATGGCTTCATAGTAGAAGAGTCTATGTGCTGAACTGGCCTGCCAGCAGTCCTGATCTTTCACCAATTGAGAACATTTGGCACATAATTGAGTGAAAGGTCTGTCAAAGGAGACCCAAAACTCTCCAGCAGCTGGAGGTCTGTATTAAACAAGAGTGGGATCAAATTCCAGAGGCTAAACTCAAGAAACTAGTCTCCTCAATGCTCAGACGCCTCCACTCTGCGTTAAAAAGAAGAGGGGATGCTACACAATGGTAAACAGGCCCCTGTCCCAACTTTGAGACCTATAGCAGCCATCAAATTTGAAATGAGCTCATTTTGTGGAGAGAATTGTAAAATTTCTCAGTTTCAACATTTGCTATGTTATCTGTTCTTTTCTGAATAAAATACTGGCATGTTTTGAAAGTCAATGTGTTTTGATCTTATTCACAATTTACACTTTGTCCCAACTATTTCAGAATTGGGGTTGTAAGTGATACTAATAAACAAGAGGAGCATATTGCAACCAATTAGGTTAATTGGCATCAGGTCAGTAACATGACAGAGGCACTCTCGCAGTGTTATTGATTAGCAGAGGTGCACCAATCTGCAAAAAACTGCATCTAAAAATTGTGGACCAATTTCAGAAAAGTTTTCCTCAATGTAAAATTGTGAAGACTTTGAATATCCCACCAAGTACTGTACATAATATCCTCAAAAAAATTCAGATAATCTGGAGAAATCTCTGTGCAAGGGACAAGTCTGAAGGACAATATTGGATGCTTGTGATCTTCAGGCCCTCAGGCGGTACTGCATTAAAAACAGGTATTATTCAGCATTGGAATTCACTGCATGGGCAGGAGGGAGCACTTCTAGAAATCATTGTCAGTAAACAGTGTGAGGTAACGCTCTGGAACCAAACGCGAGAACAAAGGATTGCAATAAAAGGAGATTTTATTGAGCGAGGGGGGTAACCCCCGCAGGGCAGAAGGCAAAAGTACAGAGTCCGCAATCCAAAAGTCAAAATCCAGTGGGGAAGAAACAGAGTCGTAACCATGGCAGCAAACACAAAAATCGTAGTCAGGCAAAACAGATTCGGTACACAGGCAGTGGTTTGTAGAAGAAGCAAAAATCAGAAACCAAAAGGGCAATCCGAATCGTTAACAGGGCAGCAATCCACAAAACCGTAGTCGGGCAAAAAGGGTTCGAATACACAGGTGCAACAGTAAACAATGAAGGGCAAGCCACAAATCAAAAGTCGGACGGTCCAGTCAGAAGAGAAACACAATGAGTACAAGGCGGAATAATGAACAGCACAAGTAAACACGAGAAATGTTCTGACAGGGAATTTCTGTGAAGAGACCTCTTCCAGGGAGATCACATGGTACATAGAACGCAGGTGCAGGAAATCAGACTATTACAAAGGGTGGAACAAGAGGGAGAACCTAAATCACAAATAGGCAAAAGCCAAAACGCGGACAGGGATCACGAGACAGTCCTATTGACAAACATACGGCTCCGGTCAAGGAGTTCTAACGTGCTGTGACGTCTGGACCCGGGAGTGGGCGTGGTATAGGGTGGTGAAGTGAGGACCACGGGGCAGTACGGTTCAACAAAACACTTTGATCTTTATTTTTTCCCTTTCTGGATGGTTCTCCAAGGGCCCTCCACTCGTCAGAAAGGGGGGAGGGAGAAAACGAGGTAAAGAAAATGATGGCAATTGCCTTGAACTCAGGGGGAAACAAACACACTCTCCTTTGGGAGGGGCTCCCATCCAGGCCCTCAGCAGCTCCAGCCATCCTCTCCTTCCCAGCCCGAGCCTGGGTTACTGTCAGCACGCTTCTGTGTAGGAGAAAGCAATCCCACATTAATTACCTGCCCAGAAACTGCAGCCTTCACGTCTGCTCCAGAGCTCCCTTTTTGTGCACTGAGCTGCTCCTTAAATACTCAACCCCTGATTAGTAATGCCTCACAGGTGAGTACTTGCATTCATGCTAACGCAAGAATGCGGCGCTGTCCTGGGTGCTAGAGTTCTGTCCGGGTGTCTGGGGTGACCGTTAGCCTTGGTGCTGAACCCTTCTGTTTCGGGCCACCTTTTGTCCTGCAGCTGTATGGAAGGCCACAGTGCATAGATGAGAGAAAGGACAGCGTGATCAGATGTGCAGATTCCACAGAAATTCAGGAAAGGAGATTAGGGAGAGACTAGAGGCAGAGACTAGAACAGGGCGAGTGCTGAAAGCTTGTTAATCAATTAGTAAGTGAAACTATACAATCCCTTAATGCTCATTAGTAAGTTAGTATAGTTAGTAAAATAGAAAAGTAAGGTGAAGTAAGCAAACGAGATTGGAAGGAAGACTGAAATCCAGAAACCATTAAATCACCCAAAGAGTGGCACGCAATACTGGGGCTGTGAGCTGTGACAAGACAAGAGACCAGACAGGGGGAGACAGAGTGCAATGCATGGTGAAAAGCAAGACGGACCGGATAAAAGCTATGGTAAAATGCAAAATATGGAAAAGTAAAAGAAAGACAAGACAAGAACAAATCGAAGTACCAAATCACAATACACATACCAAAGAATAGTCAGACAAAGCAATGATTCAAAACCAAATAAGACATATCATAAAAAACAGAGCATGAACATGGCAAGGCAGATCAGAATCATAACACACAGTTTGCCGTGCAACCTACAAATGCAAGCTAAAGCTGTATCATGCAAAGAAGAAGCCATACGTGAACACAATCCAGAAACACCAGCATCTTATCTGGGCCAAAGCTCATTTAAAATGGACTGAAGCATAATGGAAAACTGTCCTGTGGTCAGATGAATCAAAATTTGAAATTCATTTTGGAAATCACGGATGCTGTGTCGTGCGGACTAAAGAGGAGAGGGACCATCCAAACTGTTATCAACATACAGTTCAAAAGCCTGCATCTCTGATGGTATGGGGTTACACTAGTGCCTATGGTGTGATCAGCTTACACATCTGAAAAGGCACAATGAATGCTGAAAAGTATTTTGAGGTCTTACTGTACAACAACATATGCTCCCATCCAGACAACGTCTCTTTCAGGGAAGGCCTTGCATGTTTCAGCAAAACAATGTTAATCCACATACTACATCCATCACAACAGCATGGCTTTACGGTAGAAGAGTCTGGTTGCTGAACTGACCTGCCTGCAGGCCAGACCCTTCACCGACAGAAAACATTTACTGCATCAAAAGGCAAAAAAACTGCCAAAGAAGAACCAGCACTGCTGAGCAGCTAGAAACCAGCATCTGACAACAGAGGGTCAACATCCCTCTCCCAAAACTGCAGCAACTGGTCTCCTCACTTCCCAGATGCTTACAAGCTGTTGTTTAAAGAAGAGGAGATGCTACACGATGGTACACATGGCCCTGTCTCAACTTTTCTGAGATGTGGTCCTGCCATCAAATTCAAAATGAGCTAGTATTTTTCATGAAATGGTAAAATGCCTCAGGTTCAACATCTGATGTGTTGTTTGTGTTCTATTTGAATAAAATGTGGGTTTATGAGATTTGCAAATCATTGCATAGTCTTTTTATTCTCATTTTACACGTCCCAACTTCATTGGAGTTGGGGGTTTGTAGTTATTTAGCACCGTGTGGGACTGGTTGACAAAACAGAACATCAGACAAGAAGCAATTTTAAAGACTGACCATCTTCTGAAGATGTGGGGGGTGGGGGGGGGGATGATGTGTTTGCAGGCGCTATTCCTGACAGTAGAGATAGAGGGTGGGGGAACGATGTGTTTGCAGGCGTTATTCCTGACAGTAGAGATAGGAGGTGGGGGAATGATGTGTTTGCAGGCGCTATTCCTGACAGTAGAGCTAGGGGGTGGGGGAATGATGTGTTCCCAGGCGCTATTCCTGACAGTAGAGATAGGGGGTGGGGGAATGATGTGTTTGCAGGAGCTATTCCTGACAGTAGAGATAGAGGGTGGGGGAATGATGTGTTTGCAGGCGTTATTCCTGACAGTAGAGATAGGGGGTGGGGGAATGATGTGTTTGCAGGCATAATTCCTGACAGTAGAGATAGGGGGTGGGGGAATGAAGTATTTGCAGGCGCTATTCCTGACAGTAGAGATAGGGGGTGGGGGAATGATGTCTTTGCAGGCGTTATTCCAAACAGTACAGGTAGCGAGTGGGTGAATGATGTGTTTGCAGGCGCTATTCCTGACAGTAGAGATAGGGGGTGGGAGAATGATGTGTTTGCAGGCATTATTCCTGACAGTAGAGATAGAGGGTGGGGGAATAATGTGTTTGCAGGCGCTATTCCTGACAGTAGAGATAGGGGGGGATGATGCGTTTGCAGGCGGTATTCCTGACAGCAGAGATGGGGGGGTGGGGGGGGGGGGAAATGATGTCTTTGCAGGCACCATTCCTGACAGTAGAGATAAGGGGTGGGGGAATGATGTGTTTGCAGGCACTATTCCTGAGAGTAGAGATAGGGGGTGGAGGAATGATGTGTTTGCAGGCGTTATTCCTGACATTAGAGATAGGGGGTGGGGGAATGATGTGTTTACAGGCTTTATTCCAAACAGTACAGATAGTGAGTGGGTGAATGATGTGGCAGGCGCTATTCCTGACAGTAGAGATAGGGGGTGGGGGAATGATGTGTTTGCAGGCGCTATTCCTGACAGTAGAGATGGGGGGGGGAGGGGGAATGATGTGTTTGCAGGCGTTATTCCTGACAGTAGAGATAGAGGGTGGGGGAATGATGTGTTTGCAGGCGTTATTCCTGACAGTAGAGATAGGGGGTGGGGGAATGATGTGTTTGCAGGCGTTATTCCTGACAGTAGAGATAGGGGGGGGAATGATGTGTTTGCAGGCATTATTCCTGACAGTAGAGATAGGGGGTGGGGGAATGATGTGTTTGCAGGCGTTATTCCTGACAGTAGAGATAGGGGGTGGGGGAATGATGTCTTTGCAGGTGCCATTCCTGACAGTAGAGATCAGGGGTTGGGGAATGATGTGTTTGCAGGCGTTATTCCTGACAGTAGAGATAGGGGGTGGGGGAATGATGTCTTTGCAGGTGCTATTCCTGACAGTAGAGATCAGGGGTGGGGTGGAATGATGTGTTTGCAGGTGCTATTCCTGACAGTACAGATAGGGGGTTGGGGAATGATGTGTTTGCAGGCGTTATTCCAAACAGTACAGATAGCGAGTGGGTGAATGATGTGATGATGTGGCAGGCGCTATTCCTGACAGTAGAGATAGGGGGTGGGGGAATGATGTGTTTGCAGGCACTATTCCTGACAGTAAAGATGGGGGGGGGGGGGAATGATGTGTTTGCAGGCGCTATTGCTGACAGTAGAGATAGGGAGGGGGGAATGATGTGTTTGCAGGCGTTATTCCTGACAGTAGAGATCGTGGGGGTGGGGGGGGGGATGATGTGTTTGCAGGCGTTATTCCTGACAGTACAGATAGCGAGTGGGTGAATGGCAGGCGCTATTCCTGACAGTAGAGATAGAGGTTGGGGGAATGATGTGTTTGCAGGCGCTATTCCTGACAGTAGAGATAGGGGGTGGGGGAATGATGTGCTTGCAGGAGCTATTCCTGACAGCAGAGATAGGGGGTGGGGGACTGATGTGTTTGCCAGCGTTATTCCTGACAGTAGAGATAGGGGGTGGGGGAATGATGTGCTTGCAGGAGCTATTCCTGACAGCAGAGATAGGGGGTGGGGGACTGATGTGTTTGCCAGCGTTATTCCTGACAGTAGAGATAGGGGGTGGGGGAATGATGTGTTTGCAGGAGCTATTCCTGACAGCAGAGATAGGGGGTGGGGGACTGATGTGTTTGCCAGCGTTATTCCTGACAGTAGAGATAGGGGGTAGGGGAATGATGTGTTTGCAGGCGCTATTCCTGACAGTAGAGATAGGGGGTGGGGGAATGATGTGTTTGCGGGCGTTATTACTGACAGTAGAGATGGGGGGTGGGGGAATGATGTGTTTGCAGATGCTATTCCTGACAGTAGAGATAGGGGGTGGGGGAATGATGTGTTTGCAGGCGTTATTCCAAACAGTACAGATAGCGAGTGGGTGAATGATGTGGCAGGCGCTATTCCTGACAGTAGAGATAGGGGGTGGGGGAATGATGTGTTTGCAGGAGCTATTCCTGACAGCAGAGATAGGGGGTGGGGGAATGATGTGTTTGCCAGCGTTATTCCTGACAGTAGAGATAGGGGGTGGGGGAATGATGTGTTTGCGGGCGTTATTACTGACAGTAGAGATCGGGGGTGGGGGAATAATGTGTTTGTGGGTGTTAATCCTTACAGTAGAGATAGGGGGTGGGGGAATTATGTGTATGCGGGCATTACTCCTGACAGTAGAGATGGGGGGGTTATTGCTGATAGTACAGATATGGGAGGTTGGGGGATTGTCTGACAGGACAGTTACAACTCACGTTACAACAAGTTCCTTTTTGAGAAACAAAAATTGAAGATAAGATTGATTTTGATACCCGAGAAAGTATGAGAAATAACTGTGTCTGTGTGTGTGTGTGTGTGTGTGTGGGGGGGGTTATTGCTGACAGTATTGCTGAAAGCTGATGTGGGATCTGAGGGTCACAGGACATGATAGGGGATCTTAAAGGCAGAATGTGGGATGCTGTGTCTCTCCTCTTCTTCACTTGGCAAGATAACAGGGACCTGAGAGAGAGAGACTCTGTCTGATACTCATCCTGCTGCTCTGTGTGTATGTGTGTGTGTGTGTGTATGTGCGTGTGTGTGTTAATGCCTGTATATTGGTGTTCTTGTTCCTGTGTTACTGCATGTACTGTATGTATGTGTATACGTTTGCCTGTGTGCAGACAGGCATTTACCTGAATTCTGTCGACCCTCTGGACATAAGTACTTTATAAATGGTGCATGATTTTTCATTATAAAGAACATTTAAAACTGTAAATGGATTTTTTTTTACTCAAATGCCACAAAGGTTAACCACAAAACCAATTTGACTTAAAAACAAACCCAAGCACAATTACTCCTGTGCTCATATTCAATTTCTCCCTTCTCTCTCTCTCTCTCTCTTTTTCTCTCTCACTCACACACACACACACACACACACACACACACACACACACACACACACAGACAAACATACACACACACGCACACACACACAGTTATTTCTCATACTTTCTCGGGTATCAAAATCAATCTTATCTTCAATTTTTGTTTCTCAAAAAGGAACTTATTGTAACGTGAGCATTTCATCACACATGAAGATTTTATAACCTAGCGGGTAATCACGGTTCAGAACCAGGTGACGAAACTGCGAGTAACATGGCTGCTTTCAGGAGAGGCGCCGCGAACGTGAGGCACACGTCTCTTCGAGTCTCTCTCTTGCCTCCAGAATGTCACGCGCAAGGTTTTCTATTTGCTCTTTCTGGCGGAATGTGGTGCTGAAAGGGTTAATGCATCCTGGCGGTAATTACAGGCGAGACGCTTTTGTCACTTCCCCCACCTCCAATCCCACGTCGTATGCACTCAGCTGAAGGAGTACGAAGCAAAGCACAACCCCTACACACACACACACACACACACACACACGCACACAGGAGCTGAATAGAGAGATAACAGCAAGCTGAGCCAGTCTTACAAAGTTTGCGTGAACATACGCGACACTTGCTTTTCGCTTGCGTATCTAAAATTTTCTTATGCTAAATTTTTATCCTCCTCCTATGTAGGATTTCTTCCATTATATAAAGTTTCAAAATATACGTTTTAAAATGTTGACCATTGCTTATTAATCATGGGGGAAAATATCTCGGCAAATGGATAGAAAATTTTTGTTGGGTTCTGACTTTGATTATCGATCGCAACCATGGAGAGGTGCGCTCTGGCGGGAAAGATTACCTGTTTGTTTCTGTGCGCGTGGGCTCTGTGTCCAGTTTCAGCGCAGATTCGCTACTCCGTTCCAGAGGAGTTGGCGCACGGAGCTTTTGTCGGGAGCATAGCGGAGGATTTGGGGTTTGACGTTTCAAAGCTCTCAGCACGGAGATTTCGAATTGTTTCTGGTGCGAGAAAACAGTATTTAGAGGTCAATTTGGAAAACGGCATTTTATTTGTGAATGAAAAGATTGACCGCGAGGAGCTATGTGGACAGACGGTGCCTTGCTTCATGCATTTACAGGGTGTTATTGAGAACCCTTTAGAGCTGTACACAGTAGAAATTGAGGTTTTGGATGTGAATGACCATTCACCCAGACTACCCTGGAGCGAGTTCACCCTGGATGTGTCCGAATCGGCAGCCCCTGGATCTCGCTACCCGCTGGAGGGTGCACAGGATCCAGATGCGGGTACCAACTCGCTCCGAACGTACCTGCTGAGCGTGAACGACCATTTCGCCCTGGATGTACAGGCGCGCAGCGACGGCAGCAAGTTTGCGGAGCTCGTGCTACAGACGCCACTCGACAGAGAGCAGCAACAGGCGCACCAAATGGTGCTGACCGCGGTGGATGGTGGCGCGCCGGAGAGGTCCGGTACCGCACAGATCACTGTCACTGTCCTAGATGCCAATGACAACGCCCCCGTTTTTGACCAGTCTTTTTACCGCGTGAGGCTGATCGAGAACGCGCCCAGGGGCTTTCTTGTCATTAGACTTCACGCCTCGGATTTGGACGAAGGTTCAAACGGGGAAATAACGTATTCATTCAGTGGGCATGCACCCCCGCAAATCCGCCAGCTATTCAGCGTGGACTCCTCAACGGGCGAAATCAGAGTGAAGGGCACAGTAGATTATGAAAAGGCAAGGATGCACGAAATATATATACAAGCGAAAGACAAGGGTCCGTACGCGGTCGCAGTGCACTGCAAAGTACTGGTCAATGTCTTAGACGTGAACGACAACCACCCGGAGGTGATACTGACCTCCGTCTCCTCGCCCGTGCAGGAGGATGCTCCCCCGGGCACCGTGGTCGCTGTCATAAGCGTGATGGACAGCGACTCTGGGGACAACGGGAATGTAGACTGCGAAATTCCCCACAATGTCCCATTTCAGCTCCGCTCATCTTTTACCAACTATTACACCTTAATTACGAGCGAATTTCTTGACAGAGAGACTGTGTATGAGTACAACATCACCATCACCGCGAGAGACTTCGGCGTGCCTCCACTGACTACGAGGAAAACGGTCTTAATTCAAGTGTCAGACGTTAATGATAACGCACCTTGCTTCCTAAAGCCCTCCTACACGGTCTATGTGTCTGAAAATAACGCCCCAGGTGCCTCAATTTGCGCCGTGAGTGCTGTCGACCCCGACTCCAACCATAACGCATATCTGTCTTATTCTGTTTTGGAGGATAAGATCCAGGGTATGCCCGTGTCCACTTACGTCTCCATTAACTCAGACAGCGGTAACATTTACGCGTTGCGCTCTTTTGACCACGAGCAACTGGGAAACTTTCAGATCCGAGTCCAGGCTCTGGATGCTGGCTTCCCTCCTCTGAGCAGTAGCGTTACCATTAATATATTTGTTGTGGATCAGAATGACAACGCGCCCGTCATCGTCTCCCCTATGCCAAGAAACGGCACTCTTGCGATGGAGAAAGTCCCCAGGTTGGCTGATGCCGGCTACCTCGTAGCGAAAATCACCGCTGTCGACGCGGACGCGGGGCAAAACTCTCGCCTCTCCTATCAGCTTCTCCAGGCGACGGACTACAGTTTGTTTAGTGTTGCCCTTTACACGGGCGAAATCAGGACGATACGGCGGTTACAAGACAAAGACGGGACGAGACAGAGACTGGTCATTTTAGTGAAGGACAGTGGCCAGCCGCCTCTATCGGCCACCGTTTCCATCATCTTATCGGTTGTTGATAGCGCTCCGGGGTCGCTTCCCGGTTTCGATGACCGTAGTCTGAGCCAACAGCCGCCCTCCAGTCTGCCCATGTACTCAATCGTGTCCCTAAGCTCGGTTTCCGCGATATTTCTTACGGCCATCCTCGTCCTCGCCGCCATCAAGGTTTGCCGGGACTTACGCAGCCTTTCACTCTGCGGCTTTCGGTCCCAGGCTTCCACTGAGGTGTTCAACAAGTCCGAGATGAATCTGCAGGCTTCTGCAGCGCCTAAGGTGCCCGCCAGCAGCACACCAGGGGACGGTACAGCGCCGCCCTCTCAAACCATCTCTCACAAAATGTGTTTAACACCACATTCGACTCGAAGCGGCTTCTTGTTCGTTGAACCTCACAGTGCAAGCGCTGCAACTTCACGGAGCTGCAAACACAAAGGAAGCCCAATGAAAAGTACATCCAACCAGGTAAATGAGGTTTATTTGGACGTTATGACAGGGTAATACAATTAATACCGAATGAATCCCAATTTAAAGCATAATCTGAGGTTCATAGTTTTTTACTTTTTAAGAACATCTTTGTGAGAAAACAGAAAAACAGTATATATATGTAAATATGTGTGTGTGTGTGTGTGTGTGTGTGTGTGTGTCGTGTGTGTGCGTGCGCGCGCGCGTGTACAAAAGACTTAATCGACTCAAGCTCATTGGCAAGCAGTTACTTCGTAGCCGAAAGGAATGCGTGTGGTGCTTTTGCTCTAAAGTTCCGCTCGATGGGGCCATTGACCCACGGTTAGAGCTCGGCTTTGCAAGGCCCTGGCTGTAGCTCCGACTGGTGATCTGAAGCAAGCTTTTTACCTAACCATTTATCGAACTTTTCACCGCTGAGTGCGGAACGATCAGATCGTGCTGTAACTGTGTGAAACTACTGTAGAATTAATTCCCATGTAGTGGTAGTTGCAATAGTGGTAGTAATGATGATGATGATGTTGATGCTGATAGTAATAATAATAATAATAATGACTACAAATGGTCCAATCAACATGAGGTAATTTTGTAGTAGTAAAGACACGTGGTTTGAATTTTTGAAACCCAGCCTATAGCAGATGATTACAGATTTTATTCCCGACCCCACAATGTTAATGTTGATTGGCCTGTCAAATGGCAGCTGTCACCCGATTGGCTAGAAGCAGCTGTGGTTTAAAAGTTTTATTTTCTTCATTGGTAGGACTGTTAAAAACTTATTTTTTAAGTTTTTAAGAGCCATTTGGCTGAAATAGCTGAAAATATATCGGAAATTTTACATTTTTGTTTCCTACATTGCCACCGATTGGGTACTTGCATGCAGATTTTGTAGACCTAAGCTTCTTTTCCAAAAGATTTAAATTCTTATGTTATGAGATGATTGGATGTGGCATTCAGGAGTTAGACCCCAATATATCAATATCGGCTATGCCCACAGAATTAATTTTCTTACTCTGACCACATATTTTCACGAAGAAACTTTCTTCATGCTGGGTTTTAAGGCTGGGGATGCTGTTTTCCCAAATTTTGTATCATTGGAGAAGGTTGATGTTATAGATTTTACAAAAAATGGAAAATAATAGAAAATCCAATATGGCAAATTATCTTGGTTGACAGTCTCTTTAGTTGCATGCAGCCAGAGAATTGAGGGGTGGAGGAATTTGAATCTAAAACGAATGGTTCCATAGTTTTTGCCATCTGTCCAATCATACTAATTTTCACATACATTGCTCTTTTACAAATCTTAGCAATTATATAAAGTTTCATGACGATGGGTGACAACTAAAATGAGGATAAGGGGTTCTGAAATTTGATCACCTGATGTCAGCCATCTTTTTTTCGCTATCAGCATAGTTATCCATGGCTGCCTTGACCAACTTGCACTATAGAAAATTTCAAGTTGATCAGAAAATTGGGTTGAAAGCATTGACTGTATAAAAAGATGGAAGCAGCACCCGGGTCTGGAAAGTGAAGCCAATGCGGAACAGCCTTAAAATTGCATTCTATTTAATGGCCAGCAGATGGCGGTAGTTGCAGAAAGAAGTTCAATGCTATAGAAGACTATGAGAAAATGATCCCAACTTTCCCACCTGATTTATTATCTCAAAAATGATTTTCCACATTATTTTATAGTATCGATCACAATATTCAAGGCTCCTTCGATATATCATGATGTTCATTTTTGTACAAAACCCAAAACCAATGAAGTTGGCACGTTGTGTAAATCGTAAATAAAAACAGAATACAATGATTTGCAAATACTTTTCAACCTATATTCAATTGAATAAACTGCAAAGACAAGTTACTTAATGTTCGAACAGGTAAACTTTGTAATTTTCTGCAAATATTAGCTCATTTGGAATTTGATGCCTGCAACTTGTTTCAAAAAAGCTGGCACAAGTGGCAAAAAAGACTGAGAGAGTTGAGAAATGCTCATCAAACACTTATTTGGAACATCCCACAGGTGAATGGGCTAATTGGGAACAGGTGCGTGCCATGATTGGATATAAAAGCAGCTTCCCTGAAATGCTCAGTCATTCACAAACAAGGATGGGGCGAGGGTCACCACCAAAAACAACATTCCTCAACGAGCTATTACAAGAAATTTAGGGATTTCATCATCTATGGTCCGTAATATCGTCAACAGGTTCAGAGAATCTGGAGAAATCACTACACGTAAGCGACAAGGCCGAAAACCAACATTGAATGCCCGTGACCTTCAATCCCTCAGGCGGTACTGCATCAAAAACCGACATCAGTGTGTAAAGGACATCACCACATGGGCTCAGGAACACTTCAGAATACCACTGTCAGTAACTACAGTTCGTCACTACATCTGCAAGTGCAAGTTAAAACTCTACAATGCAAAGCGAAAGCCACTTATCAACAGCACCCAGAAACGCCGCCGGCTTCGCTGGGCCCAAGCTCATCTTAGATGGACTGATGCAAAGTGAAAAAGTGTTCTGTGGTCTGACGAGTCCACATTTCAAATTGTTTTTGGAAACTGTGGACGTCGTGTCCTCCGGACTAAAGAGGAAAAGAACCATCCGGACTGTTATAGGCGGAAAGTTCAAAAGCCAGCATCTGTGATGGTATGGGGGTGTATTAGTGCCCAAGGCATGGGCAACTTACGCATATGTGAAGCCACCATTAATGCTGAAAGGTACATACAGGTTTGGGAGCAACATATGTTGCCATCCAAGCAACGTCTTTTGCATGGACGCCCCTGCTTATTTCAGCAAGACAATGCCAAGCCACATTCTGCACGTGTTACAACAGCATGGCTTCGTAGTAGAAGAGTGCGGGTACTAGGCTGGCCTGCCTGTAGTCCAGACCTGTCTCCCATTGAAAATGTGTGGCGCATTATGAAGCGTAAAATACGACAACGCAGACCCCGGACTGTTGAACAACTTAAGCTGTACATCAAGCAAGAATGGGAAAGAGTTCCACCTGAAAAGCTTCAAAAATTGGTCTCCTCAGTTCCCAAACGTTTACTGAGTGTCGTTAAAAGGAAAGGCGATGTAACACAGTGGTAAAAAGGCCCCTGTGCCAACTTTTTTGCAATGTGTTGCTGCCATTAAATTCTAAGTTAATGATTATTTGCAAAAAAGAAATAAAGTTTCTCAGTTTGAACATTTAACATCTTGTCTTTGCAGTGTATTAAATTGAATATAAGTTGAAAAGTATTTGCAAATCATTGTATTCTGTTTTTATCTATGATTTACATAACGTGCCAACTTCACTGGTTTTGGGTTTTGTAAATTATGGTGCCGTATAGATTAGAATAAAGGATAAAGCCAGATATAATTTGGGGGGCGTGGCTATCCTCTGGCCCTCGACAGATACCTAGACTGTATAAAAGTATGGACGAAGCAATCGTGATGTCACCCACTGGTTTCAGCATACCATCCAGAAAGCCTCGATTTTGGCAATATGAACAGTGCCATTTTTTTATCATTTTGAAACCAGATGTGATTCCTATTGAAGGAGAGCGTGATTTGAAGATCCAGAGAGGAGCGAAGGGTCGATCTATGGGTGGATCTGACCATATCTTACGAGGACCAGAGGATTGCCACGCCCCCATAGCATATCTGGCTCTAACCTTCATTCTAGTCCATTTGGGACCATAATTTACAAAAATGAACATCATGATGTTTCGAAGGAGACTTGAAGCTTGCAAGAGATACCATAAAATAAAGTTGAAAATCATTACTGCAATAAAAAAATCATGTGGGAAGGTAGGGTAATTTTCTCATAGACTTCTCCAAATTCAATGAAAATTGATTCTAAAGTCCGAAAAATCACGCTCAACCCTCAAAAAAGGAGAACAGGGGCCTAATACTCAAGTAGTAATAAAGTCAAAAAATGTACAGGACAGCACTCCATCGAATAAACTTACTTTTATTGCCACACGCGCAAACGTTTTGGCTGAAACCCTTCCTCAGCGTGTTTAAGGCAAGAAACTGAGTGCCTGAAACACGCTGAGGAAGGGTTTCTGCTGAAGCATTTGTGCGTGTGGCAATAAAGTGAGTTTATTCAGTGGAGTGCTGTCCTGTACATGCAAATTGATCTTACCATCTAGGAGGAGTTCAATTTTAAAGGTTTTACAAAAAAAAAAAAAAAAAATGGAGGAAAATTTTGCTCATACCATAGAATCCATGAAAAAAAAAGAATTTTGTGTTTATAACCTACTGTTCAGAAGTTATGGCCAAAATATGTGTTGTGTCTTTAGCCAGCTGGAGTAACTTTTCCAATGTAAGGGAAGCTGGGACACAGGGAATCAAGGCATTTTTTTCAGAACTGACAGGGGGATACCAAAATTACATCTTCACTTATTGTATTTGGGGACTCCCCATCCAACAAAGCTCACTTGGTGTCTTCAGGATCACTACTTACAAAATAGCAAGGTAAAGAATGTTTTATAGGCATCAAAAGTAAATTTCTACCAATTCAGTTTGTAGGCCATATCCTGTAGACCACCCAGAAATATAAATCAAAAACATGATGCAGTAGTTAGTGTGTTTATTTGTCATTATTACTGAATGTGTGTTTGCTTAGAACAAAAGCAGCATGGACCAGGAGAGGCAGTTTAGGTCAATGAGTGCGCATGGAGCACAGTGAATCGGGAAAGAGTGAATCACTGGAAAAGTGATTCACTCTGCCCTGACCATGTGATTCATCGTGCCCCTGTGTGGTATTCGATCAGATGCGAGGACCTGACTCATTTTTAATGATAATTCGTTTTAGAAGTAAGAAGTTCAGTGTGCTCACCCAGACTCATTGCAGATGTCACACCCATACAGTAGTTTTGATCATCTATAATGAGAAAGCCTGTGCTGTACCTTCAACAAGGTTTAATGTTTAAATAAATTTGGTAAAACTAAATAAAATTGAATCCACTTCACTTTATTGAGAGTGATTCACTGTGCCCTGGAAACTGATCCACCCTACACCAGCACCGGGGCACAGACAATCACTTGGATCTTTTTTAAAAAATGTGTCTCACCAAAAATGTGACGGTAGTGGCCAGATCTGATGCCTTGTGTACATACACAACACCCACTCCTTTATGCTCAGTACATAATGGTAAGCTTGCTTACTAACAGTATGAGAAAATCAACAAATTAATATTTCCGATTCACTGTGCCCCAGCTTCCCCTAGTGGGTGAACATGGGAACCAATGAACCAAATTTGGTACGTCTAGCTTCTGTAGTTTTTATTGTGCTAACACTTTCAGGGCATAATACCAATGACAATAATAACATAATAAGAACAAATACAATAGAGCTCCAAGCTAACAACAACAATAACAATAATAATAATAATAATAATAGTAATCATCATCATCTTCATCATCACAAGAGGAAAATGATGAAGAATCAGTGGTTTCTTTATCATCATCAAATTTTATTTAAGCCAATGTAAAATGCACATTAGAATAGTAAGTCACTAATGTATTTACTTCAGTATAGCTTAGGAAAGTCATTGCCTATACATGGATTTACAGACCACAATTTCACTGGATCTTATTTCTGGGTGCACTTTCAAACCAAGCGTTAATAATGCTTTTTAATGAATGTATAAAATGACACCCTGGTTTCAGGCAAGAATGCTACTTTCTCATTATTTTTTCAAATAACAAGTTTGGATATTTCAAAGAAAAGCTCTAAAGGCGTTGGCGTCACCGTTCAGCAGTTTTTAATCCACTTCTTTAATTACATTTGTGTGTGTAACCACGATAAAGCATTTATCCTGTCAAGAAAAACAGGGAAATCGTGAAGTCAGCAAATCAGGCTCTAATGAATAAGTGCGCTGTGCAGCTCTGAGTATAAATCATGCAGTGACAGATGCGAAATGACACCCGCGTCCAATTGAAAATAATATTTCATATGCTGTTTGTGAGCGGAGCCCTTTGAAGATTAGCATCAGTACTTGTTTCCTCCCGGATGTTGATTGCTTTGAGACGGCTCCTGTTTGGTATCTTCACGCTTATTCTGCAATGCGCTTACATCTTCTTACGCCTGTTAATTTTGTCAGAGAAGTAATAAAACCTGAAATCCTTATTATGAGGACACAAGGCTCAAAAAAAAAAAGAAAAAAAACCTCCAGCAAAGCCCTCTGTTGTAACAGTGCTTGTGTTTTCTGTTACCTCACATGTAAACATTTTGTTTGACACAGAACTAACAGAACTGGTACGAGTGGCGTAGCCAGACTGAAGAATTGAGTTGGCACAGAATATCCCTCCACAACAATTATTAATCCTTACTTGTTCTCAATCATAGTTCCTGTATTAAACCATTTTCCAATTATAAGAATAATCCATTGGCAATTAAAGACACAGCTTCTTTCTTAATGCGATCTAAGGGTACCTTAATAATCATTTAAATTCATTTCAGAAATATTATTTACTCATACGCAGGCCCATGTTTATGGTAGACAAACTGCACTCGAACTTCCATGCCACCTTTTTGGCACATCAGGTAATCTAGCCTGCTTTGCATGACAGTCTAAACTGAATAAATTATATCAAAGAGAAAGATTTGAAACAGCTTTACCCAGTTTTGAGTAAGGCTGATTGAAAAGCACAAAAGGGTGAATCCAAATTAATAGTTATCATCTTACCTTAATGAGGAGAACAAGGAACACCTGATAATGTGGAATGTTTTTTATGTGAATATATTTTTAATGAAGAAAAATGATTGAGAACAAGTCAGGACTGATCATTGTTTTAAAGGGATGTTCTATTCGACCCAATTTTCAGTTCTGGCCATGCCACCGGTCTGTATTAAGTCTCTTTTTTAATTTCTCAGCCGAAGCAGCCAATCATAGACTGCCCCTCATCCAAAGACCACGAAAACACCTCCCACCAAAGGTAAGAAAGCAGATATATTTTCCTCACAGCCAATGGAAAATACCATTCTCACAGCCAGAAACACAAGTGAAGGACAGCTGTTATAGCGGTACTAATGTTTGGTGTGAGGTCCACGGCTCAGACCAATTAAGTCTAACCATGTGTTCCTTCCACTTATACAGACACAGTCAGGTGTCTGTACTCACTAGATGCAGCCGAATGCTAGAGATAAAATATTTATCCCATTTTTACATTCATTTTTATCATTAAATGTATCCAGTTTTTGTTTCAATTTTATAATTTTTATTTATTTTATTTTCTTTTGTATTTCCTATGCTTTGGCAACACATTGATTTGGCATGCCAATAAAGATGGTGAAACTGAAATAGTTGGTGATTTTGCCATGCCTGTTCCTGTTTGTACCAGCAGCTGCAGTGCACTGCATATGGACCAGCGGGCGGGGTCCGGCTGTGTGTGTGACCCTGCAGACAGAGCGATGTCTCCGGGTGGAGGACAGTACTGGACCTGGGGCTATCACAGCCGAGGTGAGGGTTAGGGCGTGGTACTTCAGAGAAACAAGACTGCCTATATGATTCTCATCACCAGTGTTATTTGGAACACCTGATTCTACAAAGCAACAGCTCCCATCAGGTCTATAACTGTTGAAAGAACTGCGTGTAGTGTCGCAGTCAAGTTTCTCCAGGGATATGATTTCACTTATAAAAGAAGGCTGGCTCGCCTGGCGAATCTGGAAGAAAAGCTCGGACTTACCTCCCCTCGGGATGGTACCGTAACGTTCCAGGGCTAGCTCAAGCTGTTGCTCCACTGACGAATAGCTCCGCGTCGTTCGGCAATAACATGGATATATTTTTCTCCGTTCAAAAGAACAGGGCCCAAAAGCACAACGGTTACAATTAATCTGACTCCATAATACATTTAGAATACCAAATATAGTTATATCCTCGTTAAATATCTGACTCAAAATTAGAATTAGAATTCATAGTTTAGGGACAGCATGCATGAATCTCGAGGCAGCTACGCCACCAGACTCGTCCGTGAAAACCACTGTTACTCAGCCGACGTCTCTGGGTAATAACGCAGCTGCCGAATCTTAGTTCGGTGATCGTTCTAAGGAATGGAAGAAATTACCATGAGAGTAGCATCTAGGCATAAACAAAGTAGCACTGAGCATAAACATATAACGATACCAGGTTTATGTATATCAAAGGGCCCCATAAGGGGATCGACCAGGCACCAGCTTATAAGCCCAGGGGTACCCTTAAGACCGAATCCCCAGGACCTGTACTACTTAAACCCTTTAGGGGTAGACCGTAATCTGCAATTCAACTTAAAACCCATCATTACCTACAACATCAGCTAGCTAGTCTGGAATGGTAAGGAATCACTCCTTAAGTACCGAGCGTAACATGGTTAGAAAGAATCAAAGGATTAGGAGTCACTGAGACCACGCAAGCTTAAAGGAATAACAGTAATTTAATCACCAGGTAGGCACAAACTTAGGTCAAACAAATCAACGTTAAGCCAATTACAAGTTACACACAATTTAGAAAGAGAGATTAAAGTCATACCTGGAGGAAAGGATACATGCTTGCGGAGGGAGACCGCACTACGTGCGTCGGGAGAACTCAGATGCTATTCCCCCCGACTACCTAGATTGGCTACTTACACACAGACTCCGGCACGCGGGGAGAGCTGGGATGCGATTCTCCATAATTAAAAGTCTACTCACGATCTTGCAGGCGTAGGGAGAGATCGGAGACGATTCTCCTCGAATGGCAAGTCTTTCTTTGCTTTAAGCCAAACCACGTCTTTGATCCAGGTGACATGGCCATATACACACTGGAAGGGGGGTTGAATCTGGTTTTTGGGTCTCCTCCATTTGGAGGATGTAATAAAGCTATATAGCAGTGAGAGGAGACTAGGGTGATTACATGAGTAGATTCTGACCAATTTTCAGTAGTTTCCCAAAGGGAATGAACCATAATTTCAATGAAAATGGAACATACTCCATGCAACTCCTTGGATTCCCCAGAGAATAACAAGACCAAACATGATCGGAATATGTACTAATAGGATGCAGTTGTCATGAAAAAGCCTTAAGATAAATTATTATATAGTTTAATTGGGTAATAAGTACATAAGTGGTTTCTTCACAGGATATTGAACATATAAACATATTATGAAGTTCCCAGAGATTTAGATTATTTTAAACAGATTAAAAAACTGGACTTTAACTTAAGAGTAAGGGCAGCAATATGACTCCCACAGGGCATTGTGGCAGTCAGGGATTTGCAACTACAGCCCCATAGACAGTCACAGGAAGATTACCAACACATTCCACAGGCAGGTTGAGCGAGCATTGGTGGGGGGGGGGGTAGTCCACAAAAGATTCTACAAGTTTAGTGAATTTCTAAAAGCATGGCAGTCCTGTGGATGATGATTTAAAATAAATCAAAACTGCGTGGTCAAAAACGAGAGATTGGGAAAGGTGTTTTGCAGTTCAGGGCTCCGGCATGTAGTAAGCTCCACCTTCCATTCCAGCCAACTTAAAAGAGACGGCCTCTCCCAGGACTGACTGATGCCCCATCAGGACACAAGGCGTCGTCCCAGTTCCCCTAACCAGTCACCAATCACAGTGCACAGCCGCCATGCCACTAAATGTATGTTCCCCCATATCTACTTTTTACTACAAACCGAGGAGGCATTAGTAATCGTGTTATTATGCCTCATTCTCGGATCCGAGGGCATAACAGCAGTGAGGGCTCAGCAGCTGTGCTGTAGAGCGACAGACTTAGGAGTGTTCAGTTACTGATTTGGCAGTGTACAATATCGCTGATTTGGCAGTATACAGAGTGAGCGATTTGACTGTGTGCAGAGTGGGGTTATTCCACATGAAGTCAACCAGGGCTCCGCTGGGCATAGTTATGGATTTTCTTCAAATTTCAGGGGGGGGATGGGTGTGGCACTTCAGTTGGCAAAATTAGAATTTTTTTTCTCATTTTTAACAGGCTGCAACTCTGAAAGTAATAAAGCTAACTTTTTTCAGAACTTGTTCTCGAGGCACTGTACTACCCTTTATTGCAAATCAAAGTAGTTTTAACCCTTTTATTGTGGTTTTATAGGCTCTCAAAAACGCTAGTTTTACAAACCGATATCAAATCATACGCATTTTAGGGTACCATTTTCACACACATCTGATGAAATGTGTGGATTTGCGGTAACATCAGCTATCAGTAATGGCCAAGAGCTTTCTATGGCTACCAATTAATATCTTGTAGCACTTATAGTTCAGGGTGTGGGTATCCTGAAATTTTAATGAAACCTATATTTTTGGAAAGCTCTTGATTTGCACTGCCACCAAAATAAATTTCATTGTGGAACTAGCATACCTTTATTAAAAAAAGTTAAGTAATTTTCCTCAATTTGGGGGTCTTTCACAATTCTCATCATTTTCACAAGTGTACAAAGAGTACATTTTTTTCAGAACCTCCTCCCCCAAAAAACGTACTATAAAAATATTCAGTTTTACCTCAATTTTTCCTCTTTTTTAAATATAAGAAGTGTACACAGATAACCCCACCCCCACCCCCGTGATGTTGAAAATTGTGAATGGCCCCTTAAACTGCTTTAGTTCTCACCAGTACCTTACAAGAGTGACTGATTTTTAAATCACTAAGCGATTCTGTGAAACTCATAATCAGAAAGCGATCCTGCAGTACTTGGTGTAGAGATGATTAACAAATGGTTCAGGGGAACATGACAAATGTCATCTTTTTTCTGGGGCCACTGAAATGAAGATGGGTTTCAGACTTGGTAGATAATGGATGCTGATCACAAAGAACAGTCAAACTCGCGAACAGTTTACTCCAGGACTTTATGACGGCTACTGATGGCTGGCAGTTGTCTTGGATACAGTACATCCGGTACATCATCAATGTAAAATTCATGCATCTTCACGGACTAACATGGAAGTTTCAGTGTTTCAGTCTTATATTTAAAAAAGAGGAAATATTGAGGTAAAACTGATGCAGTCTTACAAGACATATTTTGGAGGAGGAAGATCGGAAAAAATATACTTGTTATGATCCTGCTTTGCCTGTCTTGACCTTGCCATGTTTTGATATTTGTTTCATTGTTTTCCTGACCCTCTGCTATGTCTGACTATTCTTTGTATCATGTATTGTGATTTGGTACTTTGATTTGTCATGTTATGTCTTAGTTTACTTTTCCATGTTTTACATTTTGCCATAGTCACATTCCGGTTCATGTTTTTCCATTTCGCATTGCACTTTGTCTCCCCCGTCTGGTCTCTCGTCTCATCTGCTATTGTAGCCCCAGTCTTGTGTTTCACTCTTCGGGTGATTTATTGGATTCTGGTTTTCAGACTTCCTTCCGATATCTTTTGCTGGCTTCACTCTTCTTTTCTATCTACTAACAATACTAAGAGTTTATTATTTTCTCCTGAGATTAATAACAACAACAAACCTTGTATATAATACTAATTTACTAACGAGCACCAAGGATTTGTATAGTTGCACTTACTAATTGATTAACTAGCTCTCAGCACTCGCCCTGTTCTAGTATCTGCCTCTTGTCTCTCCCTGATTACCTTTGCTGCATTTTCAGTGAAAGCTCACACCTGATTACGCTGTCCTGTTTCTCATTATCTATGCACGTTAGAAACTCCGTGACTGGAGCCGTACGTTTGTTTATATGAATGTCTCGTGTTCCCTGTCCATGTTTTGGCTTGCTAATTTTATGTGATTAGGCTCTTCCTCATGTGCCTTCCCCTTGAAATCAGTCTGACTTCCTGCACCTGTGATTCTCTGCATGTGATCTTCCCAGAAGTGTATATTAGGTGTCTTTTCACTGCCTTTCTCTGTCAGATCGTTTCCCGTGCTTACCTGTGCTGTTATTCTTCTTGCCTTGTATTCATTGAGTTCTGATTCTGACTGGATTGCCCGACTTCTGATTTTTGGTTTGCCCTTTTTGGATTACTTGCTGCATCTGTGCGTTTTGACCTTTTTCTGCCCGATCTCGATTTTGTGGATTGCTGCCCTGTTACCGATTCGGACTGTCTTTTGGCTTATGAGTTTGCTTCTCCCACAAACCTTTGCCTGTGAACCGGATCCGGTTCTGCTGACTACGATTTCTGTGATTGCTGCCCTGGTTACGAACTCTGCTCTGTCCCATTGAAATTTGAGTTTTGGATTGTGGACTCTGTACTGTTGCTATCTTCTCTGCGGGGGTTACCCCCCCCCTTACTCAATAAAGCTCCTCATTTTTGCAATCCCGCGTCCTCGCATTTGGTTCCAGATCGATACCTCACAGTACTGTTTCTACACTTGTACACAATTCAATATTTTCACAACCCCTGAAATGTTGATTTTAGGACAAAAATTTAAGGTAATGACTCAACTTTTTTTTTTTTTTTTTAAATGAAGGTATGCTAGGTCCATAAAATTTATTTTGGTGGCAGGGCATATCAAGAGCTTTCCAAAAATATAAGTTTTATTAAAATTGAAGGAAGCCCACATCCTGAAAAAAAGGGTTGAAAAAGGGTCACCCCGCAGAGGGGGGTAAAATAAGGGTCAGTATTGCCAAAGAACTATACATGCTACAGGATATTAATTGGTGGATATATAAAGCTCTTGACCATTACTAACAGCTGATATTACCACAGATCTGCATATTTCTTCGGATGGGTGTGAAAATGGTATGCTAAATGTGTTCTGATACCGCATTGTAAATGTAGCATTTTTTGAGAGCCTATAAAACCACAATAAAAGGGTTAAAACTACTTTGATTTGCAATGAAGGGTAGTACAGTGACTCAAGAACAAGTCCTGAAAAATCATGGGGTTAGTTCTCTAATACCACCAGAGTTACATCCCGTTAAAAATAAAAAAAAAAGCAAATTTTGCCAACCAGGTGCCACACGCACTTTTGTGACCCCCTCCAGAAAATCAAAACTAGTGGGCCAATTGAGCTAAAACGTATTTTTCATTTTCCACGCAAAGGAACATTCTATTAAAGTTTAAAGAAAATCCATGACTTTGCCTATGGAACTTATTTGAAAATTGATTGATTTCACATGGAATGACCCAGTGAGTGTGCGTACAGAGTGAGTAATTGGGCAGAGTACGGAGTCAGTGATTTGGCAGTGTACAGAGTGAATGATTTGGCAGTGTAGAGTGACTGATTTGGTAGTGGGTGATTTCGCAATGTACAGTTTAACATTTGTAACATAACCATAGGACAGTTCCATGGTGTTGGACTACATTTCAGACACTTCATAAGTCAATTACAAGCACAGTGCGGTGAGCAGATTGCTGTCATTTGGACAGATTACACATCCTGGTTATGGCAATCATCTAGGATGCAGGGGTGTAGCTCCTATCACAGCATAGGAGATGTTGCTCCAGAATACCTTGGTGTTGGACATACTCAGACAAATGGCTTTGATGACAAGTACATGATTTGTTTTAGGATCTCTGTGAAGTGTTTAAACCTTTTCCAATTACTAATCCATGGCTGATTCCCCAAGACAGTATACTCAAGCAAGATAACATGAAGGAATCCATACTTTCTATTTTGAGCATGTAATGTACTACTAAACAGTGTTGGACGTATATTTTTTGGTGTCGGGCATACAGCGTCTGAATGTCATTTAAAATCCAACTGGATTTTCATCTCTAGCAAACGTATTTTAAACTTTACCATATATAATGAACGAAGTAACAAAACTTCGAATCTAAAAGTAGGTTTATGACTGAGGTAATGTCGGACGTACAAGGTTCGATGGTAATTTTACATCAACTTGATCCTCGTTTCCAACAAACACATTTTAAACTTTGTCATATCTTAATGAACTTAAAGGGTACTTAATATGCTATTTTCCCAAGTAGACTCCACTAGAGTACTCCTGATCGCGCAAAGTGGAAAAAAAAGGGTACTTATTTTGCTTGTACTGCCATCTTCCAAAAACCCATTTGTAGTCCATAGTAGTCTCTGCCTGAAATGCCTCATTTGGGTGGCTCTTCCGCTATGGCCCCCACTCCCCATGCGCCCATTTTCTTCTGACTGGCCTGCTCTGTGGAGGGCGGATCTAGGCGGGACGAGGCAGCAGAATGCAGTTTTCCGGGTCTCAGAGTGAAACTTAAGTCTGCCATCTGAGCAAAGGAATCAGCGGGGAAATTCTGCAATCAAACGCAGTACATGTGTATAGGTCTAATTAAATTAACTTGTTCTGATAAACGCAACAGCGAATGTGGAGGACGCAGTGTGAAAGTCTGGCAGCTCAAGGACGAATTTGCTATTGGCTACAGCTCGTTACGGCAACAGTTGGTGAATACAATGGTCTTTCTACTCCTAGCTAGGATGCAGGCAAAGCTAGAATCCACTCCTTATAGACACATTTGTAGAACGGGTTGACATGCCCAAGTGTAGACCGGAGACCGTAGAAATCCGGTGGGTCTGAGTTTAGAGGGAAACATGGAGAGTGAGGGGCAGCTAAAAGTGGACCAACAGCTTATGGACTGTATTAGGGCCTGCTGGTTCGAGTACATAGCTGTGGTGTGTTGTTAGCATGGAGAAACGAACAGCTTCCGCGCTGGTATATGACGGAGGGGCGAAAGCTCCAAGCTAAACGACCTTCTCGGAAATTGCCCGTGGTAATGGTTTACTTATTGCTTCGGAATGACAAGCTTTTGCTCGCGGAAAATGGGCGCATTATGAATAGTGTGGGAGAGCTAGACAGAGCTCTGGTTATGTCATAAACCTAATACAGGTTTTACAGACCGTAAGTTTTGTCTGCATGAACCATTGCTTAGGTGGAGCTAGCGAATCGATCACTTTTACAGGAAAGAATTTAATATTCAATCGATGGCAATGCAGTGTTTGTTATATCAAACATGTTAGCCTGTGCGCTTCCCTATTGCTTTCACCAGTAGCATCAGAGAGCTTGCCCAGACATTGGAGATGTATCAGGCTGACCCCGGTCATGGATAAGTAAAGCGAACGTTTCATAAGAACCCAAAAACGCACCCCAAGCTCTGCAAAATCTATGTCTGGTCTAACTGTAGCCCAACTCGGCAGACACATACAGCACCTCTCCGGTTAGCTTCAATTGTAGTGGCTACAGTCAGACAACATTATGATGAAACTGCCACATTGATGCTTACTGAAGTAACGCAAGTACACCGATCATAATTGCTGCATATAAGTTAACCAGAAGCATTTTTAATTAGCAGAGCATACAAACTAACATGCAGTAGCTGATAAGCGGTCATGACATTGAATGTAAACGGTCGCGCGAACAATTCATTTCGCATCCGGTGTGAAAGCTGTTTAACACGCCCATAAAGCCTGTATTCGTGTCTTTGCATTGACTTTGAATGAAGCTAATCTGTCGCATTTCGGGTCCGGTTTGAAAGCGGCTCGACGTGCCCATAACGTGTATTCGCATCTTTGCATTGACTTTGAATGTAGGCTAATCTGTCCTACGAGGAATTTGTTTCGTGTCTGATATAAAAGCAGCTTTATGGATAGTACGCGACATCTAGAGAGAGCTTGGTTATGTAATGAACATAAAACAGGTTTTGCAGACCGTAAGTTCCGTTAGTTTGGACAAGTTGCTTTTGTGGAGCTAGCGAATTAATCACTTCTACAGGAAAGAATTACCTATTTAATTTTCACCTTTTTCGGCTTTTTATTTGCCACAACAATTTCTAAAAGGGGATGAAACTATGTCAAGGTAGTGCAGAGAAGTCATTTGTAAACCGGTAGAGCTTCTGCGTTTCGCATTGCTTTCATAGTAGCACCAGAGAGCTTGCTCAGACATTTGTGAAGTATCCGGCTGATCCCGGTCATGGATAAGTGAAGCGATCACTAACTGCAGTGGCTGCAATTGGGCAACGTTATGATGAAACTGCCACATTGATGCTTACCAAAGTAACACAAACATACCGATCAGAATTACTGCATATAAGTTAACTAGGAGCATTTTTAATTAGCACGGCACGTAAACTAACATGCAGTATCTGGTAACTGAGCGGTCATAACCCCAGAGACAAACCCTTGCAATACAGCTGTTACAGACAGCAAGTTCTGTTACTGTGAACAGTTGTACCAAGCATCCAAATTACAAACAAGTATTAAAAGTTAGCTTCAAATGAGGTTAATGTTCATACACCTTCTGTAGAATTTCCCCTGATATCACTCTTGCATATTTAGGACACAAACATTAGCAACAGTTACTTGGCTACGTTAGCCACTGTGCTACAGCCACAATCAACTGGCAATCATGTCAGGTTGGCTTATGCAGTAAGAGCAACTTACAGCTTCTGTGTCTGTGAGTCATGGACAGTCACGACCAATACAGGCTTTATCTTCTGATATTTTACAAAGCCTGCGTTTGAGGCCAGTTCACTATCACTAGCGATCCTGCTAGCCACCCTTAACACGTTAGCTTCACTTACATTATTTGCTGTTATATGGTTGCTAACAGCTTATGGCTCAGAGCGCTTGATCAATGTGACTGCTTCAGGTTTGAGAATCAGCTGAAAAGCTTATCCTGTGTCAAATTATCCTTTATTGACAAAGCTGTCTTTGGTGAAATGCTGAACACAAACAGCTAACGTTCCCTTTGGCCGTGGCTGTTTGCAGCTACCCACTGATTTCTGGTGGCATCGTCCTTTGGAAGAGAGAGATTTGTTTTTCTTTGCGTCCAAAAGTAAACGGACTAGTAGCTTTGGGAGAGATACTCACAAAATTACACCTCAAATGATCTGCGGTTCTTCTTTTGTATTTCCAAAAGTGTAGACGCTACTAAGGCATAGTATGATCTGCCATTGTTAGTGCCTGCTAGAATAGTTTCCGATGTGGGCAGGTCCAGCGCAGTTGTTGGCTCTGGCTAGGTCTGCACTAATTGGACGGCACACCCTGACGTCAGGTTTTGCCCTGATCTCGTGAAGATCTCGAGAGGAGTTGTTCAGAGAGGAAATCACGCTCACAAAATCACGTTCTTGGATTACGGCAAAATCCCTGTATCTTATGTTTAGAAACTTTTCAGAGGTTGAGCATTGACAACCAACATTATAACATTACTAATATGTATTAAAAGAAGGATCAGCATGTTAGGTCCCCTTTAATGCCACATTTAAACCTCTACAAGTGGGCTTTTGAGTCGGTGACTAAAAAATAACATACCGTATATGAAAACCTTTTTTGGTGTCGGACGTTCAGGTTCTGAAAGTAATCTCAAGCCAAATTGATCCCCATATAATGAACTAAACACAACTTCAAACCTTGGCAAGTTGGCTGATAAGTAAGGTAAATCAACACTGCTGGTATCAAACACAACTGGTATCAAACATTCAGTTTGTCCTATTGAATGCAGAACACTTTGCTCAGTCAATTAATTCAATCAATTTCTCGATTCTCACTTGGAAATAGGTTGACTGTTAACCTGCATTTTGGTAATGTCACTGGTAGTAGACAGAGTTTTATTTTTACATGAGCAGCCTTAACACGCACACCCAAGTCAACAAAACTGCATTTTTTTTTCTGGATAAGCAAAGCATGGAAAAGACTGCTGTGATGAGACTTGAACGTCACTCCCTAGTAGATAAATCAATCGTTAAATTCACTCACATTCAATACACTGATGGGAATAATATTAAAAAATGAATGTATTACAGGTTTCAATAATTATTTTGCTTACATTCAGTAAAACTATCAATGCTTTCATGAGCACAAATTCGAACAAAATATTTGGGTGAAAATTTCAGTTGGTTCCCGTTTGTGTAAATCAAAAAGTCAAAATGGTAAATTGGCAACTTGTAAACTACATCATCAAAATGAGACTTCCCAACTAGGATGAGACCAAAAAACGTGTACCAGAAAAAATAATACCCCCGTTTTGACTACCGTAGTGCAATCCAGCCCAGTTGTGATACACGATCGGAGGATGCGCCGCAAAGCCCCGAATTACCTAGATTTCCACATTGCTACCAGATGTTCATATACCATGATTTATAATCGACAATTTGGACACATCCACTTTCTTGCACTCATCTTTTTTCAAGTCTAATGTGTTAAAATCTGTGGAACTTCAAAATCAAACTTCAAAATGGAATTTCCCTCCAGTACAAAAATGGTGGCAAAAAGATGATGCAATCGCACCACGTTTTTCCTTTTCCAGCTTCCAGACGGCGGATGATCAGATATTCCTATTCCTCTTCTTATCCCTATGAAATGCTTTACTCCAATTCCAGAACTGGTGGTATGGAAATAGTAACTATTCTGGTTCCCAATTACTGTGTCCATGAGCTTTAAACTTTGGAAACTGTGGTGTCGTACGTGCAGGTTGTTCGACGTACAAAATTTGACACCAGTATTCCTAGCATGTTGCAAATACCTGATGACAGTAAACTAGCCCATTATAATAAAGACATTTCAACCAGGAGAGACTCAAGTGAAATCAAGAAAATGTATATTATCCTTTGAGCATAAAGGGGTAACATGCTTATAATTGAATCAAGTCTTTGGCGCTTGGACTCTTTGGGAAGACTCGAAGATCAGGAGCACTGCCCGGAGCAGCTGCGGGAAATCCCCCCGAAGAGTCCAAACACTGGTGGTGGTGGTGGTGGCTGAAGACTGGTGAAGCTGGAGTGGCAGAACGGGAGATCTGATGAGTTGGGTGGCGTTAGGGCGGAGGAGGGTCAGTGAGCGGCAGCATGGGCGAACTAGGGCGGAGAAAATAATATATTTAAAAAGACGGCAGCACAATGATTGGCTAGCGACGCGACTGAGGTGTGCCCTGGTTGGATAGAAGCAATCAGCTGCAATGCCAGCTGACTGCTCATTGACAGCCCCGGATGTTGTCTGCGGAGAATCAGGAGTGAACATGCATGAACAAATTAGACGGGGCTGACGAGCACGAAAGAGAGTCAGTCTTCCTGACTGAACTTTTGCTAAGCTTCATTACACATTTTTTCCAGGATGTCAAGTTAGTTTGACTGTGCATATTGATGGGACAATTTTAAAAGAATCATCTTTGTTGTTGGATGAACATGTGAAAAGTATGTGTACTTAGTATGCAAATAAATTTTTTATTTTGAATCAAACAGATTTTTTATTAATACCATCGATGCTGTATTAGGGCCTTATGTAAAAATCATTCAAACAAAAATTTGCTACGATGATTATCTTAGATGGAAAAACATAAAATTTTTTAAATATGTATCAATCAGGGATACCCGGACTCCTTTATTCTGTCTTTCAAAAACACTGATATTTAGATTAATATATATATATATATATATATATATATATATATATATATATATATATATATATATATTAGGGCTGTCTGAATAATTAATCGCAATTAATTTAAGCGCAATAAAAGTAACTGCCACTATGAGGCAGACAGACGTGATTGCTTATTACCTTTTCTATGACACATACCTAATGCGGTCATTTGAAATGCCTCCGGTAAGAAAACTTCAGTTTGAAGTCCCCTAATTACCAGCCAGGTTGTACAGTCTCCATCGCCTTGGCATAATTAGCTCACCTTAATTCAATTCCCGTGTACTTTGCCTGACTTGCAATCAAGCCATTTATTCAGCCAACTGACAAATCAAAACCAAAATGTAGCCTATAATGATGAAGAAGAGAGAATGAGAACCAGACAGACCTAACCAGGCTGCCGCATTATATTAAAAGATTTACATGTCACATTCTATACACTTAAACAAAATGTTTTCCACCTTCACGGTTGGTTATTTAGATGCTCAAAAGTAAATAAAATCAAATGCTATGAGTTACATTATTTGAAATTACTCTCGTTCAATTATCTAATAAAAAATGCCTCAAATTTGCGGCAAAGATTCGCCTGAACGTTAATTGCCAAATCTTCGGTGCATTTGACCATTGCCTGCAATGCAAATGTATTCTCTCTCACATTCATGTTCGGTATGCTTCACAAAATGTTTTCCACTTCACGTAGCCTATATTTTTAAGCTCTTAAAACCAGGGCCATCTTTGAATAACTTTCTTTTTTAGAAATATCTTTAATAATGCATACAAACTTTCTTGATGAAAGGTGGAATTCAGAGGTCTGCTATTTATTCAGATTATTGAAATTTTTTCAATCTAACACGGCAGCCTGGTTAGGTCCGTCTGCTTCTTATTATCACTTCTTAATCAATCTAGGCCACATTTTGATTTTGATTAGTCAGTAGGCTGAATAAATGGCTTGATTGCAAGTCAGGCAAAGTACGCGGGAAATGATTTTAGGTGAGCTAATTATGCCAAGGCCATGGAGGCTGTCCAACCTGGCTGGTAATTAGTGGACTTCAAATCACAGTTTTCTTCCCGGAAGCATTTCAAATGACCGCATTAGGTATGTGTCATAGAAAAGGTAATAAGCAATCACGTCTGTCTGCCTCATAGTGGCAGTTACTTTTATTGCGCTTAAATTAATCGCGATTAATTATTCTGACAGCCCTAATACAGATATATATATATATATATATATATATATATATATATATATAATATATATATATATATCTTCCACGTGGAAGTGGAACATGGAGCTTGGAGCTTAAGATCTGTGCCCAAACCTGACGGGTCCAGGGCAGATCAGGCCTTATCTCTCACATATTTCATGGGTTGAAGTCGGGTTCAGGCCGTATCATATAAGGCCTTTTTTTTTGTTCATTTATCTCCCTAGTTTAGTCATTGCCATTCCCAACTCCCCCCATGTATTGTCCATGTCACTGCCAACTCCTACTCTTTGGTCTTTTGCTTATAATTATTATTATTAATATTATTATTATTATAAGCAAAGTGTCGTCTAAGTCAGCTCTGCTGCAGGGCAGTCAGTGCAGAGAGCACAACACACATCCAGGGTGCTCTGCATCCCAGCCAGCAGCAGCAGCAGTGAAGGGGCATTCATTGCCGCTGGCTGCATAATCTCTCAGAGCAGGACGGTGCTGAAACCATCTACAGTGGATTCTATCCGTTTTCTTCATAACGCATGAGCTTGGTGAGTAGTAGGCTATTTAAAGTTTTTCAGAGTAGCTTTGCTCATATTAGTGCCAATAGTAATAGGAGTAATAGTAAGTAGGCTTACAATGTAAAATCCTCCAGAGAGTTGATTTAACACTGAGATTATGCAAATGGACCCGAAATGGTCAATCGTTATAAAGGATTTTACTATGTACAAGCCATTAATGTTAGCTTAACTTTTAATGTTTTAAAATTATCATTTTATTTTATTTCAGCTCTGGCTGTACATCGGTGTAGGTGAAGAGAGAAGGCCAGGCGCTGCATGAGGCGCTGCACTAACTGCTTATCCAATATTATCCACATTATGGCTTTCTTTTGGTTGAAATTTGAGTTAAATTAACACTCAAAGATTTAATGGGCTTGCTGGTTATTTTATTTATATAGCATAATTTGATAATGCTTAAATTTCATATTTGTGACTCGGTCTGGGACTGATTGATTTCAGGCTACTAAAAGATGTTTGTTGATTTCTTTTTATAGATGTTTTCGTTTAGTTTCATTTCATTTCATTTCGTTTCGTGATCCTGGGCTATTTATTTAGATTTATAAGTTATAAAGTTCATGCTCCAAGGCTTTATTCAAGCTTATTTATTTTAGTAAGACTGTTAACATGGGTCCTCCAGATGTGTTGCATATGTTCACTTTTTTCATTACGGTAAGAGCTGTTTTCCTAAATAAAGAACATTAAAATTGTGGAATGACTCCTGTTCTTGTTCTTGGATAGAAGCTTGTTGAGAAAAATGTTGGGCTATAATTGGGCTTGGGCTGAATTATGCTAATGAGGGTGGGGTTCGAACAGAATTTTGTTGGGCTTGAGGCTTGTCGGGCTCAACTTTTCAGGCCCAATTAAAGATCTGATGGAGCTGCTTTGTTTATGCACGCAGTTACCCTATAGATGACATACCCGGATTAGGTATTGAATATTCACTAGCAAGCCAAGCTCAAACACGGTTTAGAATGTGGACAATTTCAGTCCCATCCCTGTTTCCCAGGAGTTGCATAAATTAAACTCCTCAGCTAAGCCTGATGTGCAAACTACTCAATATACAGGGTGTTTCAAAAAGAAGGACTCGATTAAGAAATAACTGCATTGAAATTGGCTCCATGTTTTTGAAACACCCTGTACTTGGTCATAGTATCTATCCTGCAGTTCAAAAAATTATCTCTTGCCACAGAAAAAATCGTTGCCCTTTGTAGCAACCTCTCCAGCTTAAGTGAGCCAATGGTTTCCCAATGAAGTGGTTAAAAAAAAAATCTGTTTTCTGAAGCAAACATTTGACATGGTATTGATACTGTGTCATTCTACTATCAATTATAGCCATTGCATATCATAAACAAAAAAATCCCTTCCGTGGATTTACACGTAAATTCCTACATCGACAAATCAAGCTCTCCCTTGTATACTACATTTACTCTCATTGATTAGCCACTCAATTGCTTACTTACTCCCATCTTTGTAATGCACAGTCATACAATCCCCAATGCCAATGAAATAGGGATGTTGTGTAAAACGTGAATAAAAACAGAATACAATGATTTGCAAATCCTTTTCAACCTGTATTCAATTGAGTACACAACAAAGACAAGATATTTAATGTTCAAACTGATAAACTTTATTGTTTTTGGGAACGATTCACTCATTTTGAAGTTTAAAAACAACGTTTCTCAATGTGCAATTGCAAGGAATTCAGGGATTTAATCATCTACAGTCCATAATATCAAGACTCAGAGAATCTGGAAAAATTTCTACAGGTAACAGGCCAGGCCGAAAAGCAACATTGAATGCCCTTTGACGATCGGTCCCTCAGGCGGCACTGCATTAAAAACCGACATCATTCTGATATTACCATGTGGGCTCAGGAACACCTCGGAAAACCAATGTCTGTTAACACAGTTCGTCGCAACATCTACAAGTGCAAGTAAAAACACTACCATGCGAAGTGAAAGCCATATATCAACAACACCCAGAAACACAGCTTATCTGAGCCCAATCTCATCTTAGATGGATTGACGCAAAGCGGAAAAGTATGCGGTGGTCTGACGAGTCCACACTTTAAATTGTTTTTGGAAGTCATATGTGTTGTGTCCTCCAGGCTTAAAAGGAAAAGGACCATCCAGACTGTTTTCAGCGCAAAGCTCAAAAGCCAGCATCTGTGATGGTATTGGGATGTGTTAGTGCACATGGCATGGGTAACTTGCACATCTGTGAAAGCATCATTAATGCTGAAAGGTACATACAGGTTTTGGAGCAACATATGCTGCCACACAAGCAATGTCTTTTTCAGGGACGTCCCAGCTTATTTCAGCAAGACAATGCCAAGCCACATTCTGCATGTGTTACAACAGCGCGACTTCCTAGTAAAAGAGTGTGGATAATAGACTGGCCTGCTTGCAGTCCAGACCTGTATCCCAATGAAAATGTGTGGCGCATTATGAAGCGCAAAATACGACAACCAAGACCCCGGACGGTTGAGCAGCTGAGGTCGTACATCAAGCAAGAATTCCTCCTACAAAGCTTCTACAATTAGTGTCCTCAGTTCCCAAATGCTTATTGAGTGTTGTTAAAATGAAAGGTGATGTCAGACAGTGATAAACATACCCCTGCCCCAGCTCTTTTGGAATGTGTTGCAGCATAAAATTCAAAATGTGTGAAAATTTCCAAAAAACAATAAAGTTTATCAGTTTGACCATTAAATATATTGTCTGTGTAGTGTACTTGATTTAATATAGGTCGAAAAAGGATTTGCAAATCATTGTATTCTGTTTTTATTCACGTTTTTCACACAGCCCTATTTCATTGGCATTGAGGTTTGTATAACCGTGCATTACGATCTGTGCATCCCACCTTCATTGGAATAGGGGTTTGTAATATTATTGGCAAATTTAACTAATTTGCTTTCAATGTTCCTATTAAGGGCATTAAAGTAGATGGGGATGCAGGGGTCCCAACACTGATCCCTGAGGGACTCCACTTCCCACAATGCCTAGATCAGATCAGATCCCTCTGACCTCAACTCTTTGTGTTCTGTCCAGTAACCAGTTCCGGATCCACTCCAGAATATCTCCTATAATTAGAGCAGTCCTCATTTTAAAAGTTAGTCTCTCATGCGGTTCTGTAAAAAATGCTTTCTGAAGATCCAAGTGTATTATGTCATAGCCCTGCTCTCATCAAAAGTCTTGGCGACCTCTTCAAAGAATTCCAAAAGGTTTGTCAGTCATGACCTTCCCTTACCGAAACCATGTTGGTTATCCTTCAAGGTATAATTGCATTCAAGAAATAATTCCAGGTTGCCTTTATGATAGATTCCAGAATTTTGCATGTAAAACAAGTTAAACTGGCACGCCTGTAATTTCCTGGCTCAGTACGGTCTCCTCTCTTATATATTGGTATTGTATTGATTTGCTTCCAATCATTGGTATTTTTCCAGTTTCTAAAGACCAGACAGACATATCTGACAGTGTTGAAAGACAATTTCACTAACTTCACTGAGAACTCTGTAGTATAGGCCATCAGGGCCATATCATCACTTGGGCATGTAGCCCTGTCAGCTTCCATCAGGGTAGTTTGTTTTTCCCTGTTCATATCACTCTCTAACTTCAATGCCCCCCCCAGGTCTCTAGATTAAATAAACCTGTGCTACCTTAAATATACGATAAGCTGGCCTAAAGCAAAGCAACATCCTTGATTCAGGTGTTAGCCAGTCAGTCTTATACAGCTCACCCCTATCCCACAAAGTGCCAGTGCTCCATAAACCTACCTGTCCCCCTCTTTCCTGCACCAGGTTCATGGCCATGTCTCAAACCCAAAAAATGAAAAAATGTTGTTGCGGTCAAGATGTAAATTCTTTTCTTCAGGTGTGTTAAACCAATAAATGAAAGAAGGATGGAGTAATTGGTGCGCACTCTGAACAAAAAAGACAAAAAAGTATTAGCAAAAAGAAGCAACTTTAATGAGGAGCACGAGCAGACGTTTCAGCGCATTGCTATTCTCAATGCTCAGGAGGAAAAAAAAACACTGACAAACAGTTAAGAAGGGCAATCGCAATCAAAGAGTTGACAGACACGTGTCATGTGAGGGGTTACACCCGAGCCTAAGTAAGTGGAAGCAATTATTCCATCAAAAAAGAACCAAACATTTTAATATTAAAATACTAAGTTTCATAGTATATAAATCACAAAACACATGATGAGATCTATAAAAAACATGAGTAGTTTATATCTTCATTCATCACTTTAGGAAACCAGCTGTTACATTCACAAATCCAGAAAGCTTCTCTCTGTAAAAGTTTATAAAGGCATTATGTCGACACCATGTCCGTCCGTCGTCCGTCGTCCGTCGTTCGTTAACTTTTCATTTCCGTGGGATAACTATAGAATCCCTCGTCGGATTGATGCCATTTCTTAATGGCGTATTGGGAGTGGCTAGAGGAAGGTTCCTTTCAAAAACCAGTGTCGTGCGATATCTAATATGGCCGCCACGGCAGCCATCTCAATATGCCCTTGATCAACATACAGGCGGGGGCATATGCCACGCTCTGCTTTGCTCTTGTTTATCTAAGTCACCGCCTCTCCTTTTAGGCAATACTCTCTCAATGCCCAAGAATTTCAAATCAGAAAGAGAATGATTAGCAGCAAGAAAGTGTCGGGAAACAGATGAGGTTTCATCGCCTCTCCTGACTGCACTCAAATGTTCCAAAATTCTAATTCGTAAGGCTCTAGTTGTTTTACCTACATACACACATGGACAAGGGCAAACCAAAATATAAACAACATGTGTAGATTTACATGTAATAAACTGTATGATTTTGTATGTCTTTTTGGGGTGTGGATGCGTGAAGAACTGAAGCTTAAGGTAATGTGAGGACGAAGTGAAACTCTTACAGGGGAAATTACCCTGGGCATTAGAGAGGGTAGTAGGAGGAGGCGTGTAAGCATCAGCATGGACCAACCTGTCCTTAAGATTAGAACTCTAGAGGTAAGAGGTAAGTTCTGAAATAGCCCACTCAATTGAACATCACTTTTGATTATGTGCCAATGAGAATTAATGATATTTCTAATATCGCCGCTCAAGGGACTATAGGTCAGTTTCAGGATACAGCAGTTCTCCATTTGTTTGGACATAGGATTAACAGAATCTGTGCCCAAGGTACGAACTTTGTTTAGTGCAGTATCTAGCCAACTTTTAGGATAACCTCTAGAGCTAAAGTTCCTATAAAGATGTCTCGCTTTGGCCTCAAAATCAATTTTGTCAGAACACATCCGGTGTAGTCTGGTAAATTGACTGAAGGGTAAACCTTGTTTCAAAGCTTTGGGATGAGCACTTGAAGCATGAAGTTGGCTATTTTTCTCTGTGTTCAAAGAGGAGACTTTTTTGTCTTTTTTGTTCAGAGTGCGCACCAATTACTCCATGTCTCAAGCCCCCCAGTAAAATTCTGCTGACCTCTGCTTACCTCTCACATGGTGCTGGTTGAATCCCGGACCCAGAAAACACTACCATAGAGGGTCTTCCCCCAAGCCCTTTTCTGGTAATTCTACAAATTTGTTTTGTAGAACCTCAAACCTACCCTTACCCATGTCATTTGTCCGAACATGGACCATGGCCACTGGATCCCTCCCCAGTCTGGCCAGGATCTTGTCCGCACGCTCCAGGAGGTTTCCGACATTGACTGATTTTACAGTGTACAGAGTGAGTGATTTGACAGTGTGCAATGTGAATAATTTGGCAGTGTACAGTGTGAGTGATTTGATAGTGTACCTTGTGAGCGATTTGACAGTGTACAGAGTGAGTAATTTGACAGTGTACAGAGTGACTGATTTGGCAGTGCACAGAGAGTGATATGATAGTGTACAGAGTGAGTGATTTGGCAGTGTACAGAGTGAGTGAGGTAACAGTGTACAGAGTGAGTAATTTGACAGTGTACAGAGTGACTGATTTGACATTGATTTTAAGTGAGTGATTTGACAGTGTACAGAGTGAGTGATTTGGTAGTGTACGGAGTGAATAATTTGGCAGTGTGCAGTGTGAGTGATTTGATATTGTATCATGTGAGTGATTTGACAGCGTACAGAGTGAATAATTTGGCAGTGTACAGAGTGAGTGATTTGGCAGTGTACAGAGTGACTGATTTGATATTGTATCATGTGACTGATTTGACAGCGTACAGAGTGAATAATTTGGCAGTGTACAGAGTAAGTGATTTGGCAGTGTACAGAGTGACTCATTGGCAGCGTACAGAGTAACAGGGCCTCATAACTCAGAGTCTATAAGTCCTTTTTGTTGCTGAACAGGTCGAAAGGCATCTCCAGTATCTGGGGTCCCCATCGGCACTTTGACTCCAAGATTTGTCACCACGGCGACACAGCACCCCCCAGAGCCGCTGTTTGAGGAGCGGCACAACGTCAGCAATCCCAGCATGCTTTGCAGTCCTGCCCGCTACCCCACCCGCTGCCTAATGCGGGATACACAGCCAGATGAGAGGAACTCATTCACCACCTTTGGAAAAAGGAGGCGGGGCGCAGCCTGGGGCTACGCCAACAACACGCCAACATACACACCCACCTCAAGCAACGATCTCTCCATCAGACCGTGTGACGTATGAGGCGGGGAGGAACATGCACTCATGCACCACCTCACTCAACCTATCGGCAAAGCATGACTGTGCACAAGTAACTCCAGGAGAAGTTAGGAGATGGAGACAGTGTATTTCAGAAAATAACTGTATTCTGCTTCTTGTGGTGCTGCATTCTCTCTCCCTCTTTCTCTCCTCCTATCTCTTTCGCTCTCTCTCTAATTTCACATCTGATCAGAGCCAATGTCAGATCTCAAGGGGGATAAATTTGTTCATTTAGGAGTTGTGCCTGTGTAATTCAGTGTTTTTGCTGCTCCACACTCCTGTTGCTGGAAGGGTTAAGTATACTGCTCCTGATCACGATGTATAGTACCTGATATCATTGTTACTGTTATGTTATTGTTGAAATATTACACTTGTATATGTAGCTCAACATTGTGTGTGTTTAAAACAGGCTGATTCCACTTTTCTGGGTTTATCTCACTTCACACTGTGCATGCTTTATATATATATATATATGTGTGTGTGTGCGTGTGTGTGTGTGTGTTTAACTCTGTGTGTGGGGGATCATGATTTGCGGTTTTTCCCATTTGGCAAAGGTCAGCAATTGCCTTGGACCTCAAACGACCAGGGCCCCATAAAACACCGCACATACTCAAGGTTAAGATTTTTTTTTTCTTGGCTCATCAATCATGAGTCATGCCATTCTAAAAATCCATAGTTTTCATAATCTATCCGATTACTGAGAAAAATTTTGCATGGATTCAGCGAACTAAGAGTCAACAATGAAGTGTGGCATCACATCTGATTACAAACTCCAATTCAAATGAAGTTGGGACATTGTGTAAAACATGAATAAAAACAGAACACCATGATTTGAAAATCCTTTTCGACCTTTACTCAATCGAGTACACTGCAAAGACAATATAATGTCCAAACTGATAAATTTTATTGTTTTTTTTTTTTTTAAATATTCACTCATTTTGAATTTGATGCCTACAACACCTTCCAAAAAAGCTGGGACATGTTTACCACTGTGCTACATCACCTTTCCCTTTAACAACACTCAATAAGCATTTGGGAACTGAGGACACTAATTGTAGAAGCTTTGTAGGTGGAATTCCTTCCCATTCTCGCTTGATATAGGACTTCAGTTGCTCAACAGTCCAAGGCCTCTGTTGTCATATTTTGTGCTTCATAATGCACCACACATTTTCAATGGGAGACAGGTCTGGACTGCAGGCAGGCCAGTCCATTACCTACACTCTTTTACTATGAAGCCATGCTGTCGTAACACGTGCAGAATGTGGCTTCGCATTGTCTTGCTGAAATAAGCAGGGACGTCCCTGAAAAAGACATCGCTTGGATGGCAGCATATGTTGCTCCAAAACCTGTATGTACCTTTGAGCATTAATGATGTTTTCACAGATGTCCAAGTTACCCATGCCATGTGCACTAACACATCCCGATACCATAACAGATACTGGCTTTTGAACTTCGCACTGGTAACAATCTGGATGGTCCTTTTCCTTTTTAGCCCAGAGGACATGACTTCCATGATTTCGAAAAACAATTTGAAATGTGGACTCGTCAGACCACAGCACTTTTCCACTTTGCGTCGGTCCATCTCAGATGAGCTTGGGCCCAGAGAAGCCGGCGGCGTTTCTGCGTGTTGTGTATATATGGCTTTCGCTTTGCATAATAGAGTTTTAACTTGCACTTGTAGATGTAGCGACAAACTGTGTTAACTGACAATGGTTTTCCGAAGTGTTCCTGAGCCCACGTGGTAATATCCTGTACAGAATGATCTCAGTTTTTAATGCAGTGCCGCCTGAGGTACCGATGGTCACGGGAATTCAATGTTGGTTTTCGGCCCTGCCATTTACGTACAGAGATTTCTCCGGATTGTCTCAATCTTTTGATGATATCAAGGACAGCAGATGATGAAATCCCAAAATTCCTTGCAATTGCCTGTTGAGAAAAGTTGTTCTTAAACTGTTGGGCTATTTGCTCATGCAGTTGTTCACAAAGTGGTGAAACTCGCCCCATCCTTGCTTGTGAACGACTGAGCCTTTTGGGGATGCTCCTTTTATACCTAATCGTGACACTCACCTGTTTCCAATTAATCTGTTGACATTAGGAATGTTCCACACAGGTGTTTTTTGAGCATTCCTCAACTTTCACAGTCTTTTGTTACCCCCGCCCCGGCTTTTTTGGAAGCTGTTGCAGTGAGTGAATAAATGAGGGAATATTTCCAAAAAAACAATAAAGTTTATCAGTTTGAACATTAAATATCTTGTCTTTGTGGTGTACTCAATTGAACATAGGTTGAACAGGATTTGCAAATCATTGTATTCTGTTTTTATTCACGTTTTACACAACATCCCTATTTCATTGGCATTGGTGATTGTATGACTGTGCATTACGAAGATGGGACTAAGTAAGCAATTGAGTGGCTAATCAATGAGAGTACATGGTAGGACACAAGGGAGTGCAAATCATTATATCCTGTTTTTATTCACGTTTTATACAACATCCCATGAAATTGGGGTTTTTAATAATATTCGGTCTTGGTCGTAGACCGCTAGGGTTGCCATCCAGAAAATATAGCTATGTTTTGACATCCCTGAGCCTTCTGGTAAAAGCAAACGTCAATGTTTGAAAAACAGCAATTGCTTTCGCTGGCTATAACTAACGCCAATGTATCCTAAAAAATGCAGTCCATGTATCATGCCACAGTAACAACTCTTGAGAATGGATCACTTCACCGTCACTTGCCTATATCTGCTTGCTAACAATATTATGCCCAATTAATCTAATTTAAAAAAAACATGTTAATCAAACTGTAATAACAGAGTAACTTAGCTAAGTTTGCTACCTCATGTATCACGTCATTCTGTTGAGTACGATAGCAACAGAATGTTGACTTCAGCTCACTTGGCCACTACCGCCGGTGTCATGACAAGGGAATTATGAAAGATACACATAACACCTTTAAATAAATTAAGAATAAAAATACAGAAAAAATGCAGCATGATGACCAGTGAAACCAAAAGTTAAAAGCAAGAGTTTTTTTTAGATAAATAAGAATTGAAAAAGATGGAGAACAATGGATGAGGAGCATCCATGCATTTGTTTGGCTTCGGCCCCCAAATTGCTAAATCTACCACAGTGTTAAAGTGATTAAGTTCAGACACTGATTGGTATAAAAGGGTCCACTGACTTTATTCCCACTGACATTAATTAGCTGCTGATTGGAAGGAGACCACAAACGCCAGCAGACCCTGTGGGCCACTAGGACTGAAGTTTCACACTTCTGGTGCAGAGGTTTTATGTAAAGAGGAGACTGGCGTCCGATGAGCCATGGGGACCAATGAGCCATATCACTATTTTGCGATCAATCGATGTCAAAGGTGTTTAAAATAGGCAAAATAGTGATATGGCTCATTTATCCCCATGACTCATCAGTCAATGGTCAAATATTTTGCCCATTTTGAGCAACTCTGTCATCGATTCATTGCAGAATAGTGATATGGCTTATTGGTCCCCATGGCTCATCGGACCCCAGTCTCCCCTATGCATGATTTGTGTGGTGTGTGTGTGTCTGTGTATGATTTGTGTGGTACGCTGTGTATGTGTATGATTTGGGTGGGGTGCAAGTGTTTGTGTATGAGTATGATTTGAATAGAATGTGTGTCTAATGATTTGTGTGAAGTGTGTGTGTAGTTGTATAATTTGTATAGAGTGTGCATGAACATGTATGATTTGTATAGAGGGTGCAAGTATTTGTATGATTTGTATGCATTGTGTGTGTATGTTCATGATTTGTATGGAGGTTGTGTGTATGTGCGCGGTATGTATGCAATGTTTATTTATGAGTGAGATTTGTATGGAGTGTGTGCATGTGTATGATTTGTGTGCGATGTGTATATGTGTTTAGTTATGTGTATGATTTGTATGATGTGTGTGTGTTTGTATGAATTGTATGGAATGTTTGTGTATGTGTATGATATATGTGGCATGTGCATATGCACAATTTTTAAGGTGTAAGTGTATGTGAATAATTTGTGTGGAGTGTTAATGTGCATGATTTGTATGGAGTGTGTGTGTATGTGCACAACTTGTGTGGAGTGTGAGCGTGTGTATGATTTGTATGGAGTGTGTGTGTATTTGTAAAATATGTGTGGAGTGTAAGTGTATATGTATGGTTTGTGTGGAATGTTTGTACGTGTATTACTTGTGTGGAGTGAGTATATTAGTATGATTTCTCTGGATTTTGTGCAAGTGTATGATTTGTATAAAGTATTTGTATCTGTATGACTTGTATTGAGTGTGCTTGTGTGTGTATAATGTGTATGGAATGTATTCATGTGTAAGATTTGTATGCAGTTTGTTCGCGTGTATGATTTGGATGGAATATATGTCTTTGTGTGATGTGTCAGGATATGTATATGATTTGTATTGAGTGTATATAAGTGTAAGATTTGTGCGGAGTGTGTGTATGTGCATGATTTTTATGGAGCGTGTGTATGTGGATAATTTGTGTGGAATGTAAGTGTATGTGTATGAGTTGCATGGAATGTATGTATGCATATAATTTGAGGGGAATGTGGGTTTATGTGTACGATGTGTGTAGTGTGCCTGACATTTGCTGGCTGGAACTGAAGAATCATGTGTCATGGCAAACAATATAACATGGCTACCATATTGCAGAAAATATGTATGTGATATACATTAGCATGAATGAACACACCCAAACCTGCAAACACATACACGCACACACTCACAAAAGATGGAATGTGGAAATGTCCTTATTCAATTTCTATGGTGGAAACAGAAAAAGAAATAAATGGCTTTAGGTGGATGAGATAAATGGCACTGTGAACATGAAACAGATAAAACAGATGAGGTGACTGAAAACGGTTTATCCTATTTTTTCTTCACTGCCCTGTGCACAGGGCTCGGTCTGGGATCTCTGAGCTCGCACTTAAATATTTGCCCAGCAGGTGTCTCTATAGGACCACTTATTAAACCTCAGGCAAGCATTCAAACAGCCTCCATACATAAAACTGATCTTGGATCACACTTCTCTCGTCCCTGGTTTGCATCCAATCCACACTCATAATGAACTAAAAGGCTGAAATGACCCCAGGTAAGCATTCATTCACTGAAATTCTTTGGGAACACAGATCTCAGGCTTGCATTTCAATACCTAACCAGGCGGAAGCAAGTGCCCTTATCAAACCATTGGTACTCAGCTGGGTGTCGAAGCAAGCTGAAATTCCCTTGGAATTAATTCCTATGTCCTCAGAGTACTAATTAGGATTAACTTCACATTTGGGTTGGGAAGCCTCCAATCAGGTGTGAGACTTACATGGGTACAAGATGGAGAAGATATTTATAAATGGGCCACAAAGTCTGTCACAATAATTAATAAGAAAGTTGATGAAAGTGCCTGAAATACTTTCAAATACTAACCATTTGTGTTTGCTGACTTACCTTTGTATCTGTCAATGCTGGCTACGGACCGGTGGAAGTTTGGAATCGGCCCGCCTCCTCTCTGCTTCGATTGGTAACCAAATTAAATCAATAATTTGTTTCTACACATTTCAGTCATAAGCAAAGCTCATATATGTGTCTGCCTGCACATGGTTTTTTGCCATCCAGTGAGATAAATTCACTGGATGCCTGGTATTAGATCAGTTCTCAAGAAAAAGAGTCAAAGTCCACGGCTGGTGAATAATATTTCTGTTTATTGCAGTGATTAGTTTAAAACAAGTGAGGTATATTAAAAAAAGCAAGAGGATCGAAGCTAGAGTGCAAACTCTCTCCTGCATGCACAAACTATGATGGCCTCTCAGGCCAATCCAAGGAAGGGGGGGTCTGCTCCTCAGGAGTCATCGAAAATGTTAACGGCTCAGCAGGCCTACCCTTTTCAACTTTTTTTCCCCATATGGTATACTCAGCAACAAAAGTTTCTGTGACACCAATATTGTTAATTATTTTTCATAACGCAATTATGAAATTGTCATACATGGTGATATCAGACTGAAACAGTACACGTTAACACAACATTGAAATGGAAATCATGAAAATGCGAGAAAATGACTTTGCACATGAAAATGTGCGTAAATCATGCTTGTGGATGGCAATAAAAGAGGAGAATTTTTGGAATGTTCACATTGTGCCTGATGAACGACGGAAGCATCACTTATCGAAAACACAGCCATTTCGGATCAGGAACTCTACCCTCTAAATGCCAAGACTGTCTGAAAATGATTGGTGGAGGGCCATTGGGATGATTGAATCCGGAACCTCGCAGAGGGAAGTTGCTCATCGCCTGAATGTCCACCGAAACACCATTTGGAACTTATGGCAGCGTCATCAGCAGACAAGACATGTCAGAGACCGTCCTCGCAGCAGCCGTCCACGAGTAACCACTCCCAGACAGGACAACTGGATTCGAACAACCCATCTCCGAAATCGATTCCAACCTGCAACCATAACTGCAAGAACGATACCTGGTTTGAGGCGACTGTCTGCACAGGCAATCCGTCGCCGTCTCCGTCATTTTGGCATTGTCCCACGTCGGCCAGCAAGACGTCCAATACTCACAGTACAACACCGACGACTGCGTCTACAGTGGGCACAACAACATCGACGGTGGATCCAACGTCAGTGGGATCTTGTACTCTTCACTGATGAATCAAGATTCATGCTTAACCGATGTGATGGTCGTTTACGTGTATACCGTCGACGTGGAGAACGTTATGCCAACAACTGTGTTCAGGAATTTGATCGTTTTGGAGGTGGTAGTGTCATGATTTGGGGAGGGATCACGGCTAGAAACAGAACAGATTTGCTTGTTATTGATGGAAATCTGACAGGTCAAAGATATCGCGATGAAGTGCTACGGCCATTGGTGGTACCGTTTTTGATGCAACATGGTCCCGGAATAACGCTGCAACATGATAACGCCAGACCACACGTTGCAAGGATTGTACAGCAGTATCTGATGCAACAACGTGTCAATGTCCTGCCATGGCCAGCCAGATCCCCAGACATGTCCCCAATCGAGCATCTTTGGGACGAGATGGATCGACGTTTGCGGCGGTTGGATAACCCGCCAGCTACACTCCAGGAATTGCGACAACGTCTACGTCAGATTTGGAATGACATCCCACAGCAATTTCTGGCACATCTGATTCGGTCCATGCGCCGGAGATGCGTTGCTTGCATCATGGCACGAGGAAGTCACACCCGGGATTGAAGTGTGAAGGTCACAATTGGTTAGACGTCAGACAAGTTCTTCATGACGCATGAAAATGACATTTTTAGTTTTGAGTGACGTTGGCACTGAAAAGTCAGTGTTTCTCCTGTTAAATAAACATATTGATTGCATTGAGATCTTTGCGTGTCATTTATAACACACACATAAATGGTGTCACAGAAACTTTTGTTGCTGAGTATATATTGAGCAAAATCTAACATGGTGTACTTTGGTAATTAACAGTCTTAAATTTTAATGTAACTCAAAGAATACTAAAGCTAGGTTCCTTAACTGAAGTGCATTCAGAGAGCGTATAGCTCTGCCAGCAGGTTTCGACCCACTCAAACCTATAATCAGCTGCTTCCCATACATACAGTCCAACTCCCCATACATGTTGTAATAATCCATTGAATAAGCTTCAAGTCATCCTGCTGACAAACACACACATTAACGCACTAATGTTCACCAGAGTTGGGTTCAATTACTTTTTTCAATTACAATTACAGTAATTTTAATCATTTACTTTTGTAATTGTAGTTTAATTTTAATAGATTTTTTTAATCGAAAAGTAATTGTAATTGAACATTCTGTCTAGAAAGTAATTGTAATTGTAATTTTAATTGTAATTGAAAAAAGTAATTGAACCCAACCCTAATGTTCACCATACCTCCAGGCAGAGGTACGTAGGAATTCCAAATTTAGATGAGTTCTTTGAATAATATTTTATCCTCAAAGGAACAAAACTCTATATACAGTTTATCAGTTATTGAATTAGGGGAACAGAATTGGACACCACTAATTTTTCTACGAACAGGATCACGGACAAACAAACGCATTGCATAAATGCAGCAACTTCGTTGAACAAACACAACCTTTTTTGCTTATTAAGCATCCTAGAACAACACGTTTCAAAAACAAATTCTGAAGACATGTTTCAATGATGTGGAAGCGCATTGTCTTTTGCAGAGAAGATTCTCTCTGACCAATCAGTGGGCTGCAATGTTGCAAGACACATTTTAGTGCCGACTAGTACCTGGTCGCCCGTTTTTTGGAACCCCAGGAGAACAGGTACCAGAAAAAGTACCTACTAGTACCAAGTACCAGCTACTTTTTCCTAATGAAAAAGCAAAAAAGCGTACAGTAGAGCTGGTACCGTGTAGTGGAAACGCACCATTAGTTAGCAACTACGCTTTTGGGAAACGCACCGCAGACAAACAAATCTTCCTTGTTGTTTCTGGGCTCTTAAGGATGACCTCTGACAACCCCTCAGCTGTTAGCAAAACCCCAAAAACTAAACGCAGTGAGATAAGTACATTAGAAAAAATATCATATACAAACCCCAATTCCAATGAAGTTGGGATGTTGTGTAAAACGTGAATAAAAACAGAATACAATGATTTGCGAATCCTTTTTGACCTATATATCAGTGGCGGCTGGTGAACTGGCGATAGGGGAGGCTCAAATCCCTTAAAATTAATGATTGGTCACGACGTGTTTTCAATCATTCATTTAAATTATCATAACAGAAACTGAAAACTCTCAACATTATCAGGTGTGGCCAGTTTTCATTTATAACGAATACCAGTCAACTCTCACGTATTCGGTGTGAGTTTATGTGGCATACTTACGTTCCTCTGCTGTAGTCAGCAATTATTCAATCAACGCGTATGTAAGTGATTCTTGTGCGGAATTGAAGTCCTTCAATCCTCCTGAAGTACACTGGTGGGGTTGAAGCAATGGAATTGCATAAATATCTTTCAAATGATCTCATTTCATTTAAACAATCGCGATACACATGCATTGCTTCCAATCCCTGAATAAAGAAGAGCGTGAGAAGTCTGGAGTCGTTAATCATGCTGTCATCAGTGTGTGAAGCAGAAGTGAAGGATTGCTCTTTTAACAGGTCAGTGTCATGACGTCACTGATTGGCTGCACCATAGGGTGTGCAGCACAACATTGTCTCTCAGACAATGCAGGCTAGCCTAACTAAGGCAGGCCACTGAACAGTTGGATAAGATTCATTATGTCTCTAATTTGAATTAAAATTTGACTTCTTTTATATCAGACAAGAAAGCATAGTTCTGCATTCATACCTTGACATGTTTCGACGGGAACCCCCATCACCCTCAGAAGTGTCACATGATGGTATTGTGATGTGTCTTATCAGCTGTTTTTATGTAAAATAAATAAAATCAATAAAAACAGCTGATAAGACACGTCACAATACCATCATGTGACACTTCTGAGGAAGATGGGAGTTCCCGTCAAAACTTGTCAAAGTATGAATGCAGAACTATGCTTTGTTATCTGATATAAAAGAAGTCAAATTTTAGTTAGGCCACTGAACACATCAGTACATTACAATGGGACAACCCCATAGTAATGATAAACAAAACAAAGGAAATAAACAAACAAACAAACAAAAAAAAACTATTGAATTAAAAAGAGATAGTATGGAAGTAGCAGTAGGCCCTCCACATATCTGACGGTCTAGGTCTAGGAATTCACATAAACCCTGAGGGATGTTATCTATAAAAAAACAGTTCAAGACCAGTTCTCCATTTAGACCATTAGGGTGCACAGTTTGCAATTGGTGGATCCTGAATGCTTCCCAGTGAAGGAGATAGTGCTCTCTATCTCCACCCCGTTTGAGTTGCTTGACTGCCTCAATGCCTTGAAATTTCAATGTACAGACTTCTTGGCCAAATTCAATAAAATATCTTGCCACAGATGATTTAATATGACTTCTTATGTTACTTATGTTCATTTATTCTTATTCTTAATTGTCTTTTAGTTTTGCCAACATAACAAAATCCACATGTACATTTCAATAAATGAACTACAAAAGGACATACAGCAAGTGATGCTCCTTCTCACAGAAAAACTCTTGCCAGTGCATGGATGTAGAAGAAAATCACTTCTGATCATGGCATTACAATTACTAGCCATTCCATGAGAAATTGACACTCAGTGCGCAGTTGACCCCCCTGGAATTGAATGTAGCTTGGCACATAGGTAGATATGGGTGTCTCACATAAAATTCTGAATTTTTAGGTCCGTATCTCACTTTGCCTGCCAATAGCGCCACCTGGAAGCCACTTAAGTGGCTCAGTTTTGCTGTCGAGGCCACATTTGAAATCAACTTTCCTGACTTGAGGGTACACAGTACCCAATATGTTGTACTTTTATCATGACCAGTGACACTTCAAGTCCAGTTAGACTTCAGCACAACATCAGCGCCAAGCTGGTTAACTATATTATCGAGCCAGAGCTGTTTGAGAAATAATGATAAAAATTGAAAATGGGAATGGGAATAAGTAATATCCTGGACATATACCAAACTAGAATGCTTTATTATGCATTTACTTTTTTTTTTTTGTTTACTCACAACAAGATTAACATTTTCAGTGAATGGTACCTTGGTGTCTTGCTGTGTTTGTGCAATGGACAACCAGATAAATAGTCGAAATTCATTTTTATTGCATGTTTATGGCATATTTTCTCTGTAACCCAGATTTGTACTGTGAGGGTAAATGCTGTTTGCTGTGCATTTGGAGCTCTATTTTCAGGAATACCAAGCATTTCTTTGGTAGTATCTGCACTTTCAAGCTAGACAGAGCCAAAGTTGGCTGGAGGGGGGTCAACTCCTCAACCTCTTCAAAAAGTGCCATTTTCTCATGGAATGGCTCTTAACACAACTTCTACATAGAGAGTTGTCTGGATCGAAAGAAGTAAGCCATTTAGTAGGGGGAATGAAACAGTCTGCTTTTACCAGTCTATCTCTCAAATTTAAAAATTTCTCATGGGCAAGCAGCAGGGGCTGTAACATTTTGTGTACTGTACTGTCCTGTAACACGGACCACTGCAGTAACTGTCCTGCTCCACTAGGGGACTGGTCCGGACCACTGGTCTTTGGAGCACGGACCACTGCAGTAACTGTCCTGCTCCACTAGGGGACTGGTCCGAACCACTGGACTTTGGAGCACAGACCACTGCAGTAACTGTCCTGCTCCACTAGGGGACCGGTCCGGACCACTGGTCCAGGTGTCCCGAGACAGCAAAATTTTTCTTTCAGTGGCCTTGTAGAGATACAGTCTCGGAACCACTGTACAGTCCATGCTAGGAATACTGCAATTACATTGTTACTGGCTGCATTACCCTCAGCATTACTGTTTGGCAAGTCATTTATTAAGCCGCTATTTGGATAATTAAATTGTTCGGACTGTAGGTCTAATTGTTCAAAATATTTGAAGCCAGTAAACTAAGCTAGTAACGATCAATGTGGCCTGACAATATGCAGCTCAGCACTTTTTTATGCGCTGTCAGCTGTCCGATTGGAACAGCTGTCTGATTAGAAAACATAAATGAAGGACACCACACTCTTCATGGAAATTATCTTCATTCGCAGAAGAATCCTGAAATATCGCTTTCGCTGGAGGAAAAAAAATCGTCCTTGAGTGACAGCGCATAGACCTTATTATCATTAAATTATATATAGGCTACTGAATGTAGCTCATTATATTGTCGCAGGGTGTGAAATAATTCTGGCGCCGGTCGTGTTAAGAGGAAATTTCAACCGTTCAATTATTAGACTTTCATTTCTGATAGGCGTAGTCATGGCCTCCTGTCATAAATCATTTTTCTTTTGGGTAAAAAGAAGCGCCTACGAAGGTAATCTAAGCTGGAAAACGTGTGATTAGAATTCATTACCATTATTGATAATAACTTGCCGACTTTTTGACAGGCTAAATAGCCTACATAAATAAATCTATTCAGAACATTATGATAAGCTAACACAATTTGAGTTTTATATTGTTTTATATTCATTGGGTTTTACCAAAAGTCATTCTCGAAAGTAGGCTACGTTACTTTGATGGATTCTAGCATTGGCGTCTCTGGAAGTGATAAGTGGACCCGGACCTTTGCGTGAATGATTGTTCCTGGCTTATACTCAGTTATTATTCGTTATTAACACGTCTTCCAAATTTGACAACAATCCTCTGCAAATCCAAGTTACGGTTTCTCTCTCCATGAGATCTGTTGACAACTAAATAATAGGATAAATTCTGATCAGAAAAATTATTTAGGCCACTCAAAAATTGTTCAACAGTTTATGAAAGGCAAACTGCTCTCAAACGTCTGCGCTACGTTTTCCTCACATCAAGTGATTTAACTGGCGCTTCATGATCGTTTTGTTTAAATAAAATAAAAGACCATTTGAAACGTCTGTGTGCAATTCTGAATAACACTGATTTACATGCATGAAATTACGCGTCCAGATTAATGATTGTCGCCGTACCGAAATGTACTGTACCGTACCGGCGTGTACTCGGAGTGAATCTATTGCTCAGTCCCTCAAGGAAGTTGCATGTCACAATTGTAACTATTAAAGCAAATTCAACCAATCCACGCAAATTTCTCACGGACAAAAAATAAATCGCCAAGACATTGTAACTTTCATTGCCACTTTCTGAGAAAAAGTTACCGCAAAAATAAATAAATAAATAAATAATTTAAAAAAAACATAAAAAAGCCAGGAAAATCCTGGGAGGATTGTTTGTCAATAATCCGAATGATTGGGTGCAAGTCAGAGTTAGTAATTGTTTTTAAGGGGAGCTCAGGGCCCCACCAATCTTTAGTCCGAGAGATGCCCCTGGGTAGCCTATAGCGTAACTCTTTACAATCGGCAATTATATCAGTAGGCTAGATCGTAGCGCTTTTATTCTGCAGATAGAGATACTAATTTTAGGTAGAAGGCGAGAAGAGTGAAATAGGCTATAGTCTGATCTAATCATTAAAATTTAGTTTTGATGACAACTAGCTCATCTTGGCCGATGCTGCTACTGTACTAAGATCTGCTGTAAATCGGCTTTAACAATTAAAATAGGTTACAGGATATTACAGTCATGGGATGATTTCAGTCCCATTCTTGATGGACAGCAGCGCTAGCCCTCTGCATGGGTAAAACAGTTACCCCCCTTGACAGACTAAACGCTCTTATCCTTTGCTCAGATGGATTGAGTGGTAAAACCATGAAGTCATTTTCTAGTGTTTTCTGTGAAGCCAATTTACTTGTCAGAAATGGCCACCGCATTTTCAAATGAATTACGTGGAGCTATAATCAAAACCCCATTTCGGGTATTACATCATTGGCTGTATCATACCACTCTGCCTAAGTAGCTTACAGCTAGGCCTTTAACCTTCTATTTAATATTTTGCTTTTATGGTGCAGAAAGAAAGCACAATATTCAACCGAGATTAACAGCAGAAAGCAATGTGTGAACTGGCTGCAATTTATTGACACAACTTTCCAAACCTGCCAATAATTTTTAACGTTCTCAAGCTAGACTAGATAGAAATAATCTGTTCAGAGCATTAATATTTTTGAGAATAAACTGATGCAATATGGGTTTTTTTTTTTACTCTATATTCATCGAGTTTTGCTTGGTGTCTCTGGCTAATTTATTAACTCAGGTCAGTGTTTATAGTGACTGTTGTTACAACAAAGTTTAAATAATATACAATTGGACAACCTCTTGTTTATCATTTATTTATTAATTAATTATTTTCCTCCCAGAAACGGCCATCGCATTTTCAAATGAATTAACGAGCACGAAGTTGTAATAAAAGCTCAATTTCAATGTAAAATCATTATCGCTTCTCCCACAGTAAAATGGTTTCTATGCTGCTGATTAGAATCTCCACGATCTACTAAAATAAACACGAACTGAAAAGAGTTATTAAAACCTACTTACGAGAATGACTTATTAAAGTCAGATGAATATGAAATGAATGTTCAAATTGTACAAGCTTATGGACTAAAATCATAATGCTCCGAATAGATTTATTTTTGTAGTCTATTTATAAAAATAGTCGGCAAGTTATGACCAGTAGGTCTAACATTAATGAATTCTTATCACACGTTTTCCAGCTTATCTTCCTTCAGTATAGGTACTTCTTTTTGCAGCAAAGAAACATGTTATATTGCAGGAGGCTATTTCTGTCAGAAGCGTAAAATGTATAAAAGTCAAATGATTGTATAGCGTATAGTTACAATTGACTTAATAATAAAACTGTTTAAGCCTCGTTCAGTTGAAAATGCGGCGACCGTTTCCGAAGAGAAGGGGAAAATACATGAAAACAAAGCTCGGTGATAAATATAATAGCCTAAGCTTGGTCGTAGTCTAACAACAGTCACACTATAATCACGGACCCAAGTTATTCATGGCTAATCTTGGTCGATGTATTACTGTAGCCTACTACCAGTTGCAGCAAATCGTTTTATGCAATTACGCTATGTTAAAAGATTACTTGTTTTTCAGAGGGATTGAATGGTAAGACCATTAAGTCATTTTCGTTTTCTGAGAAGCCAAATTACTTTTTGGAAAGGGGCCACCGCATTTTCAAATGAATTACATGGAGCTGTAATAGAAGCTCCATATAGGCTATAAAATGATAAGGCTGTGTCACACCTCTCTGCCTGAGTATAGCCTTCTATTTAAAATTATGTTTTTATGGTAGAGAAAGAAAGCACAATAATCAACCGAAATTAACTGCCGACAGCAATGTATGAACAGGCTGCAATTCATTACTTTCCAAACCTGCCGATCATTTTTAATGCTCTCCAGCTAGGCTGGATAAAAATAATCTGTTCAGAGCATTCATATTTTCGAGAATAAGATGACGCAATATGTCATATTCATCGAGTTTTGTTAGGTGTCACTAGCTGCTTAATTAATTTGCCAGATTAGTGCAGTATAGAAAAAGCGACGAGCTGCTTATTGTGAGACTAACGGCTTCAAACATTATGAACAATCACATTCATTGCAATTTATTTATGAAAATGGCAGGCTAGATAAATAGTTTGGCCAACAGTTATGCTGAGCTTAAGGCAGGCATTTACCATCTAATCGCAGTATTTTGAGAGTGGACTGCTCAGTCAGTGGTTCCTAGACCTTACCTCGTTGGGAGGCCAGCAAAGACTGAAAATTTGACTGTCTCGAGAAACCCCGGACTAGTGGTCCGGACCAGACCCCTAGTGGAGCAGGACAGTAATTGCAGCGGTCCATGTTACATGACAGTACAGCACACAAAATGTTACAGCCCTCTCTCTGGGCAAGGAGTGGAGGTTCTTGAAAGCTATGACCAATCTGTGTGTCACGTGACAGTATGTGCCAGTGTTTTCTCACTAGGGACTTAATCTTGGACAGAGGAGAAAAAGTGGTGGATAGGACAATATGATCCTCTAAGGTGGATTGTTTTTTTTTTCTAAAGAGTGATCCCCGATCAGTGTCACGCACCTTATCCAAACAGTTTGCTCCTTTAATTTTTCGTTACTTGTGAGTGTGAGCGGAGAGCGAATGTGATGCCGCACTTAATTCCTGACGTGGATTCCCGTTTGCTGAGGAAAACATATTTTATTCATTCTGAAATTGTACCTGCCACCAGCACCGCACATTCTTGCTCCAACCTGTCATACAATACCTGCCTATGCGTAGAAAAACGATGAAAAAGGAAGCTTTTGGTGAAGTATTTGAGGCTTAGGGTTAGGGTTCAGGCTAAGGATTAGGGGGAAGGATTTGTTTTAAACTGGTGTCAAATAACGTCTATGCTGCGGATGAAGTTGGCAGATTCTAAAAGGTGTGATTTCTAAGAGAGGAAGAGCATTCGTAATACCCTGAAATGTTTTTATTTAAATGCAAGAAGCGTAAATTTCCAGAGCTTGAGGCTGTTATGATTAGTAAGGGCTATCACATATATGGATAACAGAGACATGGCCTTGTGAAGAGGATGGAGACGAATATAATGTAGAGGGCTATAAGCTCTGTAGGAAGGATAAATGTAATCGGCGAGGAGGGGGTGTAGCACTCTGTGAATGAAAACATAAATATGCAGGAAATTCCTGAAATTGAACATTTCTTGCCCTGTGAAGATACCTGGGTCAGGCTCATTGGCGAGCGAGACAGGTTTAAATAAAGGAGTATGCTATTGACCGCCAGCTTTGGACAGTATTGTAAATGAAATGCTCTTTAAGAGGATTAGGCAATCTTGTAGAGGAGGATGGATGATTATTGAGAGACTTCAATTATCCTGGTATCGATTGGGAAATGGTGAAAGGACAGGAAGAATTTATGTTATAAATGGGTTGTAAATTTAGAAGATTTTTCATGGTTGACTATCACTAAAATTAATGAAAAATTAATTGATTATTTGGTCAATGATAACGTCACCTGCCTGCTCCTACCGCCACGCATTACGGCTCAACACGCATACAACAGGCCTGACATATTTCTCAAGAAATAATTGTATTGAAAGTGCCAGTTTGTAATTAACTTCACACTGCATATATGACACTTGCTGCATTTTTTCACAGGTATGTAAATCATTGCAAATTAGTCTGACCGAATGGGCGAGATAGGCTAAATGACAAACATGGTCTTACATTTGACCTTTTTGTGAAGTATCGTTCAGGAACCAGTCACAAGAACCAAGCAGTACAGTAAAACTGGATTTTATTAAGGATGGGGGAGAACCCCTGCAGAGCAGAAGGCAGCAGTACAGAGTCCACAGTCCAGAAATCAAAATCCAGAGGGCGAAATCCGAGTCATTACCAAAGCAGCAATCACAGTACTTGTAGTCGGGCAAAAAAGGGTTTGATACACAGATGCAGACAGTAATCCAAAACTGAGCCAAAATCGCAAAACAGGTACAATCCAGTCAGAAGTGAATAACAAAGAATACAAGGCGAAAACAAGCGTGGCACAGGCAAACCAAGGAAAACGTTCTGACAAGGAGCTTGCTGTGAAAAGACAGCTTAAATAGACAAATGGGAAGTCACATGCTACAAAAGGAAACAGATGAACTGGATCAGACTAATTACAAAGGAATGAACATGAGGATGTTCCTAATTACAAGAAATTGGCAAAAGCCAAAACGCGGACAGGGATCACAAAGACAGCCTATAGACAAACATACGGCTCCGGGTAGGGAGTTCTACCTTGCACAGAGTGAGAGGCAGAAAAGTGATTAGCAAGGTGCAGAAAATCTGCTTAAGCACAGCAAAGTAAATTGAGTGAAGGCAAGGGGTGGAGGCTCGAGCAGAGCGAGAGGTTGCTGAGAGGTTGTTAGTCAATTAGTAATGTGCAGCGATACAAACCCTAGTGCTTGTTAGTACGTTTGTACTATAAACAACGTTAGTCTTGGTTAGTAAGCTTAACTAAAACAACAAACTGTTAGTATTGTTATTGTTATTGTTACTTAAGACAATTCGATTGTCACAGCAATATGAGCCATGTTGGCAATTCAATTTTAATTTGAGGCTATGCAACACAACGTTGCTTTGGCTGCATGAACACTCACTGCATTTTTTCACAGGTAGGCCTATTTCACTTCACCTAGGCAATCAATGCAACATTGTATGAGTCTGACCGGCCAGATAGGCATGCTCGTCGGAAAATAAACGTAGGAAACATGGTCATACAACTTTTAAACTTAGGGCAATTGGATAGTCACAGCCATATGGGTTGCCTATTTGACAGTTAAATTTTAACTTGAGGCTATGCAACGCAACACATGGCTTTGGCTGCATGAAATAAATTGACAGGACATCTAAATAAATAAAAAATGGGAAAAAAATATGTCCTATTATAGGCCTATATTAGACCAAACTGTTCAAACATAGCTGCAAGGAGCTTACAGGCTACTTGACATTTGAAAAAACGTAGCCAAGCAAACGTCAGCATGAGACAATTGCCTACTTCCAATAATAAGTCCATGCATTCTTTTTCATAAAAATCATCATGTCCACATGTTCTGGGCTATGGCGCGTGCACAATCGAGTTACCTTAGTCTGGCTGCTGAAAATACTCATTCAGGAGGTTGCGGGTAGCCTATACATAAATTGCGCCGTGCCAATTTTGCGACTCTCGTAAATCTTCCTGAATAGATTTTCCACAAGTCAGCGGGATTTGTATCCAGAAGAGGAGGACAATCTTTGGGATAACCATCCACTTCTGCGCCTGCGTTGGTTGGGCGAAAGGTGTAATTGTCACCAATTAACGAACCCATGGTACTTAATGTAGCACTTTTCCCCTGAAGCGGTGTGTCAGGCCTCTTGTTCACACTGACGCTCGTATGACCCTGTTCAACAGTGGTGTTGTATCCACTTCTGTGGCTAAGTCCAGTGGTCTACTGTTCAAAAGCATCCTCTTCGAAGGTTCAAGAAATCCTTAATGTTTGTGGCGAGAGTCAAAGAGCCTAGCCATCATTGCCGGTGACGTTGATGGTGAGTTGTCCGACTCCGAATCGATCTACAAAATTAATAATCATAAAAAAAATTAGAACACAGAAAGATCTCCTGTTTAGTAACAACCCAGCAAATAGATGTACAATAGGGAGATCAAACAGGCCTACCTTCATTCACTTACCAGTTGAGATCGCACTTCAGATTTAAACTCCTCTATTACGGGGCTGTCTTCTTTGCTTCTTATGAGATGAGTGTTAATCAAGCTGTAGGTGATTGGGTAGACGTTTGAAATTGAGACCTCCGTCTCTGCAGACATCACCTTTGTTGCAAACTTACACTTACAGTAAGTGGCTTCTGCACCTGCAAAGAATCCTCCATTAGTTGCCAGTGTTCATCTTTCATCTCAAGAGTTCTGGCATCTTGGAGTTTGGTGACAGTATGATCTGATAGCACTGCAGTGACAGCCCATCGTTGCTCCACCAAGTGGTTAAACATATCATAGATGGAATTCCATCTAGTCTTACAGGATTGAATCATGAATACTTCGGGATTTGCAGTTGCTGTTGTTTCGCCTCTTGGTGGCGACTGTGCTATGATGGAAATGCCTGACTAACCTCCCCGCTGCCGCAATGACTCTGTGCAAGCCCAGACTAAAGCCATCATTTATGGATAACTGCAAAGTAAGAGCGAAGCAGGGTACAGATTGCCAACTCACTCATATGGGATCGTTAGCCGCAACAATGTTTTTGGCATTGTTGTGCACACAAGCCACCACTCGGCCAGTTAAACCCCACGCGTCAACTGCTTAATTTAATTTCTCTGCCAGGTTATTGGCATTGTGTCTTGTTGGCAAACTCTCAGTGAGAAGGACTGCTGATTTCACCTGCCAGTCTTCCCCAATGTAATGGCAGGTCACAGTGATGTAGCTCTCTGTGGTCAATGAGGTCCAGCAGTCAGTTGTGATGGCGACATCCACAGTAGCTATCTTCACTTTCAGCGCAACCTTCCTCTCTGAAAATTGTTGCTCCAAACAATTGGTCAAAGTTATCCTACATCACTTTCTTTGCAAATTTCTGATTTCTAAAAACAAAAGTGAGATTAAAAAAAGGGAAATTATTAAGATTATTCACAATGTCAATAAATTCCAAGTCCATCCTGATTAAATGAAATTCCATGCAGTTTATTTTACCCAAAGGTTTATAAAATAGATTATTTTCCACAAAATGTAATTTTTTTTTTTTTGGGCGTACGTATTATTTAGGTATGAAATCCATGCAAATTTTTATAAATAAAGCCCAAGGACTGGTGACAGGCCAGTTTAGCAAACAGACTCTTCTACTATGAAGCCATGTTGTTGTAATAGTTGCAGTATGTGGTTTTGCATTGTCCTACTGAAATACACAAGGCCTTTCCTGGAATAGATGTCATCAGGGGAGCATATTTTGCTCAAAAACCTTTATTTACCTTTCAGCATTCACGGTGCTTTTTAAAACGTGCAAGTGTCCCACACAATATGCACTAATGCATCCCCATACCATCAGAGATGCTGGTTTTTGAACTGAACGCTGATAACAGGAGGGCTGGTCTTTCTCCTCTTTAGCCCGGAGGACACGATGCCCATGATTTCCAACAAGAATGTCAAATTTGAACTCTTCTGACCACAGGACACATTGCCACTTTGCTATTTCAAATGAGCCTTGGCCCACAGAACATGGTGGCGCTTCTGGATTATGCTCAACAATGGCTTCCTTTTTGAATGATAGAGAATTTTTCTAGTTTGTCTGAATCTTTTGATGATGTTATGCACTGTCGATGATGACACCTTCAAAGCCTTTGCAATTTGACATTGAGGAATATTGTTTTTAAAGTATTCCACAATGTCTTTACGCAAGCCTTCACAGGTTGGAGAGCCTCCGACCATCTTTACTTCTGAGAGACTCAGCCTCTCCAAGACATCCCTTTAATAGCCAATCATGTTACACACCTGATGCCAGTCAACTTATTTACTTACTAAATGTTCTTTCAGCTGATTCTCTTATGTATTAATTGCTTTTTCTGCCCTTTTTTTCCTGTGTCCCAACTTTTTTGCGACCTGTTCCAGCTAGAAAATATGAAATAAGCTCATTTTGTGGATAGTAAATTAAAATGTCTCAGTTTCAACATTTGAAATGTTTTCTATGTTCTGTTGTCAATAACATATTGGCTCAGGTGATCTGAAAGTCATTGCATTTTTTATTTTATTCACAATTTACACTTCGTCCCAACTATTTCAGAAATGGGGTTGTATTTATCAAGGCATTAGCAGTGGCCTGATCAGGTCACGACCGAGAGTATAAGATGGTATTTATCTCATAACTGAATAGCGCAATTTAATTAAAAACCAATCTAATTTCTGTAAGCGCCAAAAGAGTTATGCCTGCATTCTCCCAACTTGCACTCCGATCAAGTAATCACTTTTACATTTGAGCGCTTTGTATCTAACTTTCATGTCATGAGTTGGGCTATGGGAAAAGTACCACAGTGAAGTGTTAGAGAAAAATACGGAACAATTAACCCACTGCCAGATGATGTATGTGCTAGGCATAGTGGGATTGAAGCAGGGCCTTGCTGTCTCACTTTGCACTTGAACGAATATATTGATGCCGCAAGGTGATTAAAGTTCGATCGAATCTGCAAAGACACATCGTATTATCTTACTAAGAATGCATTAACACACCACATCTCATAATTAAAATGAACAAGGGGGAATACGCATTGCGACTTTTGTCTAATTTGTCAATCAAACTATTTAGTGAAATAAAATTATTTGCAACTCTTTCAAAGCCATATAATGCCACTGTTTTCATGTAGCTCCATAGCTAGCTAGCTGGGTATTGCAGATGCAAAATGTGCAAATTACATTGATGCGGTACACTTCAACTGAGCCAGAAACAAAATACTTACATCGCTAGCATAACTATTGGTGAAATCAAGCTTTTATGAAGCTTTGACTGAATTGCATCATCATGCAATGGGCTGATTGCCCAATCACGGTTTTCTTTCCCTGTCAACTGAGTGGCTAGCTTATGTTAGCTCACTAGCTAACAAACTAATTTTACATAATGGTAATGGAAAGGTACTGTGAGCACACTAGCTAAGTAACTTAGTTCAGAGGTTGGCACTTAGCTAGCCTTCTACAGTGCTAAGCCATACCGATTTAACCAACATTACACCTGGCTTTCAGTTTGGCTAAATATTAACAGCATGAAATAAAATAGCAATTTTTTTTTCTCACGCTCTCAGACAAGAACATTTCCGCTGAAGCGGTATGTACCTTTGGTAATATAAAAAATATGTCATAAGTTGGGCTGTGGGATAAGTGCAATAGTTTCGTGATGAAGAAAAATCTGAAACAAATGCCAAATCACAATTCTCTTCTACATTGCAAACACAATGTAAATGAAGCCAGCTTGTCTCAAGCCTCGCTTTGGATAAAAATGAATATTCATGACCTGCATATTAAGAGACGTCAATAGAGCAAGGGAGAGTGAGAGACAGAAAAAGAGACAAACAGATTTGACAATTATTGTTATTACTTGCATTTATGGAGTATTTTTTTTCCCATTAGCCAGCAAATGTAAGATTTTTGAGCCCCTCAGAACAATAGTGGTCTAACTCCTTTTTTTAAATCATTTTGAGAAAACAGCTTCCAAAGTTTCAATGTTGTCAAATTCAGCATGCCAGTAATTATGAAGACCTGTATTGAAGTGACATCCTTTGAATCTTCCCTTTCATGGTTAGAAAGTATTTTGTCAGTGTTGACAATTTTTGTAATTTTTGCATGTTTCGGTTCAAAACTAGGAATTTTGGAGTTAGACCACTCTTGCACTACTATTTTTATTTAGAGGTGGAATTAATAATCTTCTGGCCCATTATGCATGAATAGATTTTACCTTCAGCATGAAAAATATGGGTCTAACTCAGAAAATTTGAAAATCGGAGTTAGACCTCTATTGTTCTGAGGGGCTGTTAGGAAGTAGACAGGTGAACACCAGATGCAGGAACTGAAGTGTTTATTGAAACACAAAACACTAGGAGAAAATTGGCTGACAAGCCGGAAACAAATCCACATGCACATGCACTGAACAAATGGGAAAACTAAGGTACACTGCCCAAGGCAGGGGTAAACAGAAGTACACACTCCAGGAGTGAATAAACTAGAAAAAACAAAAAAAAAAAAAATGGACCTAACTAGACTGACGGACACACTGGGAGACTATGTCAAGGGGCAGACAAGACTCAGGAATCATACAAAGGAACTCCTCAGAAGGCACAAGGGGCTGCAATTTCACCATGCAGAGTCTCATTAAGTTCCATCTGATGGCCCCTCCCATCTCTGCCATATATTGTCATGAGAGGAGGCGGGGACTCGAAAAGCAATCTCGACTGGAACAGAAACACATGGGATTAATAAACAAACTAACGAGGACTGGGTTAACCATAATGACGAGACAAGACGTTGAGACCATCAATCAAACTAGACAGTTTAGATTGAGGTAATCTAAATGTGACGAGTAAAAAGCACTACGAGAGAAGCAAAGGAAAGAACAGCTTTAAACGCAGTTAATCAGGGAAAGCTTAGGCAGGAATACAAAAGCTAGAAACACTCGCACTCGCTAATGAGTTAATTAAGGTCAATTCTATGTGACGAAATATTTACAATCACCCTCAAATAAGTGCTGGATAGTACGGGTTAGTAATTATCCTATCAGAGAAAGCATTCACTCAGAGTTTAGCGAGAATCAGAATTAAACACAGGTGGAAGCATGAATGAAATACCACAGTCAAAACTGAAAGAGGAAACGTGATTGGACAATGAGGCTCAGGCAACTGAAGGCTGTCACACGACATCACTGGAGATTGGCAGAGAGGGAATCAATATCAGACGGCAGAATGAAAGCTGAAAAATAAAACGAAAGTAAAGCACAAGCACAAATAAGCACAAAGACAACTCACAAGAGGCAGAACCATAACAGGGGCTCATTTGAAATAAGCATTTGATTGACTTCGAGCTGCTGAAATTAAATTTTTGACTTCATTTTATGATAGTGGGAAATAAATAATTTGCCGCCATTCTTATGATCTGGCTCAGCATGATTAATGCATTGAGAGGATGTCTCAGGGATCTAATTTCAGTTGAAAACAAAATGAGAAATATGATGTTGTCTTAGTCCCTGACTTAGGAAACTACGGATTTGTTACAGTCACACACTGTGAATTTATCTGTTCAGTGATTCGCCTTCAATTCAATGAATGAGCTGGTACTTTTTTCTTTTTTTTCCCAAATCATATCTTTTTGCCTTATCATTGGTGGTCTCTTTGGTGAAGTAATGATAGAAGGTATCGAAATCGGGCCACAATTGAAGCACTGATTACTAAAACCCCACAAGTCAAGTCAAGTCAAGTCAAGTGTGACTTATGGGGTTTTAGTAATAGGTGCTTCAATTGAGAGTGTTCCCACCTTTTCTAAAACTGTCTGGTTTCGTAACTGTACTGCTCTGCAGAGGTCATAATTAGACAGAGTAGTACACACTGCTGAAAAAATCATTGGACATAATCTCACCCCCATCTCAGACATCAATAAGGCCCATATCCAAAGATGGGGCCTGAAAATATTATTAGATAATACCCAACCTGCCAACTTTCTTCTAAATTTACTCCCATCAGGTAGAAGACTGAGGAATATCCCAACTAAGACCTCCCGGTTCCTCAATAGTACCTACTGCAGTGTCATCAGGTCTCCAAACAGCTCCTCACCCCTGCCCCAGTATCCTATGAAATTAAGAGAGCTCGTTCAGTAATGCAACGTATTGATAATGCATCATGATGAGAGGGGGAAGTATACTGGTTGAGGGGAGGCATATTGGTTGCTTCTGTTGTTTTCCTGATTTGTCGTTGCAATGCGCCATGATCCTGGATGGCGAAATCTCGTATGTAGCCCCTTAACGATCCTGCATGATTTGCACTGTTTTTATTGACGGTTTATGATTTTACTACTGTCTCTATACTCATTAGGTTTTATATTGAGTCACATCTATTACATTGTTCCACAACTAGCACTAATCAACTGCACTGTACTTTACAAGGACTTGCACCCTACTTGCCCCCCCTGGATGGGTATCGTTTATTTATTCCTCCAAGCAAAGAGACCCTGTGCAAGTAGAGGCCATAACTGTATTTATTTTCATATGTCCTTGTTCTTTGACTTGTGTGGTTTCAGTTTGTGTGGCTGTCTCGTTGCATAGAGCATTACCAAAGCAAATTCCTAACAACTGAAGTTGTATGGCAATAAAGTATTGAACCTTAAATGATGCAATTGCCTCAAATGTAAGTTAATTTAAAATGAGTGAAGCTGATCTTTATAATCTGCTGAAAGTCGACATCTCAGTGACAAATCAAGGAATACTTTGGTCTTCTTGAGAGCGGGGTGCCATTTTTAAAGAATCAATCATTCATGAGGATTTGCTCTTTATCTTTCCCTTCCAATGTGGCATGTGCTCCCCGCACATATACGTAGACTGTACATCTGTGCCAGAGTTTGCTTACTTCTCACGTTACAAAACTGGTGAATTTGTAGCAATTTGAGTGTACTGCGCTGTTTTTATTCCCTACGCTTCGTGTCGCTGTTGCCATAGAAATAACGCAGAGCTGTTATAAAACAGAAACATGACAGGACTGCGCGAGGTGCGCTGCGGTTTTTGAAGAAGCAGATGCACAATCAAGCTCGTGACGGACATCTCTTGCATACCTCGAACAGAAACATCAGGGATGTATTTCACCATCTCTGTAAAAAACTTGATTGCATTTCATCGTTGGATCAAATTGTCTTCCAGAAGAGTGATGACAAGTCTCATTGCGCAGCGCTGGAGTGCGTTCGGCTCTGTTCTCTTTTTATTTTGTGGGATGTGGCGATCTGCTTTGTCCGTGACTCGCTACTCTATCCCCGAGGAAATGGAGATTGGGTCCGTCGTGGCGAATTTAGCAACGGATCTGGGACTGGATGTTCGCAGTCTGACAGAGCGGGAGGTAAAGCTCGACATTATTCATAGTAATAGATATCTGGATGTGAATAAAAACACGGGCGACTTGTACATAGTGGAGAAGATAGACAGGGAATATTTGTGCTTAGCTCGGTCATCTTGTTTTCTTAAACTGGACGTGGTATTAGAAAATCCTTCACGGATATTTCACATTGAACTAGAAATCGAAGACATTAATGACAATGCGCCGCATTTTCGTCGGGAGAAAAATCAGCTTGATATTTTGGAATCTGTTTCACCGGGAGAAAGATATTCCTTAACCAATGCAATCGACCCAGACGTTGGAACGAACTCCATTAAAACATACCAGCTTAGCAAAAATGTGCATTTCGATCTTGAGATACAGACAGGGAGTGATGGAACTAAATATGCGGGATTGGTTTTGAAAAAGGCTTTGGACCGCGAGCAGCAGGCGGTCCATAATCTAACACTCACCGCTGTGGACGGTGGAGTCCCCGCGCGCTCCGGCACCGCCAGCATCATCGTGCACGTGCTGGATACAAATGACAACGCCCCTCAATTTGACCAGGAAATGTACTTGGTGAACCTATCAGAGAACTCGCCTATAGGCTCCCTTGTGATGAAACTAAACGCGACAGACCTGGACGCCGGATCAAACGCAGAGATTATTTATTCTTTCGCTCTCTACACGTCTGAGAAAACGCAAGAAGTTTTCACTTTGAATCCAAACACTGGAGAAATCAAAGTAAGGGACATCATTGATTTTGAACGAGTGCAATCATTTGAAATGCACATAATAGCAACAGACAAAGGATCCCTCTCTGGGCAGTGTAAAGTACACATCCTTGTGGTGGATATGAATGATAATCATCCGGAGATCAATATAAAATCATTTAAAAGTGCAATAAAGGAAAATGTAACCATAGGAACAGTCATTGCCCTGGTTAGTACAAGTGACAGGGACTTCGGCCTAAATGGAGAGGTTGTCCTTTCAATAAATGAGGCATTGCCATTCGCCTTGGAGAAATCCACGGAAAGCCTCTTTGCTTTGGTTGTTTCAGAGCCGTTGGATCGCGAGAAAGTTCAGGAATATGACATCACATTCATAGTTACAGACAAGGGAACACCTCCTTTGTCAGACAATAGAACTTTCACCTTAGAGGTTCTTGACATTAACGACAACGTGCCTCTGTTCCCCAAGTCATTCTATACCATCCCAGTGATGGAGAACAATGCACCAGGATCACTGCTGAGTTCTGTTACTGCCTTTGACCCAGACCTGCAGGAGAATCAGTACCTGGTGTATTTCATCGTGGAAAAGGAGATACACAACACTTCAATGTCCATGCTGTTCTCCATTAACCCAGAGGATGGAAATCTTTACGCACTGAAGACTTTTGACTATGAGAGAGAGAAGGAGTTCCTTTTCCACATCGAGGCCAGAGACTCTGGATTTCCTCCTCTCAGCAGTAATGTAACTGTGCATATCGTGATCCTGGATCAGAATGACAACACGCCACTGATAGTCTCTCCCTGGCGCGCACAGGGTTCTGTAGTGGAGGAAGTGATCCCCAGATCCACTGATAAAGGACACCTGATTGCCAAAGTGATTGCCATCGACGCAGACTCTGTGCAGAACTCCCGCATCTCATACCAATTTCTGCAGGTGACCGACGGCACCTTGTTCAGCCTGGACCAGTACAACGGGGAAGTCCGCACCATGAGAATGTTCAGCCACAGAGACCAGCGCCACCACAAGCTGGTGATTGTGGCCAAGGACAACGGCGAGCCGGCTCTCTCTGCCACTGTTACCATCAAGTTATCCACGGTGGAGCAGGTCATCAATGTGCACTTCGACAGCACCGAGTTCCCTTTGGAGTATGATATATTCTCAGACCTCAACCTGTATCTGCTGATCGGTCTGGGCTCAGTGTCATTTCTGTTACTGATCACTATACTGGTGATCATCGTGCTCAAGTGTCAGAAACCGAAGGAGGCCAAAGCCACACCGCCCTGCAGGAACAGCGTCATTAGCCAGAGAAGCTCCACCATAGCTGACTCCACCCTGGTCTCCAGCGACGCCTACTGGTACAGCTTGTTTTTAGCTGAAACGCGCAAAGGAAAGGTGGTGGTGAGGCAGCCTATACCCAAGGGGGGCGGATATTTTGTTACCAGCTTACCCAGAGGCACAGGCCTGACGGAGACCAGCCAATCCAGAGCTTCTACTCTGCAGGTAGGGAACCCCCAGAAAAGCTACAGTAATGTGCAGTGATCATAACACATCACCACCTTCCTCTGAAAGGGGTCCTAATGTATTACTTCTCTATAATTTTTTGGTGAAAATGCACTGAAAATACTAATGTGGGCAATGACAACAAAAGCAAAAAATGATTCCCAAAGGAAATTGCGAAGAAACTATCATAGTCTATAGGTAATGAACAAAACACTTAAAACATACATTTTTTAAATAATTTATTGGTGTTGTGATTTTTTTTTACTCTTAAATAGCAATAATGCATGTTTGAAGTCTCATACCATGATTATTGACGCAAAAAATTTGTTTAAACTGGATGTAGGCCAAACTATCCTGTGGAATTACCTCTGATGATCAGTTGTTTCACAATATGAGGTGACATAAACTTTGAGTAGCTTCACAGTGTTACACACAATGGCAGGACGGAAGGAGCCCTCTGAGATTGTTTGTAGCCACATTTTGGCCTAATTTCTGAGGACATTAAATGCTGCCATGGCACAGTAAGAAACACCATCAAGCGTTTCAAAGAGATCGGTTCGCTGAAAACTAGTGGCAATAGCAGTGCAAAGCAGAACTAAAGTGCCTCTGACGTTTGTTATCTGTGTATGTCAAGTAAAAAAAAAACAAAAAAAAAAAACTGGTGGTTCACAGCACAACAACTTTGTGATGATATTAAGAGCCATATTCTGAGAGAATGGCACTGGCAGTGGAGTTGACATCTCAGAATTGCATGCAGTTTGACTGAATGGTGCCCATACATGCGTTACGGGAAATTCCGGAGTTTGAGTGCACAAATTTTTATTGATATGGTGAGAGCGCCACCTAGAAGTGGACAAGTCAGTTACCAAATTGAGGATTTTTGAGGAAAAATATAAATTTTTGAAGGAATATTGTGGATAACGGCTCCATTGCGCCAAATAAGTTATGATTGTATTTGATACTGGGATAACCAAATTTTAACAATGTGAAAGTGCCACCTGGTGATCATGTTGGTTATGGTCTGGTTTAAAAATTAAAATAAGCCTCAATTTGTAAAAATTTGTTTCCCGTTGTACACAGATTTCTTGTCATTGCACATATAACCAAGTGCCTCAGAAAGCCTCTCATTACCATCATGAAATATGGTGGCTGGAATGGAAAGTTTTAAGCAGATGTAATTGCTGAGGTTAGAGGAGAGCTTGAGGAGCAAATTTGCGTAGACAATAAGTCTTTAGCTAGATCAGGGATTTACGGTAAAATGGCCACAAAATGTGGTGAGACTGAAATTTCAGTTTCACTTCAAGTCAATTCAGATTCAATTTTTATTTAAATAAGTTTTTTTGCGGCAGGACTTTTGCAGAGACACTTTATTGAGAAAAAATGGGCAGTGCCTGGCCTAATCCCCAGGATATAAAATGAGGCCAAAAAACAAAAAAATGAAAGAAAAAAACTCCCTATTAGTCAAAAAACCTCAAATTGGGGTGAGGAAAAAAAAAGAACTCCTCAGTGGGAAAAAAATCTGAGGAGGAACCCGGCTATAGTGGGGAGCCCATCCTCTGTGGGCTAGCTAATGATTAACTTCTTAATATTAATTTCCTTGCATTAATGGGTGTTAAGAATTAATTTAAGAAATTAATTTACAATATTGACTTTGCCCAATTGTCCAGATGAGAGATGAGTGCTTTGAGTCCCCAGAAAATATGGTCATTCTAGTATACAACTCCAGTTGCAAAATGAGTCAGAGTGACGTCTCGGCGGGGGCTAAGTAGGCTATTTGGGTCAAATTTGGCCAATCTGGTGGTGTTGGCCCGCATTATCTTCTAGTGTTGCGACTAGGCTTTGGCTTCATCAGGCTCATGCCTATCAGAAGGTTTGGGAAAATAAATTTCCATGGGGAAAAATTGCCCTTGTGTTTAATGCTGAGATGATGGTTAGGATGCCTGGTAATGGGATGATGATGACTTTATATTAACATTGCCGGATGCTTGTTTTCGGTACATCAGTGATTCTCAACCTTTTTGGGGTCCGGGGTCCGCCTGCATATCTTTGATCAACCCTTTCAACTACAACTTCCAGAAATATGTAACAAGTGTTTGCCACTAACATGGCAATATCCCCCGCCGCCTCAATTTTATGTGTCCGTGCGGACGTACGGACGGACATACATATGTACGGACGGAGCCCAATTCTATGTCCCCCGCTTCGCGCTAATCGCGCGGCGGGGGATAAAAGCAGAATATTTATACAGTCGCTTCCAGAAATAACTAACAAAACAGCATATTTATACAGTGGCTTCTGAGGCACTTATGCAGTGGCTTCTGGGACACATGTAACAAAACAGCATGTGTGTATGGGACTTCTGTAACAAAACAACGGCATGCATGTGATTTTTTGCTCCCGTGAACTGGGACAATTTTCATGTGAAGAACTCAGGAGTCTTGCCAACTGACGATTGGCGTTTAGTGCTTAGATGCAGCTGCAGGTGTGCAGGTTTCATGGCGTGGTTTGAGAGTAACTCTTCACATAAGAAACACAGAGGCTGGTATTCAAGAAAAATAGTACCATTTCCTTCTGCAGGTAAATAAAGGTCTTGGTCACATTTGAGTGGGATAATGCTAAGGCTATAAAGGTCATAGGATCTTTTTAAAAAGATATTTTTGGTGCATCTCAAAGCTTAGGCTGCATCCTACGAAGGCTGCATTTTTGGAGATCGTCACTTAATTCCACCTGCCTAACTGACATGACGTCATTTCATCTCTGTTAAACAGCTTTGGTTTAAGTGAGTCGTCATTGATTTCTCTAACCCCATCCTTGACTCCAACCCTAAACCTAGCCCCAAACCTAACCCTAATACTAAATTTAACCAAATCCCTTTCCCTAAATATTAGTTTGGTGGATGGAAATAAGTGATGACCCCTAAAAACGCAGCCTTCGAAGGCTGCAGCCTACGCCTTGAGATGCACCCTTTATTTTCTAGGACCCCTTGCAATAACATTACGGACCACTAGGGGTCCATGGACCCCTAGTTGAGAAACACTGCTGTAGATGACCTGTTAAAGAAAGTAAGTGTGTTAAAAACTATGTGTACATTCATGACGGAAAAGAGCACAAGAGGATGACGTGACGAACGGTTGGAGGAAAGTTACGTCACCATTGTGTTTACTTCATTGTCTTCATAGTACGATGCCTGTAAAACATAAGCTTTGATCAAACAATCTGCATGGAGATTAGAGACAAGGGAATGAAGGACAAGGAGGTGAGTGAATGGGGGAGAAATAAGAGCATGAAAACCTGATGGAATTTATTATGCTTTGTGAGAAACTAATGGCGCTTTTCCACTACACGGTACCGACTCTACTCAACTCGCCTTTTTTGCTTTTCCATTAGGAAAAAGTAGGCCTACCTGGCACTAGGTACTAGTAGGTACTTTTCTGGCTATGCCACTGGAGCAGGTACCAGAAACTGAAAATGGGGTGTGCCAGGAACATCCCTTTACAATTTCTATTAGTCCTGACTTGTTCGCAATCATCTTCCCTAACGAACTACGCATTCACTCCGAAAACACTCCTCTCTATCAGGTGTTGCTATTTCTCCTCGTGAAAGATGGAAATAATTTGTTTGGACGTGCTTTTTTTTGCCTTTACATCAGCCATACTCAAAATTGCTCAAAATACTCAGTATTTCTCTTCTTCGTCTTTGATTTATTTCCAACAATGAAAGCGGTCATGAAGTGCATGTTTGATCGCCTGATGTGCCAAAAAAAAAATTTACGCGGAAGGTCCAGAGCAGTTTCGTAAAGCATGCGGCTACGAGTAAATTACTTCTGGACTGCGTTTCACCTATTATTATGTCATACTTGGATCGCATTAAGAAAAACGCAGTGTCTCTAATTGCCAATTGTGTATTGTTATAATTGTAAAATGTTTTAATTTAGGAAAATGATTGAGAACAAGTCAGGAGCAATAAATGTTCAACCGCGTCCAAACCAATAATTGTCATCTTACCTTCACGAGGACAACTAGGAACACCTGATAGTGTGGATTGTTTTTGGAGTGAATGTATTGCTCTTTAGGAAAGACGATTGTGAACTAGTCAGGACTATTAGAAGTTGTAAAGGGATGTTCCTGGCACACCCAGGGTGCGTTTGAGAGTGTCTGCAAGTAAGCCGGCTGTGCGAGATTCCAGAAAAATAACGCAAGAATCTTGCCAAAGTTGCGCGATTAGCCCTCCAAACCATCCGATAGCTGCAAGATCCTGCATGCTGAAACTAATGGGTGATGTCATAGTTGCTTCGTCCATGTTTTTATACAGTCTATGCGGAGAGAGTAGGCGGAAAAAGAAATGGGATGGGGGGGATGGCAAGGCGCGTGTGCTCAGGGTATTAGTGCAGTCTGCCGAGACGGGGACAAAATGGGGAGATCCAAGAGTCTGAAAACCTCAAAAATAGAGGGTGCAGGCACAGGGAAATATGATCAACTGGGCATCTGTTGCAGGATTAGTGATGATGGCTGTTGGGTGAGATGATGTTATGGTAGACACAGGCGAGTAACCAAAGGTCTTGTAATGCATTTGCAATGGTTCCAGAGGATAGAGGGAATGAGGGAAGGGGACAAGAGGGCATGTGATTTTATGACTACATTGTCCTTGCTGGTTGAGCACCTGTAAAAGGCTATGCATCAGCAAAACATGCATGACAAAAACATGGGAGGGGGAGAGGTGGGGGGTAGGGAGGGGGTAAAGAATGGAGTAGTCCAAAAGAGAATTCCCAGAATTGTTCCTCCATGATTTGAATTGACATCAATGAAAAAGTTGAAGGCTGGAGGAGCCAAGGTAGCCAGGTTTGATTATTTAATAGGGCAAAGGAAGAGGAGAGAAAGGGACGAGGGGCCAACAGGAAGTGTGTGCTCAGGGATATTAGTGCAACCTGCAGAGACGAGATTGAAAGGGGGGAGGCAAAAAAGATCAAAAACTGACGGCACAGGCATGGGGAATACAACCTGGCCCTTTAACTGTGGGCAGTTGCTGCAGAATCAGTGTCGTAGGCCGTTAGGTGTGATGACGTTGTAGCTGGTGCAGGCAATATCGTGGTGACGACCTGAAGCCTCGGTGTTGCAGTTGAAATGGTTCTGGATGGTGAAGGTTGCTTCATTTGTGAATTATGTGGGACAGGATTGGACCCATTTTGCATTGTTAAAATAGCGGTTGAAACTAAGATCCGTTCCTTCGTTGCATGTTGAATACAAATTACGGTCCATCAATAAGAACCACGAAGGTGTACTGGGCTGAGGACGGTGGCTGGAAGCTATACTCTGAGTTCCTACACTTGAGAGCATCTCAGTAGAGGTGATGGATAGGGCAGAGGTGGGTAATAAAGGCTGTATCTATTCCTGGCTTTAATGCAAATTTCTAGCCTCTAATTACTAAATAACCATAATTAGTTAAACCATTTGTGAAATATTACATTTGAGTTGCCTTTTTATTCCCTTACTATTCTTCTTCTTTAGAAAGCTCAGGAATGACCACCAAAGAACTTTTTTGTGTCCCTAAATGAAACACTGAGTACATCACAATATTTAGGCTTTACAATTAGAGCATGACTGTTGCTTGAATTTAAGTGTTTTGAGAAATGTGACTTGAACAAATAAACTTTGATTGAAAGATTTGTGCTGTTGTGCGCATAATTTGAGGAAAATACTTGCATCTTCATTTGAGAGGCCTATCAAACTACATTCTTACCTTTTACTTTTAGCTGCAGAAAATGTACATTTTGACCAGTGGCGTCACCAGACTTTTTATTCTGGGGTTGCACAAGGGGGGCACAAAAGTTTGATGACGAGGTAATTTGTAATGTAATCTGCCGCATAAAAACATGTTTCGCATTCGGTGGGGGGCGGGGGGGTTGGTTGTCTTTGTTTTGTTTTGTGGAGTGGGGGGGTAGTAATTACTTTTGACTTACTTTTTACTTCAAATTGTCGCGCGAGAGGGGGGGAGGTGGTACAGAAATCTTTATTTAAATATATCTAATGGTGGGGCACATGGCGGGGGGGGCACAAGATCTCCATGCCCCCACCCCCGACCACCCACATCCTCCCTTGGCGGCACCACTCATTTTGGGGTCTATTCTCCCATTTCCGCGAAAGTCCTTTTTAACGCGACACGAGTAAAGCGCTTTTGAGTTAAGCGTATTCTCCCCTACGCGTTTCGATCACGCCCACAGCGCTTAACTTCAGAATGTAAGCGGCCTTATGAAAGAGGTGTGACTAATGCAAAAGAGAGGCAGACTCTCTACCAAGCTTATTGATTATGGCTATCAGGAAAACATGGAACAAGGATTTCCTGATTAACTATAAAAATGCTGTCGTAGTCCATGGAAAACGCAAACCAGACTTTAAATTAGAATATCATCAGCCTGCTGATAAAACCTTGCATCTCCAAATTGATAAGAAACAAAAACTAGCATGTCCACTATTCTTACATGTAAAATTAAGCATGTTTTATTTTATTTATATTTTAAATTATATTTATCACATAATATAGATTTTTTTATATGATATTTATTTTTTCTTTTCCTGTGAAGTTTATCATTTTGAAGATACAAGGTTTTATCAGCTGGCCGTTGATGCTGTAATAGTAGTCCTATGTATGTCTGTGTCCGTTCCAAGAAGTGATGCAGACATCTCTTTTTTTATTTCTTATTCTAGCCACCATGAAATTAAAGCTTTTCAAACAAACAAATTGCTGAGATAATGATATAACAAATAAAGAATTTCGCGCTTCTCAACCAGTGCAGTCAGATCATTGAAAATGTGCCCCTCCTACACCAGCCTGTTTGTTCCGTGGAAGACAGGGAAGAAGACAAATAAAGAGAAAATTCTAATAACACAAAAATAGCAATCAAAGACAGTATATATGATATAATTTAGAAATTGCGCACTTGAAATCTCAAAATACTCCGATGTCAGGTTTGCACCTAAAGGAATGGCAACGCTTTAGCAAACAAAGGATTCTTACCCCGCACGCAGTCACCCCCCGTCCCGAAACCGCCTCAACAATCAAACAATTCCATATCCGTAGCCTATTATGTCCCATTTGATTTGAGCGACACATTCATTTGAACTTGTGCCTAATACTTTAATATAATCAATTATCTCATTTACTGAGAATGATTCTTCCCATGTCGGCAATTCTTTATTGGCTAAAATTGATTAACAAATTGATAGTGCTTTGGTATTGGCTGGGGTATAATATCTTTATTCACACATTAAAATTCACAGTATTATCAATGGATAGAAAAATAAAAATAAAAAACATATTTACATAGACATGGGTTAGTTAATACTGATATCCTCAATTAGAAAATCAATCTCTTCCCGAGGTGTTGTATTGCAAGGGGGCACTGAAGGCTGATCCGAGGAAGAAAGCTGCGAATCGTTCTAGATGTGGCTTCGGCGGGGAGATGTAAGTGCAGTATCCTCGATTTAAAGCATAAATGGAGAGATCAGCGGGGCGCTGTAAAAGCCAGGCTCTCTGCACACTGGAGAAGTGTGCACGCAACAGGTGGTGGGCAACCATCATCCCCTGCGCATTTCATTGCACTGGAGGAGAAGGTGGCATCCACTCTTTCTGCAGTGGAAGTGCACGGAGAAGAACTTGGAGCATCAACGAACTGTGTCAGACACCTGTGATATGTACATGATATCACCAGCTACTCTCTGGAACGACCCAGAGGCTAGGAGCGACAGCACAGTTGTGACCTTGATGATCAGAGGCATGTTTTGTGGATGATTGCTGTGGCTGGATAGCTGTTCACCCAGAGGTCGGCAAAGATAGATGATTGCCTCATGCACGGTCCACACGAAAGTGTTGGATGCACTTGCGGTTTGTTAGTCCCAGGATGTCCAAACGAAGCCGATATATGCACGGTTGTCTTTGAGCTCGGCGCGCTCCTCTTACTCTTTCCCAATCACGATAGAGTGCAAGCAAATGCAGGACTGGCATTTTGGTTTTAGATTTTGAGGGCATGGTAGAATGAAGATCTTGTGTATACTCATATTAATTATTGCTATGCGTTTGTAATTGAACTAATTGGAGAAGAGGCTGTTGCATAATATCGTGATAATTTCGTTTGATAATTTATTATGGCAATGAAAAATGTAGTTTAGAAATAAGGAAGAGCAATCGAATGAATATTTAATGTCTCAACCTTTACCATGGAAAATAAAATAAACTTAATGTTAAAATTCGGCCTATAACCGACATCAAACGCAGTATTCTATTTCGCCTCATGTTGGCACTTGACCTTAAAGCGCGGAAGCCAGGGGGAGAATATGCGTAAGTGTTTTTTTGCCTGAGAAACGCCCAGATTTTGGCTTTGCTCCGCCCCAAGTGCGTAACTGCCTTCGGGGCGCGTAATGCACGGACTTCAGTCGAGGGGAGAATACGCGTGGGCTGAAAAGCGCGTAGCCACGCGCTTTTTTCGACTTACGCGCATGGGAGAAAAGACCCCTTTGTGAAGAGAGACTGGACAGTAAATACGCTATTCCCATTCATAGTAACTCCCTCAGACCTGAAAATATAACTCATTCTATAATCTGATTTTTTTTGTCGTAATCTAAACTAACTGTGGAGACATGACACGTTTATTTTTAGTCTGCCGCAGTTATGGAGTTATTATAATCATGATGTAAGTTCTATAGATTACTGATCAGTCTTCAACTGTAATTTCAGGGAATTATGCAGACCTTTTATTAACTCATTTTAAATCACATCTGTGAGGTTTTACGAAGTGAACCAAGAGCAAATACCAGTAAAATGCAAAAAGAAGGCTTTATTTCTGAAGGGGGAAACCCCCCACCAGAGCTGGCAACAGTACAATGTCCGCAATCCAAAATCAGAATCCAAAGGGCGAAATCCAGAGTCATACACAGGGCACCAATCACAAAAAATCGTAGCCAGACAAAAGAGGTCAAAAAACAAGAATGCGGCAAAAGTACAGGGAGTAGGCAAAGCTCGATATCAAGGAAAGTCCAGTCAGAAAGATAAACACTGAGAAATCAAGGCGAGAAACGTGGCGGGAGAACGATCTGACAAGAAAGTGAACCAAACAGACATCTTATATACACATCCGGGGTAAACACATGACCAGGGAGAACAGGTGCAATCAATGGTAACAATAATCAGGGAGAGACAGGAGGAATAAACTAATCACATGAATTTGGCAAATGCCAAAATGCAGACAGGGATCACAAGACAATCCTATGAACAAACAACAGCTCCGGTTAAGGAGTACTAAAAGTGCATAGTCTAAAGAAAGGGAAAGCATGAGATAGAAGTGGAAAACTGCAGCAGAGATAATTAGGTATAGGCAAGGAGGCGGAGATTAGAATTGAGCGACTGCTGAGAGATCATTAGTCAATTAGTATGTGCAGCTATACAATCCCGAGTGCATGTTAGTAAGTTAGTAAAAATATGCAATGTTAATGAGGGTTAGTAATTATCGAAAACAACAAACTGTTAGTATGGTTAGTAGACAGTAAAAGAGAGAGGAAGGAAGCACACGAGATAATGAAGGAAAATTGAAAACCCAGAAACCAATAAATCACCCGAATGAGTGGCACTCAAGACTAGGGACCGTGGGCAAAGACCTTCACAAGACAAGACAGGGTAGAAGAAGTGCAATGCATGGAAATGAAAACATGGCATGAAAACTGAGGCATGAAAAAATAATAAAACATGAAATCTAAATTACTAAAAACACAATACATGATCCTAAGAATAGTCAAAGGGCAGGCAGTGGTCACTAAACACAGAAAACCTAAACATGGCTAGGGCAGGCACAGAACTTAAACATGACATGGGATCAAGGCATAGCAGAACTCCCAAAACCAAAAGAGCAGAATCACAACAACATAATTTGTGGCTACGGGGGATTTCTATTATGAATGCATAGTTGGAGGTATAACACTGTTAAAAATTACAACCTGACTAAACTTAAAAAAGTAAGGAAACCAGCTACAAAGCAACCTTGAGTTTTCTAAATTTCTAAGTTTAATTCTAAGTTTAGCTAGCTTTTTATCTTTTAAAGTGTGGGCCTATAGATAAATTGAATGGTACAATTTTATTGTCCGTTCATTTTAGTTCTTAATTTTTAAAAAAATAATCTGCAGAAAGCTTAAACCTTAGTGTGAAATTTAATTACAAAGTTGTCTTTTTGGCTATTCTATACGCCTCGTGTCGCTGTTCTCAAAGAAATAATGCATATTTGTTACGGAACAGAAGCCATCACTGATCCTCTCGAGGCGCACTGTGGTTTCTGATGAATCAATCCTCTAAGCAAGCTCGTGACTGTCACAATCACACCGCAGGAGAATACCTCGTTTCGTTCACGAATATTTCATCAATGCGTCTTTCTGCTTTATGGTATTGATTTAATTGATTGATTTTCGTTGCTGGATTACATTTTCTTTCACAAGAGTGATGACCGGTCTCATCGCGCAGCGCTCGGGTGCGTTTGTCTTGGCTCTCTTTGTGTTTTGCGGCGTGCTGCTCCCCGCCTTGACCGTGACTCGCTACTCTATCCCCGAGGAAATGGAGATTGGGTCCGTCGTGGCGAATTTAGCAACGGATTTGGATCTCGATGTTCGCAGCTTGGCAGAACGGGAGGTAAAACTCGATTTGATTCATAATAGCAAATACCTAGATATTAACAAAAACACGGGCGATTTGTACATAGTGGAGAAGCTGGACAGAGAAAATCTTTGCAGTACGAAAGCGTATTGTTTTCTAAAACTGGATGTGATCTTACAGAAGCCTTTACGGATATTTAATATTGAATTGGAAATCAAAGATATTAATGACAATTCCCCACATTTCCGATGGGAAGAAATTCAGCTTGATATTCTAGAATCTGCGTTACCCGGAGAGAGATTTTCTTTAACAAATGCCATTGACCCAGATGTTGGAATGAACTCCATTAAAACATACCAGCTCAGCAAAAACGAGCATTTTGACCTTGAGATACAGACAGGAAGTGATGGAACTAAATATGCGGGGTTGGTTTTGAAAAAGGCTTTGGACCGCGAGCAGCAGGCGGTCCATAATCTAACACTCACCGCTGTGGACGGCGGAGTCCCCGCGCGCTCCGGCACCGCCAGCATCATTGTGCGCGTGCTGGATACGAATGACAACGCCCCTCAATTTGACCAGGAAATGTACTCGGTGAGCATATCAGAGAACTCGCCAATAGGCTCCCTTGTGATGAAGCTAAACGCTACAGACCTTGATGCCGGATCAAACGCTGAAATTATTTATTCTTTCGCTCTTTACACGTCTGAGAAGACCCAGGAAGTGTTCAGTTTGAATTCAAACACTGGAGAAATCAGAGTGAAGGACTTGATTGATTTTGAACATTTGCAATCGTTTGAAATGCACATAATAGTAAAGGACAAAGGATCCCTCTCTGGGCAGTGTAAAGTACACATCCTTGTGGTGGATATGAATGATAATCATCCGGAGATCAATATAAAATCATTTAAGAGGGCAATAAGGGAAAATGTAACCATAGGAACAGTTATTGCTTTGGTTGGTACAAATGACAGGGACTCTGGCCTAAATGGAGAGGTTGTCCTTTCAATAAATGAGGCTTTGCCGTTCGCCCTAGAGGAAAAATCCACAGAAAACCTCTTTGCTTTGGTTGTTTCAGAGCCGTTGGATCGCGAGAGAGTTCAGGAATATGAAATCACTTTCATAGTTACAGACAAGGGAACACCTTCTTTATCAGACAATAAGACTTTCACCTTAGAGGTTCTCGACATTAATGACAATGTACCTCTGTTCCCGAAGTCATTCTATACCATCCCAGTGATGGAGAACAATGCACCAGGATCACTGCTGAGTTCTGTTACTGCCTTTGACCCAGACCTGCTGGAGAATCAATACCTAGTGTATTTCATTGTGGAAAAGGAGATACAAAACACTTCAATGTCCATGCTGTTCTCCATTAACCCAGAGGATGGGAATCTTTACGCACTGAAGACTTTTGACTATGAGAGAGAGAAGGACTTCCTTTTCCACATCGAGGCCAGAGACTCTGGATTTCCTCCCCTCAGCAGTAATGTGACTGTGCATATCGTGATCCTGGATCAGAATGACAACACGCCACTCATAGTCTCTCCCTGGTGCGCACAGGGCTCTGTAGTGGAGGAAGTGATCCCCAGATTCACTGATAAAGGACACCTGATTGCTAAAGTGATCGCCATTGACGCAGACTCTGTGCAGAACTCCCGCATCTCATACCAATTTCAGCAGGTGACTGACACCTCCTTGTTCAGCCTGGACCAGTACAACGGGGAAGTCCGCACCATGAGAATGTTCAGCCACAGAGACCAGCGTCACCACAAGCTGGTGATTGTTGCCAAGGACAATGGCGAGCCGGCTTTGTCTGCCACTGTGACCATCAACTTATCCACGGTGGAGCAGGTCATCACCGTGCACCCCGACAGCACTGAGTTTCCTTTGGAGTACGATATATTCTCAGACCTCAACCTGTATCTGCTGATCGGTCTGGGCTCAGTGTCATTTCTGTTACTGATCACTATACTGGTGATCATCGTGGTCAAGTGCCAGAAACCAAAGGAGGCCAAAGCCACACCGCCCTGCAGGAACAGCGTCATTAGCCAGAGAAGCTCCACCATAGCTGACTCCACCCTGGTCTCCAGCGACGCCTACTGGTACAGCTTGTTTTTAGCTGAAACACGCAAAGGAAAGGTGGTGGTGAGGCAGCCTATACCTAAGGGGGGCGGATATTTTGTTACCAGTTTACCCAGAGGAATGGGCCTGACGGAGACCAGCCAATCCAGAGCTTCCACTCTGCAGGTAGGGAACCCTGAGAAAAGCTCTTTTCTGACATAACATACTGTCTCCTTATTTACTGACATCATTATAATATTTATTGTCATTTCTAGTTTGTTCTTTCTTGGCAGCTATTTACAATGAACTTTTTTTGTGCTTCTTATGATTGACATTGATCGGAATAAATGCAAAAATGGCCATCTTTAATCCAAATATGAGGTTCAAAATTGCTCTCAGGTGGATTGTGGAATGAATTAAAACATTTTTTGAATTTTTTTTTTCTCAATAGGATCTAATAACTAGAGTATACCTTTCATGTACGTACAACAAGAAATTAGTTTGCCTTCAGAGTAACTAGCTTTGGGTTTCAGATTTGTTGTATTAATATCATCATGACCTTAAAGCAGGGGTTCCCGATCTTTCCTAGACAGGGCCGGTGTGGGTGCAGGCTCTCATTGCAACCAAGCAGCTACACACCTGATGCTACTAATCAAGCTTATTTGCAAAGGGGTCTATTCTCCCATGCGCGTAAGCCTTAAAAAGCGCGTAGCTACGGGCTTTTCAGCCTACGCGTATTCTCCCCTCGACTTAAGTTTGTGCATTACGCGCCCCGAAGGCAGTTATGCACTTGGGGTGGAGCAAGGCCAAAATAGGGGCATTTCCAGGCGTTTCTCAGGCAAATAATACTTACGTGTATTCGCCCCCCGGCTTACGCGTCTTTTCTGTTAAACGCTTTTGAGGGCTGTATTAAGGTGAGGTGCCAACATAAGGTGAAATGGAATATTGCGTTTGATGTCAGTTATAGGCCGAATTTTAACATTAATTATATTTTAATTAACATGGTAAAGGTTGAGACATTCAATATTCGATTGTGCATCCTTATTTCTTAACTACATTTCTCATAACCATTATAAATTATCAAGGGAAATCATCATATGATATTACGCAACAGCCTGTTCTCCAATTAGTTCAATTACAAACGCATTACAAACAATTACAAACATACCGGTGGTCATCAAGGTCACAACTGCACTATCGGTCCTGGCATCTGGGTCGTTCCAGAGAGTGGCTGGTGATGTCGTGCACATATCACAGGCGTGTATGTCAAGGTGTCTGACACAGTTGGTTGACGCTATGCTGCACCACATCAGCCACTTTAAAGTTCCCCAAAACACCAGCTGAAAGACGGAGAGTTGGGGGGGGTTCTACCGGGTCGCCAGGTTCCCCAGTGTTCTGCGAGCCAATGATTGTACTCACGTTGCAATCAGAACCCCTTCCACTGATAAGAATATGTACAGAGACCGAAGACGTTGGCACAGCATTAATGTTCAGGTTGTGTGCGATCATGATACGTGCATATTAAGCATCTGCACCAAATTCCCTGGCTCGGCCCATGACGCCTATGTACTGCGCAACTGCTTGAAATGCCAAAAAATACAATAAATATTTGAAACCATATTAAGCTTGTTTCCAGTATCTATCACAGTGATGCTTTGAGTACAGGCAAATAAATATGATCATTTTACGTAACCCTCCTTCATCCGTATCCACTCTAAGTTATTCTCCATGCACTTCCACTGCAGACAGAGTGGATGCCACCTCCTCCTCAGTGCAGTGACTTGCACTCGGGAATAATGGTTGCTCACCACCTGTTGAGTGCACACTTCTCCGGTGTGCCTAGGGCCTGGCTTTTACAGTGCCCCGCAGATTTTTCCGCGTACGGGGTAAGAATCCTTTGTTCGTTAAAGCATTGCCTTGTCCTTTAGTTGCAAACTGGACATTGGAGTAGTTTGACATTTCAAGCGCGTAATTTCTAAATGAGATCATATAAACTGTCATTGATTGTCATTTTTCTGTGACTAGCATGTTCTCTTTGTCTTCTTCCCTGTCTTCCACGGGACAAACAGGCTAGTGTAGGAGGGGCACATTTTCAATGCTCTGATTACGCTCGTTGAGAAGTGTAAAATTCTTTATTATTTCATTGTCGCGGCAATTAGTTCGCTTGCATAGCTTTAATGCCATGGCGGCTAGAGTAAGAAATAAAAAAGAGATGTATGCATTACTTCTTGTAATTGGCACAGACATACTGGGCCTACTATTACAGCCGCATATCGCGAGCTTGCTGATAATACCTTGTATCTTCAAAATGTTAAACTTCACAGGAAAATAAATAAATCTAAAATAAAGAATATATATATAAGTTGATAAATTTAAAATATAAATAAAATAAAACATGTTTAATTCTGCATGTAAGAATAGTGGACATACGAGTTTTTCTTTCTTATCTATTTGGAGATACGAGGTTTTATCAGCAGGCCCACGATATTCAAATTTAAAGTCTGGTTTGCGTTTTCCATGGACCACAACTGCATTTTCATGGTTAATCAGAAAATCCTTGTTCCATGTTTTCCTGATAGCTATAATCAATGAGCTTTGTACAGAGTCTGACTCTCTTTTAGATTAGTCACACCTCTTTCATAAGGCCGCCTATATTCTGAGGTTAAGTGCTGTGGGCGTGATGGAAGCAAGTAGGGGAGAATACGCGCAACTCAAAAGCGCTTAACACGAATCACGTAAAAAAGGACTTATGCGATAATGGGAGAATAGACCCCGAAGAGTTCAGGGGCTGATTAATAGTATCAGGTGTGTAATTGCTTGGTTGCAATGAAAGCCTGTACCCACACTTGTCCTTTCTGGGAAAGACTGGGGACCCCTTTCTTAAAGAATATATGACCATTTTAGGTTTCTTTTCTTAAAAAAAGAGTTTTTATAGCCATGTATTAATTTCATGGTTTAATGATCTTTCATTGTTTTGAAGTTAACTGAGTAAGGCTGACGTTGTTTTGGTCCAGACCATGAATGGTGCTGAGACGGACTTGCAATACAATTGGCAATTTATTAGCCGCAGTATGATTGTGATGGGGATGGAACCTCGGAGATAGCTGGCTGGGACAGAACCCCGCAGACATTGAGAAACAGTTCAGCACAGATATAATAGGTAATGCTTGGCTGCTGTCACCGGCCAGTGGCTTTCGGCGTGCTGCCAGGTGTTGAAGCATTTGCTAGCACTGGCCTTCCCAAAAAGCGGAGGGTTGATGCTTGAGAGGAATTTGGTCCTGTCCTGACCCCAGCTCAGAGTTGCAATCTAGTTCCTGAGAAATTTGAGAGTGTAATGTTGTAAGGGGGTCGCAAGAATGCGGTCTCAGTCCTGGACCTTAATAAGGTTTGGAAGCTTGTTATTGGAAATTGAAGTTGAAGAACTGGATTGATTGTAGCAAACTTGAACTCAACCCCAATCCTGGACCCAGATTAGGATTGGAAACTTGTTTGAATTGACTAATGGCAATAAACATTTTGAGGAGATTTTGGCTACCATTAAAATACTGGCTGCATATGTCAAAGATAAATGTTTTACGAACACATTTGGATCTCAGAACTAAGTCGATTTGACTTAGTCCAGTTTCCAGCCACAAGCACGTGCACTGGAAGGCTTAAAAACCTATACTCGCTAATTAGAATGTGCGAGTAACGAGATTCAACCGAGAGGGGAGATACACTGATCACAGCACACATAGGCTACACGCAATAGACACGCAAGCTGCGAAATTGTGAAGAGACTCCAGGGATTTACACGAGGGCTTTTATACTCTCGTTTTATTCAGTTAATTTGAAACTGTACCTTTTGTGGGTGCAGGGTTTAGAAATGTTAGAGGGCAGAATTAACTTGCAGAATGCAATCACTCCTTATGCTAGTTCATTTTTAATGACTTTTCTTGATAATTTGCGGAATGTTTGAACCTGAGTTACAAATCGAGTAATGCCTTGTCTTTCTTTAAGAGAGGGAAAAAATTCTTAAATGATTCATGATTATTTTTCCATATCTTTAAATTATTATGAGGAACCTTGTTCACCCTTCACGAGCCAAATGTGAAGCAATACATCAACAAAGAATCAGAGAATTTTTTTTCTTTTTGTACTCAGACATGTGAAGTTATGCGTGTACCATGCAGAGTTTATGCGCCTCGTGTCGCTGTTCTCAAAGAAATAATGCACAACCGAGTTTACACAGAGGTTATATCAGCTCTGCACGAGGCGCGCTGCAGTTTCTGATCATGCAGATCTTCCAACTAGCTCCTGGCTGACACAGTCAGACAGCACTTGGATACCTCGCATAGCGATATCTCTGCAATGCATCGCCCCACAATAACGGAATAATTCAATAACTTGCATTTGAATTTTGAAAGAGATAGCCGTTATCGCTGAAATGACGTCCGGACTCACGGCGCAGCACTGGTTTGTGCTCGTCTCGGTTCTCTTTGTGTTTAGCGGGATGTGGCGCTGTGCTTTGTCTGTGACTCGCTACTCTATTCTGGAGGAAATGGAGGTTGGATCCGTTGTGGCGAATTTAGCCACTGACTTGGGACTTGATGTTCGCAGCTTGGCTAAACGGAAGGTAAAACTTGATTTAATTCATAGCAATAAATATCTAGAAGTTAATAAATACACGGGCGATTTGTACATCGTACAGAAGCTCGATAGAGAGCTGTTATGTCCCACTAAGACAACAGCATCTTGTTTTCTGAAAATGGATTTAATATTGGAAAGCCCGGTGCGAATATTTAATATCGAATTAGAAATCTTGGATGCAAATGACAATGCGCCACATTTTAGAAGGGAAACAATACATTTAGATATCTCAGAATCCGCTTCTCCGGGAGAACGATTCTCTTTGACAAATGCTGTGGACCCAGACGTTGGTACGAACTCTATTAAAACATACCATCTCAGCGAAAGCGAACATTTCGATCTTGAGATTCAAAGCGGAAGTGATGGAGCTAAATATGCGGGGTTGGTTTTGAAAAAGGCTTTGGACCGCGAGCAGCAGGCTGTCCATAATCTGACACTCACCGCTGTCGATGGCGGGGTCCCCGCGCGCTCCGGCACCGCCAGCATCATTGTGCGCGTACTCGATGTAAACGATAACGCCCCTCGGTTTGATCAGCAGGTTTATTCTGTTAATATTTCAGAGAATTCCCCGTCAGAGACGCTTGTATTGAGGCTGAACGCAACAGATTTAGACGAGGGGTCAAACGCTGAGATAGAATACTCATTCAGCCTCTACACTTCTGAGAAAACTCAAGAAATGTTTTCCCTGAATCCAGACACAGGAGAATTAAAAGTGAAAGATGTCATTGATTTTGAGGAAACAAAAATGTTCGAGATGTTCATTGAAGCTAAAGATAAAGGATCAAGCCACCTATTGGGGGAGTGTAAAGTGTTGGTGATTGTCATGGACGTTAATGACAACTACCCTGAAATAACGATTAAATCATTCAAGAGCACAGTAAAGGAGGATGTAGCCTTGGGAACAGTGTTGGCAGTAATCAGCATTAGTGACAGAGACTCTGGTGACAATGGTCACGTGGACCTTTTAATAAATGACAGATTACCTTTCACACTTAACAAATCATCGGAGGGATATTTCGCACTTGTTGTCTCAGAACCTTTAGACCGTGAAAAGGTGTCTGAATTTTACATCTCTTTCACTGTGATAGACCAGGGCACGCCCCCACTGTACGATAACGAAACAATGACTTTACATATTTTGGATGTGAATGACAATGCGCCTCTGTTCCCGAAGTCGTTCTACAGCATCCCTGTGATGGAGAACAATGCACCAGGATCACTGCTGAGTTCTGTTACTGCCTTTGACCCAGACCTGCAGGAGAATCAGTACCTGGTGTATTTCATCATGGAAAAGGAGATACACAACACTTCAATGTCCATGCTGTTCTCCATTAACCCAGAGGATGGGAATCTTTACGCACTGAAGACTTTTGACTATGAGAGAGAGAAGGAGTTCCTTTTCCACATCGAAGCCAGAGACTCTGGATTTCCTCCTCTCAGCAGTAATGTGACTGTGCATATCGTGATCCTGGATCAGAATGACAACACGCCCCTCATAGTCTCCCCCTGGCGCGCACAGGGCTCTGTAGTGGAGGAAGTGATCCCCAGATCCACTGATAAAGGGCACCTAATTGCCAAAGTGATCGCCATCGACGCAGACTCTGTGCAAAACTCTCGCATCTCGTACCAGTTTCTACAGGTGACTGACTCCTCCTTGTTCAGCCTGGACCAGTACAACGGGGAAGTCCGCACCATGAGAATGTTCAGCTACAGAGACCAGCGTCACCACAAGCTGGTGATTGTGGCCAAGGACAACGGCGAGCCGGCTCTGTCTGCCACTGTGACCATCAAGTTATCCACTGTGGAGCAGGTCATCACCGTGCACCCCGACAGCACAGAGTTCCCTTTGGAGTACGATATATTCTCAGACCTCAACCTGTATCTGCTGATTGGTCTGGGCTCAGTGTCATTTCTGTTACTGATCACTATACTGGTGATCATCGTGCTCAAGTGCCAGAAACCAAAGGAGGCCAAAGCCACGCCGCCCTGCAGGAACAGCGTCATTAGCCAGAGAAGCTCCACCATAGCTGACTCCACCCTGGTCTCCAGCGACGCCTACTGGTACAGCTTGTTTTTAGCTGAAACGCGCAAAGGAAAGGTGGTGGTGAGGCAGCCTATACCCAAGGGGGGCGGATATTTTGTTACCAGTTTACCCAGAGGCACAGGCCTGACAGAGACCAGCCAATCCAGAGCTTCTACTCTGCAGGTAGGGAACTCGCAGAAAAGCTCTTCTCTCTATTGTTAACAGTGAAGTAATTTTGCTTACTTTGGTTTTGACTGAACAAAGAGCTCGAATTCAGTTTTTTTGCTGCGTTTTTCAAATTATGCCAACGCAAGGTAAAACATTGGCCAACACAATATTTTTTTAGGTTGTTGACTGTCATGGTTTAGGTTAAGATCTTTCTTCATGTCTCTCTACACTTAATTGATTGCACTAATTTGTTTGATTAACGGCACCTGTCTGTTCCTATCTAAACCTGAGGTCTGCCACTGCTCCCTTGATAGAGTGTTTGTTTATGGTCATGCTTCAGCCAGAAGAGAATTCTAGTTTGTAGTTAATTGTTGTTTGCATTTCGTTGAGACACGAGAGTTAAGTTGCTACCTGTCGTATATTACTCCTTTTGTGATGAAAGGTGCTTACCAATTCACTCCTTTCAGCCTCCCAAATTCCTTGGCCTTTACAGTTGACTGCTAGAAAACATTTGAGCACTCAGTACTGCTCAGTATTTACAATTAGTGAAGGACTTTTGCATAATATGTTTCAAATTTTTTTCTGGCTGAATAAACTCTGTTTTGCCATCATGCACATAATTTAATGAAAATTCTTGTGATTCATTTGAACAGCCTTTCAAACTCAGGACAAAAAAGTACAGACTTTTTCACTTCTCATTTTTAGCTGCGACCAAGCAGCTCTATGAACGCTTCTGTCTGTCCGTCTGTCTGTCCGTCCGTCTGTGACACATTTTTTACCATGGTCCTGTCGTCGTATCATCATGAAATTTTCAGGAGTTATTGACCTTCATCAAAGTGATGTCCATGCACAAGCTCGAGGTCAAAGGTCAAAGGTCAAGTTCACAGAGGTCACAACCTTGTTTGCAGGTTTTCGCGCTATAACTCCAGTTGGAATTCATGGTTCGCTGTGAAATTTTGGAAATAGCTTCTAAGTATACAGGAGGTGTTCCCTATTGTTTTTAAAGGTCATCCGTCAAATCCCAAGGTCACACAGGTAAAAAAAGTGTCAATTTTGCCCGATTTGACGGTTTTTGCACCGTAACTCAAGTTTAATTCAATGAATGGCTATGAAATCTTAGACTAAGCTTCTTGGTATAGAGGAGGGGTTCCCTATTGATTTTCAAGGTCATCTGTCGAATCCCAAGGTCACACCGGTCAAAAAAGTGTCGATTTTGCCCCAATTTCACAGTTTTCGTACCGTAACTCCAGTTTAACTTGATGGATGGCTATTAAATCTTACAACAAGCTTCTTGGTACAAAGGAAGGGTTCCCTATTGATTTTCAAGGTCATTTACCTATTTCGAGGTCATACTTGTACAAGAAACCACCAGTCATGGCCACTAGGCCACGTGACGGATGTTAGGCCAGGTCGCAGCTATTATATCCCTCTGATCTACTTGTTAGCTGCAGAAATGGAGATTTTTGCATTCGTGAAAGTCCTGGCAGTAAGCTGTAATCATTAATAGTGACTAAGTCAGAACTGCAAATGTGAGTTTTATACCACTATGCCTTTGTCTAAGTCTGAACTAAATGTGGACATTTGTATCTTGATTGACTGAAGAAATTATGGCATTATTGTAATTATGCAGTAATTTTTATAGAGTGGTGCGCAGTCTTGACTTTAATGAATAAGTCAAACCTTGCTTTGTTTTTGCTAATTTTTACATTTTTTTGTTACCGGAAATTTCTTGAGTGAGTCCATATAAGGGGGCACAAATAATTATGCAGTGCAATTCTTTGCTCATTTTAAACTGCCGAGAGCCATTCTTTTATAATTTTCAGAAAGCTTACATCAGTGGTCACCAACTCCGTTCCTAGAGGGCCAGTATCCTGTAGGTTTCTGCTCTACCTGCTGTTCAGCACACCTGATTCAACTAATTAGCCACTCAATTGCCCAGCTTGTGATCTTGTTAAGTAGGTAATTAGTTGAATCAGGTGTGCTGAACAGCAGGTAGAGCAAAAACCTACAGGATAGTGGCCCTCCAGGAACGGAGTTGGTGACCACTGGCTTACATCTTAATGGGACAGTGGCAGCCTTAAGTATGTGGGGGCCCATTTCTAAAGCTAACGTGGGCCCTAAAAAACAGAGTGAAAAAAAAAGTGATTAAACAAAGGACAAAGGACTTCCAGTGCCTGAGGTGGGTCCCATGAAGGAACCTTGGGAACCGGGGGGGTTGTTCCGACACTCGGCACCTTTAAGAAAACTGGCCACCAGAGGGTGAGGCCTTAAAGGAGAATTCCGGTGTGAAATTGACTTGTGGTGTATTGAAACATGATAACGAGTACTAACTTTTGTCGAATACCCCGCCTCTGTACGCACGCAACATTTCAAAATAAATGCCTTTTTATCCGAAGCTCCCAACAGGCTTACAATGGTGGTGAATTGGTCATATTGTTGCCATGCAAAGAAATCGCTATTTTATCATCATTAACCAGGCTCAAAGTAGCTCCACACTTTATCGGTAGAATTCCAAGGGCCTGACATTTAAAAGGAGGCACTGAGAACTTTGAAAATGCACAGGTAGTTGATTAAAAAAGACTGTCGAGACAAACAGTACTGTGAGGCAGTTTTCAGTCGCCTCCATCTTGAAAGTCACGATAAGTCGATTGATGAGCATGAACGAATAGGAAGGATGGAGGAACAGATTGCAATCTATTCGTTCGTGCTCTTCAATCGACTTATAGTGACTTTCAAGATGGAGGCGACTGGAAACTACCTCACGGTACTGTTTGTCTCAACTGTCTTTTTTAATAAACTACTTGTGCATTTTCAAAGTTCTCAGTGCCTCCTTTTAAATGTCGGGGCCCTCGGAATTCTACCAATGAAGTGTGGAGCTACTTTGAGCCTTGATAATGATGAAAAAAATTGATTTCTTTGCATGGCAATGCTATGCCTAATTGACTAACATTGTAAGCCTGTTGGGAGCTTCAGCTAAAAAGCTATGTATTTTGAAATATTGTGTGCGTACGGAGGTGGGGCATTTGACAAAAGTTAGTACTTGTTATCATATTTCAATACACCCCAAGTCAATTTCACACTGGAATTCTCCTTTAAAGTCTGGTCATCGATTCTAAGCTATGTGGCAGAAATTGCATCCACATAGAATCTCAAAGTAGAAGCAGCAAGCTTTTTTCTAACAAGGACTGCAAAAAATGCTGTATTACTGGCACAGAGGCATTCTCGGCTACCAGTTCATGGCATATCGACCAGTCCACAAATCTCTTCCACCTGTTTACATTAAGTGACTAAGTGGAGGGAGCTCTTGTATTTATAATGGCTGTGTATACTTCCTGATGCTTGAGAACATGTTCTGCCATCTCCTGTGCACTCTTGAGCACCTTCACAGCTCTGTGCCTCCACACTACTTCTGTAGAGGGCGACGCATGGGTCACCACACCCTCACGGGTATGAGGGGATTGAACCCACAGAGTCGCCTTTGGCTAGGAATGTCCATTGCTTCCATGACCATAAAGTCAGGAGACAACGGCTGGACACCCTAACTTTCTTGGATTCTTGAGAACTTGGATTTAGACAGGTGCCACTGATCCAAACTTAGAATAACCCCAAGTCCAGGAAGTTTAGTGGCACCACTGACGTCACGGACGTGAGCATCCCCATCAGTTTGAGAAAAAGGCTGCACCTCAAAAGTCTGCCTCCCGAAGACAAAGGAGCAGCCGAAGTATGGCCTATATTCGGCGTTGACTCAGGAAAGCAAGCAACCGGCTGGAGTCCGGGGTTATTCTGATTAATAGGTATCTAGATGGAGGCCATTGATACAAATGCCCAGCAGCACTACTGATGTCACAGACATAAGCATTCCCATCAGTTTGAGAAAAAGGATGAACCTCAAATGGTTGCCCCTTTGGAAACAGAGGAGCAGCTGGAGTGAAGCCTATTTACACCTTTGACTCAGGAAAGCAGGCATACGCTGGGAGTCCATGGCTATCCTAATGAACACTACCCTTTGGCTGGGATTGAGGCAGCTCATTGCCAAATTGACAGCAAGATCCAACCACGTCACATGGTTTAGAGTGGCTGCAGTGTCGAGCTCTGCCCATTCTTTGCTCAGAGCACAAATCGCCTAATTTTCCAAGCACGTGGGAATTTGCACTCCGTTTGCTTGCATTGGGGTGAGGACTGCCCACATGCAAGAGTGAAGACCTGTGGGGCCAAGGATAATGAAAGCACCTTGAACTGACAGGCCTGCCATTTGAATGCAAAGCACAGGTGCTGTCTATGATGCAGCGATATCTGTCCATGAAAATATGCATCCTTGATATCAACTGTTTTGAACCGCCTCTGCAGTATTATGACTTGAGGTACATCGGCTGTACTTAGCATGTGGAAAGGCAACACTTTCAGAAATTTGTTCAACCCTCATGAGTCTAGAACCGGGGGGGAAAAAAAACAGTTTTTCTGGGAATCAAAAAATAAAGGATCTACGCCTTTGATGGCATCCTTCTTTGGCAGGGTGAAGATCTCCTGACAGAGTGCCTGTCATTTTGTGGGCCTGCTGACTGTTGTCAGCCTAATCCTGCTGAAAACTGAGGGCCAGAATTAGAATTGAAGATTATACCTCTGGGAAAGCATAGACACCACTCAGGGGTCTGTAACACAGCTTTGCCAGCAGCTAGGATTCTGCTGAGAGAAGCATCCAACAGCTGGCCCTAAACCCTAAGGGCCTGCCCCTCTGGCCTTTCGGCCCTTGGGGGGGGGGCATTCTTTGATTCCTGGCCCCAGTCTTGGATGTGGGCCACATGGAAGCTCAGTGGCGGGAGCTGGATCGCACAAAAGGTTGCAAGCTTCTTGGGTAGTCACTAGGGCGAACTGGTAACTGGAGGCGGTTAGTACCTGCATCTTGTGTTGGCTGCTGCTTTAGGAGGGTTGTAGGTCTGCAAAGACTTGCAGACTATTGCCGAGCCTAGTTCGTCTAGATTCTCCGTGCCAAGGCTTGTTGCACTGCTCTCCCGGAACCACAGGGAGAATACAGAGGGTCTTCCGGCACAACTCTGAAAGTGGAGACTCGGCTAGCCATACCTGGCGGCGAGTCAAAGTAAGTGTTGACATCAGTCGCCCAAGCTCTCTGGTCATGAAGGCAAATGCTTGCAGACATGCATCACTAAGACTCTGGTCAGACATGTCCACTCTGGAGGACTGCAAGGACTTAGTCAGAGCCGACATCAGATGGCATCAGTTGTGAACATGGCTTGTGTGCGCTACTATATTGTAACACTTTGTTTGAAGCTAATCAGTAATGCAACAGTGAGGCCTGGAGCAGCTAGCCTCAGGCCCCAAGGTGACATAATGAGAGGGGCAATAGATGGTTCTGAGCTGGAATTCTGCCTAGTCCAGAGTTGGTAACATTCAGTATGGAAGCTAAGGCCCTACTGTCACCTACTGTCTGTCTGAAGATAAGAAGCAACTCTCAATCTCAGCAAAGTCTGAGGCCAGTGCTTCAATCCTCTTGGCCCTTAGTGCAAGCGGCATAAAGCTGCTATTCATGCACTAATAATTTGCAAGCGTCTCCCTTATGTGAGCAATACCAAGGCATGCAGAGCACTCATCCATCTGCCGCTGGCAGTGAAGCCATGTAGGACTGGCAATTATGTGCACTTATCATAATACAGCCAGATGCTAACGCACAATGTAACTCAGCAGAGTGGTTTCAAAACCTCAAGTAGTACTTACTAATAATTAAATCCATTGGATCTCCATCTCATCCAAGCCTCAGGCAATTCTAGAGTGAAAGGCACTCATTGTTACAATCATGTCAAATGAGAAACCCAAACTTTGCACGGAATTGCAATGAAATTGAACTGGCTACAACAATCCTAATATTTATCTCACCGACTGCTGCAAGCACAAACACCTAGCTTGAACTGTATAATCCACAAACTGATCCTTCTCAAAAGAAATATCACTCACCTTATAAGCAGCTTCAAAGCTAGCCACTTATCTCACCGATTGCTGCAAGCGCAAACAATTCGCTTTGTTGGCGTAAACTTTAGAGGCCACCCGCAAAGTGGTCCTTCTGAGAAGAAATAACACTTCACACTTCACTTCAGCTTCAAGCTAGCCCAGTTTATCTCACTGACTGATGCAAGCGGAAACACTTCGCATAAAATTTAGAGGCAACCCACAAACAGGTCCTTCTTAAAAAGGTAGTATCACTTCCCTTATAAGCTGCTTCAAGCTACACGGGTTTATCTCTTCGACTGCTGTAAGAGCAAACACATAGCTTCAGCAGTGTAAACTTCACAGGCAACCCACAAACAGAGCTTTCCCAAAATAAACTTCACAGGCAACCCACAAACAGAGCTTTCTCAAAATAAACTTCACAGGCAACCCACAAACAGAGCTTTCTCAAAATAAGTACCACTTATAAGCAACTTCAAAACAAAAAACCGAATTCTCAAATAGTTGGGACAAAGTATAAATTGTGAATAAAATCAAAATGCAATGACTTTCAGATCACATGAGCCAATATGTTATTTACAATAGAACATAGATAACATTTCAAATGTTGAAACTGAGACATTTTACATTTTTACCCACAAAATGACCATATTTCCAATTCAGGCTGCAACAGATCTCAAAAAGTTGGGATACAGACAAAAAAGGGCTGAAAAAGCAATAAATATAGAAGAGAATCAGCTGAATGAACACTTAGCAAGTAATTAAGTTAACTGGCATCAGGTGTGTAACATGATTGGCCATAAAAGGGATGTCTTAGAGAGGCTGAGTCTCTCAGGAGTAAAGATGGCCAGAGGCTCTCCAACCTGTGAAGGCTTACGTAAAAAAATTGTGGAATAATTTAAAAATAATGTTTGTCAACGTCAAATTGCAAAGGCTTTGAGGGTCTCATCATTGGCTGTGCATAACAACATCAGAAGATTCAGAGAAACTGGAAAAATCTCTGTGCGTATGGGACGAGGCCGAAGACCTTTACTGGATGCCCGTGATCTCCGGGCCCTCAGACGCCACTGCATCACTCACCGGCAAGATTCTGTAATTGACATTACTAAATGGGCCCAGGAATACTTCAAGAAACCACTGTCTGTAAACACAGACCGCCGTGCCATCCACAGATGCCACCTAAAACTCTATCATGCAAAAAGGAAGACATTGTTGAGCATGATCCAAGCGCCACTGTATTCTGTGGGCCAAGGCTCATTTAAAATGGACTGTAGCAAAGTGGCAAAGTGTCCTGTGGTCAGTCGAGTCCAAATTTGACATTCGTGTTGGAAATCATGGGCGCTGTGTCCTCCGGGAGAAAGGCCACCCCTCCTGGTATCAGCATTCAGTTCAGAAGCCAGCATCTCTAATGGTATGGGGATGTATTAGTGCATATGGCGTGGGACACTTGTATGTTTCAAAAAGCACCATGAATGCTGAAAGGTATAATAAGGTTTTAGAGCAACATATGCTCCCCTCCAGACGACATCTATTCCAGGGAAGGCCTTGTGTATTTCAGCAGGACAATGCAAAACCACATACTGCAGCTACAGCGCCCTCTATAATTATTGGCACCCTGGTTAAGATGTGTTAAAAGCCTTAAAATAAATTCAATTTTTATTGCAGAAGCATACTCTCACACTGAAAATTGTAGAAAAATGTAACCTTCAACTCAAGTGAATTTTAAGGGGGAAAAAAATCCCTGACTAAGAAATAATTATTTTTCATAAAATCACCTGTTTCTCAATTATTGGCACCCATAACAATTCCTCGGAAATAAATGTAATTGAAGTATTTATGTCATTTCTACAGTAGTTTACAAAGTTGATCAGAGTACCTAGGAACATTTAATTAGTAATTCATCACTTCCTGTTTTCCTGGGGTATAAATAAGATGTGACACAGAGGCCATTTCTCGTATCCACTCTTCAACATGGGAAAGACCAAGGGAGCACACCATTCAAGTAAGGCAGATGTGTGTCGACCTTCACATGTTAGGCAATGGCTACAAGAAAATAGCCTCTCGCCTGCACCTTCCCATATCTACTGTCAGAGGAATCATTAAGAAGTTTAAAACAATTGGAATAGTGGTAAACAAGCCTGGACGAGGAAGTAAGGTTATTTTGCCACCACGCACAGTGAGGAGGATGGTAAGAGGAATAAAAAGTTCTCCAAAGCTCACTGTTAAAAAATTGCGACAAATGGTAGCATCTTGAGGTCACAAAGTCTCCAAATCAACCATCAGGCACCATCTACATGCCAACAAGCTGTTTGGGAGGCATGCATGGAAAAAACCTTTTCTCACTCACAATCATAAACGCAAACGTCTGGAGTTTGCTAAGCGGTACTCAGACTTCAACTGAGACTGTGTGCTTTGGTCAGATGAGACCAAGATAGAGCTTTTTGGCAACAAACACTCTAAGTGGGTCTGGCGGAACACAAAAGATGAGTATGCAGAAAAGCACCTCATTCCCACTGTGAAGTATGGGTGATGCTGTGGGCCTGTTTCTCTTCCAGAGGCCCTGGGAACCTTGTTAGGGTTCATGGCATCATGAACCCTTTGAAATACCAGGACATTTTAAATCAAAATCTGGTGGCCTCTGCCCGAAAGCTGAAGATGGGTCATCACTGGGTCTTTCAGCAAGATAATGACCCTAAATAAGTGGCCAAATCTACACAGAAATGGTTCACCAGACAGAATCAAGCTCCTCCCATGGCCATCTCAGTCCCCAGACCTCAACCCCTTTGAAAACCTGTGGAGTGAGCTGAAGAGGAGAGTGCACTGAATAAATGCACTTGAATTAAAGGTTGGATTTTCCTTTTTTCATTGTTGTGCTATATTATTTAGAAAAAGAAAAACGGAATGTATCAGATGCTAAAGAACACATCTTAACCAGGGGTGCCAATAATTATGGAGGGCAGTGTATTACAACAGCAGGGCTTTGTTGTAGAAGAGTCCCTGTGCTGAACTGGCCTGCCTGCAGTCCTGATCTTTTATTGATTGAGAACATTTGGCACATAATTAAACAAAAAGCCCATCAAAGGAGACCCAAAACTCTCTAGCAGCTGGAAGCCTGTATTAAACAAGAATCTCAAGAGACTTGTCTCCTCAATGCCCAGATGCCTCCACTCTGTGTTAAAAAGAAGATGGGACGCTACACTATGGGAAACAGGCCCCTGTCTCAACTTTTTTGAGACCTGTGGCAGCCATCAAATTTGAAATGAGCTCATTTTGAGGATAAAATTGTAAAATTTCTCAGTTTCAACACTTGCTATGTTATGTCTGTTGTATTGTGAATGAAATTCTGGCTGGTGCTATTTTAAAGTCATCATGTTGTGATTTTATTCACAATTTACACTTTGTCCCAACTATTTAAGAACTGGGGTTGTAAATCAGTCTTGCGTTAGCCTATCCTTCCACCAAACTTTAGTTATTAAGCCTCACCGGCGGAAGCGCCAGCTATGAGCTACGTTTATACAGTAAGTGAACGTTTAACCGTAAATTACACCACAGCCCTTGGAGGATGGAAATCATACCTCCAAACTTGCGGTTACAGGGCGACCAGCGAAAGTCACCGACTACCAGCTCAACTCAAGCTGTCAATTGTTTACAAACCTACTTTTGCATGTTACCTGCGAGACAATACAAGGGACATCGAGAAGGATGATGTAGACAGATATTACCTGAGGCAGCCCTATGTCATCCCATGTCACTTATGACCTTGTTGATCCTAAATACTCGACCTGTGCATGCACGAGAGGACAACATCCAGACCTGTGCATGCACGAGAGGACAACATCCAGTGTTCACCACTGCCTCTGGTTCTATTTCATTCTTATCGACTGCCAATCAGTTACTTTTAGCAAGACCCATTGATTATTTTGGATTGCGGGCCGCTGAAATTCAGTTTGGAAAAATCAAAATAAAAATAAGATTTGAAAACAGCACTTTTTATTTTATTTCTGCACCAAAATAAATAAATATCTATGGTCCAAACTAAGAGATAAAAATTAAAATCAGAGAAACATTGATGCAGCTGTCAAAGAAAATCAAACCTCAAGTGACTCATCCAATTTGTTTACCATGTCAAGATGTGAATGTAGTGACCTCAGAATTGACCATATTGCAAAACAAAAGCGTATTCAAGGGAACTTACTTATGGCTGACGTTCCATTCGGCCGAACTAATGGATAAAGTCAAAACAAACTATTACACATTTTCAATGAAGATACAAACTCACAAATATTTAAGCTTGCTCATGTAAAAATAAAACAGTCTAAATCCAGTGACATTTACCTTCACACCCAGTTTCAAAAGGACAAGATGGTGCTCGCTGGTCAATATGCCTAAATAAAGGGATCAGTGATATCATGATGGTTTCATGTATACTTTTATACAATCAAGGTTTTGGATGATAATTCCAGCCTGTCAGTTGGGGCCCCTAGGAGGGCGGGGTCGGTTTCAATTGAAACGGTTGAAAAAGAGGTCAGGCCGCCACTGAGTGAAAAAACAATACTTTTTCACTTTTGATTCCGCGATAAAAATTTTATCCATTATTTATATCCATTTTTACATTCTTACAAGGAATGTGCTCTCATGTCAATTCTGAAACCTTGTCACGGATCAGAGTCAGATAATAATTATCAAATAATGAAGTTGGGACATTGTGTAAAACATGAATAAAAACAGAATGCAATCATTTGCAAATCTCATAAACCCACATTTTATTCCCAATCGGATATAGAAAACATCTGATATTGAAAATGAGACATTTTACTATTTTTGGAAAATATTCGCTCATTTTGAAATTGATACCAGCAACAAATCTGAAACAAGTTTGGACAGGGGCAACAAAAGGCTGTAAAAGTAAGTGGTACTAATAAAAAATAACTGGAGAAGTATTTTACAACTAATTAGATTAATTGGCAGCAGGTCAGTAAAATGACTGGGTGTAAAAAGAGCATTTTGGAAAGGCAGTCTCTCAGTAGTAAAGATAGGCAGTGGTTCACCAATTTGCCAAAAAACTGCCAACTGCCAAACAAGAAATTGGGGAAAAATTTAAGAAAAATGTTCCTCAATGTAAAATTGCAAAGACTTTGACTATCCCACCATCTACAGTACATAATATCATTAAAAGATTCTGAGAATCTGCAGAAATGTCTGTGGTCAAGGGACTAGGCCGAAGTTCAGTATTGGATGCTTGTGATCTTCAAGCGGTCAGGCGGCACTGCATCAAAAACAGGCCTGATTCTGCACTGGAAGGAATACACTGCATGGGCTCAGGAACACTTCCAGAAGTCATTGTCTGTGAACACAGTTTGCTGTGCAATCTACCAATGTAAGCTGTTTCATGAAAAGAAGAAGCCATATGTGAACATGAATCAGAAATTCCACCATCTTCTCTGGGCCAAAGCTCATTTAAAATGGATTGAGGCCAAATGGAAAACTGTTCTGCGGTCAGATAAATCAAAATTTGAAATTCTTTTTGGAAACCGCGGATGCCATGTCGTGCAGACAAAAGAGGAGAGAGTCACTCAGCTTGTTATCAGCGCTCAGTTCAAAAGCCTGCATCTCATTGTATCGGCTTGCATTAGTTCCTCTGGTGTGGGCAGCTTATCTGGAAAGGCACTATCAATGCTGAAAAGTATATTGAGGTTTTGCAACAATATATGCTCCCATTAAGACAATGTCTGTCAGGGCAAGCCTTGCATATTGCAGCAATACAATGCCAAACTGCATCCATCACAACAGCATGGCTTTGTAGTTTTAGAGTTTGGGTGCTTAACTGGCCTGCCTGCAGTCAAGACCTGTCACCAATGGAAAACATTTGGTGCATCATAAAATGAAAAATCCGGCAAATAAAACCCAGGACTGTTGAGTAGCTAGAATCCTTCATCAGACAAGAGCAGGACAAAATTGCTCTTCCAAAACTCCAGCAATTGGTCTCCTTCCCGGATGTTTACAGACTGTTGTTTAAAGAAGAGGGGATGCTACACAATGGTAAACATGGCCCTGTACCAACTTTTTGAGGTATGTTGCTGCCATCAAATTCAAAATTACCTAATATTTTTCATGAAATGGTAAAATGTCTCACATTCAACATCTGATATGTTGTCTATTGTTGTGTTCCGTCGTCTGAGTGTCTGGTTAGTCAATTTTAGGTTTCTATCATTTTGGTATGTCAGTTTTTTAGTCCTTGTCTTAGTTTTTCACATTTCATTCCTCTCCCGTGTTAGTCCAGTCCATGTTTTACCCATGTACTGTCTTTGCTTTCTCCCCGGTCGCGTCATTGATTGTAGCAGTTTCTATGTTAATTGATTGTGACACTATTTCGGGTGATTTAATGGATTCTGGGTTTCATCCTTCCTTCTGTTCTCGTTTGCTAGTTTCCCCTTGCCTTTCTATTCATACTAACATTACTAACAATTTGTTGTTTTCTAAAATTACTAACCAAACTAACCTTGTATATAATACAAATCTACTAATGAGCACCCGGGATTGTATAGCTGCACTTACTAATTGACTAATTATCTCTCAGCAGTCGCTCTGTTCTAGCTCTGCCCCTAGCTTTACTATTCACTGGCTTTGCTAAAGTTTCCCGCAGAATCTCTGCATTCTTATAACCTGTTCTGGCTCTTTTTCTGTACACTTATTTGTCTTTTTATCCAGTTTATTTATCCCATCTTTGGGATTGTCTTGTGATCCTTGTCTGAGTGTTAATGTTAATCTGTTTTCAAGTACTTGGTTTCCCTCATGTTCCACCCCTTGTTAATTAGATTAAGTTTCAACACCTGTGTCTGTGTGCCCCTGCCCTATATGTCTGAGCAGTTTCTGCACGTCAGCAGATCTGACTTCGCACGCATTCCCACTCTCACTCTCCCTGCCCGGTGCACTTCTCCTCTGGTCCCCTCAGTTTTCCTCTGTGTTCTCAAGTTCAGCCTCCTTCCCTGACCAGCCTGCCCTTCCTGCTGCCTTCAAGCCCCTGGTGCCCCCTGTCTCCTCCAGCGTCTTCTGTGACCTTGTGCCAGTCTTCTTCCTCCGTCTCGAGTTGTCCTGAGCACCAGCCGCCCTGCCTGTCCTGAGCACCAGCCGCCCTGCCTGTCCTGAGCACCAGCCGCCCTGCCTGTCCTGAGCACCTGCCGCCCTGCCTGTCCTGAGCACCTGCCGCCCTGCCTGTCCTGAGCTCCAGCCGCCTTGCCTGTCCTGAGCTCAAGCCAAGCCCAAGCCATAGTCCCGAGCTCAAGCCAAGCCCAAGCCATAGTCCCGAGCTCAAGCCAAGCCCAAGCCATAGTCCCGAGCTCAAGCCAAGCCCAAGCCATAGTCCCGAGCCCAAGCCAAGCCCAAGCCATAGTCCCAAGCCAAGCCATAGTTCCTTAGCCATAGCCCCAAGTCATAGCCATAGCCATAGCCTCAAGCCATTGCCATAGCCCAAGCCATAGCCCCAGCGTTCCTGCCTGCCCTGAGCCCTGTGTCCTGTCTGTCCCCCTCCTGATGTTCTCCCTTACCCTTCTCCTGGCCAGCTGTGCCACCCGAGTTAGCCATCTGCCAGCTTTGCCAACTGTCTTGTCTTGTGAGTATTTCCTAGCTTCCTGAGTTCTGTTTGTTCCCAAGTCTTGTTCCAAGTTTTGTTCCGAGTCTGTCCCCCTGGTATCTGTTAGTGTTTTGGATTCTTGAGTTCTCCTGTTTCAGTGCTAGGCACGGTGTTTTTGTTAGCCGGAATGCCCCCCTTTTCCCCTGGATTATTTCTGTATTTATTTTAATAAATATCATTTTGGATTCCCGCTTCTGGCGTCTCACTCCCCTTTTGTGTCTCCCTCCCGTTCCGGGGTCTTCCGAGAGTTTCCAAGTTCACGCTCATGTTCATGTTTCCACGTCCTTGTTTGCAAGCTCATGTTCCCCTAGTGTGTTCCCCTCGTGTATCCGTAACAGTCTATGTTCTTTTGTGAATAACAGATGGGTTTATGAGATTTGCAAATCATGGTATTCTGTTTTAATTCACGTTTTACACAACGTCTCAACTTCATTGGAATTGGGGTTTGTATTAGTATTATTATTATTAGTCTTATTTTGACATTTGTACATATTTGTAACAAACTGAATGTTCTGTGCTGCGTTTAGACGCCTCGTGTCGCTGCTCCCAAAGAAATACCACGCGTGAGTAATGAAATAGAATTCCTGACAATTCCGCACGAGGCGCGCTGCGGTTTAAGATGAAGCAGACCTTCCAACAAGCTCGTGACTGACAGTCTCATTGCCCTTGGATGCTTCATTCCGAAATGTCTCTGACATGCATTTTTTCTGCTTTAGCCTAAATTTGGTTGCTGGATTACATTTTCTTTCACAAGGATGATGACCGGTGTTACCGCGCAGGGCTGGGGTACGTTTCTCTCGGTTTGCCTTGTGTTTTGCGGAATGTGGCGCATCGCTTTGTCCGTAAGTCGCTACTCTATTCCCGAAGAAATGGAGATTGGGTCCGTCGTGGCGAATTTAGCAACAGATTTGGGACTCGATGTTCGCAGCCTGACAGAACGTGAGGTAAAGCTCGATTTGATTCATAATAACAGATATCTAGAGATTAATAAAAACACCGGCGATTTGTATATAGTGGAGAAGATAGACAGGGAGCATCTTTGCACAACAACCAAAACGTCTTGTTTTATAAGAATGGACGTAATATTACAAAAGCCTTTACGGATATTTAATATTGAATTGGAAATCAAAGATATTAACGACAATGCACCGCATTTCCGTTGGGAAGAAATCCAGCTTGATATATTAGAATCTGTTTTACCTGGAGAAAGATTTTCTTTAACAAATGCCATCGACCCAGATGTCGGAACGAACTCCATTAAAACATACCAGCTTAGCAAAAACGAGCATTTTGATCTTGAGATACAGACTGGTAGTGATGGAGCTAAATATGCAGGATTGGTTTTGAAAAAGGCTTTGGACCGCGAGCAGCAGGCGGTCCATAATCTAACACTCACCGCTGTGGACGGCGGAGTCCCCGCGCGCTCCGGCACCGCCAGCATCCTTGTGCGCGTGCTGGATACGAATGACAACGCCCCTCAATTTGACCAGGAAATGTACTCGGTGAACATATCAGAGAACTCGCCTATAGGCTCGCTTGTGATGAAGCTAAACGCTACAGACCTTGATGCCGGATCAAACGCAGAAATTATTTATTCTTTCGCTCTTTACACATCTGAGAAGACGCAGGAAGTTTTCAGTTTGAATCCAGTCACTGGAGAAATTCGAGTCAAGGATGTAATTGATTTTGAGCAGGAGCAATCCTTTGAAATGCACATAATAGCTAGGGACAAAGGATCCCTTTCTGGTCGAAGTAAAGTACATGTCTTTGTCACGGATATGAATGATAATCATCCGGAGATCAATGTGCAATCATTTAAGAGAGCAATAAAGGAAAATGTAACCATAGGAACAGTAATTTCCCTCGTTAGCACAAGTGACAGGGACTCTGGCCTAAATGGAGAGGTCATCCTTTCAATAAATAAGGATTTACCATTCACCATGGAGAAAACCACAGAAAACCTCTTTGCTTTGGTTGTTTCAGAGCCGTTGGATCGTGAGAGAGTTCAGGAATACGACATCACTTTCATAGTTACAGACAAGGGAACACCTCCTTTGTCAGACAATAGGACTTTCACCTTAGAGATTCTCGACATTAATGACAACGCACCTCTGTTCCCTAAGTCATTCTATACCATCCCAGTGATGGAGAACAATGCACCAGGATCACTGCTGAGTTCTGTTACTGCCTTTGACCCAGACTTGCAGGAGAATCAGTACCTGGTGTATTTCATCATGGAAAAGGAGATACACAACACTTCAATGTCCATGCTGTTCTCCATTAACCCAGAGGATGGGAATATTTACGCACTGAAGACTTTTGACTATGAGAGAGAGAAGGACTTCCTTTTCCACATTGAGGCCAGAGACTCTGGATTTCCTCCTCTCAGCAGTAATGTGACTGTGCATATCGTGATCCTGGATCAGAATGACAACACGCCACTCATAGTCTCTCCCTGGCGCGCACAGGGCTCTGTAGTGGAGGAAGTGATCCCCAGATCCACTGATAAAGGACACCTGATTGCCAAAGTGATTGCCATCGACGCAGACTCTGTGCAGAACTCCCGCATCTCATACCAATTTCTGCAGGTGACCGACGGCACCTTGTTCAGCCTGGACCAGTACAACGGGGAAGTCCGCACCATGAGAATGTTCAGCTACAGAGACCAACGCCACCACAAGCTGGTGATTGTTGCCAAGGACAACGGCGAGCCGGCTCTGTCTGCCACTGTGACCATCAAGTTATCCACGGTGGAGCAGGTCATCAATGTGCACTCTGACAGCCCTGAGTTCCCTTTGGAGTACGATATATTCTCAGACCTCAACCTGTATCTGCTGATCGGTCTGGGCTCAGTGTCATTTCTGTTTCTGATCACTATACTGGTGATCATCGTGCTCAAGTGTCAGAAACCGAAGGAGGCCAAAGCCACACCGCCCTGCAGGAACAGCGTCATTAGCCAGAGAAGCTCCACCATAGCTGACTCCACCCTGATCTCCAGTGATGCCTACTGGTACAGCTTGTTTTTAGCTGAGACACGCAAAGGAAAGGTGGTGGTGAGGCAGCCTATACCCAAGGGGGGTGGATATTTTGTTACCAGTTTACCCAGAGGCACAGGCCTGACGGAGACCAGCCAATCCAGAGCTTCCACTCTGCAGGTAAGTATGCTTTCAGTAACATCTTTAATAGATGTTGAACTTTTATTCACATGTCATTTTGAGCTCATATCAGTATTTCATTTTGTCTCATTGTGAGGATTTACAGTTCTCCTCTGTTGTGTCATTTTGACAGAACTCTGTAACCTCTGTTTCACCAATTTTAGTGATACTTTGCAGATTTTCAAGCAGCTTTTTAGAATTAAGTTGTGGGTTAGAATATTCAAATGAGCAATGTTTAATTTTCTTCAATGTTGCCCGGACTGAGAATTCCCTATTTATTCATCAGAAATTATTTGCTGGATGACATGTTAAAATTCCTTTTTTTTCTTGCGCCTTTATTTTATTGCAGTTTAAGTTGACATTTTTAAATGATGATGATAATAATAATAATAATAATGATGATGATGATGATGATGATGATGATGATAACAATAGCAATAATTTATGTGTATTGCTCGGAGAGGGTTTGTAGATCATGGGGAAAATAAAAATGGAGACAGATGGTGAAGTAAAGAAAAAAGTGTGATGAGTGAAGTCTAAATGAAATCTAGCAAACAATGAGACCATAAAAAAGTGAAAATAAATCTTGATTAAGAGAAGGCGAGGAATAAGATAAAACTGGACACAATGAACATTTTGAAATGTTGTAAAATGTGAATAAATTGATTAATAAAAAATCAAAAACTAAACATAGAATAAATACTGTGATAATAGAAACTAAAAGATAAAACAAGTGGAAAAATATAAGATTATATTATCAATGAAGGGGCAATTTCAGTTTGCAGAAACTTGGAGGCCAAGAATTATTTTCCTGAAACTGGGCAAAACAGTGCTTGAAATGCAAGGAACAGATGGTCAGATTTGTAAAACAAAAGTTATTTTGGTTGGGATGATGTGGTTAAGGTAGCTATGGTACATCAAAGATGTTTTTTCATGTTTTTCGACCGTCAAAATATGCATGAATTAGCCTCACTTTATAACTGGTGTGTAAATTTGTTTCTTGTCCAATACTTTAATTTTGTAATACCACTGTCCACATGGACAAGGTGACAATAGCTTGTTCAAAGCATTAAGTTCAAAATTCCTGTCAGAGACACTAGTTTCATGGCTGTAACGACTGCCACAAAAGTCAAATGTGCATCGTGCTGTAAAAAAAAATCTTTGAATATTCAAAACTATTATCCTCACGTTTGTTCGAGTTAGTCAGCATTAACCGCAAACAGAATTGAAGCACCTATTACTAAAACCCCATAAGTCACACTTGACTTGACTTGTGGGGTTTTAGTAATCAGTGCTTCAATTCATTTGTTGCTTCTCATGTATCAATCTTGCCTGAGAATGCAATAAATTTGGTAATGCCAGTCACAAATAAACCTGGGTCTGTAACATCAGTCACAGTTCAACAGAACTAGCTACAATAAAGTTGGGCAACAAAAACATTTTTTTCTCTGACAAGCTTTCTTTTAAACAAATGATTTGTGTTGTTTATTATCATTAGATAGCAGCAGCATCAATATGAATATTCCTGATTTTCCAATGATACATTTCATCTTTCTGGCTTCATCCAAAGAAACAAGAATAATCTCTTAAATCTACCTCCATCCTTGATAAGCAGGTTTGTAAAGTACTCTTTTTAATTTATTTCAAATATCTCTATATTTATTTTTCATTATCTGGCTATAGTTTGTCAGGTTATCACCAGTCAATGTAGGTTAATACAAAGATGATGATCTCATCATGTACACAAAGTACATGTATACTGTCATAGTACATATATATCTGTCTTACCACAACAACCTCTGTGCTGCAGAGCTGCCATTTAAAGATGACTTAAATTAAATAAAGATACCAGGCCTCTAAATTGTCCAGTACCAAGTTGGGTTCACCTCATGCATAATGTACATTAAGGGCTCTAAATTCGTAGAGTAGGCGCAGGTGCGGCGAATGGGGGTGCACCGCGCCTAGGGGTGTGTCCAGCCGTATGTTGCAATTTCGTGCCCGTTGCAGCCTGGCACAAGTACTCCTCTGTCCCGCCTCGGTCCCTCCTCTAGGTGCAGGTGGCAAAGAAGCCATGTTTGGGTATAACACATCCGATTCAAATCTTCACCAATCAAATGAGCTCCTCTCCTTACCTTTAATGTGTTGGAATATAGAAGCCTCTGTCCTATATCTGCATGATGCATTAATGTTGAATTTTACTTAGCTGCTTCATGCATGTTTGCTGCGTCGCTTACGTCTATATTAAGCATTACGAATATGAGGCATTCTCGAATTTTTACCATTAGCGAATTTGAATGGAATTTCAATACAAAACTACGATCATTCAAACTTATGAAGTTGGAATGAAATACGACGGTGGTCATTTATTTCTTCTGCCTGCTTCACTGGGAAGAGAAACGATGGATAGCGTGTTCCTATTATTACACCCTGTTGCTGCTTAATATTTTAGGATTAACATGCATGGACAACAATGCAAGATACGTTACACATTTTTTTTCAATGTGTGATCATATTTCAGTACGAGATCATAGCAATCAGGCTGTATTCCTTTCCCCCACTAAAAACAATAAAACCTAAGTGACAATAATAGTAGCCTAGTATTAAGCTGCTTGCACATTGGATGCGAAATGAATTTTTCGCACGACAGATTGCGTTGAACGCAGTGTCTACGTGTCCGAAAGTCTGACAGGGTTTTAATATATCTCTGTGTCCGACAGTCGGATGGTTTCAATATAACTCAGTGTCCGATAGTCGATTATTGTTTTTAATTTCTTCAAATCTGCTGACTCTTTTAGATATTAAACGTGAATGTTTTGATAAGAGGGCTCAGTTCTTCAAGATGAGTACCGAGAATTTCAATCAATGTTTCTGTTAAAGCTCTGCTCAATAAAGTGAGTCGACATTGGCGCGGGACAAGGTACAATCCCTCCGTGTCTGACAGCCAAAAAAAAAAAAAAAGAAGATGATAAAAACAGATTGATAACAAAATAAAGAATAAAAAGAAATATTTTAACAACTGAACATCCAATGAACACTACGATTTATTGATTTGCGGGTCATCTTTTTTGGATTTTTGTTGCTGATATATTTTTATTCTTCATTTTGTTATAAATCTGTTCTCATATCAATACTTTTAATTTTTGCTGGCTGCCGGGCATGGAGTATTTTGCATTTCGCGTCGAATAGTCTTGATAGTGCATGCGATAATTTATTCACACTGTCAATGGTCATGGAATTGATTTGCTCACGGACTACAAGCACTGTTTTATCTCTGCTGTGGAAATAAAACGTGAATCTGTTCGATCCATCTGACTATTTTCAAAAGAAAGACCCAATAAAGATTGTTTTCTATCTTCAATGGAAGAAAACAGACAAATAAAAAGACCAAGAAAAGTTGATAGCTATTAATTTGCATTTTGTGAAGGTTGAACACAAACATGGCCAAGTTTGCACGTCTAATAATTCCTGGAATACTCGAAAAATTAGAGCTTTTATGACTTTAGGACACTGACCTATATTAAAACCCTATCCGACTATCGCGTCTTTGCATTGACTTTGACTGTAATCAGTCATGCGAAAAATTTGTTTCGCGTCCAGTGTGCAAGCAGCTTTACTGAGCATAGAACGCAAGCATTATACGCACTGCCTGATGCAGAGCCAGTTTGTGGTTGGTTGAGAAAGATGTGAAGTCATTAGTTTGCATCACTGATTCAGCTGCGTTCATTAAGCCAGGTCGAGTTTTCATTACGCATGCCAGCCACCTTTGATCTGACATCAGGACAATCGATATAGATACTGCAATTTATGTGCTGATTCAGATAGTTACATTAAACAGTGGTTGCTGTAATTATTAACTGTATTGAAATGTGCCTGACATTTTGGAAACCTGCCTGTGAGGTTTTGGTGATGCGCGCGCACTGTGCGCCGGTCAGCCAAATTACCACTGCACAGAAAGTAAACCCAGGTTGCAGCTGGCGGGCTTTCTGTGCAACTTCAATGAAGACTTTTTCTACAAAATTGTCGCTGCGTCTTGATGAATATGTGACACCTCCCACTACCACGCCGCCACACCCATCTTGGTGCACATTCGTCTACCAAAGGCTGCGCATGGTGTTGCACCTCACGAAATTACCACTGCGCGGGCTGCGCCGGACGAAATTACCACTGCGTGGGATGCGTCAAGCTACACTGGACCACGCTGCACCACCCTGTGTTGCGCCAAGAAATTAGAGCCCTAGGAGTGCAGCAGAATGACTTCATTTTGGAACTACTGGACTTTTCAAACTCACCCAACTCTGTCTTTTTAAGCATATTTTTCCTCAACAATATTTTGGGGTATTTTGACCCTGCCTGCCAGTAGTGGTTGGTTGCAATATCAGTTGAGAAGCTTTTACCTGTTTATATATTTATTTATTTATTTATTATTGGCTGATTCTCGCATTGCGTGTGTGACCATTTGGAAGGTATTCTTGAGATTTTTCAACGCACTCTACTTTAACTGGGTTACAGATGTGGATCAATATAGGACAACCACAAGAGCTTTCCTATCAATGTAGTACATCAACTTGATATTTGCGTAACACATTGGAAGAACAGGACCAGAAAGAGGCAGCGTTACGTGTGTGACAAAGAAAATGGGTCTATCTCAACATTTAATTTACAAGTACGTACATTCCAAAAGTTCTGTGATTTGAACAAAAATTTTAACACTTTGGCTTCATCAACTTTAGCAATAGTTTTTCCTGTTTGCATTCATCAAAATTTTAATAAAAATACCTACCTCAGTTGCATACCATGACCTCATTTACATTTGTTACATGTGTGACACCTTTGTTACGTGTGTGACCGCATGCAAATCTTGCAATGCGTAAGTCCATTTCATTTCAATAAAATCATATCTGTGGCTATAGTAGGTCCTTGTAAGGAAGCATGAAGGTGTTTAATATACGTCCTTTGTACTAACCAATGTTCGTGATAATATTATTGGGTTTGGCAGTATTAATATGGTGGACAGAAGTGAACCACGTTAGCATTTCACCGGTTAGTTTTATTCACTGATATTTTGAAAGACTGAGCTCATGTTTGTAGTTACAGCATATTAGTGGAGTCATTTTTATTGATAACAGTTATCATGACCCCAATTTGTTACAACATATCGGACAGCAAGGGATGACAGACAAAATTTTAAAACTTTAACAGATTTAATAAAACAAAGTCTGACCAAGATTGAAATAATAAAGAAAATTAGATATTTACAGTCCCTTGAGATGGGGTTGCTTTGTTGCGCTGTCTTGGGACAGGAAAATGCTCAATACAGGCAAAAATCCACAAAACGAGTTTCACAGGTCTTGAAAAGAGTGACAGTTCTGGTCAAATATATCCTTCCACGAACTGCTGGATAGCTCACTCGGTTAAGGCACTGTGCTGCAGTACAGAGGTGACTATCACGTCGCGGGTTCGAGCCCCGGTGTACCCACCGGCAGGGGTTGGCAGCTTTTTCAGAGTAGCGCACAATTGGCCATCGCGCTACAGGATTCCAAATTGGGAAGGGACTGCTGGATTTGGGGTTACAATAGTAGCTTTGTTCGTTGCTCCAACGCCTCCTGTTGGCCAGACGGGCGCTCGTCAGGAAGACTCTGGGTTTGTTCATGTCCGGGTATCCTCCGTCCTCGTTCTGAACTTACGAGGATTCAACCAATGAGTGTATAAGAATCAGTGGTTGACAGGCACATGCTTCGGAGGAGAGCTGTGAACTGTCCTCACTATCCTGAGTTGGCAGCAAGGGGTCGCATACGAGCAAGCTTTGTACATAGTTCACCAATTGGGCATTCCAGATTCGGATGGGATTGGAGATGCCAAATTAAAAAAAAAATCCTTCCACAATTTCTCCTTGCAAGTTCTCCTACTACTTTACTCTCTCAATGTTTCTCCTTAAATACTCTTTTCCAGTCCCCTCCCACCTTCCAGACTTTTTCAATTCTCTGGGACTCTCCCCTCTGAGGCATGCCCAGGACATGCCCAAAACCTAGCCCCAGACTGGCTAAACAAAGAAAAAATGTCAATACTGCCATCTCTGTGGTTTTTTTTTCCACATTACATAGTGAACTGAGGAAATTACCTTCATGACCTTGGTCAAGGTCACAGATGCTTGACCCACTCGCATGAACCCCTTCGTGAAGATTTAGACGCCTGCAAACATGGAGCTGCTCTATTTATGCACGCAGTTATACTATTCTATCACTAGATGGCACTCCTGGATCAGTGATTGAATATTCACTAGAAAGCCGAGCTCAAACACGGTTTAGAATATAGACAAGTCATGTTCCATCCTTGTTTCCCAGGAGTTGCATGAATTAAACTCCCCAGCTAAGCCTGATGTGAAAACTGCGCACTATACTGGCCCATAGTACGTATCTATCCAGCAGTTTTAAAAAATGATCTCTTGTGACAGAAAAAATCGTTGTCCTCAGTAACCACTTCTTCAGCTGTAGTGAGCTAATAGTATCCCAATTAAGTAGTTTAAAAAAATCTGTTTTCTGAAGCAAAAATTTGCCATGGTATTGATACTGTGTCATTCTACTATCAATTATAGTCATCAGATTTTAAAAACTTGTCATTTCCTACCATGGATTTTCCTACTGTCTGTCAAAGAATTCAGCTCTCTTTTGGAGACTCATACAAGCCCTCATGGAAATACAATCACTTCAATGTTGATTCAATGGTATCTGCATAACAGCAAAGCTATACACACGAAACTATTCCAGCAATTACTGATGGATTGACATGATTTTTATTGAATTCCATATAAGCTTTCCTCAGTAATACGATGAAATATGATGGAATACTAAATGCTGCACGCGTACTGCCTCTATCGAGCCATATCCCCCCTTTGTATGAAGCTTAAATCTTGAATTATAAAGCATTAAGGGTAATGCATGTATAGCCATATTTGGCTTCTGCACAAAGGGGTTTATTTAATCCAACTAACAGAATTTTCACATTACTTTCTGAACCTTACATATTCCATGAAATGAAATCTAAATTCTCACCTGCTTTGTACATGGGTATACACATCAAAGTTGCAAAAATCTGGCTAAATATTTTGTTCAAGTGATGGGGTGACTGAATAGGTTGAAGGTTTAGTCATTGCTGCTGTTGTTCTGGATAGAGATAACCTTGACCACCTTTTGACAGAAGTGTAAACTAAACCTTTATTAGTCTAAAGATAAAGGAAACAGGTCATTTATGTCATAACAGGCTTAGGCTTCGTGCTTTGGTCACACACGTAACTTCATAAATGTCACACACGTAACAGTGTGTTGTATGTGACAGGTACAACCCTTATTCCGAAATACTTGGGACAAAGTGACATTCACTCACACTGATGGTGGTAAACTACGTTTTTGTAGCCACAGCTGCCCTGGGGTCAGTGTGTGCCAACGACCCCTCCAAACATTTGCACACAGCCATACAGGAGTGTTCCTATATTGCATGTTTTTGTTGATGGGGGAAACCGGAGTACCCAGAGGAAACCCCCGCGAACACGGGGAGAACATGCAAACTCCACACAGAAAGGCCCCAGGCCGGATTCGAACACACAACTTTCTTCCTCTGAGGCAGTCGTGCTAACCACTGTACCACCATGCCATGTACCATGGCCTCCAAGCATGTAAGGTATGGTATTAATTTATGATATCAGGTTCTTCATATCTGCCCTTAGATTTATTGATTTTATAAAAACTTTTGTTTCCATTAGTTACGTGTGTGACGTCGTTCACCGAAATATATTTTGACCTTCTTTAAGAGGGTAACTTTTAAGTCTGCTGGGACTTCTGCTGTTAAAGTTCAAAAATAACAACCTCAACAATAGATTATTTCTGCTGCTGAGTTCGACACTCATCCAAGTCACCAAAAGATGACCTTAATTTCAAGAATGATCCATATCTCAAAAAATGACGTAAGACTAAAGGAATTTAAAAAGGGGAAATTTTGCCCTAAAATGCAATTTTTCTGAAATTGGCATTTGTCATCCTTAACTAGATTAATTGTTGTTAGAAACAAATTCACTAGTTATTTGATAGAGTTTATTTGGAAATTTGCCCTTCCAGGCTCATATTTCAGAGAATGCCTCTTTTACTGTTTATACTTTTATATCAGGCCTGTTCAGCGAGTGAACCCCACTCATTAAGATAAAGTGACAGAGTATTCACATCTCACTTGAAGCCAGATGGCATTGTCAGCACTGCACCTAATATGGTCTAGAAAACCTTCAAATACCATTATTACAATTTCGTAAGGCGTTAAAGTAAATTAATGTGCTAAAATATAACAATTGTTTGTCAAATTATCTTGTTTAATGAGCAGAAATCCTATCTCTGTAACTTTCAACTCTGAGTGACAAACTGTAGCGTCAGTCATGCATAATTGTGTCATCATTCTGATAATGCCTTTGATTTGGAACATGGCAATAATTTCGGGAATTGCGGTTGCTTGTTTCCTTATATCTTGTAATGAACAAAAACTGTCAACTCTATATTGTTTGAAGACAAATTTGCTATAAATTTGATGAATTTTCTTAATGGCTGTTTTTGTGCAATGTCAATCGCGCTCACAATTTGACATCCTCCTGACCTATACATAAGGCCAGCAAACTTTCCTCCTGCCTCCAAGTAGACCTAGTTCTTAATATGCTTGTCCCATAATATGAACATCTAAGGAGTGCAAGTTTTACTTCTAGGCCGTACCAAAGGGCCTGCTCTCTCTCTCTCTGAGAGTAAGGTCAGTCATTGTGGAATTGCCTGAAGACTGATGTGGCAGAATGTCAATGGAATTGTCAAAAGCAGTGGCAGTGCCAGAACTGAAAATTGGGGCAGGGGGCACAGGATATCCCTTTAAAACAGTTATTGGTCCTGACTTGTTCTCAATCATTCACTCCGAAAACATTCCACGCTATCAGGTGTTGCTAGTACTCCCTGTTAAAGTAATGCAACAATCAATCAATTGGACTCGCACTTTAGTGAATTTAAATCAGCGTTATTCAAAATTGAATGAAGGCATTTCAAATGGTCTTTTATTTCATTTCAACAATTTAAAAAATCATGAAGTGCAGGTGAGATTGCCTGATGTGCCGAAGAGGTAGCGTGGAAGTTCCAGTGCAGTTTTTCTTTCGTATAGCAGAGGCCTATTTGATAAGTTAATTATTTTTCTGTTCTGAACTTAGCCCATTCATTTGCGGGTGTTAGATCGCATGGGGAGAGAAGCAGTGTCTTCAATTGCCAAGGGATTATTTTTATAATTGGAAAATTTGTTGATGAAGGAAAATGATTGAGAATTAGCCAGGACTAATCGTTGTTCCTCTCCACCCCCCAGCCCCCCCCCCTTCAATTTCCAGTTTTGGTGGCACTGCCACTTGGAAAAAAGACATTATTGAAAAGCAAAATTATATAAGTGGGTCTATTGCTGTTTTTTATGTTTAATGTGTATTTTGGGAGCCTTAAAGATATCTGTAGATCATACACTTCAAGCCTTAGGGGGCATTTAAACAAAAGGCAGCATCACCTGCTTTTTTGATATCCAGCTGTGTGTTATGATTCTGCTCTGTTTGCCATGTTCTTGATGTTCTGTCTGATCTCTGTATTGCCTGACCATGCCTTGTGTTGTGTATTGTGATTTGGTTACCTGATTGTGTTCTTGTTTTGTCTATTTTATTTTTGCCATGTTTAGTATTTTGCCATTTTCCTCATTCCTGTTATTATTCTGGTCCATATTTTGCTTTCACCCATGCATTGCACTTTGTCTCCCCCTGTCTGGTCTCATGTCATGTGATTGCTCACAGGTCCAGTATTGCTTGCCACACTTTCGGGTGATTTAATGGTTTCTGGGATTTCAAACATTCCTTCCAATCTCATTTACTTCCTTCATCTTGCTTTTTCTAGATTACTAACTAATATTAGCGGTTTGCTGTTTTTGTTAAATTACTAACCAAGACTAACATTGTACATAGTACTAACTTACTTACAAGCACTAGGGATTGTATAGCTGCACTCTACTAATTGACTAATGATCTCTCAGCATTCGCCCTGTCTGTTCTAGTCTCCGCCTCTTGCCTTCACTCAATTTACTTTGCTGTGCTTCTAGCAGATTCTCTGCACCTGTCTAATCACTGTTCTCCCACTCACTCTGTGCACGTAGAAATCCCTAGCCGGATCTGTTTGTTCTGTCTATAGGCTGTCTTGTGATCCTTGTCCGCGTTTTGGCTTTTGCCTCTTTCATGTGATTAGGTTCTCCCTCATGTTCCCTCCTTTGTAATTAGTTTTACTTCCTGCACCTGTGTTTTGTTAAGCATGTGACTTCTCGTGAGTGTATATTAGGAGTCTTCTCTCTGCATTTCTTTGTCAGAACGTTTCTCTTGTTTACCTGTGCTGCTATCGTCTTCGCCTTGTACTCATAGTGTTACTCTTCTGACTGGACCGTCCGACTTAAGATTTTTGGCTCTGCTTTTTGGTACTATTGTCTGCATCTGTTTACGAACCCTTTTTGCCCAACTACGAGTTTTGTGTTTGCTGCCCTGTTAACGGTTTGGATTACACCAACTGGATTTTGGCTTTTGCTTCCCTGACAAACCTGTGCCTGTGTACCGAACCTGTTTTTGCCCGACCATGAGTACTTTGATTGCTGCCCTGGTTTTCGACTCTGATTCTGCCCTACTGGATTGTGATTTTTGGATTGTGGACTTTGTACCTTTGCCTTCTGCCCTGCGGGGGGTTTGCCCCCTCGCTTAATAAACTCTCATCTACTGCACTGCTTGGTTCTTGCGTCTGGTTCCGGAGCGTATCATCACACTGCGGTATTTAGATGACCTTTTTAAACAAAAGAGGTCTGTTAAAGCATAGGGGTAGAAATTTTTAAAAGTATGAAGTGGAAATTTAATTTCAATATTTAAAAAAGAATATATTTTGGGATTGAAGGTATAATTGGGATGTTAAAATATTTCAGTCAGATTGCAGATGAGGGGCTGTGTATTTAATTCTTATTTGTTTCTCTGATTGCAGTACTCTAAATGATGCTTCCACCATCTGCTGCAGGTACAGTATCTGCCTCCCTTAACTTCTGACTGTGCTGTGTCATCCCTGTGTCTGCCCTTTCAAATGGATTTAACACACACACACACACACACACACACACACACATACACACACAGACATGTAGACACTGTTTAAAACACATTTGTGGGGGCGGGCAGTGTTTTTGCACTTGTCATGCATGCATGTGAGTGTTAATCTTTTAGTTCTTGTCATTACTCAATGATGCCAGCTTGTGATTTTAACTCCAGTCCTTGAGGGCCACAGTAGATGCTGGTTTAACTTCAGCAAGGATTGGGTTCAATTACTTTTTTCAGTTACAATTACAGCAGTTGTAATCAATTAATTTCGTAATTGTAATTTTATTTTAATTGAATTTTTTTATCGAAAATTAATGAATAGAACAGGGAATTGGGGGGGCACAGACATGTCGCTTTATGACAATTAGGATATTCCTGGCTAGTTCTCAATTATTTTCCTTTATTGACACATTTTCCAATTATTGTAATTGGAAACTGAAGACGCGGTTTCTTTCCATATGCGATCTAACAGTGATAAAATCACGGGGTAGAGTCAGTAGAACTGAGAATTGGGGTGGACAAAACAGCTGTTTTAAACAATTTTTAGTCCTGACCTGTTCTCAGTCATTTTCATGATTAACAAAATGTTAACTCCGCGAGCACTCCACGCTTAGCAGGTGTTGCTTGTTCTCCCTGATTAGGTAGGACAACAATCATTCATCAGGATGCGTATTTGTTGAATTTAAATCAACATTATTCAAAATTGCATACCTGCGCAAATATAGTGCCCTCAATAATTATCGGCACCCCTGGTTAAAATGTGTTCTTCAGCTTCTAATAAATTCAGTTTTTTTTCTAAATAATATAGGACCACAATGAAAAAAAGAGGAAAATCCAACCTTTAATTCAAGTGCATTTATTCAGTGGGCAAAAATTCCACATTTAGAAATTATTCTTTTACATCAACTCATGTGTGCCACAATTATTAGCACCCCTGATGTTAATACTTTGTACAACCCCCTTTTGCCAACAAAGCAGCTCCTAATCTTCTCCTATAATGTTTCACAAGATAGGAGAATACAGAAAGAGGGATCTTCGACCATTCCTCTTTGCACAATCTCTCTAAATTATCCAGCGACCTGGGTCCTCTCCTGTGCACTCTCCTCGTCAGCTCACTCCACAGGTTTTCAATGGGGTTGAGGTCTGGGGACTGAGATGGCCATGAGAGAAGCTTGATTCTGTGTCTGGTGAACCATTTCTGTGTAGATTTGGCCACATGTTTAGGGTCTTCTCTATCTTGCTGAAAGACCCAGTGATGACCCATCTTCAGCTTTCAGTCAGAGGCTGCCAGATTTTGATTTAAGGTGTCCTGGTATTTCAAAGCGTTCATGATGCCATGAACCCTAACAAGGTTCCCAGGGCCTCTGGAATAGAAACAGGCCCACAGCATCACCGATCCTCCCCCATACTTCACAGTGGGCAAGAGGTGCTTTTATGCATACTCATCTTTTGTGTTCCGCTAGACCCACTTAGAGTGTTTGTTGCCAAAAAGCTCTATCTTTGTCTCATCTTACCAAAGCACAAGGTCCCAGTTGAAGTCCCAGTAACGCTTAGCAAACTCAGGACATTTGTGTTTATGATTGTGAGTGAGAGAAGGTTTTTTCCATGCATGCCTCCCAAACAGCTTGTTGACATGTAGATAGCGCCTAATGGTTGTTTTGGAGACTTTGTGACCTAAAGATGCTACCATTTGTTGCAATTCTTTAACAGTAAGCTTTGGAGAACTTTTTATTTCTCTTACCATCCTCCTCACTGTGCTGGATGGCAAAATAACCTTGAGTCCTCGTCCAGGCTTGTTTACCACTGTACCAGTAGTTTTAAACTTCTTACTGATTCCTCAGACAGTAGATATGGGCAGGTGCAGGCGACTGGCTATTTTCCTGTAGCCATTGCCTGACTTATGTAGGTTGACACACATCTGCCGCACTTGAATGGTGTGTTCCTTTGTCTTTCCTATGTTGAAGAGTGGATAAGAGAAATGGCCTCTGTGTCACGTCATATTTATACCCCAGGGAAACAGGAAGTGATAGATTACTAATTGAATGTTCCTAGATACTCTAATAAACTTTGTAAACTACTGTAGAAATGACACAAATACTTCAATTACATTTATTTCCTAGGAATTGTTTGGGTGCCAATAATTGTGGAACAGGTGATTTTATGAAAATTATTTATTTCTTAGTCAGGGATTTTTTTTCCCCTTAAAATTCACTTGAGTTGAAGGTTACATTTTTCTACAATTTTCAGTGTGAGAGTATGCTTCTGCGATAAAAATTGAATTTATTTTAAGGCTTTTAACACATCTTAACCAGGGGTGCCAATAATTATGGAGGGCACTGTAGCTTGAGCTGCATGCTTTTTATTGCCTATTTCACTGGCGAGTGCCACTTAATACTGAGAGAAATTTAGAATAACGTTGATTTAAATACAGCAAATACGCGTGTCTGCATAGGCCTGGGGCCTTTCTGTGTGGAGTTCCAGGGCATGTAGGCTACAACTGAGCTTAATTTTAACTTTTGGTAACAGCAAAGTGTGCGCGTGTTGCGGGCCGTCATGTCCCGATCAGGTTGGGCCGCTATAGCCGAAGGTGCCAGGGCCATTTTTTTTTGTCCCAGTCCAGCCCTGACACTGTCTGCAGGTTTCACTCCAGATCTGTGGGGTTGCATTGTCTGCAGGAATGACTGTTGTCTTGGCCACTGCATATGCAGGTCTAACTTCACGCCTTGATGGCTGCTGCAACTTCAGTATTAACTACAGTCTTGGTGGGCTACGGGGTCTTTTGATTGAACGCCAGTTCTAGAGGGTGGCGGTTTCTACAGATTGAACTCCAATCCCAGAGGACGACAGTGTCTGCAAGTTTTAATCCAGTCCTGGAGAGCCGCAGTGTGTCCATGATTAACTCCGAATCTGGAGGGCCGCTGCAGGATTAACTCCAGTTCTGGGGGGCTGCAGTTTCTGTAAATTTTAATCTGGTCCTAGAGGGCCGCAGTATCTCCTGGTGGAACTCAAGTCCTTGAATGCTGCAGTGTTTGCAGGTTTAACCACAGGTCTGGAATGCCCCATTATCTGCAGGATTAACTTCATTCCTGCTGGGTCGCTGATTGTGTTGGTTTAACTCTAGTCCTGTAGGGTCACAGTTTCTGCAGGATTCTCTGCCGTCCTGGAGGGCTTTAATGTGCAAAAGATTAACTCCATTCCTGGAGGGCCGCAGTGTCTACAGGTTTAAACTCAGTCCAGGAGGGCTGCATTGTCTTTAGGATTAACTCCATTTTTGGAGGGCCGCATTGTGTGCATGAGTGTATTTGTATGTTAGTGTGTGTGCACGCATGCATTTTTGTGTATATCTGTGTCTTTGTTTGCATGGGAGATAGCATGTGTATGTGTGTGTGTGTTAAGAATTTTGTTTGTTTGTATGTTTGTGTTTGAATGTGTTTGCACACTTTGTGTTCTGTATGTGTGTTTGCATGTGTTTGTGTTGCGATATTTGGTGTTAAACAAGTCTCTCTCTCTCTCTCTCTCTCTCTCTCTCTCGCTCAATTTTTCAATTTTCTCAATTCAGTTAGCTTTATTGGCACGACTGTATTATATATAATATTGCTAAAGCATTTTTGGACAGACAGGTAACAAAACAGTGAGTTATGATAGACATAAATAATACAAATAATAAGTAGTAATTAAAAAGTAAGTAAGTAAATAAATAAAATTGATTTCATGATGACAATATTCATATTATCTCATATTTTTGCAAGCATTTCTATATGTGCATATTAATTTCTTATTTACGGTATATCCTATGCATTCATTTGTGTGTGTGTGCGTGCGTGCGTGCGTGGGTGTGTGTGCGCGTGCGAGCGTCAAGGTCATTCACTGTCCCTTAGGCAGTGCCATGCTGTTACGCAATGGGCAGTAAGATCTGCCCTGTCTCCTTCTCCCAGGAGTATTTTTAGTTTTTAGAGCTCGTTCCTTTCTTTGAAATCTGGGCTTTTGCTGCTAAATTTGTTAAAATAGGTGTTTCTTATTTCCTTGAATTTTTCACATTTCTCTCTCTCTCTCTCTCTCTCTCTCTCTCTCTTTCTCTGTCCTGCAGCAAAGCTGTTCTTGAGCTTCATCAGGAGTATCTATGTGTCTCCACCTTCACCCCCACCACCGGGACTCTCCCATCTACCGCATCTGCACTCTGCATGTCCCCTCAGGCCGACCTGCCTAACCCTCAAATTGCATCCCATCCACCCCCCCTGACCCTAACCCTGACCCAAATCCACATCTCTAACCCTAATTCTACCCCTAACCTACATCCCTAACCACGCCCCCTTACTCAATTCTGCAACTCTAACCCTAATCCCTAAACTACATCCCTAACCACGTCCTCTGACCCTACCCCTACCCCAAAACTACATCCCTAACCATGCCCCTCGATCCTAACCCTAACCCGAATCCCAAGTTCTAACGCTAACCCTACCCCTAAACTCCATCCCTAACCACGCTCTCGACCCAATTATGCATCTCTAACCCTAACCCTGTCCCTAAACTCCATCCCTAACCACGTCCCCTGACCCTATCCCTGACTCTTATCCCTCAGCTAAACCGGAACCCTTACCCTGCATCCCGGGAACAGTCATGAGCAGTGAGCTGGACTGGCATATTTGGACTCTTGCTGCCGCGTGGAGGATATGGCTCTTTTGCACTGTCAGGGGAATTGCTGTGTCTCTGTGTAAAATATCTGAGAGAATCGGACACAGCCAAGCATACAAAGACACAGCCAATCCCAGTGAAACAGCCACACCCATTTGGGACAGTCTCACCTGCAGAGGAGCGGTCACGCATTCAGAAGAACAGCTACACCTACAGGGCAATAACTGTATCCATAGAGAAACAGGCACATCCCCGGTGAACTGGCCACACCCACAGGGAAACAGTTACACCCCCTGAAAAACAGTAACACCCACAGAGAAACAGCCACTCCCATAGAGAAAAAGCTACAGAAATGGTCACACCCACAGAGAAATTGCTCTACCCACTGGGAAAGAGCAATTTTCTTCAGAGAGAGAGAGAGAGAGAGAAAAGATGGAAAGCAAATACCAAAACCAGAGCCATATTTTCTAGAAGTTTTTTTTTTTTTGTCTGCTACAAACTTTTTGTTTGTAACTATGGTATACACTTCCCTCTCCAAAATTACTGAAACTGTAATCACTTGGGACACATGGAAGCAAAATCTGATCACAGGGGCCACACTGAGGCCAACTTTAATTACAGAGGGCACACTGAGGCTTACTCTGGTCACAAGGTTCACACTGAGGCTGGTGCTGATCATAGAGGCCACACTGAGACTAACTCTAATTACAGGGGACACACTGAAGCTAACTCTGGTCACAGGGGCCACACTGAGGCTGATGCTGAAAACAGGGGCCACACTGAGGCTCACTCTAATTGCAGCAGCCACAATGAGCCTGACTGTAATTACAGGGGCCATACTATGGCTTACTCTTATTTCAGGGGCCACACTGAGGCTGACTCTGACTCTTGGTTATTCTGCTTAACTGCATTGTGATAGAGGCTTTACAGGATCCTGATAAGAGGGAAGCGACCAGCCGGAGCTGTTTTATGCTGCCACCTCGGCTCCATCATCTCAAATAAAGAGGACTGTTTAATTGATTATTCACATGGCCTGGTGTTTAAGGATTTTTAAAATTTGTGACGTGTTAATGCAACTGTTGGCTTTTTTTCTGGCCAAGCTTTCATATTTGAGTGGTTTATTTTATAATATGTGTAAAGGGAAAAGATTGGGATTCTTCATGCTGCTTTGTGTGTGCCTGCTCCAGTGCGTTGTGTAAAGTTTCTCTGAATCTGAACATCTGTGCTTCATCTATTTCTGTCCTGTAAAGTGCAAAATCAGATTATGGGCTTTTATTTTGCTCAGGATTGATGAATGGAACCATGTCCCACCACAGTGTATGCTGAGAGAGAGAGAGAGAGAAACAGCTTGCCCTTCAGACTCAGAGATGTATATGAGCTCAGTCCCAGTGTCTAAGGCAGGACAGTGGAGCTCTGGGGTCGCTCCGTCTCTGTTTGATCAGGATCTGATCCAGCGGAGTGATGGAGATGTGATGCTCAGATCATTCAATGTCTGTATCTGAAAAAAAATACTGCACACACCAAATGTTCAAGCAGTCAGATATTTCATAATAAAAAAAAACACACCAAAAAGGTATAATCTTAAATCAAAATTCATACAAACATGTATTTGAAGGTCAGTTTGCATCAACCTTTCTGTCCAATGTTTTCCAAACTAGATGGATTTAATTTCACGTGCTGGGCACTGGAAAGAGCTTGTTAATCTGTTAATTTGGCAAAGTGTGGATGTTTCATGAATTGCAGAAGTGTAGGCACTATCCTGTGATGTGAATTAAATTATTATTATTTTTTTTTTTATTTGAACCTTCGTCATGAGAGCATTGACACCGAAAAAGGCCCAAAAATGAAGAACATGTTAAGAACATCCGGAGACTGAGAAGAAGTACTGAATCTGGAACTTTCATCAAGATAAAAGAATGGAAAGAGTCATCACTAAAGTATAATGGTCATGAGAGTGCTCATCAAATGCTGAAAATGAGATGTATGAAGCTATTATAAATGAAAGATGATATTATAAAACAGGTTTATAAACTGAAAATTTTAAATCATTTGAAATGGAAATCCTCAAATAAAAAAATAAAAAATCAAGAACATTCAGGCTCAGATCCATAAACAAAAATTCTTATTACAAAAAAGAGTGTATTAAGAAGTAAAAGAAAAACATTGCAGTCTGCCATTTGTGGTTTTTTTTTTTTTACACAAATTGAATTACTAAGCCATCTCTGTAACGTGTGTGAAGAAAATTCAAACTATTGACTGCGCGTGTGTGTGCGTGCACTCATGTGTGTCAGTGCGCATGTGAGTGAGTGTGTATAAGTGCACGCATGCACGTGCATGTCTCAGTGCGTGTCTGTCCTTGAGTGCAGATCTCTGTGAGTTAGTGTCCATTTATATTTGTATATGTCGGAGTGTGTATTAAGTGAGTTTGTGAGGGAGTCAACAGACACTGCAGACCTGACACACAGGAATTGCTGATGTGTTAATAAATTCATTATTCAGACTCATTCTTTCAGGTCTGTGTGCATATCTGCCTTGAACACAGTGTTTTATGTATGAAAAGAGAACTGCTTACAGCCTATTCCTGCTGATTTGAGGGTTTGTAAGTGTGTGAGTGTGATTGGTGGATTTGGAGTTGGGTGAGTGTTATTGGTGGATTTGAATTTTGGTGAGTGTGATTGATCGGTTTGGATGTGGGTAGGGGTGATTGGTGGGTTTGGAGTTGGGTGAGTGGTATTGGTGGGTTTGAATTTTGGTGAGTGTGATTGAGCGGTTTGGATGTTGGTAGGGGTGATTGGTGGGTTTGGAGTTGGGTGAGTGTTATTGGTGGATTTGAATTTTGGTGAGTGTGATTGAGCGGTTTGGATGTGGGTAGGGGTGATTGGTGGGCTTGGAGTTGGGTGAGTATTATTGGTGGGTTTGAATTTTGGTGAGTGTAATTGATCGGTTTGGATGTGGGTAGGGGTGATTGGTGGGTTTGGAGTTGGGTGAGTGTTATTGGTGGATTTGAATTTTGGTGAGTGTGATTGATCGGTTTGGATGTGGGTAGGGGTGATTGGTGGGTTTGGAGTTGGGTGAGTGTTATTGGTGGGTTTGAATTTTGGTGAGTGTGATTGAGCGGTTTGGATGTGGGTAGGGGTGATTGGTGGGTTCGGGGGCAGGGGGAGAGGGAATGTGTGCATGTTAGTGTGTGAGTGATGAGTGGAGTGCATATGTGTGTGCGGTGAGTGGAGTGCATGTGGGTGTGTTTGTGTGCAAGTGTGTGTGTGTGTTTGTGTGTGCTCTGGTTAAGCAGTAATGAATCATTCACCCTCGGTGAATGTGGGCCGAAAGGTTATTCTTGGAGGTTAATGTCAGGTTGTTAATGGCTAATGGCCAGCACAGATTCCCTGGCAGTTCTCTGCTGTGCTCCCAGGGCCACAAAAGCACTACAGAGGGGAGTGATGTCATTACAGGATTAGCTCACTGCAGAGCCAGCCCTTGCCCCCGGCAACTGTTGCCATGACAACCAGCCACCTTGACAACTGGAATCCCTGGGTGAGCTCTGAGGTAGTGTTTAAGGGGGGAGGGAGGGGTTATATTATTTAGTATATGATGTATTAAAACACATTTCATGATGTACTATATGAAACACATGAACCTCATATTTAAACTGTTCCACAGCACCAGTGTGTGAAGGAGTAGGAGGATTTTACACCTTAAAATAATTGAAGTGTGAAGTACAGCTTTGAATTAGCCATCTCAACAATTCTCCCCCTGCCTTTATTCCTCTCTGTCGCATATTCTGCCCCACCCCCCCCTTTCCCCAGATGTCCAGCCACTCCTTCTCTCTGCTCCTCTTCCTGTGTGTGTGTGTGTGTGTGTGTGTTTGTGCATGTGGGTTTGTTTGTGTATCTATTATCTATTGAACTGTGTTTTGCTGGTGGGGGGAGTTGCAGAAAATTTAAAACAAAATGGAATTGCAAGAGACTAAAGCACAACTGTGTCACAAACTGCAGTAATCACGGTAAAAAAATTGAAGGGTTAAATCCCCCTGCTGTTCGCAGTCCAATTTTCGCGTGGCGTTCCAGCGCCATGTTCTACAGCTCTCTCTCTCTCTCTCTCTCTCTCTCTCTCACACACACACACACACACACGCACGCGCGCACTGACTCAATGAAAGGTCGTGGCGCTCGCTTCAGCACCACAGACAGCACCCTGCGCCTCTCAGCTCCGTTACCAGGGAGACGAGCTGCAGGCAGCGCGAGCGCCGGGCACAGCATACTTAACTGATGTTGCCCGCCGCTTAGTATTCACACAGGCTGGGCGCGAGCATAGCAGCATCGAGGAAAGATGAACATAACTGAGTATTTTTTATGAAAAATATAATGAGCATTTGTTCTGTGAACATTTCAACTGGACACTGAATAAAAATTACTGTGATTATTTTAATTTAAAGCTTTCTGGTTGTTATCAGTACTTAGCGTATAACCTTTATTAATGCATCAATTACATATGGCCATATATCCCGGCGTAATACTTACAAATTGCAGACAATTCAATTCACGCTGCGGGTTGTGAACGGTAGCTGGCTTTCTGCTGAGAGAAGACTCAGCTTGTTCGCCATTTAACTCATTCTAGAATGAGTTTGCAATTTTGAACGCAGGACTGATGACCCAATTTATGTCCCTATTGGAAGCTTCGCTCGCATTGAGCCGTTAATAAAATCGGATTCAAAGGACAAGGAAAACGCCAGTGGGCAGCTGCCAGAGAAAGAGATGGCTCCGACATTACCCCCTTTTCATACCAGTCTGGAAATGCAGGCGATTCAGTTGTTGATTTCCGCTGTTGTTAATAACCCTCCGTGTGATAAATAACCAGAGCGAAAGCAGCAGTAAGGCCTTTAGACAAGTGCTCAGACACAGGAATCCGATCAGAAATAAGCGCGGAGAGAGAGCATGCAATACGGCGATGGAATTATTTTGCAAGAATTGACCACATGGTGTCAGTGTTCACGAAAATCTAGGAACAACCACGTGGTATCACGCATTAAGACCCGATACGCACGATCTTTTTCTTTTACTCCCACCCTCGGTTGCCTTTATGAACTGCTTTCATTCGTCACTGAGCAGCTCTCATAGTAATGAATGTTATCGGAAGGCACGAGATGTGCACTTTTCTTGCATATTTAGATGTTACGAAGCTGTCTGTTACAATACAAGTCTCACGTACTGACAAAAGCTCACGTTGGCGGCGGCCCATACATCAGGTCACATCAATCTGTCTAAATAAAACAAGCTCATGTTTGGACTGGAGTCTGATTTGCATCAACTTAACTATACAGCACAGCTTAACTCCTGGGCAAATAAGCGCAAAATTAAGAAAAATTAAACCAACTAAATTTGTCTGGGACATCTTTTGCATTGTTTTGATATTCTGTCTTTGAGAGTAAACTGGTGGACAGCTTTTTGGAGTGAAAGAGGTTGAAAATAACATTTGACGAGTCCTCTGTAGAAAACAAGTTTTAAGCCAATAATGCCCCCTGTATCATATATGATACGCCAAATTTGAAGGGCCATGTCCACCTGGTAAGATGCAACACATCCACGACTGCTCACTATATCATATCTGATACACAGTGCTGCCACCTGGAGGGAAGAGGTGAGATTACAGGAGCAGTCTTTCCCCTAGTCACTCACTTCAAGGTAGCTCCCATGTGAGTGGGAATTTATGAATTTTCTCAAACTTTGGCAGTGAAGTTCGGCATTCCAAGGTAAATATTACACAAAAACTTATTCTTATTCATGTGAAGGGATAGCTATAGATAGTAGAGAGCATATAAATAATTTGACATTTTGAGTGTTGAGTTCTGGAGGGGTGCTGATTTTTGGCTGCATCAGATATGATACTGATGTTTTGTTCAGCAATGTATATTTTGCTGTCACAAAACCTAATGATGAATAGTGGATCTGAATACTACCTTTCAATACTTCAAAAATATTACTGGGTCATATTTTTCCTATAATAATGTCTGTGTCTGGGCATTATAGGGTTAAATTGTGGGAAATAAGACTTTTTGCAATATTTTGCTGTACTCCAAGTCATTAATTGGCTTTTCATATTGAAACAATGTCAGATTTTTCCCAAACAGTTCACTACAGCAAGTGTTAACAAGCAAAGGGAGGTACATAAGATCTCAGGAGCAAATTTGTTTATTCCTCGATAATTTTCAGATCAAAAATTTGTGGTCAAGACCATGAAAAGCCTCACAATTTATCATTTTCAGCATGTTCCTTTTGTTTGCCCAGGTCAAGTTTGGCCTCCTCAACACACTAAAACAGATGTTAATGTTTGCAATAGTCCGTTTTGCTCAAGAGTGAATAATATATAAAAAGAAATGCAAAAAAGTTGGACACAGACATTCTTGTTATATTCATTTCATCAAATAAATGTTGAGCAGATTCTGCAAGTCTTTGCCGGTGGACAGAGTGCAATACAATAACGCACAGAGTTAATGGCGTTCACAGACACAAGCAGCTTTTGCACTGAGCATGTGGAGTGGTTCTATGTTGTGCTCTTGGGAATATTTAATTGAGAGTCATAGTTTATTTAGTTCATTTATCATACCTGAGGTTCACAACTGGGGAATATCTTTCTTGGCATTACCTAATCATTTTTGCTGATGATGGTGCCGATTAGGAAGATGGAAATAAAGATAATGATGATAATAATGTGGGTGAAGCAGATTAATAAATCACTGATTTTGGGAAAGTTCAGCCAAAACCTAAGAATTCCTTAGAATGGGCAAACACAAGGTAATTAACGGCCTCATTTAACACTTGCGCGACATTGAGCTTCCAGAATTAATCTTGGGTTCATTTCAACATTGTTCTAACATGTCAATTTGCTCTATGGCGCCAAAATGGTCCAGTGATAATCCGCCCTGTGACCTTTCTGTGCGGATTTAGCCAGTTATTATTATTATTCATCCCACCAGTTTCGTCCGGATACTCCGGTTTCCACAGTCATGCAAGGCGGTGTGATGTATAGTCATCCATCCAGGATGGCAAAAGTTTGTGCATCAAGGTTATGTAATCGAATAGGCCTGATGAAACGTTGGTTTATTTTCATAATCAATATTTCAGTGTGCTCATTATAGGTCTAAAAAAAATAAATAAATAAAAATAAATAAATAAATAAAAAAATCAGCAGTCGGAAATCTAGAGGAGGGCGGTATAATCAAAGACAGTGTGCGAGCCACCACCTCCACCGCCTTACAGAGAATTATACAGCAGAGAAGCGCGATGATCTCGGTGAGGAATGACCTAATTTTGCACTGATCTAAAGAGGGTTATGTTTCACAGTCCTCCCCCTGATGGAGTTTACTGTGGGAGATTAATTTAGTAGACACTACAAATATTTCTTTATAAAACACCCAAAATATCTTTTTACAGAATCTTTTGAGATGGAATTCCATAATTACAAGCTCGGACGGGGGAGTCGACGGCCATTTCTCCATTTAACGATTCTGTTGTTACTGTGGAACAAGACTTCGGCTCAGATCCGCTATTCCATTCAGGAGGAATTAAAAATAGGGACTATTGTTGGGAATATTGCCAAAGATCTGAGGATTGACAGAGGAACACTCTCGGACCGGAATCTCCGCATCGTGACGGGAGTAAAGCAGGATCTTTTCCAGGTAAATCAGAGAGACGGTGCTTTGTTTGTGAATCAGAGGATAGACAGAGAGGTGCTTTGCGGTAAAAGCGCTCCGTGTCATGTGAACCTCAAAGCTGTGATAGAAAATCCTCTAGAGATGCACACCGTTACAGTGGAGATCGTGGATGTGAATGACCATTCTCCTAGTTTTCCCAGCGAAGAAACCCGCCTCGAAATAGCAGAGTCCGCCATGCCGGGTGCGCGCTTCCAGCTGGAGGGCGCTCATGATCCAGATGTTAGTCAGAATGCGCTGCGCCTTTATAAACTGAGCCAAAACGAGCATTTCCGATTGGAAATAGAGGATATAAATGAAAATACCAAGATCCCATTTTTAATCCTGCAGAAATCGCTTGACCGAGAAATTGCTCCGTCACACCGACTGCAGCTCACTGCTTTAGATGGTGGAAACCCGCAACGATCAGACACTCTGAACATCACGATCGTTGTTTTAGACGTAAACGATAACGCACCTGTGTGCAAAACTAAAAAATATACAGTAATGCTCAAAGAAAATTCACCAATTGGCACTCCCGTTGTGCGCATTAATGCATCAGATATAGATACTGGCGCAAATGGCGATATAACTTACTCTTTTGATAATAAATTTCGCAGTCAAGCGGTGAAATTGTTTGATATAGACTCGAAAAGTGGAGAAATTAAAGTAAAAGGACTGCTGAACTTCGAGGAGCAGCAAATTTACGAACTTAATATACAAGCTTCAGATAGGGGACATGCACCGCTATCCACTCACTGTAACGTATTTGTAAAAATTGAGGACGAGAACGATAACAAACCAGAGATTGACGTCACCTCTCTGTCCGGTAAGATTCGCGAGAACGCGCCTCCTGGAACCGTGGTCGCACTGATGGCCGTGACCGACCTGGATTCCGGTGTGAACGGACAGGTAGTTTGTACTTTAGCTGAAGACCTGCCGTTTGATCTGAAACCTTCATCTGAAGGGAACTTCTATTCATTAGTGACCAAGAGCCCCTTAGACAGAGAGTCCGTGTCTCAGTATGACATCATCATCACTGCAAAGGATCTGGGGAACCCCTCCTTATCTTCCACTAAAACAATACGAGTGGAGATCTCCGATATTAATGATAACAGTCCTGTATTCTCTGAAAGCCCGTACACCTTGTACTTAGTGGAGAATAACGAGCCTGGGGCCTCCATGTTCACCGTCAGCGCGTCTGATGCAGACGAGGGAGAAAACGCCCTGGTTTCCTATTCACTTGGGCACTTGAGCGCAGGACACAGTGTGGCATCGTTCTTAAATATTAATCCAGAAAATGGAAATATTTACGCATTAAAAAGTTTTGATTTTGAGACTCTGAAAACCTTCCAGTTCCACGTGGTTGCAAAAGACTCTGGATCACCGTCACTAAGCAGCAACGTCACAGTGAATGTCTTCATTCTGGATCAGAACGACAACGCTCCAGTGATCTTGTCTCCGCTCAGCGCTAACGGTTCGGCTGAATGTGTGGAGGAGATTCCCCGCAATGTGCACGCAGGTCACTCTGTGGCTAAAGTGCGGGCCTATGATGCTGATGTAGGATACAACGCCTGGCTGTCCTTCTCACTGCAGCACGCTACAGACGCCAGTCTGTTTGGTTTGGAGCGCTATACAGGGCAGATCAGGATGCTTCGCTCATTCACAGATACAGACGAGACGGAGCATAAACTGGTCATAGTCGTAAAAGACAATGGAAACGTTTCACTCTCAGCTACAGTTACTGTCAGCATAAAAGCAGTGGAGCCCAAAGAGGCATTTGCAGCTTCTGATGTTAAAAGCGCAGAGCAGAGTGAGGAAGAGAGCAGTGTGACTTTTTATCTGATCATCACACTCAGCTCCGTTTCAGCGCTTTTCCTGCTCAGCATTATGGGATTGATCATGATGCAGTGCTCCAAACCTCCTGACTATTCCTCCAAATATTCCCGGGACTCCAATTATATAGACACCAGTGGGAACGGGACACTGTGTCACAGCATCCAGTACCGATCCGGAGACAAGCGCTACATGCTAGTTGGGCCCAGAATGAGTATCGGTTCTGCTATTGTTCCGGGCAGCAATGCCAACACTCTAGTGGTACCAGATCACAGGAAGAGAACTTCAGGAGAGGTAGGACTGTGTCCTGAGTTATTTCCTTATCCGCTGGTCAAATGACTTTTCCTTCGTATTCCATACTGGTTTGAATATTTTCATCTCATTCAGAAGGGTGATTTTCCCCTGTGATAGTGGGCTACTATAGCCATTATGGAAGTGAGTGAGTGAGTCACAATCCTTTCATGCTCAATATCTCAAGAAGGATACTATCCATAACCCTTTGACTTTGCACAATAACAGATAGAGTGTAGCAGATGAGCTGATTAAGGTTTGGCAAAATCTGTGAAGTTGCATCATACTACACTACAGGTCAGAAATTTAGTGCCACCCTCAGATTTTTAATGGTGCACCAAGTGCAATGAGACCCCTTGGTTTTAGGGAAGGCATTTATACAGCATGCCATCTTGTAATGCAAAGGCATTTGAACTCAATGAAAAAACATTATAGTCATTATGATCAATCAGTCAAGACAGCTTTAAAATGTGGTCTGAGGTCTTGAATTCACCCAAAGCCTATTGGCTTCCTATATTTTATGCTTTTAAGACATTTCATGTGCAAAAAAAAAAGGAAATAATAGTTGGTGTGATTTTTTTTTTTTTTTAATATTTGAGGGTGGCCTCAAACTTTTGGCCTGTAGTGTACATTAACAGGCAAAAACGCATCACTTCAGACAGTCCTGTACAATTCAATCGGATTGTACCTTGTTTCAATCGGTTACTCCACGCAAAGGGCTCGCTGTCGCCTCGACGCTGTCATGGACCTTTCAAACTTCTGCGTTGAGGTCGTTTGCGTCGTGCTGTGCCGCGAAGCATTTCACCGACAAACCGCTCGTTGGTGTCAGGTTTCTGAGGGACCGGTCATGAAATCACTTGAGACTCGAGCAGAGTGGACCAATCAGTGCCCTTGCGTTCTGCGTCGCTTTGATGTGCAGTTCGAAAATTTTAGAGGTGCCGGGCAGGCGACGCAGAGGCTCTACGGTGTGGATTCATGTCATAGCAGAGGCTCTGTATAGCGACGGCGTTGGTTCGACGCAGAACCATAAATTCAGCTTTAGCTTGCTAACCAAGCAATCTAGCATGTTAATAGAATTATTATCAATTCAGTCAAAGCCTGTTAAAGGCTGGATTTCAAGAATTGTTATGCTAAAGATTTTTGTTGCGTTTCTGGCACATTTGAAGTATACTGCACCAAAGCTACTTGCGTATACCTTCCTCTCACGTCAACAGTAGCCAGCTAGCTCGCTACAAAGCTACATGAAATCTGTGGCCTTGAGCAGTCTGTTTTTCATGCCGCTCGATAGCTAGCTCTCTAGCTACTTTTGACGTCAATTTTTGCTGGATGGGTTGGAATAATTTGAGCATTACATTACATGCAAGCTTCATTCTCTGAACGTCAAGTGCCGTTTACAAGCGGCACTTGAGCCTCGTTGCATCATACTTAATTAACATACAAAAAGACATCACATTGGAGGGTCCTGTGCAGTCCAGTAAGACTGTGCATTGCTTGCTCTTTATTTACATGCAAATACACTGCCTGGCCAAAAAAAAAAAAAAAAAGTCGCACACTCAAATATTTAGTTGGAACCCCTGTAGCTTTGATTACAGTGCATATTCGTCTTGTCATTGTTTTGACAATCCGAAAAGGTTCATACTGTTTGTAGTAACTAATTTACATTAACGTTCTTATTTGTTTAAACAGAAAAGGTTTTATCCTACCTTGACATGTTTCGATGGGATACTCCCGTCTTCTTCAGAAGAGTCACCGATGTTACGAGTGACGCGTCTTATCAGCTGACGTTAGCGAGGCGTGGCCGCCCTGTCAGATTTGACAGGGCGGCCACGCCTCGTGCTGTCCGGCCGCTCCTCCAGGATGGTCCTCCAGGTGTGGGAAAGCATGTATGCCCCCTCGTCCCGGTTCATGGTCCTGTGGGCCCGCTTCCTGATTTCAATTGCCTCCATGATCCAGCGTTCATGTCGATTGTTCTGAGTGCGGATGACTTTGGCCTTGTCCCAGTCCATAATATGATTTTCCCTCTTGCAATGGTCTGTGATCGCCGATTTAAGGTTTACCTGTAGTGCTTGTTCCTTAACTGAGCGTGTCTGTCTTACTGTTGTCTCTTTCTCGCATTCTTTTTGGTGTTCTTTTTTACGTGTATGAAAAGGTCTACCTGTTTCCCCAATGTATGTTTTATGGCAAGACCGGCATGGGATTTCGTATATGCCGGTCTTGCCATAAAACATACATTGGGGAAACAGGTAGAACAGCCTCGCTAACATCAGCTGATAAGACGCGTCACTCGTAACATCGGTGACTCTTCTGAAGAAGACGGGAGTATCCCGTCGAAACATGTCAAGGTAGGATAAAACCTTTTCTGTTTGAACAAATAAGAACGTTAACGTAAATTGTTTTGACAACTATATGCAATGCCAGAACATTTCTTTTCGATCAGAAATGCCATGATTTTTGTCCAAGATCTTGTCTTCTCGACATAATGGTTGAACCACTCGGTGGTCTTGAGTACATCCCAATAACTTTTATTATGTTAAAGGTCAGGACTTTGGGGTGGAAAATTTGTTTGTGAAAATGATTCCTCCTGCTTGGTTTTGTCATTCATGGTTTTCTATGCTAAATACAGGCCAATGACTTGCCCGTTCTGAAATACTGTAACATCGCTTCCACCATCAGGGAATGTGTTTTCCGACATGATTTTGTAAGAAATGAATAGAAATGAATAAATGACGGTGACTGACTTCATCAGTCAGGGTTAAAATGAATATTGCCATCTGAAACATATTAATAACCGCAATAATGACCCAATTTTAGAATTTGTTCATTAACTTCCAAACGGTGACTTTTTTTTTTTGGCCGGGCAGTGTATTTTCCCCCACTCAGGTTTATTTTTTGTTGCCTTTTGTGAAAATGCTTTGGGGATAGAACAAACTTGCTTTTTACTGCTGCGACCGCTGTCCTTGGTCCTGAAGCCAGCGTAGTGTTGCAGAGCTAATTTTGCGGTTATTCTCAGGTTTTATCATCATTTCCTCATGATCAAATTGTGAGAATCTTCTTGTTCTTACTGTGTCTTTACCATCTTCTATATCGGTAATATTAGTTTTGCAAGTGTTCGGTCATGTCTTCTGAGGATATTTGAAGTTAACCGTTTTTCAATTGATCGGTGAAAGAGTTTGGCATCTTTGTTGCCGCTAGATCATTGAAGGATCACATCAAGGGTGGAAAGACACTGTAAATATCAACCCTAAAAAAAAAGGCAGTTTCAATGCATTCGAATTTGATTATTTTCTAAAATTACATTTTAAAACAAAAATATGAACAAACTGCGTGTTTCACTGGCCCTAAATTATATCGACACACGGACTAAACTGGGCCCTGTCCGGAGAATATATATATATATATATATATATATATATATATATATATATATATATATTTAGGGAGCCCTAAAACTGTAATTGGCAAAAGCCAAGACGCGGACTGGGAACACATAAGACAACCTATGACAGATAAACGGCTCCGGTTAATGAGTTCTACGCGCAGATAACATAGTGCAGGATAGCAATTAAGCACGTGCGAGAGATTTAGCGGACACACAGGAAGATACAGGGAAAGCAAAGCAAGGGGCGGATATTAGAACAGAGCGAGTGCTGAGATTACGTTAGTCGTAATTAGTAGCAATGCAACTTCTCAAATTATCCCAAGTGCTCGTTTGTTAGTTAGTTAATTAGTTAGTAAGTAATATGTCCACGGGTAAGTAAGGTTAGTGACAATGATACAAAATATAAATGTTTGTATTATTAGTAATCAGAGAAAGCAGAGCGAAGGAAGTAAACGAGAATTGAAGTAATTGAGTGAAATACCAGAAACCACTGAATTACCCGAAGCATTTAGGCACACGGATCGGGGAGAAGGAACTCCCAACACTGATCACAAGACAGGGGTAGACACTGGTGCACAAAACAGAAAATTTAAAAATGGCAAAACAGAAACTGGGAAGCAGACTAATACCTGAAAAAACGCATAACGATGAAAAATAAAAACAGTCAACTGGCAGAGCAGAATCATAACAGTCTCACTTTTTTGCTCCAAACCAGTTGATAGAAACGCACATTTACTTTTTTTCAACAATTCAAAAATTCGCCAATAATCCGCTCGGCATTCGATGGAAACATTGCTGATATTTCCCCCCCCTTTTAAGTAAACATTAATCGTGGAAATGCAGTAAGACGCAATGTTACATTTTGCCCTGAAGCAAAACTTTTTTGCAGTTGCGCACGGGGGCGGTGTTGCCAAAGTAATCCCTGTAAATCCAGAGCACATCGACACCTCACTCCTTCCTGAGCAGCTCGTGCGGGGAGTCTCATTAGAAGAATCACTGGTCTTGATGGTAATAGAGGGCTCGGTAGCCCATGTACATTTTCCCGTTTAACTGTGCGCGAGTAACGCATAACTAATAGCATCTCTTTCCCCCCTCCAAAAATAAAAAATAAAAATTAATGTTTGGATTCACATTTACGTATAAATTAACAGCTGTAACAATTGAGGGGTCTTCGTGATGTGGATCAAACATTGGGAAGAAGCGAGTGGCTGGCGGCGGACATACCTCCATTTTGCGATTCTGCTGTTACTGTGGAACAAGACTTCGGCTCAGATCCGCTATTCCATACAGGAGGAATTAAAAATCGGGACGGTGGTTGGGAATATCGCTAAAGATCTGGGGATTGACAGAGGAACACTCTCTGAGCGGAATCTCCGCATCGTGACGGGAGCAAAGCAGGATCCTTTCCAGGTAAATGAGCGAGACGGTTCTTTGTTTGTGAATCAGAGAATAGACAGAGAGGAGCTTTGCAGTAAAAGCGCTCCGTGCCAAGTGAACCTCAAAGCTGTGGTAGAAAATCCGCTAGAGATGCACACCGTAACAGTGGAGATAGTGGATGTGAATGACCATTCTCCCAGTTTCTTGGAGGGGGGATATCGCTTGGAAATACCAGAATCTACGATAATCGGAACGCGTTTCCAGATTGACGGCGCGCATGATCCAGATACAGGAGTGAATGAATTGCGTCTTTATAAAATCAGCCAGAACGATTATTTTCGTTTGGAGGTTGAAGATTTGATCCGAGAGCGTAAAATTCCCTTTTTACTTTTGCAAAAGCCTCTGGATAGAGAGGTTACTCCACGGTTTAGTATCGTTTTAACTGCATTTGACGGTGGAAGCCCGCCGAAATCTGGGTTATTGAATGTATCAGTAATTGTTCTGGATGCTAATGACAACGCGCCCGTATGTGGTCAGCAGAAATATACTCTCTCGGTGAAGGAAAACGTTTCTGTAGGCAAATCTCTGTTGCGTGTTGAAGCAGTTGATTTGGATGAGGGTGCCAATGGTGAACTAGAATATTCATTTCGGAATAAAATGAGAAGCAAGATCTCAGAACTTTTTGAAATAAATGATAAAACTGGTGAGATAAAAGTAAAAGGACCCTTCGATTTTGAAAAAAATGACTTTTATGATCTAAACATACAAGTGACAGACAAGGGAACATTGCCGCTGACAACATACTGTAACGTGTTTGTTAAAGTTGAGGACGTGAACGATAACAAACCAGAGATTGACCTCACTTCCCTGTCTAGTAAGATTCGCGAGAATGCGCCTCCTGGCACCGTGGTCGCTCTAATGGGCGTGACCGACCTGGACTCCGGTGTGAACGGACAGGTAGTTTGTACTTTAGCTGAAGACCTGCCGTTTGATCTGAAACCTTCATCTGAAGGGAACTTCTATAAATTAGTGACCAAGAGCCCCTTAGACAGAGAGTCCGTGTCTCAGTATGACATCACCATCACTGCAAAGGATCTGGGGAACCCCTCTTTATCTTCCACTAAAACAATACGAGTGGAGATCTCCGATATTAATGATAACAGTCCTGTATTCTCTGAAAGCCCGTACACCTTGTACTTAGTGGAGAATAATGAGCCTGGAGCCTCCGTGTTCACTGTCAGCGCATCTGATGCAGACGAGGGAGAAAACGCCCTGGTTTCCTATTCACTTGGGCACGTGAGTGCAGGACACAGTGTGGCATCTTTCTTAAATATTAATCCAGAAAATGGAAACATTTACGCATTAAAAAGTTTTGATTTTGAGACTCTGAAAACCTTCCAGTTCCACGTGGTCGCTAAAGACTCTGGAACACCGTCACTAAGCAGCAACGTCACAGTGAATGTCTTCATTCTGGATCAGAATGACAACGCTCCAGTGATCTTGTCTCCACTCAGCACTAACGGTTCGGCTGAAGGTGTGGAGGAGATTCCCCGCAATGTGAACGTAGGTCACTCTGTGGCTAAAGTGCGGGCCTATGACGCTGATGTAGGATACAACGCCTGGCTGTCCTTCTCACTGCAGCACGCTACAGACGCCAGTCTGTTTGGTTTGGAGCGCTATACAGGGCAGATCAGGATGCTTCGCTCATTCACAGATACAGACGAGACGGAGCATAAACTGGTCATAGTGGTAAAAGACAATGGGAACGTTTCACTGTCAGCTACAGTGACTGTGATCATAAAGGCCGTGGAGCCCAAAGAGGCGTTTGCAGCTTCTGATGCTGAAAGCGCGGTGCAGAGCGAGGAAGAGAGCAGTGTGACTTTTTATCTGATCATCACACTCAGCTTTGTTTCAGCGCTTTTCCTGCTCAGCATTATGGGATTGATCATGATGCAGTGCTCCAAACCTCCTGACTATTCCTCCAAATATTCCCAGGACTCCAATTACATAGACAACAGCGGGAACGGGACACTGTGTCACAGCATCCAGTACCGATCCGGAGACAAGCGCTACATGCTAGTTGGGCCCAGAATGAGTATCGGTTCTGCTATTGTTTCGGGCAGCAATGCCAACACTCTAGTGGTACCAGATCACAGGAGGAGAACTTCAGGAGAGGTAGGGTAATATTTTATGCTATTTTGAATTCTCTGTTTTTTCTGAGATAAGTTTATAATGAACTGTTTTTAATAATGATGTAACTGATGTAAAGGAATGATGTTCTCATGTATTTTTGCTGTCATACATCTGTACTATACCACTGTCTGCCATTGCTTTTGTTTTGATAATGTTCCATAAATCATCTTCATGAACACCTTTGTGCAGAAGCCAAATCTGTCAATTTATTCATTACCCTATGTCTTGCTTTATAATTCCTCATTGGAGCTTCACTGAGAGGTGAAGAATAGCTTAAGTGAAACAAGACACTTGTGGCATTCAGAGATTCATCTTATTTCAGTTTATTTTCATAACTATAGTAAAGAATAAGGGCCCAAAACACAAAAAAATCTGAATAAAATTCAACATTGAAATTGCAAGAAAAAAAAATACTGAGAATTGAAAAATTAAGTAAAACAATGCATTTATGGGATTCTAAACTTATTTACCAATAGTTTGCTACCTCTGAGTGTGATATTGAAAATTACCAACTGTCTATAAGCCAAACAAGTTAGTTATCTTAGTGGTACCTCAAGTGGCTCTCTAAGCTGCTTTCAGTGGCAAAGCAAATTTTGCACAATCAGTTAATAATCTATAAATATTATTACTACAAATCAACAGTTTCTATTCTTGAAGGTTCATATTAATTAATGATTTTAAATTGGGAGTCCATCAATATAGACAGGGATGGACATCAGTAGTCTCCAGAATGCTCCCTGAACCCCCCAAAATAGTTTTTCCCCACAAAAAATCAATTTAAATGTATCTGTTTTTAACCATTATCCAGCACACATTCATGTGAAGTAGTTAATTCTTCTATCAAAATGTTCACTCTGCAAGAAAACAGTGTGCTGTTAACACCTATGACATGGATGAGGGGTTGGGCTGCAGGAGGCATGCAAAACGAAGGAACAAATAAGTGCAAACCATTTACAAGGCGCGCCTGGCTTCATACTGCACACATGATGAAATGTGTGATGTGACACACACATCAACATGCAATCATACTCCCCTGAATTCGAAGACATCTCTCGATTTTCTGTTGTTTGCATCTTTTGTTGCCCCTGGAAACGTATCATTGGGGAAACTAAATTCTCACCACCTTTACCAGATGGTCAAAGCTTCATCGAATCCAGGCAACAGACCTGTAAGAATTCACCTCATACATTGTGTGATAATTTAGTATAAATCACTCTCCATGCTCTATAAGCAGCAGGTACAACTCATTGACAATTATATTGAAAATATACCTTGCATATACTAAAAAGATATTCCACTGTCAGGAAAAAAGCAGGCAATAAGCTCCTCTAGCTTGATTACAGGTCAGTGGATCTAATGTAACAGCCAAACATGTCCACATGCTGTCTGCATAAAAAAATGGCATAAATCAATTGAAATACTTTATTTCATTGAATGTGTCAGAAATTTGGAAACGGATTGCCACACTGTGCAACGTCCTCTATTTTCAGTGTTATCAGCAAAGGTTAGTGATTGGTGATAATAACCAATAAGTCTATAATAGTATCAAAATCATGGCAATGGTGGAATATGGGAAAGACAATAGAATTATTAAAATAACAAATATAGCGAACCATCATACATAACGAGGAGATCGAGTTCTCAATGATGATTGGCTAATTCCAATAAATCAACATTGTCAGGTTCCGAAAACCCTCTAGTACTGTCTGCGTCAGACTCACTCGTGGTGTCCTATATCTGTAACATGGCTATGAAGCTTTTCCATCTCATAAATATGAAGAGAACACTTTTTCAGACTGTGTTTCCGTGCACACCAGTAATTTCAAATGCGCAAAGTTGAGACGATGCGACCTGATTTGCTGTTACACAGGGGTGTTTAAACTTTTTCTGGAGGCCCAATTAATTTCTTTTAAATATCAGAGGAAAGTTCATGCTGTCCTTTCTCGAATAAAATGCTTGTGAATCAACAAATAATTATCAAGAGTATGATGTTGGTGTGAACTACAAGTATGCATTTACACAGCACAATATCTGCAGCTACTAATCAGCCTGTATTTCTGACAGAGGCTGTTTGCCAGGAGAACTGATCTCTGAATGTTGCGAGGGATGTATTTACGCATAAATCAATGGTAGGGTATAAGATGCTTATTTAACATCTGATGGCTATAAAGGACATTACGATGACGTACTATTAATACCATGTTGATTTTTTGCTTCAGCAAGCTTTTTTATTATTACAAATTGGCATACTGTTGGGATATTAAGAGTTTTGCTTGCTGCAACAGGGGATTTTTTTTTTTTTTTTTTTGTGAGAGGTCATTTTTATCAACTGCTGGGTAGAGACTGTCGGCAAATATTTCCGGCTCTTTGTAGATCAGGCTTAGTTGAGGAGGATAATTCAAACAATTCCTGGGAAACAGTGTTGGGACTTGGCACGTCCCTATTCTATAGTGGTCACGGACACCGCTTCCTTGTGAATATTCAATATATACAGTATTTTAGGTGTACACCATATTGATAGGATCTCGCAATTAAGCGCATCATTTGAGCAGTTCTATTGTGATTAGCATCTACGATCTGCACATTTACGCAAACCAATTAACTAATACCATTGTTAGGCCTACTGCTGTCCCTGATTCTGATCTCTTTGTGATTGATGACAATCAAACTGACCTGAGCAGAATTTCTGACCCACTGAAAAGTGCAGTGTCATGACCATAGATTTCTTGCAACATCGATCTCCACTTCCTATACACTCCTTTGGTACTTAGTTTTATTTTGTAACTATTTTCATCCTGATTCTGTTTAAGTCAGACATGCTGTCTTGCCACTTAGCCTACGTATTTTCTTTAACTCGGATCTGCTGGTCCACGTTCAAGAACGCAAAACTTTAGGAAAGAAAGAAGGAAAGAGCGTGGGGATTTTCGTGTCCAAATGTAGGTTTTCGTGTTTGAATTTGATGATGAATGAACGAATGCATTTTGCATTGATCGGCGTGTCTCTTAATTGGACTCAAAACTCTTTTTAATCATCGGGGTGCTGCTCGCCTCCAGTGTCTAGCACCAAGCTACGTGATGCTTGGCAGCAATTTTTCGCAAAACACCCAAAACACGTCAGCTAAGGTAAAGATGGAGGGATTTTTTTTTACAGTCGATTAAGCAGGATGATCTAGCTACAGTTTGAAAGAGCGAAGTTGGGGATTTAGACAGGACACCGGGGAACCGCAGCTTTGTTGCAATACATGTCATCGACTCCTTCATGGACACAGAGAGTTGGAACCTCGGTTTAACGCGTCGTGTGCACTGCACAGGGCACAGGACACTGCACAGGACACGGGACACTGCGCAGGACAGCGCCCAGGACAGCTCGCAGGACACGGCACAGGACGGGACAATTTCGGCTCTTACTGCTGCTGGCCAAGTGGCTTTCGCTGCTCTGTGATTGAATTGACCAGTGGAAAGATCGCCCTCTACTGGCTTACAGACACACATTTCTACAATAATTTCGGGTCCCAAGCAATGTCTCATCCGACACCTGCTTTGCTCCAGCCAGTTGTTTAGCTACCATTCGGCATCACTATTTGTTGTCACAGAAATTCCACCAATTTGGTGTTAGTTGGAAACATGCTTGCTCTTTTATATGTAGAAATATGATTCTCGCGATGGTGACTGGTTCATCAAAGTCCTTTTTATGCGAACACTCAGTATTACCGCGTGACTTCACCTGCTCTGCTATTTTCGTACATTCTGTGGTATCAGAAGCTGAAACATGGAGTTACTACTGACGTATGTTGTCTGTCGGGGTGTTTTGTTAGTTCAAGTATTACACTTTCCTCTGTGGTTGGCCTAAGTAAAAAAGCAACCAGTTGTTCGTGACACAAAAGGCAGTAGTTTATCCCATACCTGGGAATGAAATGGCAATTAAAGCTTATTATCTTTCAGGCCAAGTAAAATGTCCGAGGAACAAAATGATTAACTGCCAATTAACTCCCTTTCCTTGTATTAGTGCGCACGGGGGCGGTGTTGCCAAAGTTATCGCGGTGAACCCACAGTACATTTATACCTCGCTCCTTTGTGATCAGCTCGTGCGGCCAATCTCTGTCGTCACTGGTCTTCGTGGGAAAGAAGGGTGCGAGAAAGCTCGGAGGCTTGCTCGCAGAATTCTGTTCAAGGAATTGCTGGCTAGTTTCGTCTCTTTGAAAACGAACATCGATATTCTAATTCATTTTGTCAGATAAAATAGTCTATGTGATAATCCAGGGCCTTCATGATGCGGATCAAATATCGGAAAGAAAGGACTGCGTTTCGTCGGACATGTCTCCATTTTGCGATTCTGCTTTGTTTTTCGAACAAGACCACGGCGCAAATCCGCTACTCCATACAAGAGGAATTAAAAATCGGGACTATTGTTGGAAATATCGCTAAAGACCTGGGGATTGACAGGGGAACACTTTCTGACCGGAATCTCCGCGTCTTGACGGGCGCAAAACAGGATCTTTTCAAGGTAAATGAGAGAGACGGCGCTTTGTTTGTGCATCAGAGAATAGACAGAGAGGAGCTTTGCGGTAAAAGCACTCCGTGTCATGTGAACCTTAAAGCTGTGATAGAAAATCCACTGGAGATGCACACCGTAACAGTGGAGATAGTGGATGTGAATGACCATTCTCCCAGTTTCCCCAGTAAAGAGAGGCGCTTGGAAGTCTTCGAGTCCGCCATGCCGGGAGCGCGCTTCCAGCTGGAGGGCGCACGAGATGCCGATGTGGGTGTAAATGGTTTGCGCCTTTATAAACTGAACCAAAACGAACATTTCCGATTAGAAGTAGAGGATTTGAAAGACAATGTTAAGATCCCTTTCTTAATCTTGCAGAAATCGCTTGACAGAGAAACGACTCCTTCACATTACCTGCTGCTGACTGCGTTTGATGGAGGAAACCCTCACAGGTCAGATACTCTCAACATCACGATCATTGTTTTAGACGTCAATGACAATGCGCCCGTTTGCGAAAGCCAGAAATATACAGTGGTTTTGAGAGAGAATTCTCCGGTTGGGACGTTCGTAATGCTGGTAAATGCGTCAGATCTGGATGCTGGTGCTAATGGAGAAGTGACATACAATTTTGGAGACAAGTTTCACAGTACGGCGTCGAGATTGTTCGACCTAGATTCAAGGAGTGGGGAAATTAAAGTGAAAGGCTTAGTTGACTTTGAGGATGAGCAACTCTACGAAATGTATGTAGAAGTTTCTGACAAAGGAACAGTTCCACATTCTACGCATTGCAAGGTGCTCGTGAAAGTTGAAGACATGAATGATAACAAACCAGAGATTGACGTCACTTCTGTATCCAGTAGAATTCGCGAGAACGCGCCTCCTGGTACCGTAGTCGCCTTGATGGGCGTGACCGATCTAGACTCGGGAGTGAACGGACAGGTACACTGTACTTTAGCTGAAGACCTGCCGTTTGATCTGAAACCTTCATCTGAAGGGAACTTTTATTCATTCGTGACCAAGAGCCCCTTAGACAGAGAGTCTGTGTCTCAGTATGACATCACCATCACTGCAAAGGATCTGGGGAACCCCTCTTTATCTTCAACCAAAACAATACGAGTGGAGATCTCAGATATTAATGATAACAGTCCTGTATTCTCTGAAAGCCCGTACACCTTGTACTTAGTGGAGAATAACGAGCCTGGAGCTTCCATGTTCACTGTCAGCGCATCTGATGCAGACGAGGGAGAAAACGCCCTGGTTTCATATTCACTTGGGCACGTGAGCGCAGGACACAGTGTGGCATCTTTCTTAAATATTAATCCAGAAAATGGAAACGTTTATGCATTAAAAAGTTTTGATTTTGAGTCACTGAAAACCTTCCAGTTCCACGTGGTCGCTAAAGACTCTGGAACACCGTCACTAAGCAGCAACGTCACAGTGAATGTCTTCATTCTGGATCAAAACGACAACGCTCCAGTGATCTTGTCTCCGCTCAGCGCTAACGGTTCGGCTGAAGGTGTGGAGGAGATTCCCCGCAATGTGAACGTAGGTCACTCTGTGGCTAAAGTGCGGGCCTATGATGCTGATGTAGGATACAACGCCTGGCTGTCCTTCTCACTGCAGCACGCTACAGATGCCAGTCTGTTTGGTTTGGAGCGCTATACAGGGCAGATCAGGATGCTTCGCTCATTCACAGATACAGACGAGATGGAGCATATACTGGTCATAGTGGTAAAAGACAATGGGAACGTTTCACTGTCAGCTACAGTGACTGTGAGCATAAAGGCCGTGGAGCCCAAAGAGGCGTTTGCAGCTTCTGATGCTGAAAGTGCGGTGCAGAGTGAGGAAGAAAGCAGTGTGACTTTTTATCTGATCATCACACTCAGCTCAGTTTCAGCGCTGTTCCTGCTCAGCATTATGGGATTGATCATGATGCAGTGCTCCAATCCTCCTGACTATTCATCCAAATATCCCCGGGACTCCAATTACATAGACAACAGCGGGAACGGGACACTGTGTCACAGCATCCAATACCGATCCGGAGACAAGCGCTACATGCTAGTTGGGCCCAGAATGAGTATTGGTTCTGCTATCGTTTCGGGCAGCAATGCCAACACTCTAGTGGTACCAGATCACAGGAAGAGAACTTCAGGAGAGGTAGGGCTGTGTGTTGAGTTATTTTATTTTCAGCTGTTCAAATAACTTTTCCTATTGGCTTCAAATTTGTTTGAAAATTTTCATGTTACAAATTCAGTTAGGGGTATTTATGTGATAGCAGGCTAATATGACCATAATTGGGATGAATGAGCAAGTGAATGAGTGAGTGAGTTAGTCACAATTCTTTCATACTCACTATATCAAGAATAGTACCAGGCATAACCTTCTTACTTTGCACAATATCAGAAACAGTGTAGCAGATGAGCTGATTAAAATTTTGTTGAATCTGTGAAGTTGCATCATAATAAATTTATATGCAATAATGCAACGCATCGCGCAGTTCTGTTCAATCCAGCAGGACTGCACACTGCTTCTATCAGTTTGCTTGCTAACCAAGCTTGCTAGCACTTTGATAAAATTATTAGCGATTCAATCAAAGCCTTATAAATATAGGTTAAATAGAGCCTTTATGCTTGAGATATTTGTTTTGTGTTTCTGGCCGAATGATAGTGTGATGCACTAATGTTATTGGCATATACCTTCATTTCACATCAACTGTAGTCAGCTGTGTAGCAAAGAAGCTACATGAGAACTGTGGCAATGAGCAGCCAATTTTTCATGCACCACTGCAGCTAACTAGCTGGCAACTGTTAATGTCAAATTATGCTGGATGTGCCGGAATAATTTAAGCATTACTATACAAGCTAGCTATATTCTCTGAACAGATCTTGAGTTCACAAGCGGCACTTAAGCGTATTGCATCATACTTAATTCCTATGCAAAAAGACACCCCATTGCAGGGTCCTGTACAATCAAGTAGGATTGCATGTGGTTTGTTTTTTCTTTTTTCCATGCAGCGATTTCTCCCTGCTCTAAGGTTTATTTTTTGTTGCTTTTTTGAGAACATTCTGTTGACGGAACAGATTTGCTTATCTTTAACGTAGCGACCGCTGTCCTTGGTCCTGTACCCATAGCAGTTCCACAGCGATTCTTCAAGATTGTGCGGAATTCCTGAGTTATTATTGTTAAGAAAACATTTTTATCAAACTTCGGCACTTCAATTTCTTTGCTGCTATCGTCAGGTTTTATATTTTTTGTAGTCCTAACTATGTCCTCCGTATCATAATTCTGAGAGATAATCTTCTTTGTCTTATCATGTCTACAACATCTTCAGTCTGTTTAGATTGGTAACATCTGCTCTCCAAGTGTTTCTTCATGTCTCTTGAGAATATAATTGTCGTTGTCTGTTTTTCAATCGATTGATCATGGAGTTTGGCATCTATGTTGCTGCTAGATCACAGGAGGATCACGTCAGGGTTGGAAAGACACTAAAACTCAACCCTGATAAAACCATTTAAACGCATGTGAATTTGATTGTTTTCTAAACTTACATTTTAAACAAAGCTATGAACAAATGGCCTGTTTCACTGACTCCTAATGATATCTGCATGCGGACGAAACTGGTCGCTGTACCAAGAATTAAAAAAAAATCTGGCTAATTTCATTTCGACGAGACATAGTCAAAACTGTGTCTATGTAGCGGAAACTTTATCCCTTTGAACACTCAGCAAATGTTCGGAAAGCTGTGATGGAATCGTATTTGAGTTTTTACCTTTCTTTACTATAATACTGGAGTCAAAGATGCATAAATAGTGTTTTTTATGACATCTTGATAGTTTTCTGTAGCGTGAATTGATCGATTTTGGTGATCAACTGCCACGTTTCCTCGATATTGCCATACGCGTTCTGAAGTATCGTAATGGAAAAGGTTGATTTAAACAGCAAAATTCGAAAAAAAAACTTTATTGCAAATATTTTTTTCCCATTTACTTTTGTTTCAGTCTTTTTTTTTTTTTAGAAAAAAAAAGAGCTGATGGTTTTACGGGAGATGGAAACAACTTTCCTGAATAAGTTCTTATGAACCAAACCTTCCACTCCCAACAATGATCAGCAGTCTTCGCATTACAACCTCCTCTTCTGCTCTGCTTAATGAAGTTTCCCGTAAGTAGCCCATACCGTCAATGTCGAACAAAATCTCGCTTTGTAAAGCCGAGCTTATTTTCTCCAGTTGATGGAAAAGCGCATTTATTTATTTTTATTTTTTGCCACAGTTAAGAAGTTCGCGTAAAATTTGCTTGAAAATAAATGGAAACATGGCTGCCATTTTAATAAAAGTTTGGGAAAATACCGTGAAACGCAACGTCATATTTTATCCATGAGCAAATGTTTCCTGCAGTTGCGCACGGGGGCGGTGTTGCCAAAGTAATCGCTGTAAAACTCTAGAGTACATTTATAATTCACTCATTGGACCGCATCTCATGCGGTGAGCCTCATCTGACCGCTCATCGTAAAAGCAAAGGCAGGGCAGGAAAACCGACAAAGCCGTTCGCGGGCAGTATTCTGCACAAGTTCATTATTTTCCAAAGGTCGCAGATTTTCGTTTCCATATTTACTGACAATATTTATGTGAGAATAATTGAGGGACCTTCATCATGTGGATCAAATCTCGAAAACAAAGAAGTGGTTGTCGACGGACCTGTCTCCATTTTGCGATTCTGTTGTTGATGTGGAATACGACAGCGGGTCAGATCCGCTACTCCATACAGGAGGAATTAAAAATCGGGACTATTGTTGGGAATATCGCTAAAGATCTGGGGATTGACAGAGGTACCGTTTCTGACAGGAATCTCCGCATCGTGACGGGAGCAAAGCAGGATCTTTTCCAGGTAAATGAGAGAGACGGCGCTTTGTTTGTGAATCAGAGAATAGACAGAGAGGAGCTTTGCGGTAAAAGCGCTCCGTGTCATGTGAACCTCAAAGCTGTGATAGAAAATCCGCTAGAGATGCACACCGTGACAGTGGAGATAGTGGATGTGAATGACCATTCTCCCAGTTTCCCCAGTAAAGAGAGTCGCCTGGAAATCTCCGAGTCTGCTATGCCTGGAGCGCGCTTCCTCTTGGAGGGTGCGCACGACTTAGATGTCGGTCAGAATGCGCTGCGTTTTTATAAACTGAGTCTAAATGATAACTTTCAATTGGAAATAGAGGAACTAAGTGAAGATAACAAAGTGCCGGTATTGGTCCTTCACAAACCTCTTGACAGAGAGCATCAGGCAGTGCATAATTTTCTAGTTACTGCAGTAGATGGCGGAAAACCGCCGAGATCAGGTGAACTTAATGTCACGGTAACGGTTTTAGACGTGAACGACAACGCGCCTGTATTCACTCAGCAGAAATATACAATTAATCTTCTGGAAAATGCGGCGTCCGGTTCTCTCTTAGTGACGGTGAATGCGACTGATCGCGATGAGGGTCTAAATGGAGACGTTGTGTACTCTTTCTCTAGAAAATTCAGAAGTAAGGTGTCGGAGCTGTTCGAACTCGACTCTAAAACAGGAGAAATTACAGTGAAAGGTCTCATTGATTTTGAGGAAAATCAGTCTTGGGAAATTAAAATACAAGCTTCAGATAAAGGATCAGTTCCACTGTCCACTCACTGTAACGTATTCGTAAAAGTTGAGGACGTTAACGATAATCAACCAGAGATTGACGTCACTTCTGTATCCAATAGAATTCACGAGAACTCGCCTCCTGGTACCGTGGTCGCCCTGATGGGCGTGACTGATCTGGACTCAGGAGTGAACAGACAGGTAGTTTGTACTTTAGCTGAAGACCTGCCGTTTGATCTGAAACCTTCATCTGAAGGGAACTTTTATTCATTAGTGACCAAGAGCCCCTTAGACAGAGAGTCTGTGTCTCAGTATGACATCACCATCACTGCAAAGGATCTGGGGAACCCCTCTTTATCTTCCACTAAAACAATACGAGTGGAGATCATAGATATTAATGATAACAGTCCTGTATTCTCTGAAAGCCCGTACACCTTGTACTTAGTGGAGAATAACGAGCCTGGAGCCTCCATGTTCACTGTCAGCGCGTCTGATGCAGACGAGGGAGAAAATGCCCTGGTTTCCTATTCACTTGGGCACGTGAGCGCAGGACACAGTGTGGCATCTTTCTTAAATATTAATCCAGAAAATGGCAACATTTATGCGCTAAAAAGTTTTGATTTTGAGGATCTAAAAACCTTCCAATTCCACGTGGTCGCTAAAGACTCTGGAACACCGTCACTAAGCAGCAACGTCACAGTGAATGTCTTCATTCTGGATCAGAATGACAACGCTCCAGTGATCTTGTCTCCGCTTAGTGCTAACGGTTCGGCTGGAGGAGTGGAGGAGATTCCCCGCAATGTGAACACAGGTCACTCTGTGGCTAAAGTGCGGGCCTATGACGCTGATGTAGGATACAACGCCTGGCTGTCCTTCTCACTGCAGCACGCTACAGATGCCAGTCTGTTTGGTTTGGAGCGCTATACAGGGCAGATCAGGATGCTTCGCTCATTCACAGAAACAGACGAGACGGAGCATAAACTGGTCATAGTGGTAAAAGACAATGGGAACGTTTCACTGTCAGCTACAGTGACTGTGAGCATAAAGGTCGTGGAGCCCAAAGAGGCGTTTGCAGCTTCTGATGCTAAAAGCGCGGTGCAGAGTGAGGAAGAGAGCAGTGTGACTTTTTATCTGATCATCACACTCAGCTCCGTTTCAGCGCTTTTCCTGCTCAGCATTATGGGATTGATTGTGATGCAGTGCTCCAAGCCTCCTGATTATTCCACCAAATATACCCGGGACTCCAATTACGCAGACCACAGCGGAAACGGGACACTGTGTCATAGCATCCAGTACCGATCCGGAGACAAGCGCTACATGCTAGTTGGGCCCAGAATGAGTATTGGTTCTGCTATTGTTCCGGGCAGCAATGCCAACACTCTAGTGGTACCAGATCACAGGAAGAGAACTTCAGGAGAGGTAGGATGGTTTTTCTGAGGATTATTTCTGTATTATTTTTTCTTATTTTTTTGTTTTTTGTGATATGCAAATGATATTTGCAGTGAACTGGTCTCTCATGTTGTGACGTTGGGGATATCGAGTCATAATGTTTTACTGTGTGCACAGAATTCAATTTTTCTTTCAGCCGAACTATACAGATCAGACATTTGTTTGTGTAAATGTCTTCTTTGGACAGAAACTGTTATGATTTGTTCAGTCTTTAATGAAATCATAGAAGAGCTGAGCCAATGTGAAACTTTGACCAGACTGCTACAGCAAGATTTTGCATTGTGCCTGCATGTGTAGTTTTACTTGAGAATGTTCAGTGGAATGACTTCATTTCCCAGCATCACTGCAGATGCTGCTGTCTTTGGTTCTGATCCAAGAACAATGAGACATGATTCTTGCAGTATTTCAGAATCAAGGGAAAGTGAGGTATTATTGCAATAAATCTGCCGGATTATGAAAATGTAATTGTACTAGTGCATATTTATCATCCCCCGCCACGATGCGGGACATGTAGTATTGGATTTGGGTCCGTCCGTCCGTCTGCGCATCCGGCTTGTCTCGGCCACAACGGGGACAAGATTTCTCTGAAACTATTTTAAATAGATGCGCGAATTTTTTTATGCTTACCAAGCGATTCATGATCAAGGGCTTTCCCCTGTTTCTCTCGATCTTTCCCGACCGTGCAACTGTTCAATTTGTCATTTCTCTAGGGTTTCCTCTGGAAAGAGAAATATGAACTGAATGCAATTGTCCTGATATAGATAGTAGAGGATAAATTATTTGATAGACGCGCTTCTCCGTGGCAACATAAATAAATTACAGAAAATTTTCGATTTATTTTTTAATGGACTGGAGCATACGTTTTAGTTTTTTTTTTCCCCTCCTGAGTACATTGGGGATATTTTGCGCTTTTTAATTAAGACGTATTTTTGAACGTTGCTTTTGCGTTTTATCAGGAGGGGACTTGGGGGTAAAATATTCGAATGAAAAATGAATTTTAGAGGCCGGTATCTAAAAATATGCGAATTTGATGTTTTGTAATAACGATATTTCTACATATAGAAAGCCCTGGATGTCCCTTTGTAAATGGGGAAAACATTGTATAAAAATTGTGGGATTAATATTTTCATTTATTTCTATTAAAAATGATGAACCTGATTGTAGATATTTCGGCCTGTTTGGGCAACATTCATATTATTGACGAAATTCGATACTTAGTGGTCATTGGATGCATAATTATTTCCATGAATCACGGCACTTATTAAAGGACATCTGCGTCACTCTCTGGTCACTACTGATCAATAGCCGACTACTTCGTAGGTCGCAGTGGTGAGATTCGAGTCACTTATTTGAATTATACACTTTGTTTTACAAGAACCTCTGTATAATAACGCTGAGGCTGGGGGAAAAAATCCAAAATTAAAAACATGTCAAGAACATCCTGAGGCTGAGTACGAGAACTGACGAAAAGAATATGTCTGCAGATAAAAGAATGGGAAGCTTGTCACTAACTGTTCGTGAGAATGCTTTGTTATTCGCTTAAAATATTTATTATGTAATACACTGCCCGGCCAAAAAAAAAGTCACCGTTTGGAAATTACTGAACAAATTCTAGAATTGGATCATTATTGCGGTTACTAATATGTTTCAGCTGGCAATAATCATTTTTCCCCTGACTGATGAAGCGCATCGCTACTCATTTCTCAAAAAATCATGTCGGAAGACACATCCCTTGCTGATGGAAAAGATGTTACAGTATTTCAGAACACGGAACTTATTGGCCTGTATTTAGCAAAGAAACTCATGAATGCAAAAACAAGTATGAGGAATCATTTTCACAAACATATTTGCCACCACAAAGTCCTGATCTTAGACACAGTAAAAGTTATTGGGATGTGCTCAAGAAAGACCTTCGAGTGGTTCAACCATTATGTCGAGAAGACAAGATCTCGGCCAAAAATTATGGCATGTATGATCAAAAATAAATGTTCTGGCATTGCATATAGTTGTCAAAACAATGACAAAATGAATTTGCACTGTAATCAAAGCTACAGGGGTTCCAACTAAATATTTGAGTGTGCGACTTTTTTTTTGGCCGGGCAGTGTAGCATACAACGTGTTGAAAATATTATTTTTAAAAACAAATTTTTGAAATGGAAACCATAAGAAATTTTTCAAACCCCCTTCCCTCTAAAAATCGGTCGTGAACATTCAGGCTCAGACCCCAAAATAGATGCGCCTATAAAAAAGAGCGCATTCTCGAGGATCCACAGCTGGCTTCAAAGGCTGCGAGACTAAGTTTGTTGATATCTAGGTTTTCGTTCACTTTTTCGCCTGTTAGGATAAAGATTATGTAGTCTAGTTCCCCAAGTCGGTAGCTGTTTCAGATAGAATGAAATAAATTTTTTTTATAGACTAGTGATTTTGGAGTAAGTCAAGAAAATAGCTTTGACGATGCCCAAACACACTTCCTTTCTGTGGTTGCGCACGGGGGCGGTGTTGCCAAAGTAATCGCTGTAAACCCTGAGTCCATTTATACCTCACTCCTTTGAGAGCAGCTAGTGCGGTGAGACTAGTCGTGATAGCAAAGGCAGGGCAGGCGAACCCGCGAAGCCGTTCAGGAGCAGAATTCTGTTCAAGCGATACTTGGCTAGTTGTGTATCCTTCTGCGCAAAAGGAAATATACATTTGCTTCCAGATTTAAAGGCAATATTTCTGGACGAATAGTTGAAGGACCTTCATCATGTGGATCAAATCATGGACACAAAGGAGTGGTTGCCGGCGGACATGTCTCCATTTTGCGATTCTGCTGTTACTGTGGAACACAACCTCGGCTCAGATCCGCTACTCCATACAGGAGGAATTAAAAATCGGGACTATTGTTGGGAATATCGCCAAAGATCTGGGGATTGACAGGGAAGCACTCTCTGCTCGAAAACTCCGCATCGTGACGGGTGTAAAGCAGGATCTTTTCCAAGTGAATGAGAGAGACGGCGCTTTGTTTGTGCATCAGAGAATAGACAGAGAGGAGCTTTGCGATAAAAGCGCTCCTTGTCAGGTGAACCTCAAAGCTGTGATAGAAAATCCACTAGAGATGCACACCGTAACAGTGGAGATAGTGGATGTGAATGACCATTCTCCAAGTTTCCCCAGTAAAGACAGCCGCTTGGAAATCACGGAATCTGCCATCCTGGGAGCGCGCTTTCAGCTGGAGGGCGCGCACGATGCTGATGTTGGTCAGAATGCGCTGCGTTTTTATAAACTGAATTTGAATGATAACTTTAAGTTGGAAATAGAGGAATTAAGTGATGATAACAAAGTACCAGTTTTGGTCCTTAACAAACCTCTCGACAGAGAGCATCAGGCAGTGCATAATTTTAAAGTTACTGCAGTTGATGGCGGAAAACCGTCGAGATCAGGAGAACTTAATGTCACGGTAACGGTTTTAGACGTGAACGACAACGCGCCTGTATTTGCTCAGCAAAAATATACAGTTAGTGTCCCGGAGAATACGGCGCCAGGTACTCTCTTAGTGACGGTCAATGCGACTGATCGCGATGAGGGTCTAAATGGAGAAGTTTCCTATACGTTTGGTAAACAGTTCAGAAATAAGCATGACGCTTTATTTGATTTAGACTCTAAAACAGGAGAACTGAAGGTTAAAGCGCCAATTGATTTTGAGGACAAGCAAGTTTACGAAATTAATATAAAAGCGTCAGATCGGGGTCAAGTCCCACAGTCTACTCACTGTAATGTTTTTGTAAAAGTGCAAGACGTGAACGATAACTATCCGGAGATTGAAGTCACGTCTCTGTCGAGTAAAATTCGTGAGGATGCGCCTCTTGGTACTGTAGTCGCACTGATGGGCGCGACCGATGTGGACTCCGGTGTTAACGGACAGGTAGTTTGTACTTTAGCTGAAGACCTGCCATTTGATCTGAAACCTTCATCTGAAGGGAACTTCTACTCATTAGTGACTAAGAGCCCCTTAGACAGAGAGTCCGTGTCTCAGTATGACATCACCATCACCGCAAAGGATCTGGGGAACCCCTCTTTATCTTCCACTAAAACCATACAAGTGGAAGTTTCAGATATTAATGATAACGGTCCTGTATTCTCTGAAAGCCCATACACCTTGTACTTGGTGGAGAATAATGAGCCTGGAGCCTCCATGTTCACCGTCAGCGCGTCTGATGCAGACGAGGGAGAAAATGCCCTGGTTTCCTATTCACTTGGACATGTGAGCGCAGGACACAGTGTGGCATCTTTCTTAAATATTAATCCAGAAAACGGCAATATTTACGCACTAAAAAGTTTTGATTTTGAGACTCTAAAAACCTTCCAGTTCCATGTGGTCGCTAAAGACTCTGGAACACCATCACTAAGCAGCAATGTCACAGTGAAGGTCTTCATTCTGGATCAGAACGACAACGCTCCAGTGATCTTGTCTCCGCACAGCGCTAATGGTTCAGCTGAAGGTGTGGAGGAGATTCCCCGCAATGTGAACGTAGGTCACTCTGTGGCTAAAGTGCGGGCCTATGATGCTGATGTAGGATACAACGCCTGGCTGTCCTTCTCACTGCAGCACGCTACAGACGCCAGTCTGTTTGGTTTGGAGCGCTATACAGGGCAGATCAGGATGCTTCGCTCATTCACAGATACAGACGAGACGGAGCACAAACTGGTCATAGTGGTAAAAGACAATGGGAACGTTTCACTGTCAGCTACAGTGACTGTGATTATAAAAGCCGTGGAACCCAAAGAGGCGTTTGCAGCTTCTGATGCTAAAAGTGTGGTGCAGAGTGAGGAAGACAGCAGTGTGACTTTTTATCTGATCATCACACTCAGCTCCGTTTCAGCGCTGTTCCTGCTCAGCATTATGGGATTGATCGTGATGCAGTGCTCCAAACCTCCTGACTATTCCTCCAAATATTCTCGGGACTCCAATTACGCAGATGCCAGTGGGAACGGGACACTGTGTCACAGCATCCAATACCGATCCGGAGACAAGCGCTACATGCTAGTTGGGCCCAGAATGAGTATTGGTTCTGCTATTGTTCCGGGCAGCAATGCCAACACTCTAGTGGTACCAGATCACGGGAAGAGGACTTCAGGAGAGGTAGGGCTGTGTTCGGAGTAATTTATTTCTGTCTTTGTAATGTGCAAATGACATTTGCAGTGAACTGGTTTTTCATGATGACAATTGGGGATTTTGAGTTATCAAGTTTTATTATGTGTACAGGACGTGATTTGTCACTCAGCTGACAATTACTGATCAGACTTTTGTTTGTTGTAACATTCTCTTCAGAGAAGAACTGTTGATTCATTCACGGTCCTCTGAAAACATAGAAGAGGTGAGCCAATTTGAAACTTTCTCCGGATGACAAAAGCAAGAGCTTTCTTTGTGCCAGCATTTCTGGCTTTTACTTGAGAATGTTCAGTGCAATGACTTCATTACTCAGCATCACTGCAGATGCTTCTGTCTTTGAATTTGATCCAAGAGCTATGCGCCATGATTCTTGCAGAATCATTGTTTAGTTAGGTATTATTGTGATAATACTGCTGGATTATGAAAATGTAATTTTGCTACATATTTATTTTGTTATACTCATGGCATTTTTAAAATCTTGTAATGAATTCCTCATGAAGTTACTCCTATGTGCCAGATGTGGTATTTTTCTTGTGTCAGTTAATCATGTTCATTTTTCAAAACTGGAGGTCATGGTTGTACAGTATGAGCGGCAGGGCATCCTCGTCCTAGATTGCATGACTGGTAACGGGAAAGTTTCTGGTTTGAGCTGCTGGTGTGAAGGGGACACTGTCTTGTCCATGTGAGCAGATTAAGTTGAGTGGAACTGTTATGATTCTGCCTTTTTGACATGCTTTTGATCTGTCTGCCATGTTTTGATTGCTTGGATTTTGACATTTCGCTTGCCTGACTATGCTTTGAATTACAAAGTATGTATTGTGATTTGGTGCAAGTTTATGTTCATATTTTGTCTAGTTTAATCTTTGCCATGTTTTACATATTACCATAGTTTCAATCCAGTCCAAGTTTTTGTTTCTGCCTAAATATCCCAATGGACATGACACAAACATTGTAAAAAACTTTCAGACGTACTGCCATGTTCTTCATTTAGAAATAGCCATCCTGTTCGTAACTCTCCTGGCCTGTACGGGCAGCATTCATTTGAACGCACTCACACAAAAAAAAAGAATAGCGTAAAATAAAAATTGATATTTAGTGGACATTGAAAGCTTAATTCCCTGCACCGATTACGGCACTCTTGAGAGGATATCTGCATCAATCTCAGAACATTACTGCTAAAGAGTGGACTTCTTCGTAGGTTGTGCTGGTGAGATCTGAATCTTTAGCCCACTTGTGTGAACTATACACTTTATTTTACAAAAAACCTTTAATTACAACCCCAAATCTGAAATAGTTGGGACTAAGTGTAAATTTAAATTGTGAATAAAATCAAAATGCAATGACCCCAAATCATGAGCCAATATGTTATTTACAATAGAACATCGATAACATTTCAAATGTTGAAACTGAGACATTTTACATTTCTTTTCCACAAAATGAGCTTATTTCAAATTTTCTGGCTGCAACAGGTTTCAGAAAAGTTGGGACACAGGTAAAAAAAAGGGTTGAAAAAGTAATTAATTTCTCAGAGAATCAGCTGAAAGAACATTTAGCAAGTAATTAAGTTAACTGGCATCAGGTGTGTAACATGATTGGCCATAAAAGGGAGGTCTTAGAGAGGCTGAGTCTCTCAGAAGTAAAGATGGCCAGAGGCTCTCCAACCTGTGAAGGCTTGTGTAAAAACATTGTGGAATACTTTAAAAACAATGTTTTTCAATGTCAAATTGCAAAGGCTTTGAAGATCTCATCATTCACAGTGCATAACATCATCAAAATGTTCAGAGATACTTGAAAAATCTGTGCATAAGGGACAAGGCCGAAGACCTCTGGATGCCCGTGATCTTCGGGCCCTCAGATGCAACTGCATCACTCACCGGCAATATTCTGTCATTGACATTACTAAATGGACCCAGGAATGCTTCGAGAGACCACGGTCTGTAAACATAGGCTAGTTCACCGTGCCATCCACAGATGCCACCTAAAACTCTATCATGCAAAAAGGAAGCCATTGTTGAGCATGATTCAGTAGTGCCGTCATGTCCTGTGGGCCAATGCTCATTTAAAATGAACTGTAGCAAAGTGGCAAAGTATCCTGTGGTCAGACGAGTCCAAATTTGATATTCTTGTTGGAAATCAAGGGCGATGTGTCCTCCGGGCTAAAGAGGAGAAAGACCACTCCTCCTATTATCTGCATTCAGTTCAAAAGCCAGCATCTCTGATGGTATGGGGATGCATTATTGCATATGGTGTGGGACACTTGCATGTTTTAAAAAGCACCATGAATGCTGAAAGGTATTTAAATATTTCAGAGCAACATATGCTTCCCTTTGGATGACATCTATTCCAGGAAAGCCCTCTTGTATTTCAGTAGGGAATTGCAAAACCACATACTGCAGCTATTACAACAGCATGGCTTCAAAGTAGAAGAGTCTGTTTGCTGAACTGGCCTGCCTGCTGTCCTGATCTTTAACCTCTTGAGAAATGGCACACAATTAAATGAAAAGTCTGTCAAAGGAGACCCAAAACTCTCCAGCAGCTGGAAGCCTGAATTAAACAAGAGAAGGATCAAATTCTAATGGCTAAACTCAAGAAACATGTCTCCTCAATGCCCAGACTCCTCCATTCGGTGTTAAAAAGAAGAGGCGAGGCTACACCATGCTAAACAGGCCCCTGTCCCAACTTTTTTGAGACCTGTAGCAGCCATAAAATTTAAAATGAGCTCATTTTGTGAACAAAATAGTAAAATTTCTCAATTTCAACATTTACTATGTAATCTGTGTTTTATTGTGAATAAAATACTGGTTGGTGTGTTTTGAAAGTCATTGCGTTTTGATTTTATTCAAAATTTACACTTTGTCCCAACTATTTAGGAATTGGGGTTGTATTGACAAACACAAACATTTTAAAATGGTCTTAATTGTTTCATTATATTTCACCTGGATCCAAATGGGGAGTTTTGGATTTCCACTATGGTGGATTATAGGATGGTTAAATTGATACTATTGCGTGTAGTTCAACTGTTGTGTCAATTTTACCTTTGCACAATAATAAGCAGAACCTACCATTGTCAAAATCTAAAATTCCCTAATAATACACAAACACATGATATTATAACCACAGCTCGGCCTCAGAAGTTCTCCTCTTTTTCATTTTTTTCTTTTATTTACAGCTATATACATCCACATTTTAGCATTCAAGGTCCTTTGACAGATGTTCACATTGGCCGTTATTCACAAAGGAGGAATACAGTAATTCCAAGAACAAATCAATTTGTATCAAAACTAAGTCTTGAAATAGTCCAGGAATAAGTCTATTTGATAAGACTTGGTCAAGGACTTGACGGCTTCATTCCATATCGGTGTATGGTGTATTACATTTGTCGAAACCATACGCCACTATGGAATGAAGCTGATCGACCAAACTTTACAGGGTGGGGAAGCAAAATTTGCAAAATAAATCACCATCCATAGATTGTATATTATTCTCAACTGGCATGTTTGTTGAAAAAAAAGAGAATATAAAGCAGACAAATGAAGATAATAGGTAGTCCATTATTCAACATGTCCACCATTGTTAGCAATAACAGGTGCACACAATTCAGGGGAGTGGTTGTGGGATTGTTTGTACTTTAAAAGTGCAAGTTTTGCTTCCCCACCCTGTAGTTCGTGATTTATTTTATTCCAGGAATAATCATATTCATTATTTGTGAATACCAGCCATTGGCTTACATGCTAAACACGTGGTGTAAGGTGTAAGGGCGGACTAAATTCAGTGCTGATAGCATTTGACAGCCTAACCAGTATGATCTAGTTCCTGAACGACTGCCAACATGATCACAATAAGTCTCTTCAGGGTCAGACATAGGTGAGAACTAAATTCAGTCAATTCTTACAAACAATGCACAGGTTTTCTTAGTAAACAGCAAATTATACCATATATCCATGTATCTTGGATGCCTGTGATCTGCATGGTTTTAAGCTAGAAGCAGGGGTGTTCATGTAATTATCAAATCATTATACATGGATAAAGCAAGAGGGCTATTCTTGGCACCAAAAGCTCTTCAAGGATGTGGTAGGTTATCTATAAATTGGTGACATACCTTTTGAAATGTAATTTTTGAGACTCACATAATATTAACTTTAATCAAAACTCGATATTGCACAAGTAAATTACAACTGAAATAATGGATCTGTAATGAATAGAAGAATATTTGTATGAATATTATGCAAATCTGTAAAAGAGGAACTTGTAAAATAATCTTACAAATCTTTCATTTTTACAATAATACAACTTGTATAACATAAATTAAATAATATAATGATTACAAATTAGAGTTTGACTAACGACGAACGTGATTAGTTCATTTGGCGATATCCTTCAATGTAAACATTTTATCCACCAATCGGAACAATTCACTGCGGCAGCGTTAGGATAGCGTTAGTTGGCAACAAAGATCGATGCAACTGAGCATTTTATTGGTTGAAATTTGCATCGATAAATTTGATCGATTATGAATTCAGTCATTAATTTTACTATTTTAAAAAATGCTCCACTTCCCGATGCAGGAAACGCTGATAAAATTTTATTAATTCATCTGTGGATTATAAGACCAAAATTAGCTGCTGTGCATATGGGGGTCGCAAGGGAAGCGTTCTGATCAGCATGCCCCATAGTGTTCTGTGCCAGCTGGGGGAGGAAAAAAAAAAGGAAAAAAATTAAAATAAATTGCTATGAACATTCTGGCTCAGACCCCAAAACAGATGTGCCAATAAAAAAAAAGCGCATTCTGCTGCCGTGAAAAACTGAGAGACAAAGTTTTGAACATCTTCGTTCTCTTTCACATTTCGCCTGTTAGGACACAGACAATGCCGTTGCTAATGTCGATAACCATTTTCCAGAGTATGAAATGCCAGTTTTAATTCACTGGCGTTTTTTGGACTCATTCAAAAAAATACCTTTGACGACACATTACTCAGTATCTTAACACGCTTCATTTCTGCAGTTGCGCACGGGGGCAGTGTTGTTTAAGTAATCGTTGTAAACCCAGTGCAGATTTGTTCCTTACTCCTGTGAGAGGAGATCATGCGGGGAGGCTCGTCTGATCGTTAGTCGTGATAGCAAAGGCAGGACAGGAGAACTCACCAAGCCGTTCGCGAGCAGAATTCTGTTCAAGTGATATATGGCTCGTCGTGTATCCTTTTCCGAAAAAGGTCACCGATATTTGTCTCCATATTTAGCCTACTGACAATATTTCTGTACGAATAATTGAAGGGGCTTCATCATGTGGATCAAATCTCGGAAACAAAGGAGAGGTTGTCGACAGACATGTCTCCATTTTGCGATTCTGCTATCGATGTGGAACACGACCACGGCTCAGATCCGCTATTCCATACAGGAGGAATTAAAAATCGGAACTACTGTTGGGAATATCGCTAAAGATCTGGGAATTGACAGAGGAATACTTTCTGACCGGAATCTCCGCATCGTGACGGGAGCAAAGCAGGATCTTTTCCAGGTAAATGAGAGAGACGGCGCTTTGTTTGTGCACCAGAGAATAGACAGAGAGGAGCTTTGCGGTAAAAGCGCTCCGTGTCATGCGAATCTCAAAGCTGTGATAGAAAATCCGCTAGAGATGCACACCGTGACAGTGGAGATTGTGGATGTGAATGACCATTCTCCTAGCTTCCCCAGTAAAGAGAGCCGCCTGGAAATCACGGAATCTGCCACTCTGGGAGCGCGCTTCCTCCTGGAAGGCGCACACGATCCTGATGTCGGTCGGAATGCGCTGCGTTTTTATAAACTGAGTTTGAATGATCACTTTCAACTGGAAATAGAGGAATTGAGAGACGATAACAAAGTGCCGGTTTTGGTCCTTCACAAACTTCTCGACAGGGAGCGTCAGGCAGTGCATAATTTTATTGTTACTGCAATAGATGGCGGAAAACCGCCGAGATCAGGTGAACTTAATGTCACGGTGACGGTTTTAGACGTGAACGATAACGCGCCTGTATTCACTCAGCAGAAATATTCAGTCAGTCTCCTGGAAAATACGCAGCCAGGTACTCGTTTAATGACGGTCAATGCGACTGATCGCGATGAGGGTCTAAACGGGGAAGTTGTGTACTCTTTCTCGAGACAATTCAGAAGTAAGGCTTCGGAACTGTTTGATCTAGACTCGAAAACCGGAGAAATTAAAGTGAAAGGTCTCATTGATTTTGAGGAAAATCAGTCTTGGGAAATTAAAATACAAGCTTCAGATCGCAGTTTCTCCCCGCTGTCCAGTCACTGTAACGTGTTTGTAAAAGTTGAAGACATGAACGATAACAAACCAGAAATTGAACTCACGTCTCTGTCCAGTAGAATTCGCGAGAATGCGCCTCCTGGTACTGTAGTCGCCTTGATGGGCGTGACCGACCGTGACTCAGGAGTGAACGGACAGGTAGTTTGTACTTTAGCTGAAGACCTGCCGTTTGATCTGAAACCTTCATCTGAAGGGAACTTCTATTCATTAGTGACCAAGAGCCCCTTAGACAGAGAGTCCGTGTCTCAGTATGACATCACCATCACTGCAAAGGATCTGGGGAACCCCTCTTTATCTTCCACTAAAACAATACGAGTGGAGATCTCAGATATTAATGATAACAGTCCTGTATTCTCTGAAAGCCCGTACACCTTGTACTTAGTGGAGAATAATGAGCCTGGAGCCTCCATGTTCACTGTCAGCGCGTCTGATGCAGACGAGGGAGAAAACGCCCTGGTGTCCTATTCACTTGGGCACGTGAGTGCAGGGCATAGTGTGGCATCTTTCTTAAATATTAATCCAGAAAATGGCAATATTTATGCACTAAAAAGTTTTGATTTTGAGTCTCTGAAAACCTTCCAGTTCCATGTGGTCGCAAAAGACTCTGGAACACCATCACAAAGCAGCAACGTCACCGTGAATGTCTTCATTCTGGATCAGAATGACAACGCTCCAGTGATCTTATCTCCACTCAGTGCTAACAGTACGGGTGAAGGTGTGGAGGAGATTCCCCACAATGTGAACGCAGGTCACTCTGTGGCTAAAGTGCGGGCCTATGACGCTGATGTAGGATACAACGCCTGGCTGTCCTTCTCACTGCAGCATGCTACAGACGCCAGTCTGTTTGGTTTAGAGCGCTATACAGGGCAGATCAGGATGCTTCGATCATTCACAGAAACAGACAAGACGGAGCATAAATTGGTTATAGTGGTGAAAGACAATGGGAACGTTTCACTCTCAACGACAGTAACTGTGAACATAAAGATTGTGGAGCCCAAAGAGGCGTTTGCAGCTTCTGATGCTAAAAGCGCGGTGCAAAGCGAGGAAGAGAGCAGTGTGACTTTTTATTTGATCATCACACTCAGCTCCGTTTCAGCGCTTTTCCTGCTCAGCATTATGGGATTGATCATGATGCAGTGCTCCAAGCCTCCTGACTATTCCTCCAAATATTCCCGGGACTCCAATTACGCAGATGCCAGCGGGAACGGGACACTGTGTCACAGCATCCAATACCGATCCGGAGACAAGCGCTACATGCTAGTTGGGCCCAGAATGAGTATCGGTTCTGCTATTATTCCGGGCAGCAATGCCAACACTCTAGTGGTACCAGATCACAGGAAGAGAACTTCAGGAGAGGTAGGGCTCTGTTTTCTGAATTGTTTTTCTATTGGCATGTGCTTTGAACTCATTTAAGTATTTTGTCATCACCAATATATTAAGTTTACAATCTGGTGCGTATCTTTAAGATCATGTGTTGACATAAGATGTTAGTGCTCTCTTGCTTAACTTACAAGTTTTCAGTACAGTGACATCATCCAGAATCAGCACAGTCTCTGCTGTCCTTGGTCCTGATCTTTTTTCTCCCGTGCGGCTGTCGAACAGCAACATTTATGAATCCAAAAAAAAAGAGATATATCACCAGGATGCATTTCATGGTTTACATAATTGTAATTGTACTATTCTATATTATTTTTCGTGCATCGTAATTTCTTACATTTGTATTCCGGAGACTTCTTAAAAAAAAAAAAAAGAAAAAAAGAAAAAAAAAAACTTGGATAATTCCCAATGATTGTCCAGACATGATCTTTAGCTTTTTAGGTTTATCTTTTTTTTTTTCTATTTAAAACCAGAAATAATATGTTACTTTTCAAGCAGCATGGCAGTCAGGACTGTATCATACTGAATTTGGCCCAAGTCTGGCATACGATTATTAACTCAGAGGGGTCCTTGTCATATCAATTTATATGCAAATTCACAGGTCCTAAGCCCAGTCGTTTGCCATCGACGGTTCAATCACATACAGTGCTTTACAAATAACGCGAATATTAAAGAAATTTCAAAAAATTTCAAAAACTTCTTTGAAACCAAGAATTATTTTGTTATTTCTTTGCCAAATAATAGGGATGGAACGGTTCAAGTAAAAATCCGAACCGTTCGCTAGTCAGGGTTCAGGGCATGCATGTATTGTTCGGTTCAAGGCATCCGCTGAAAAGAAATTAAAGGAGAAACTCATCTGTTGGCGCGGATGAGTGTCGAGTGCGTGTTCAGCAGGCAAAGATGCATGGCTTTATGACAACTATTACTTCTAACTAGTTCTCAGTCATTTTCTCTTTGAATATGGAAAACTAGGTCCACTTCCTTTTCAAAGTAAAAATTGTTCAAATTCGAGGAAATGCTGTCTTTCCATTAAAGAATATGAGCTTCCATTACATCAAGACCGACCCTAAAGCGGCCTTTTTTGTTGCATTTTTTATTCAAAGCGCGTAGACTACTGAATTTCAGCTGTTTTCAGCTGCTTTACGTTTTATCAGAGATTACGTCACTTTTCGAGGACATAAACCGGACCCTAAAATAAAGAGCACATTTTATTATACGTAGCAGTGAGTGGCACCCGTGGTATTCTGCCCTAGAGCCTGTAAAACGATACAATCTATGTTGGCCTTCCAGCTATAACATCTGAAATCACCCGCTGGCTCAACAAACTAAGAGCAGTTTCTATCAGCTCTTAATTTTTTTTCCGTTTTTACGATCTCAGCGGTTACACACAGTTAATGTAGCCTTTGGTGAAGGATAGTTATTTTCTAAAGACTGAAACAGCCTCTTTGATTCATTAATGTCTAAGGTCGAATTGAGAAAAATGCTAGAGAAAAAACTTGGCTACCCGGATAGTAAGCTCCTCCGCTCCGAATCTGGCCCAGCCTTGAGCCGGATCAGCCGGAGTCGGCACAGAACCGGGGAAGATTCGGAGATGAGGTGCTTTCAATCTGGGTATTTTCCCAATCCCCGGGCTTTACCATCCGTGCACGCGGGGGCGGTGTTGCCAAAGTAATCCTGGTCAACCGAAGTACATCCATACCTCACTCATTTGAAAGCAGCTCGTGCGGTGAGCCTCAGAATCGCTCGTCTTGATCGGGAAGGTAGTGCACGGGAACCTTCAGAGATTCGCTTGTCGGGTTATGTTCGAAGGATAAATGGAAAGTCGTATCTCATTTTCCGAAAGCGGACATAGATTCATACTGGCTGATAATATTTTATTTGTAATTATTCAGCGGTCGTCATGATGCAGATGAAATATAACGAAGAAAGGAGCAGCTGTCGGCGGACATACCTCCATTTTGCCATTCTGCTGTTAATGTGGAACACGACATCCGCTCAGATTCGCTATTCCATACAGGAGGAATTAAAAATCGGGACTATTGTTGGGAATATCGCTAAAGATCTGGGGATTGACAGAGGAACACTCTCTGACCGGAATCTCCGCATCGTGACGGGAGCAAAGCAGGATCTTTTCCAGGTAAATGAGAGAGACGGCGCTTTGTTTGTGCATCAGAGAATAGACAGAGAGGAGCTTTGCGGTAACAGTGCTCCTTGTCATGTGAACCTTAAAGCTGTGATAGAAAATCCGCTTGCGATGCACACCGTTACAGTGGAGATAGTGGATGTGAATGACCATTCTCCCAGTTTTCCTAGTAAAGAGAGCCGCCTGGAAGTCTCGGAGTCCGCTATGCCGGGAGCGCGCTTCCGGCTGGAGGGTGCACGCGACCCTGATGTTGGTCAAAATGCTCTGCGCTCTTATAAACTGGATCCAAATGACCACTTCCGATTGGAGGTGGCGGATCGAAATCAAAATATGAAGATGCCTTTTTTAATCCTGCAGAAATCTCTTGACAGAGAGACGGCTTCATCACACCGACTGCAGCTCACTGCTTTAGATGGAGGAAACCCGCAAAGATCAGACTCTCTTAACATCACGATCATTGTGATGGACATTAATGATAACGCGCCTGTATGTAGTAATGAGTATTCCGTTAAAATGCGGGAAAACGCGCCAATCGGCACATTTCTCGTGAAAGTCAATGCATCAGATTTGGATGCTGGACCCAATGGAGAGGTTACTTACTCTTTTGAAAATACATTTCCCAGTCATATTTCAGACTTGTTTGACCTTGATTCAAAAAGCGGTGAAATAAAAGTGATAGGTAATGTCGACTTCGAGAATGGGCAGATTTATGAGATTACAATCCAAGCATCTGATGGGGGACAAGTTCCGCTGTCAACACACTGTAACGTATTTGTAAAAGTTGAGGACATGAATGATAATAAACCAGAAATTGACATCACTTCCGTATCCAATAATATTCACGAGAACGCGCCTCCTGGTACCGTGGTCGCGCTGATGGGCGTGACCGATCTTGACTCAGGAGTGAACGGACAGGTGGTTTGTACTTTAGCTGAAGACGTGCCGTTTGATCTGAAACCTTCATCTGAAGGGAACTTCTATTCATTAGTGACCAAGAGCGACTTAGACAGAGAGTCCTTGTCTCAGTATGACATCACCATCACCGCAAAGGATCTGGGGAACCCATCTTTATCTTCCACTAAAACAATACGAGTGGAGATCTCCGATATTAATGATAACAGTCCTGTATTCTCTGAAAGCCCGTACACCTTGTACTTAGTGGAGAATAATGAGCCTGGAGCCTCCATGTTCACTGTCAGCGCGTCTGATGCAGACGAGGGAGAAAATGCCCTGGTTTCCTATTCACTTGGACATATGAGCGCAGGACACAGTGTGGCATCTTTCTTAAATATTAATCCAGAAAACGGCAATATTTATGCGCTAAAGAGTTTTGATTTTGAGACTCTGAAAACCTTCCAGTTCCACGTGGTCGCTAAAGACTCTGGAACACCATCACTAAGCAGCAACGTCACAGTGAATGTCTTCATTCTGGATCAGAATGACAACACTCCAGTGATCTTGTTTCCGCACAGCGCTAATGGTTCGGCTGAAGGTGTGGAGGAGATTCCCCGCAATGTGAACGTAGGTCACTCTGTGGCTAAAGTGCGGGCCTATGACGCTGATATAGGATACAACGCCTGGCTGTCCTTCTCACTGCAGCACGCTACAGACGCTAGTCTGTTTGGTTTGGAGCGCTATACAGGGCAGATCAGGATGCTTCGCTCATTCACAGATACAGACGAGACGGAGCACAAACTGGTCATAGTAGTAAAAGACAATGGGAACGTTTCACTGTCGGCTACTTTGACTGTGATCATAAAGGTCGTGGAGCCCAAAGAGGCGTTTGCAGCTTCTGATGCTGAAAGCGCGGTGCAGAGCGAGGAAGAGAGCAGTGTGACTTTTTATCTGATCATCACACTCAGCTCCGTTTCAGTGCTTTTCCTGCTCAGCATCATGGGATTGATCGTGATGCAGTGCTCCAAACCTCCTGACTATTCCTCCAAATGTTCCCGGGACTCCAATTACGCAGATGCCAGCGGGAACGGGACACTGTGTCACAGTATCCAGTACCGATCCGGAGACAAGCGCTACATGCTAGTTGGGCCCAGAATGAGTATCGGTTCTGCTATTGTTGCGGGCAGCAATGCCAACACTCTAGTGGTACCAGATAACAGGACGAGAACTTCGGGAGAGGTAGGGCTGTGTTCTGAGTTATTTATTTATTTTTTGTAATATGCAAACGACATTTGCAGTGAACTGATTTTTTGTGGTGTTAAATTTTGAGTCATTACGTGGGATTTTGAGTCATTACGTTGTATTGTGTGTACAGACAGTGATTTTTCGCTCTGCTGAAATTTACTGATCAGGCCTTTGTTTGTTGTATTGTCCTCTTCAGTGAAAAACTGTCAGTTCAATCATGTTCTACTGAAAACATAGAAGAGATGAGCCAAAGTGAAACTTTGACTAGACTGCAAAGCAAGAGCTTTCGTTGTGCCAGCATTTCTGATTTTACTTGATAATGTTCAGTGGAATGACTGCATTACCTGGCATCACCACAGATCTCTCTGGTTCTGACCCAAGAATTTAAGCCATGATTTTTGCAGTATTTCAGAATTATATTAAAGTTGAGGTATCATTGTGATAAAACTGCTGGATTATGAAAATAAAATTGTGCCACAGCATATTTATTTTGTTATGTTCCGGGTGTTTTTTATATCAAGTTATTAACCAATTTGCGCAGAAGCCAAATCTGACTATTTATGTGTTACCTTATTTACTGACACCTATAGCTAAGAAAAATGTCAATTTTGGTTCAAAATTTACATTTTTGAGGCATGAACATGAAGTGGTCCTTCAAATAGTCCGTAATATGGAGTCGAGTTCCAAAGGTAACATTCGTCACAAACACTGTCTTCAAGGCTGGAACACCTATGAGTGTGGTAACTTTCAATGATGGCCAACGAGGATTGTCTCCATTCTTATGAAACTTGGCATAAAGGCTGGGGCTCACTCAATGAAAGGCTATCACAAAATGGACAGAAAACGTGTGAAACTTAGTGAAAAACACAGACTAGAACTTGGAAAAAAGTAACGAATAGACGCTCGACAATCACGCAAAACTAGGGAAGAAACACTGATTGAAGAGGAGGGAGTTACTTATGAGGCAGGTGCCTTTTGAGGAAGTAAAATCCTAGAAACCACTAAAAGCAAAATACTTAATGTATTCCTCCTGAGAACATTCTGTCAAACTTTGATCACATTATTTCTGCCGAACTAAAGCCACGTTTTAAAAAAAATGTAGATTTTCAACAAGAAAATAGAGATTTCTGAGCAACTGTACATCCAATTAACTTCATATTTGGCAGTGTTCTTAATTTTGTGATGATCTATGTCTGTACGGACCTCTTTTTGCAATATGTACCTCTGAATATGAGTAAATCAAAATATGTGTGCAGGACAAGGAAAAGGGGTCACTTGGGTCATTTTATGAAAATTGAGATTTTCCAACAAAATCAAAGAGTGATGCAAGTTTTTCATTTTCAGAAAAAAATTGGGTGAATTTGTGCACAGCAAAGTGTTGTAAATTGACAGTGCAGAAGTGCTGGGATATCACTATCACTGGGATATCACTGAGATACCCCGTTAATCTCAGAATGGAAAAAAATCCCAAGTGACCCCTTTTCCTAGTCCTGCACATGTATGCATATTTATTTAGCTGTTTCCTGCTGAAATTGATTTATGGGGGTTAAAATCAATTCTAGAACATAGAAACGTGGAAAAAAAAGCTCTGTTGTGACATTTGGAATGTTTTTTTTTTTCCTTCACATTACAGCTGAAATTATAACCAAACATCGTTTAGTTATCTCAATAACTGTGTTTCTCTCAGTATCTCCATATTCATTGAAACAACCGTTGCCATGGCAACCACTGATGTGATGATACAGAAACTCTGTGTTTTAAGTTGCAATTTCTCATAGAATTATTTTGATATTCACTTTTTAAACTAAAAATTATTATCTTGGAAAAATGTTTGCTTAACTATAAGTCCCCTTAAGGCTTTATAATTGAAGACCCGAGTGCTAAAAGTGCTTAAGTCACCAAATGTATATTTTGAGAAAATTGAGAAAATCAACTTAGGAGACTATAAAAGATATTTTCCCAGCCTTAACTCAGGGTGTGTGAAAATGTGACTGATGTACTTTTAGCACTAGGCTCTTCAATTCAAGATTGCAGATTCACAGAGTGGAAGGGAATGGCTCAACTGAGTCAAGACACTTGTACCATTTAGAATTCCATCGTATTTCAGTTTATTTTCATGATTTTGGTTGAGAGAGGGCGCAAAAACAAAAAAGTTGAAGAAAATTTAGTTTTGAAATTGTAAAAAAAATAAACGGAAAAATCATAATAATACTGAGAATTGAAAAATGGCTGGGGTTAAAGATATACATTTCTGGGATCAGAAACTCCTTGACAACAAGTACAATTAATTTGAGCATGAAATTCAAAATTATCTACTCACTAGGAGCCAAATAAGACAGCTCTACAGGTGGCTTCCCAAACTCCAAGATCCCTCAAAATGACCCACTGTCAAATCATAATATGCAACATATATAATGTATATTTTCTTTAGGGTTTACTTTAAAAAAAAAAACGGAATTGCCTTGATGTAAAAAATGAGCTTATCTGTTGTGACGTACAAAAATTGTAGAATATTGGCAATTTTCATTGAATGAACTGGTGTACACATTTTTATTGTTTTCTTTTTCGTACATTGGGGATATTTTGAGCTTTTAAATTAACAAGTGTTTTTGAACTTTGCGTTGTGTCAGTTATCAGGAGGAGACTTCGGGGAGAGGAAAGGAATGTTAAATGCTTTTTAGGGCTCTACGACTCTTAGTCCCCTGACTTTTCATCCCCGAGGAATTTTCATCCCTGGACTCTTCGTCCTTGTCGATTTCTGTCCTCGAACGTTTCGTCATCATGAATTTTTCATCCCCAGACTCTTCATCCCTTGATGGTTCATCTCTAATAATGCTTTCCCCTCATTTTAACATTATCCCTAACCTGAACCATAACTCTTAAATCATGGTGATCTGTCCCTCTTCATTTGTCCATCCGTCTGGCACATTTTTTCATCATTAGGAGAGGAAAAACCTGGGGACGAAAAGTGCTCCAGGACGAAAAGTCCAGGGATGAAAAATCTGGGGATGAAAAGTCCTGTAATTGCATTTTAGACACCGGTATCCAAAAAATATGCAAATTTGGTGTTTTGCAATAACGTTATTTTGAAAAATGGAAAACCCTCAATTGGAAATTTTGTCCTTTTGGAAATTATGCAAACATTGGATAAAAATTGAGGAGATACTGTAATTTTCCCCATTTAAAAATGATTAACTTGATTGTTGCTATTTTGGCTTGTTTGGGAAACATTCATATTACACAACCCCAATTCCGAAATAGTTGGGACAAGGTGTAAATTGTTAATAAAATTAAAAGGCTATGACTTCCAAATCACACCAGCCAGTATTTTATTCAATAGAACAGAGATAACATTGCAAATGTTGAAACTGAAAAAGTTTTCAATTTTATGCAAAAAATAAGGTCATCTCAAATTTGATGGCTGCTACAGGTGTCAAAAAAGTTGTTATTTATCATGGTGTCGCATCCCCTCTTCTTTTAAACACAGAGTGAAGGCATTTTGGGCATTGAGGAGACAAGTTTATTGAGTTTAGCCATTGGAATTTGATCCCACTCTTGTTTAATCAGGCTTCCACCAGCTGGAGAGTTTTGGGCCTTCTTTGACGAACTTTGCTTTTAATTATGCGGCAAATATTATCAATTGGTGAAAGATCAGGCCTGCAGGCAGGCCAGGTCAGCACACGGACTCTTCTACTACAAAGCCATGCTGTTGTAATAGTTGCAGTATGTGGCTTTGCATTATCTTGCTAAAATACACAAGGCCTTCCCTGGAATAGATGCTGTCTGGAGGAGAGCATATGTTGCTCTAAAACCTTTATTTGCCTTTCAGCATTCATGGTGCTTTTTAAAACATGCAAGTGTCCCACACCATATGCATTAATGCATCCCCATACCATCAGAGATGTTGGTTTTTGAACTGAACCCTGATAACAGGAGGGGTGGTTTTTCTCCTCTTTAGCCCAGAGGACACGACGCCCATGATTTCCAACAAGAATGTCAAATTTGGACTTGTCTGAACACAGGACCCTTAGCCACTTTGCTACAGTCCATTTTCAATGAGCCTTGGCCCACAGAACACGGTGGCGCTTCTGGATCATGCTCAACAGTGGCTTTGTTTTTGCATGATAGAGTTTTAGGTGGCATCTGTGGATGGCACGGCAGACTATGTTTACAAACAGTGGTTTCTTGAAGTATTTAGTAATTTAGTAATGTCAATGACAAAATCATGCCGGTGAGTGATGCAGTGGCATCTGAGGGCCCGAAGATCACAGGCATCCAGTACAGGTCTTTGGCCTTGTCCCTTACACACAGAGATTTTTCCAGTTTCTCTGAATCTTTTGATGATGTCATGCACTGTCGATGACTTCAAAGCCTATGCAATTTGACTTTGTGGAACATTTTTAAAAAGAATTCCACAATTTCTTTACACAAGCCTTCACAGGTTGGAGAGCCTCTGGCCATCTTTACTTCTGAGAGACTCGACCTCTCTAAGACATCCCTTTTATGGCCCATTATGTTACACACCTGATGCCAGTTAACTTCATTACTTGCAAAATGTTCTTTCAGCTAATTCTCTTATATATTAATTGCTTTTTCAGCCCTTTTTTGCCTGTGTCCGAACATTTTTGAGACCTTTTGCAGCCAGAATATTTGAAATGAGCTCAAATTGTGGATAAAAATGTAAAATGTCGTCTATGTTCTATTGCAAATAACATATTGGCTTATGTGATCTGAAAGTCACTGCATTTTGATTTTATTCACAATATACACTTTATCCCACAAAATTCGATATTCAGTGGCCCTTGAATGCATAATTATTTGCATGAATCACAGCACTCATTATAAGACGTCTGCATCACTCTCTGGTCACTGCTGATCAAGAGCTGATTACCTCATAGGTTGTGGAGGTGAGATTTGAGTCTTGGAGCCACTTATTTCAATTGTGCACTGTATTTTACCAGAACCTCTGTATAATAATGCTGAGGCTGAACAAAAAAAGAAAAATCTGTTAAGGACATCCCAAGGCTGCAAATGAGTTGTGGAGAGCGGGGTACCATGAGCCAGGGCCCCTCGAGGCTTCGTTGTTTAACTGTTTTCCTGAAGATGGCAGTGTGAGTGTCCCTCTATTGATGAAGGAATAAACCACCTCTTATCCTTCCATTGACTTTTCCTTAAGTTGTGTTTTCATCCAGTTTTCCGAGTTTTGCACCCAAGAGTAACTTTACCACTAAAGTCTCATTTTCGTCTTGTATCATGATAACACATAGCAGCCATTCACTACCCTGTGCTGATAAGAAGCCATATGTATGCCGCAGAATTAGGGCAACCTTGATCTCAACAGGGCTCTGATATCTAGGCCACCCGTGTGAGAAATGGAAATGTTGATGCGGGGCACCTTGAGCCAGCTTTTGTAGGACAGCTTGAGCCTGGCTCATGGTGCCCCACAGTGGTGGACTGAATTCATGATTATGTCAAATTTTGGCAGAAACTAAGCTTATTTTCCAAAGATGGTTATCGCATAAGCAGGAAGAAATGCATCAAGAAGATGTACTTGAGTCTAAATCCATTAAGTGAAATCAGTGTACCTTTTTCCCGCCTTCCTGGCAGAATGGTACGAAGTTTCAAGAGAATCGGTGTTGATAAGTTTGCATGTGAGTAGGACATGAAAAGAAAAGAAAAATACTTGAAACAAATATATGGCAGGCAATTCAGTGGTGTTGGTAAACATATTCACTAACTAGTAGGCTACCTACTACGTCAAGCACATATTGTGTCGAGGTGTTAGACAGTCATAAAAACAAATTGTGGAAATGTAATGTCATGATAGTAATAGGAAATGCAGTGATGTTTTGGAATAAATAGAGCGTTAGTGTGCCAGCTAAGGTCGCGGCGCCATGAGCCACCTGACGGATTTTTTTCCGAATGATATTAAACCAGTTTAGAGCAAGATCCCTGGCTCAACGATTTATCATTAAATAAAGAACGTACTCTAGTGCATTTTGCAATTGATGCGAATCAATAACGCAATACATGAATTGCACAAGGTACAAAAGTTGAAAAGTGGTTCATGGTGCTTGTTATTCGCTTTAAATGCTAATTTCGTAAGAGCATACGCGTTCAAATATTACATTTTAAAGCAAATTTCTGAAATGGAAAACAAAAAATTTTTTGAGAATATTTTAGACTGATATCTACGGAGCCCCCGAGGGGACATAAAAAAAGTAAAAAAGTAGAAAAAAAAACGTAAATTTTTGCAAGATCCTGCAAAACTTTTGTTTTTTTTTTCATTTTAGATTCATGGTCCATTCTTGGCTCCGTTCCTTTCTCCCCGTTGCTTGCTGCCACGCAGTTTTGCGAATGAGGAGGCACTGCGACAGAACAGCTTTTTTTCCGTTATCTACAGCCTATTTCCAGAACGAAGCGCAACTGTTTGAGAACAATATTAGGCTAATTTTGTATGGCAAATATATTGGCCTTCGCCTTCACCTTGCATTCAGAGAGATGTAGCTGCTGCCCTTGTATTCGATAGTATAATTCATTCGGACATTTATTTTCAGCGACATTTTGATATAGGCCTACTTCTAGCGGCCGCTTTGAGCTTTTAAACATAAATTATGACTGCGAACTGCTTTTTAATATTAAACACACAGTACTGCAAAATCTCGAAAAAAAAGTTGTGTTTTAGATCATTTAGTGGATTGATGTCAAGATCCTTATTGTAAGCAAATTCTACACAGAATGACAATAGCTTATCTGCTACAGCGCTCTGCCCCACTATGGAACTGCACTGCAGTAGCAGCAAAGGCGCAGCAGACAGATGCAATAATCTTCTGTTGTGCATACGTTTTGAATGATGATGTTGCGCACGTATACGAGACAAGTCTTCAGTGCCACATATAATTTTTTACGCAGTGTCTACGTGTCCGAAAGTCGGACAGGGTTTTACTATAACTCCGTCTTTTAGATATTAAACGTAAATGTTTTGATCAGAGGGCTCAGTTCTTCAAGATGAATACCAATCAATGTTTCTGTTTAAGCTCTGCTCACTAAAGTGAGTCAACGTTGGCGCGGGACTTCGTGCATTTATGACGAATTCAGCGACTTTCGAACAGAGATTCTAAAATATTCCGTGTCCTAAAGTCATAAAAGTTTTAATTTTTCGAGTATTCCAGCAATTATTAGACGTACAAACTCGGCCATGTTTGTGTTCGACCCTCTCAAAATGCAATTTGGTAGCTATCGACTTTTCTTGGTCTTCTTATTCGTCTGTTTTCTTCCATTGAAGATAGACAACAGTCTTTATTCGGTCTCTCTTTTGAAAATTACTCAGATGGATCGAACAGATTCACGCTTTATTTCCGCACCAGAGATAAAATAGTGCTTGTAGTCAGAGAGCAAATCAATTCCATGACCATTGACATTGCGAGTTAAATATAGCTTGCACTATCAAGACTGTCGGACGCAAAATGCAAAATACTTCATGTCCGGCTGCCAGCAAAAAGTAAAATAGAGCAGATTTATAACGAAATAAAGAATAAAAATATATCACCAACAATCATAACATCCAGTGTGCACTGCAATCAATTTATTTGGGCCGTTTTTTATAAATACAACGAAGTCCGTACAGTGCCTGTCGGACATTAAATGCAGAATAATCCGTGTCCGTCAGACAAAAAAAGAAAGAAAGCGGACGATTAGACTAGATTGATAAAATTGGTTTTTTATTCTTTATTTCTTTAACAACAAACAGAACATCCAATGAACTGTGATTTATTTATTTGCGGGCCATCTTTTTTAGATGTTCTGTTTGTTGGTGATATATTTTTTTATTCTTTATTTCGTTATAAATCTGTTCTTATATCAATACTTTTACATGGAGTATTTTGCATTTCGCGTCCGACCGTCTTGATTATGAATTAAATATAGCTTTCACTATCAAGACTGTCGGACGCGAAATGCAAAATACTCTATGTCCAGCTGCCAGAAAAAATTAAATGGGCCTTCATTATGTGGAGGAAATCTCGGAGACAAAGGAGTGGTTGCCGACGGACATGTCTCCAGTTTGCAAATTCTGCTGTGAGTGTGGAACACGACTTCGGAGATCCGCTACTCCATACAGGAGGAATTAAAAATCGGGACAATTGTTGGCAATATCGCCAAAGATCTGGGGATTGACAGAGGAACACTCTTTGCTCGGAAACTCAGCATCGTAGCGGGAGCAAAGCAGGACCTTTTCCAGGTAAATGAGAGAGACGGTGCTTTGTTTGTGCACCAGAGAATAGACAGAGGGGAGCTTTGCGGTAAAAGCACTCCGTGTCATGTGAATCTCAAAACTGTGATAAAAAATCCACTAGAGATGCACACCGTTATAGTGGAGATAGTGGATGTGAACGACCATTCTCCCAGTTTCCCCAGTAAAGAGAATCGGCTGGAAATCTCCGAGTCTGCTCTGCCTGCAGCGCGTTTTCTCCAGGAGGGCGCGCACGACACAGATGTTGGTCAGAATGCGCTGCGTTTTTATAAACTGAGTTTGGATGATAACTTTCAGTTGGAAATGGAGGAACTAAGTGACGATAACAAAGTACCTGTTCTGGTCCTTCATAAACCTCTCGACAGAGAGCATCAAGCATTGCATAATTTTATTATTACTGCAGTAGATGGCGGAAAATCGCTGAGATCAGGTGAACTTAATGTCACGGTGACGGTTTTAGACGTGAACGATAACGCGCTTGTATTTACTCGGCAGATATATACAGCAAGTCTTCTGGAAGATACGCAGCCAGGTACTCTCTTAATTACTGTCAATGCGACTGATCGCGACAAGAGTCGAAATGGAGAAGTTCTCTGGACAATTCAGAAGTAAGGCGTCGGTACTGTTTGATCTTGACTCTAAAACAGGAGAAATTAAAGTGAAAGGTCTTGTTGATTTTGAGGAAAATCAGTCTTGGGAAATTAAAATACAAGCTTCAGATAAAGGGACAGTTCCACTATCCACTCACTGTAATGTTTTCCTAAAAGTTGAGGATGTGAACGACAATCAACCAGAAATTGAGGTCACGTCTCTGTCCGGGAATATTCGCGAGGATGCGCCTCCTGGTACCATGGTCGCGCTGATGGGCGTGACCGACCTGGACTCCGGAGTGAATGGAGAGGTAGTCTGTACTTTAGCTGAAAACCTGCCGTTTGATCTGAAACCTTCATCTGAAGGGAACTTCTATTCATGAGTGACCAAGAGCCCCTTAGACAGAGAGTCTATGTCTCAGTATGACATCACTATCACTGCAAAGGATCTGGGGAACCCCTTTTTATCCTCCAGAAAAACCATACGAGTGGAGATCTCCGATATTAATGATAACAGTCCTGTATTCTCTGAAAGCCCGTACACCTTGTAGTCAGTGGAGAATAACGAGCCTGGAGCCTCCATGTTCACTGAGAAAATGCCCTGGTTTCCTATTCACTTGGGCACATGAGCGCAGGACATAGTGTGGCATGTTTTTTAAATATTAATCCAGAAAATGGAAACATTAACGCATGAAAAAGTTTTGATTTTGAGACTCTGAAAACCTTCCAGTTTCACGTGGGCGCTAAAGACTCTGGAACACCATCACTAAGCAGCAACGTCACAGTGAATGTCTTCATTCTGGATCAAAACGACAACGCTCCAGTGATCTTGTCTCCGCTCAGCACTAACGGTTTGGCTGGAGGAGTGGAGGAGATTCCCCGCAATGTGAACACAGATCACTCTGTGGCTAAGGTGCGGGCCTATGACGCTGATGTAGGATACAACGCCTGGCTGTCCTTCTCACTGCAGCACGCTACAGATGCCAGTCTGTTTGGTTTGGAGCGCTATACAGGGCAGATCAGGATGCTTCGCTCATTCACAGATTCGGATGAGACGGAGCATAAACTGGTCATAGTGGTAAAAGACAATGGGAACGTTTCACTGTCAGCTACAGTGACTGTGAGCATAAAGGTCGTGGAGCCCAAAGAGGCGTTTGCAGCCTCTGATGTTAAAAGTGCGGTGCAGAGTGAGGATGAGAGCAGTGTGACTTTTTATCTGATCATCACACTCAGCTCTGTTTCAGCGCTTTTCCTGCTCAGCATTATGGGATTGATTATGATGCAGTGCTCCAAACCTCCTGACTATTCCTCCAAATATTCCCGGGACTCCAATTAAACAGACGCCAGCAGGAACGGGACACTGTGTCACAGCATCCAGTACCGATCCGGAGACAAGCGCTACATGGTAGGCCCAGAATGAGTATCAGTTCTGCCATTGTTCCTGGCAGGAATGGCAACACTCTAGTGGTATCAGATCACAGAAAGCGAACTTCAGGAGAGGTAGGGCATCTTTTTGAGCTATTCAATTTTTTGGATATTAATGAAATTTTGCATTGAACACTGTGGTGTCAGTTATGTAGAATTCTGATCCCTTGTCTCTTGCATATTTTGTCGGCACATTTCTTCTAGCTTAAATGTTTGTCGACTGTGGGTTTAATCTGAAAATGTTCAGTTCAACTACTTCATTTCCGTACTATGTTTTCTTCCTGCTGTCCTTGGTCCTGAACCCAGTTTCATCTTGCAATGCTCCTATTTAGTTAAACAAGTATAATGAATTTTAGAATGCATAATTTAAAAATTGCTATTTTAGCAAGCTGCATTTTCTCAATTCCATTTACTCTGAATATTCATTCATGAGGATTTCAAAGAATTGTGATTTTTATAATCTCTTAGCCAGACACTCTTTTTAGACAAGATTTATCTTTGCCATATTAGTATTTTTATATTTCTTTATACAGCAGTTGGATGAGACTGCATTTATATTTATCTTGACTGCCCTATTTCATGGGAAACTTGGATAAAAAAACAATTTAATGTCATCTCACTTTGTCCATTTACATGCTCTTTTAAGTGGCGGTATGGTTATGGCTCGATTAGGATAATTTGACTAGTGTCCTCATTCCATTATACATACACGGTTGAAGAATCGGTTTATTGACCAAAGCATATCTGTTTCCGCTATGATAGCAGGCAATATCAGTTTGTTTGTCAAAAAAAGGAAAGTCCAAGGCACTCTTCTTTAATTATAAAAAAAGCCTTTATTTTAAATGGCTACTTCATCTGAGGCCGAAACACGTGGGCTGTAACCCACTTTGTTTTAATATCTCTATATGAAGTAGCCATTTAAAATAAAGGCTTTTTTTATATTTAAAGAAGAGTGCCTTGGACTTTCCTTTTTTTGATGCCCTTTGTTCCGCACCAAAGAGCACCTTCGCTACATCATTTGGATTAACCTTCTGAGCACACTGGACCTTCTCTTTTTTTGAAATCAGTTTGTTTGTGTTGGAAATTTTTCTGGTTGACTTGGTACGTCACAGACCAAACATTCACCAAGCAAGTTAGCAGGCGGAAAACTGGTAGCATGTCGAGTGGCGAGGACGTGGACAACTTTACAGTTCTGAATGTAGCATACGTGCTGTATGCTATGTTTTTCACACAGTTGAGATGCATGCTATGCCCGGTGATTATGGCGTTAGCCGAAGGTGGGCAGCAATGACATGTGCTCCTGGAGGGCTCCGACAGCCCGGCCTCCGCTATGCTCCACTTTGTGCCCTCTCGACTACCCCAGGGTAAATTTCCCAAAAACGCAGTTAAGTGAGCGACCTCCATAATTTGTCCATTCACAAATTATGCAGATTAATGGGAGAAGTTATGAGCCCCAACGACGTGACTATCCAAGCATCAATACCATGGCAGATCAGGATTGCTACTCTTCTGTACAAACTTGCTAGTTGTGTAGAGTACAGGGTTGTTGCAAATCAGTTTGGTGTTTCAAGTCCACAACCTTCCAGGTCAAAGCCCTGCATGATGAGCTGTGGAGTAAGCGCAGAGCGTGTTGTCCAGTTTGGATCGGTTGAAGCGTATACATGGAGGAGGGATTTGACTTGTCACGATATTATCTGGGTATGTTTATCCAACTTTGAGAAATTTGATTGAGTACGATTCCTGTTGGTCTCACATGTTTACATGTATTTTAAAAGTCAGATTTTTAGTTGGACTAACACAATAAATTGTTTTTTTTTTTTTCTTTCTAACATCATGCAAATGCACTCACTGATCTGTTTGCACTTGCTGTACACTGGAAACACAGACAGTGTGGTGCCTGGAAATGTTTTGTTTGAACCGAATTCCACGCAATGTGGATTTAAAGTGTACCTCAATGTTGTTGTTGTTGTTGTTGTTTAGATACACTTCTTCCGGGCAACTTAGCTTATAGTATTAATACACGAGTCTACCCTGCAAGTTGGCGTCAGAACACAGGAGAACTTCAGGAGAAATAAGAAACGTATTCACCTCTCATTATCTTTTTAATGCATATCCATTTTAAGTACTGTATTTTAATCAAACGTGAACTCAAGTAGTCGGTTTCACAGACTGGTTAATCAGACGTAAACCTGGAATAAAGTGAGTTTTATATTGGTAATTTGCTTTAAAATTCATTTTGTCTAGGACTTCCAGTGCTTTTGTGTAACTGACCTATAAACATTCATAGAAACTGCTCCAAGATCAAACGGTGTCAGTTCGCTGCTCTCCCATTTTTTTTAAATCGAAAATGCGCCCGTATTTCATTTCATGAAGATGATTCCCTTGAGCAATGCCCAAAGACTGAACGAAAATGGCGTGAGCTGCCCATTTTTCTCGGAGGACTCCCTCATTTTTCCCACTGGAGTTATACACACTGCACGCAGGCAACAGAAATATGGAGCTCTTATGTAATGGACCCGAAGTATTTCGAGCTGGAGAGACGCAGGTGGAACTCGAAGTTGTAGTTCTAAAGAATCCACTTCTGACAACAAAGTCTGTTGCAAAATGTTTTGCGGATTTTTTTTCGCCCTCCTTTTTCTGGTTATTATCGAGAAAAAAATAAGTAAATAGCACTTGCGTACTGTTGCTGTCTGTTAAACGGCAAAAGCTTTCCACAGACCGCGGAAGTCAATTAATTCGATAATAACATTATGTGAAGAACCACACTCTCAGCATTTCTTCGACTGAAATTTTTCCTGACTCTCTTTACGCACGGGGGCGGTGTTGCCAAAGTTATCGTTGTAAAACCCAGAGTACATGTATACCTCCCTCCTTTGAGAGCTCCTCCTTTGAGTCACGTTATAAGAGTCGCTGGTCTTATGAAAAAGGAGGGCAAGAGAACCGAAGAAAATTCGCAAGTGAATTCTGTCCAAGGGATACATGGCTAATTGTGTCTCCTTTTCCGAAGAAAGATGTAGATATTTGTTTCCCCATTTCCTGAAAATATTTCGGCTCGAATAACTGGGGGGCCTTCATCATGTGGATCAAATCTCGGAAACAACGGAGTGGTTGTCGTCAGACATGTCTCCTTTTTTCGATTCTCTTGTTGATATCGAAAACGACCACGGCGCAGATCCGCTACTCCATACAGGAGGAATTAAAAATGGGGTCTATCGTCGGAAATATCGCTAAAAATCTGGGGATTGACAGAGGAACACTCTCTGAACGAAGTCTCCGCATTGTGACGGGAGCAAAGCAAGACCTTTTCCAGGTAAATGAGAGAGACGGTGCTTTGTTCGTGAATCAGAGGATAGACCGAGAGGAGCTTTGCGGTAAAAGCGTTCCGTGTCATGTGAATCTCAAAGCTGTGATAGAAAATCCGCTAGAGATGCACACCGTTACAGTGGAGATAGTGGATGTTAATGACCATTCTCCCAGCTTTCCGGAACAGGAATATCACTTGGAAATACCCGAGTCGACAGTAACCGGGGCTCGCTTTGAGCTGGAGGGGGCAAGCGATCCGGATGTTGGAACAAATACTGTACGGCAATATAAGCTTAGTCAAAATGATAAATTTCAATTAGAGATCGAGGACATTGGCAACAATGGCAAAACACCTTTTTTGCTTTTGAGAAATCCCTTGGATAGAGAGCAAATCCCACAGTATAACTTGCTGCTAACTGCAGTCGATGGCGGTGTCCCGTCGAGGTCTGGGTCGCTGAATATTACAGTGATTGTTTTGGACATCAATGACCATGCTCCTGTGTGTAATGAGCAAAAATATTCTGTGACTGTGAAAGAAAATGTGGCTGCGGGCACGTTTCTGTTGCGGGTTAATGCCACAGATTTGGATGAGGGAGTGAACGGCGCTGTGGAATACTCATTTCGCATCAAACACAACAGCAAGTATGCCGAGATGTTTTATTTAGACAAAACTACAGGGGAAATTAAAATAACCGGGCCCCTAGATTTCGAAGAGGTACAAAACTATGATCTTAAAATTCAAGCATCAGACAAAGGTTCAATTCCACTGTCAACGCAATGTAAAGTTTTTGTGAAAATTGAAGATGTTAACGATAACAAACCAGAAATTGACGTCACCTCTTTGTCCAGCCAGATTCGCGAGGATGCGCGTCCTGGCACTGTGATCGCGCTGATGGGCGTGACCGATTTGGACTCAGGTGTGAACGGACAGGTTGTCTGTAGTTTAACTGAGGACCAGCCATTTGATCTGAAACCTTCATCTGAAGGGAATTTCTATTCATTAGTTACCAAGAGCCCCTTAGACAGAGAGTCCGTGTCTCAGTATGACATCACCATCACCGCAAAGGATCTGGGGAACCCCTCTTTATCCTCCACAAAAACCATACGAGTGGAGATCTCCGATATCAATGATAACAGTCCTGTATTCTCTGAAAGCCCCTACACCTTGTACTTGGTGGAGAATAACAAGCCTGGAGCCTCCATGTTCACCGTCAGCGCGTCTGATGCAGACGAGGGAAAAAACGCCCTGGTTTCCTATTCACTTGGGCACGTGAGTGCAGGACACAGTGGGGCATCTGTCTTAAATATTAATCCAGAAAACGGCAATATTTATGCACTAAAAAGTTTTGATTTTGAGACTCTGAAAACATTGCAATTTCACGTGGTCGCTAAAGACTCTGGAACACCGTCACTAAGCAGCAACGTCACAGTGAATGTCTTCATTCTGGATCAGAACGATAACGCTCCAGTGATCTTGTCTCCGCTCAGCACTAATGGTTCAGCTGAAGGTGTGGAGGAGATTCCCCGCAATGTGAACACAGGTCACTCTGTGGCTAAAGTGCGGGCCTATGACGCTGATGTTGGATACAACGCCTGGCTGTCCTTCTCACTGCAGCACGCTACAGACAACAGTCTGTTTAGTTTGGAGCGCTATACAGGGCAGATCAGGATGCTTCGCTCATTCACAGAAACAGATGAGACGGAGCACAAACTGGTCATTGTAGTAAAAGACAATGGGAATGTTTCACTGTCAGCTACAGTGACTGTAATCATAAAGGCCGTGGAGCACAAAGAGGCGTTTGCAGCTTCTGATGACAAAAGTGCGGTGCAGAGCGAGGAAGAGAGCAGTGTGACTTTTTATCTGATCATCACACTCAGCTCCGTTTCAGCGCTTTTCCTGCTTAGCATTATGGGATTGATCATGATTCAGTGCTCCAAACCTCCTGACTATACCTCCAAATATTCCCGGGACTCCAATTACATAGACACCAGTGGGAACGGGACACTATGTCACAGCATCCAGTACCGTTCCGGAGACAAGCGCTACATGCTAGTTGGGCCCAGAATGAGTATCGGTTCTGCTATTGTTCCGGGCAGCAATGCCAACACTCTAGTGATACCAGATCACAGGAAGAGAACTTCAGGAGAGGTAGGATGATATACTGAGTTGTCTTCAGTCGTCCAAATTACTTTTCCTTTGTTTTTCAAGCTTTGAATATCTTCCTGTCTCATTATTCTGTGAAGGAATCTTCTTTGTCTATGTCTATACCATCTTCTGTCTGCATATATTGGTTGCATAAGTTTTTCCAGTGTTTTCTCATTTCTTTAAGTTATATATTTCCAGTTGTCCTTCTTTCAATCGGTGAAGGGGTTTGGCATCTTTGTCAATACTTGATCCATGTAGGATCACATCAGGGGTAGAAAGCCACTATAACGCCATTCTGAAAAACCCATGTAAATGCATGTGAATTTGATTACTTTCTAAAACTGCATTTTAAACAACGGTATTAACAAACGGCTGGCTTCATTAACTCTTTATACTGTCTTCACGCGGACTAAACTTGGCGTTGAACGGATAATTAAAAAAAAAAAAAAAAAAAAAAATCTCAGCCTAGGCGTAATCCGCATCTGTGCAGCGAAAGCTTTAGCCCTTTAAACACTTGACAGATGTTCGGAAGTTTGTGTTGGAGATTTGTTTAAGGTATTACTCTTCCTTACTGTAACATTTGAAGTGAAAAGACACAAATAGAGAGTTTTTAGCCGACAAAACCCAAAACCAGTGAAGTTGGTACGTGATGTAAATTGTAGATAAAACAGAATACAATGATTTGCAAATCGTTTTCAACTTATATTCAATTGAAAACACTGCAAAGACAAGATGTTTAATGTTCAAACTGAAAAACTTTTTTTTTTTTTTTTTTTTTGCAAATAATCATTAACTTAGAATTTAAAGGCAGCAACACATTGCAAAAAAGTTGGCACAGGGGCCTTTTTACCACTGTGTTACATCGCCTTTTAACGACACTCAGTAAACGTTTGGGAACTGAGGAGACCAATTTTTGAAGCTTTTCAGGTGGAACTCTTTCCCATTCTTGCTTGATGTACAGCTTAAGTTGTTCAACAGTCCGGGGTCTCCATTGTCATATTTTACGCTTCATAATGCGCCACACATTTTCAATGGGAGACAGGTCTGGACTACAGGCAGGCCAGTCTAGTACCCGCACTCTTTTACCACGGAGCCATGCTGTTGTAACACGTGCAGAATGTGGCTTGGCATTGTCTTGCTGAAATAAGCAGAGTTGCTTGGATGGCAACATATGTTGCTCCAAAACCTGTATGTACCTTTCAGCATTAATGGTGCCTTCACATATGTGTAAGTTGCCCATGCCTTGGGCACTAATACTCCCCCATACCATCACAGATGCTGGCTTTTGAACTTTGCGCCTATAACAGTCCGGATGGTTCTTTTCCTCTTTGGTCCGGAGGACACAATGTTCACAGTTTCAAAAAACAATTTGAAATGTGGACTCGTCAGACCACAGAACACTTTTTCACTTTGCAACAGTCCATCTTAGATGAGCTTGGGCCTTGCGAAGCCGGCGGTGTTTCTGGGTGCTGTTGATGAATGGCTTTCGCTTTGTATTGTAGAGTTTTAACTTGCAGTTGCAGATGTAGCGACGAACTGTAGTTACTGACAGTAGTCTTCTGAAGTGTTCCTGAGCCCATGTGGTGATGTCCTTTACACACTGATGACGGTTTTTGATGCAGTACCGCCTTAGGGATCGAAGGTCATGGGCATTCAATGTTGGTTTTCGGCCTTGTCGCTTACGCGCAGTGATTTCTCCAGATTCTCTGAACCTTTTGACGATATTCAGGACCGCAGATGATGAAATCCCTACATTTCTTGCAATAGCTCATTGAGGAATGTTGTTTATAAACTGTTCGACAATCAGCTCACGCATTTGTTCACTAAGTGGTGACCCTCGCCCCATCCTTGTTTGTGAATGACTGAGCATTTCAGGGAAGCTGCTTTTACACCCAATCATGGCACCCATCTGTTCCCAATTAGCCTGTTCACCTGTGGGATGTTCCAAATATGTGTTTGATGAGCATTCCTCAACTCTCTGCCATTTTTGCCACTTGTGCCAGCTTTTTTGAAACATGTTGCAGGCATCAAATTCCAAATGAGCTAATATTTGCAAAAATTTACAAAGTTTACCCGTTCGAACATTAAGTAACTTGTCTTTGCAGTGTATTCAATTGAATATAGGTTGAAAAGGATTTGCATATCATTGTATTCTGTTTTTATTTACGATTTACACAACGTGCCAACTTCACTGGTTTTGGGTTTTGTATTTCTAAGCTACATTCCTCGTAGCCATAATAAATTATCAAACAAAGTCATCACATGATATTACGCATCAGCCTCTTCTCCAATTAGTTCAATTACAAACTCATAGCAATTAATTAATACGAGTATACATAAGGCCATCATTCTACCATGCCCTCAAAATCTAAAACCAAAATGCCAGTCCTGCATTTATTTGCACTCTTCCGTGATTGGGAACGACTAAGAGGAGCGCGCCGAGCTCGAAGACAACCACGCACATATCGGCTTCGTTTGGACATCCTGGGACTAACAAACATCGAGTGCATCCAGCGCTTTCGTCTGGACCGTGCATAAGGCAATCGTCTATCTTTGCCGACTTCTGGGTGAACAGTATCCAGCCGCAGCAATTATCCACAAAACATACCCGTGGTCATCAACGTCAGAACTGTGCGGTCGCTCCTAGCATCTGGGTCGTTCCAGGCAGTGGCTGGTGATGTCATGCACATATCACAGTCGTCTGTGTCAAGGTGTCTGACACAGTTTGTTGACGCTCCATGTTCTTCTCCATGCACTTCCACTGCAGAAAGAGTGGATGCCATCACCTGCTCCAGTGCAGTGAAATGCATAGGGGATGATGGTTGCCCACCACCTGTTGCATGTACACTTCTCCGGTGTGCAGAGAGCCTGGCTTTTACAGCGCCCCGCAGATCTCTCCATTAATGCTTTAAATCGGGGATACTGCGCTTACATCTCCCCACCGAAGCCACATCCAGAACGATTCGCAGCTTAATTCCTCAGATCAGCCTTCAGTGCTCGCTTTCCATACAACACCAACATCGGTGAAATTTGGTTTTCGGCTATGGCTCGACGTCGCCATCATTGTCTTTATGTTCTATTAACAAATGCGACTGCCCTATATGTTTGTGATAATTAAAAAAGTTGTGATATTCTCTCGAGTGAGGAGATTGATTTTCTAATTGAGGATATCTGTATTAACTAACTTGTGTCTTTGTAATTTTTTTTAACCATTAATATTACTGTGTATTTTAATATGTGAATAAAGATATTATTAAATAGGCTACTCTAGATTGAGCCCTACCCTGGCCAATACCAAAGCACTACCCATTTGTTAATTAATTGTAGCCAATAATGAATAGCCGACATGGGAAGAATTATTATCATAAATGGGATAATTGATTATAATAAAGTATTAGGCACAAGTTCAAGTGAATGCGTCGCTCAAATCAAATGGGACATGATAGACTACGGATATGGAATTGCGTCATTGCTGAGGCGGTTTCGGGGCGGGAGAATGACGGCGTGCGGGGTAAGAATCCTTGTTAAAGCGTTTCCATATCTTTTAGTTGCAAACCTGACATCGGAGTAGTTTGAGATTTCAAGTGCGCAATTTCTAAATGAGATCATATAAAATGTCTTTGATTGTCATTTGAGTGTGACTAGATTGTTCCCTTACTCTTCTTCCTTGTCTTCCACGGAACAAACAGGCTGGTGTAGGAGGGGCACATCTCAATGATCTGATTGCGCTGGTTGAGAAGCGCTAAATTCTTTACTTTTTATTTCATTATCGCGGCAATTTCTTTGTTTGCATAGCTTTAATGCCATGGTGGCTAGAGTAAGAAATCAAAAAGATGTCTGCATGAGTTTTGGCACAGACATACATAGGCCTACTGTTACAGCGCCATATTGTCGGCCTATACTGATAAAACCTTGTATCTGAAAAATGACAAACTTCACAGGAAAATAAAAAAATATATAAAATTTAATAATAATAATAATAATACAATGATATAAATGATAAATGTAGTTTAAAATAAAAAAAATGTTTAATTTTGCATGTAGGAATAGTGGACATACGAGTTTTTGTTTCTTATCAATTTGGAGATAAGAGGTTTTATCAGCAGACTGACTATTCAAATTTAAAGTCTGGTTTGCGTTTTCCATAGACAAAACTGCATTTTCATGGTTCATGGCTTTTTTCCATCTTTTCCTGATATACAGAATCAAACATCTTGGTACAGAATCTGCCTCTCTTTTGCATTAGTCACTCCTCTTTCGTAAGGCCGCCTACATTCTGAAGTTAATCGCTGTGGGCGTGATCGAAGCGCGTAGGGGAGAATACACGTAACTCAAAAGCCCTGAACTCGAATCGCGTAAAAAAGGACTTACGCGCACATGGGAGAATAGACCCCAGTGAATATTCGGATGAAATTCCCACATCGGTGTTTTTGATCACAATCCGGTATTTTTTTCTATTTTTTATTTTCAACAAATTAAGGTATTGTCTCAATATTTATTCTCTCACATAACAGGTCAGGACTAATAATTCTTTAAAACAGATGTTACGTCCACCCCAATTCTGTTTTACGGAATTTACCCCATGACTTCATCGCTGTTAGATCGCATGAGAAACCGTGTCTTCAGTTGCCTATTGCGATAATTGGAAAACGCGTCAATAAAGAAAAATAATTGAGAACTAGCCAGGACTATCCTAATTGTCATACAGGGACGTGTCTGTGCCACCCTAGTTCCCGGTTCTAGCTACGCCACTGACAAGAGGTGCCTATCCCTGCATTAGATCATCGTTCTGCGTAACAATATTTCGAGCAATACTTGAGACACGCAACCTTACTCCTTGCCGAACACTTAACTTCCATCGGTGCGCACGGGGGCGGTGTTGCCAAAGTATTCGCTGTAAGCCCGGAATATTTTAATACCTCCCTCCTTTGTGAGCCGCGCATTCAGTGTGCTTCAACATTAGAATCGTCAGTCTTCATGGAGGCAAGGGGGGTAGACGGGTTCGCGAGCAGAATTCAATGCTGTCGATAAATGGTTAGAAGCATCTCTTTCTGAAAGGACGAACTGTCATTTTTTCCACATTCACTGAGGATAATTCCGTGCTAATAAGTTAACCTTCATCATGTGGATTGAGTATTGGAAAGGAAGGAGTGGTTGTCGACGGACATACCTCCATTTTGTCATTCTCCTATTTCTGGGGTGCACGAACTCTGCTCAGATCCGCTACTCTATACAGGAGGAATTAAAAATCGGGACTACTGTTGGGAATATCGCTAAAGACCTGGGGATTGACAGAGGAACACTTTCTGACCGGAATCTCCGCGTCTTGACTGGAGCAAAACAGGATCTTTTCAAGGTAAATGAGAGAGACGGCGCTTTGTTTGTGAATCAGAGAATAGACCGAGAGGAGCTTTGCGGTAAAAGCGCTCCGTGTCATGTGAATCTCAAAGCTGTAATTGAAAATCCGCTTGAGATGCACACAGTTACAGTGGAGATAGTGGATGTGAATGACCATTCTCCCAGCTTTCCGGAGCGAGAATATCGCTTGGAAATACCGGAGTCAACGACGAGAGGGGCGCGCTTCCAAATTGAGGGCGCGCACGATCCAGATAGAGGAGTAAATGAATTGCGTCAGTATAAACTCAGTCAGAACGATTATTTTCGTTTGGAGGTTGATGATTTAAGCGGTGACAGTAAAATTCCTTTTTTACTTTTGCAAAAACAATTAGATAGAGAGGTTACTCCACGGTTTTGTGTCATTTTAACTGCAATTGATGGAGGAAATCCGCCGAAATCTAGTTCTTTAAACGTGTCGGTTATTGTTTTGGATGCAAATGACAACGCGCCCGTTTGTGGTCAGCAGAAATACAGTGTATCGGTGAAGGAAAACGCTTCGCCGGGCACGTCTCTGTTGCGCGTTGATGCTTTAGATTTGGATGAAGGTGCAAACGGCGATGTAGAATATTCTTTTTGGAGTAAAACGAAAGGTAAGATCTCAGATATTTTTGAGATAAATAATAAAAATGGAGAGATAAAAGTAAAAGGACCCATTGATTTTGAAGAAAATGACCGGTTTGAGCTCCGCGTGCAAGTGACAGACAAGGGAACATTGCCGCTGACAACACACTGTATTGTGTTTATGAAAGTTGAGGACGTAAATGACAACAAACCGGAGATTGACGTCACCTCTTTGTCCAGTCGGATTCGTGAAAATGCGCCTCCAGGTACTGTGGTCGCGCTGATGGGCGTGACCGACCTGGATTCAGGAGTGAACGGACAGGTAGTCTGTAGTTTAGCTGAAGACCTGCCGTTTGATCTGACACCATCATCTGAAGGGAACTTCTATTCATTAGTGACCAAGAGCCCCTTAGACAGAGAGTCTGTGTCTAAGTATGACATCACCATCACCGCAAAGGATCTGGGGAACCCCTCTTTATCTTCCACTAAAACAATACGAGTGGAGATCTCAGATATTAATGATAACAGTCCTGTATTCTCTGAAAGCCCGTACACTTTGTACTTGGTGGAGAATAACGAGCCTGGAGCCTCCATGTTTACTGTCAGCGCATCTGATGCAGACGAGGGAGAAAACGCCCTGGTGTCCTATTCACTTGGGCACGTGAGTGCAGGACACAGTGTGGCACCTTTCTTAAATATTAATCCAGAAAATGGAAACATTTATGCCCTAAAAAGTTTTGATTTTGAGACTCTGAAAACCTTCCAGTTCCATGTGGTCGCTAAAGACTCCGGAACACCATCACTAAGCAGCAACGTCACAGTGAATGTCTTTATTGTGGATCAAAATGACAACGCTCCAGTGATCTTGTCTCCGCTCAGCGCAAACGGTTCGGCTGAAGGTGTGGAGGAGATTCCTCGGAATGTGAACGCAGGTCACTCTGTGGCTAAAGTGCGGGCCTATGACGCTGATGTAGGATACAACGCCTGGCTGTCCTTCTCACTGCAGCACGCTACAGATGCCAGTCTGTTTGGTTTGGAGCGCTATACAGGGCAGATCAGGATGCTACGCCCATTCACAGGTACAGATGAGACGGAGCACAAACTGGTCATAGTGGTAAAAGACAATGGGAACGTTTCACTGTCAGCTACAGTGACTATGAGCATAAAGGCCGTGGAGCCCAAAGAGGCGTTTGCAGCTTCTGATGCTAAAAGCGCGGTGCAGAGTGAGGATGAGAGCAGTGTGACTTTTTATCTGATCATCACACTCAGCTCCGTTTCAGCGCTTTTCCTGCTCAGCATTATGGGATTGATCGTGATGCAGTGCTCCAAACCTCCTGACTATTCCTCCAAATATTTGCGGGACTCCAATTACGCAGATGCCAGTGGGAACGGGACACTGTGTCACAGCATCCAGTACCGATCCGGAGACAAGCGCTACATGCTAGTTGGGCCCAGAATGAGTATCGGTTCTGCTATTGTTCCAGGCAGCAATGCCAACACCCTTGTCGTACCAGATCACAGGAAAAGAACTTCGGGAGAGGTAGGGTGACATACTTAAATATTTCTTTCCATCGTGTGCCGGTATGTGGTTTGCATTGAAGTCACTTTGATATTGCATTATCTTTGATTTAGGCAGGTCATTTTTTGGTTTTGTGCAAGATCTTGTCTCTTGGACAAATATTTGTTTCCTTTTACTTTGTTTCACAACACGGTATCACCACAACTCCCTATATCGTGAAGCTCTCACCATCTATATAACCGAAAAGGAGCCTCGTAGTGGCTTTATCTGATGACATTGCTAAACGCTCTTGTTTTGGATCTCAAACAGCTTGATTACTTTTTGGCACCAAACTACTTGCTTAAGTTTTGGGTTTGGATCAAGGTTAGGATTTGGGATAGAAAGAATTTGGACATCTTATTATCTAGCAAGTGTGGTAATGCACGGGTTAGTGTTATCATCTTCTCATCCCTGGCTCATACCAAGAGTTTGAGCCCAATAGTCATCATTCTTTTCTCATTTGCACCATTATCATCAAATGCTAACGGTGCCAGTATTATACTTGAGTATATGGGGATGCTTATTGTATGATTGAAAAAAATATAGGTCCATAGGACTTTGGCAAAGGTGATGCATTTTATTTCAATCGAGGTTGAAGTTGGGTCTTGATCTCAGAATTTATCACAAATTTAACTTCGTAAATTCGTGATGTGGTTAATGTGATTATGAAAAATAATTGGGAGTGGAGCCGTTTTAAGGGGGAGCTATTTTGTACGACATAAATGATGTCATCCAATATCGCAACCGAGATGCATTCTTATTTCCGTGCCAGTTCGACACTTGTGGTCTAAATATCAGCACTTCGGGAAATGACAAAAAGGCTAGTATCACCCCAAATTTTTTTAGAATGCAGCTGCAGTCACGTTAACAAAGTTAAATGTTTGCTGTAAACCAAACAAATTGTGGAAGGAAATGGCGAGACTTGTCCGCCAAATCAAAAGTTGTGCTTGATTGAGAAAACAATTATGCATATTACTTATCACGCTTCATTCAACTCGGGAGAGAGAGAGAAAAAAATCCAAATACGGTCAGAAAAAAGGCGAATGAAGGGAGCCCGCTTCGTGGTTACAAAGGGGGAGGATTTAATCTTTCTTTGGGTGGATAGAGGGTACCGCTCCAATGTTATGCTTTTTGTACCATAGTCGACGTCCGTTTTGCTGGAGTTGTGCGCTAGCTTGAAGTTCCAGCATTCGGCCTCGTACTGAAATTAGTCACTGGCGCTGAAGGCTGAATCGGAATGTGATGCGAATGTCCTTTTTATAAGGGCATTTTCTGGTGATAATAACAATATTGCTCTCGACAAAAAAGTACTGTTTTCCCTATGATTTGTATGGCTATTAAAGTTGATTATTATTTTCATTAAGATTATTTGGAATAGAAAGTATTTCCCATAGCCGAAACGCTCTACCCTTCCATTGGCGCGCGCGGGGGCGATGTTGCCAAAGTAATTGGTGTAAAACCCAGAGTACATACACCTCACTCCTTTCAGAGCAGCTCGTACGGCGAGGCTCGCTGAAATCTCTCGTCTTCGTGGGAACAGAGGGCACAAGAACCAACGTAAATTCGGCAGCAGAATTCAATGGGAGGGATAAATGATTAGTTGTCTCCCCATCCTCGAAAACGAATTTATAGATTCTAGTTTGTTGGTATTATTTGTGGTGTTACAATTTGCAGGCCTTCGTTATGTGGATCGAATGTCGGATAAAAAGGAGTGATTGTCGGCGGACATACCTCCATTTTGCGATTCTTCTGTTACTGTGGAATGCGACCTCGGCTCAGATCCGGTACTCCATAGAAGAGGAATTAAAAATTGGGACTATTGTTGGGAATATCGCGAAAGATCTGGGGATTGACAGAGGAACACTCTCTGACCGGAATCTCCGCATCGTGACGGGAGCAAAGCATGATCTTTTCCAGGTAAATAAGAGAGACGGCGCTTTGTTTGTGCATCAGAGAATAGACAGAGAGGAGCTTTGCGGTAAAAGCGCTCCGTGTCATGTGAACCTGAAAGCCGTGATAGAAAATCCGCTTGAGATGCACACCGTTACAGTGGAGATAGTGGATGTGAATGACCATTCTCCCAGCTTTCCGGAGCGAGAATATCGCCTGGAAATACCAGAGTCCACGCAAACAGGGGCGCGCTTTCAGATTGAGGGCGCGCACGATCCAGATACTGGAGTAAATGAATTGCGTCTGTATAAACTCAGTCAGAACGATTATTTTGGTTTGGAAGTTGAGGATTTAAGAAGAGAGGGCAAATTCCCTGTTTTAATTCTGCAAAAGCAAATTGATAGAGAGGCGACCCCGCAATTCAGTATGTTTTTAACTGCAAGTGATGGAGGAAGTCCTCAGAAATCTGGGTCTTTAAACGTGTCGGTTATTGTTTTAGATGCTAATGACAACGCGCCCGTATGTAGTCAGCTGAAATATACTGTATCGGTGAAGGAAAACATTTCCGCGGGCACGTCTTTGCTGCATGTTATTGCAGTAGATTTGGATGAAGGTGCAAACGGTGAAGTAGAATATTCGTTTCTTAGTAATATGAGAAGTAAGATCTCCGAGCTTTTTGAGATAAATGATAGAACTGGTGAGATAAAAGTAAAGGGACCCATTGATTTTGAAGAAAATGACCAATATGACCTAACCATACAAGTAACAGACAAGGGACCATTGCCACTGACAACTCACTGTAAAGTTTTGGTGAGAGCTGAAGACGTGAATGACAACCAACCAGAAATTGACATAACTTCTCTATCCAGTAAAATTCGCGAGAACGCACCGTCTGGTACCGTGGTCGCGCTAATGGGCGTGACTGATCAAGACTCAGGAGTGAACGGACAGGTAGTTTGTAGTTTAGCTGAAGAACTGCCGTTTGATCTGAAACCTTCATCTGAAGGGAATTTCTATTCATTAGTGACCAAGAGCCCCTTAGACAGAGAGTCTGTGTCTCAGTATGACATCACCATTACCGCAAAGGATCTGGGGAACCCCTCTTTATCTTCCACTAAAACAATACGAGTGGAGATCTCCGATATTAATGATAACAGTCCTGTATTCTCTGAAAGCCCGTACACCTTGTACTTAGTGGAGAATAACAAGCCTGGAACCTCCATGTTTACTGTCAGTGCGTCTGATGCAGATGAGGGAGAAAACGCCCTGGTTTCCTATTCACTTGGGCACGCGAGTGCAGGACACAGTGTGGCATCTTTCTTAAATATTAATCCAGAAAATGGCAACATTTATGCACTAAAAAGTTTTGATTTTGAGACTCTGAAAACCTTCCAGTTCCATGTGGTCGCTAAAGACTCTGGAACACCGTCACTAAGCAGCAACGTCACAGTGAATGTCTTCATTCTGGATCAGAATGACAATGCTCCGGTAATCTTGTCTCCGCTCAGCGCTAACGGTTCGGCTGAAGGTGTGGAGGAGATTCCCCGCAATGTGAACACAGGTCACTCTGTGGCTAAAGTGCGGGCCTATGACGCTGATGTAGGATACAACGCCTGGCTGTCCTTCTCACTGCAGCACGCTACAGACGCCAGTCTGTTTGGTTTGGAGCGCTATACAGGGCAGATCAGGATGCTTCGCTCATTCACAGATACGGACGAGACGGAGCATAAACTGATCATAGTGGTAAAAGACAATGGAAACGTTTCACTGTCGGCTACAGTGACTGTGAGCATAAAGGCCGTGGAGCCCAAAGAGGCGTTTGCAGCTTCTGATGTTAAAAATTCGGTGCAGAGCGAGGATGAGAGCAGTGTGACTTTTTATTTGATCATCACACTCAGCTCCGTTTCAGGACTTTTCCTGCTCAGCATTATGGGATTGATCGTGATGCAGTGCTCCAAACCTCCTGACTATTCCTCCAAATATTCCCGGGACTCCAATTACATAGACACCAGTGGGAATGGGACACTGTGTCACAGCATCCAGTACCGATCCGGAGACAAGCGCTACATGCTAGTTGGGCCCAGAATGAGTATCGGTTCTGCTATTGTTCCGGGCAGCAATGCCAACACTCTAGTGGTACCAGATCACAGGAAGAGAACTTCAGGAGAGGTAGGACTGTGTTTGGAGTTTTTTTTTTTTTTTTTGTTATTGTTATCCTCAGCTGTTCAAGTGATTTTTCCTTTGCATTTCAGCATTATTTGAATATTTTTCATTTCACTGATTCAGAAGGGTGATTTTTTTTTTTTAAAACTGTGTACTTGCAAATATTTCCCCTATTGAACTTATTTTTTTGTGACTATTTCTGAGAATGTTCTGGGCTCAGAACAGACTGTTAAATGCTGTGACTGCTGTCCTTGGTTCTGAACCCAGCGGAGTCCTAAAGCTTTTCTTTATAAGAGTGTGAAATTCCTGAGTTATTGAGAAGGAAAATTTAATCAAACTACATCACCTGGATTACTTTGTTGCAATTCTCAGGTTCTATAATTTTTTAAATACTTTTAATCATTTCCTTACTATTGTAATTTTGAGAGAGAATCTTCATAGTCTGACTGTTTTGTCTTCATTCTGTGTAGATCAGTAATATCAGTTTTGCAAGGGTTTAGTCTTGTCTTTTTTGGAAGTAGTCCATTTTTTAATTGATTAGGGGATTTGCACCTTGTTTACTGCCAGATCACTGGAGGGTTACAGCAGGGGAGCAAAGACACTATGAAAGTCAAACGTGATAGTGTTGTTTAAATGCATAAGGATTTAATTATTTAAAAAATGATAAAAATACGTACAAAGTGTTTGTTTTGCTGACTTTAAATAATATCTACTCCTTGACTAAACTGGGCTTTGTATAGAGAAACAACATAATACAAATAAAAATCATTTGATATATAATATTTGATATATTCAAAGTGACTGCAAAGATGTGAATACACGCAAGTTCGCGTGAAATTGTTTATGAATTGTTTATGAAAGCAAACTGTCGCGCAAAAAATTCATTTCGCGTTCAGTGGAAAAGCAGCTTAACATAACCAGTGGCGCAGATAGAACTGTGAACTGGGGGGACACAGACATGTCCTTTATGACAGCAGTTAGTCCTGGCTAGTGCTCAATCATTTTCCTTTATTGATGCATTTTCCAATTATCGTAACTGGCAACTGAAGACACAGTTTCTCTCCATATGCGATCTAACGGTGATGAAATCATGGGCTAAAATCAGTAGTGGGCTACTTGCGTGAGGGTCGACAAGTTTGTAATTTTGAATAACGTTGATTTAAATCCAGCAAATATGAGTCCAGATGAATGATTGCCATCTGTCTTAATTGGAGAGAACAAGCAGCACCTGTTGAGTGTGGAGTGCTCTCAGAGTGAACCTTCACAGTTCTCAGTCATTTTCATAATTAACAAAAGGTTCACTCCTTTTGTTAATCACGTCACTCCTTTTCGTCCACAAGTGTCTACATTTTTGTATTGAAAAGAAAAATTTTGCCTTTATGACTCAAAATTTTTCCCTTTTGAAATGGAGGTGCAATCTGGGAAAATAACAGCCACTAGATGGCAGTATTGACTTTTTTTGTTAAGCCCAGTCTGGAGCTAGGTTTTGGGCATGTCCTGGGCATGTCCTAGAGGGGAAAGTCACAGAGAATTGAAAAAGTTTAAAAGGTGGGAGGGGGCTGGAAAAGAGTATATAAGGAGAAAAATTAAGAGAGTAAAGTAGTTGGAGAAATTGCAAGGAGAAGGATACATTTGACCAGACCTGTCACTCTTTTCAAGACCTGTGAAGCTTTTTGTGGACTTTTTCCTGTGTTGGAGCATTTTCCTGTCCCAGAACATTGCACAAAGCAACCCCATCTCTGTAACTATCTAATTTTTTTTATATTATCAATCTTGGTCAGTGCTTCATTTTATTAAATCTGTTCAAGTTTTAAAATTTTGTCGGTCATCCTTTGCTGTCCAATTTGCTGTAACAAATTGCGGCCATAACAATACCTTTCCAGATCGTGGACATAATCTACGTCGCTTGGCAGTACAGGAAGTTGCAGCTGATGCTGCTGATGATGAGTTGTCGATGCCCTTATTACAATGATGTCAGCACTGTCTGTCAAAGTTTGTGGTTTCAGTTGCATAGACTTGTATGTATATAATTGATTTTTGTGTTACCTTGATGCATGTATGAACATTCAATATTGTTCGTTTTCTTTGTTTATGATAACTGGATGAATGTGAATGGAATACAAATGGGATTCAAAAAAAAAAAAAAAAATCCAAAATGGTGATGATAAATTGTTGTCAATACGATGTGATGTCAATACTTCCTTATTTTTATATCCTACCATGTAGAATTTCCTTATTTTTAAAAAATCTCTGAGCACTCTGTGGTTATGGACCAGCTTTTCGATCCCTCAAACTTGGGAGGTATGTGGTACTAACTTGGTTGGATGTGAATTGTAAATCGTCATCCCAAGTAAAATTAAGGGACTTTTGTGTATTGTTTATGTAAGGCTATCTTGCATAGATCATGCTGGTCAGAATGAATCAACCAGTAGAGAGATTGATATTTGGAGCGAGTTAGCAACCTTTGCTAACTCTCGGTTGGCTAGCTAGTGAGTTTGTTCATTCTGTCTGATCAAACCAGAGATTGTGTTCGTATAATCACATTTTTTGTCTGGCAAGTACTCAGAGTTGCAATTTGTCGATGAATGTATAACCGCGTGATAAGTTTATCCAAAAGTGGTGATCTATGTGACGTTGTTAATACTCATTTTGTAATGCCGAGCTAAGATGCTTGTCAGATACCTTGTTGTAGCTAGCACTAATGGTGTAAATTTATTGTCTGGCAATGGTCACCATTGTTGCTACTGGGCATTTATCACAACGAGCTGTACACGGCCATTTACCCAGCTGATCGAGCCATTCTTAAGCTGCTTTCACACCGGACGCAAAACTAATATTTCGTGTGACAGATTACTTTCATGGTCAATGCAAAAACGCAAATACTCAGAAGTTTCACTTTAAGAAAAGCGCTCATGTTCCAAGCTTCTGAAGGGGAGGGGTGAGTGGATCTGTGTTTTGAGAATGTTTCAACTGTCAACAATAGTGACGTCATACCGCTGATACAGCCTTGAACATTAAAGTATCTATAAAAGCTCCATCCAGTAGGTTTCTATGGGTAAAGGTAAGCACTGTGGCAGTAATAATATAGGTTTTCTCAGTCATTTTCATACTTTTGTCATTCCAATTCATGAAAGTGCATTCAAATTCACATGCCGCGCGCACGCGAAAATATTCGGGCATGCAAATTCAGAATTTGAGCGATTAATTTCATTTATGCGAACTCTGTTTCGTTTCCGGCAAATCAAATTCACGCATTTATGAGGTATTGTTCAGGAACCAGTCGCGAGAACCAAGCAGTGCAGTAAAACTGGATTTTATTAAGGAAGGGGGAGAACCCCCGCAGAGCAGGAGGCAACAGTACAGAGTCCACAATCCAAAAATCAAAATCCAGAGGGCGAAATCAGAGTCGTTACCAGGGCAACAATCACAGTACTCGTAGTTCGGCAAAAAAGGGTTTGATACATAGATGAAGACAGTAATCCAAAATGGAGCCAAAATCGGAAAACAGGGACGGTCCAGTCAGTAGTGAATCTCAAAGAATACAAGGCATAAACATGTGTAGCATAGGCAAACCAAGGGAAACGTTCTGACAAGGAGCTGGCAGTGAAAAGACTGCTTAAATAGACAAACGGGAAGTCCCATGCAACAAAGGAAAACAGGTGAACTGGATCAGACTAATTACAAAGGAATGAACATGAGGAAGTTCCTAATTACAAGAAATTGGCAAAAGCCAAAATGCGGACAGGGATCACAGAGACAACCTACTGACAAACATACGGCTCCGGTTGGGGAGTTCTACCGTGCACAGAGTGAGAGGCAGGACAGTGATTAGAAGGTGCAGAAAATTTGCTGAAGCACAGCAAAGTAAATTGAGTGAAGGCAAGGGGCGGAGGCTAGAGCAGAGCGAGTGCTGAGAGCTTGTTAGTCAATTAGTAATGTGCAGCTATACAATCCATAGTGCTTGTTAGTAAGTTAGTACTATAAACAATGTTAGTCTTTGTCGTTTTAGTTAAACTTGCTAACCAACTGTTTGTATTGTTATTAGTAATATAGAAAAGCAGGCTAAGGAAGTAAACGAGATTGGTTGAAATCCCAGAAACCATGAAATCACCTGGAAGTGTGGCACACAATACTGGGGCAGTGATCACATGACAAAAGACCAGACATAGGGGGACAAAGTGCAATGCATGGTATGACACAAAACATGGACCGGAATATAACTGCAGGAGTGGAATATGGCAGAACATACAGAAACAAGGTAAAACAAAACATGCATGGAATCCTAATAATAAATACAGTGCATGGTCAGACAAAGTAGAATACATAATCAAACATGGCAGTCAGGCAGAATCATTACAAAAACATGGTCGGGCAGATCAGGATCATAACAGCATGTGCGTTCAATTTCCAAATGCGAGAATTGTATTTCCTACTTGTACATTCAAATTTGCGCGATAATCACAATGAGCCTGTTTTGGGCGTTCAATTTCATTTTCAGGTGATCAATTTCCTACTTCATGGACTCAATTTAGTGGAGAAGACAGGATAGGTTTTTGAAGAAGGGGGTTATTGGGGGACGAAAAGGGTGAACGTTTCTCATAAAACGAACACGCATACAGAACCCACCGGCACACCCTCCCCCCAACACACACACACAAAATTCGTATTTCCAATTCAATAGTCTTCTATGTATAGGCTATATGTTTTTTTTTTTAAGGTTCTATATTGTTCTGTTATTGTATCTCCGTATTATAACAGTAATATCATGTCCTTATATATGTTCATGTATTCTCGTTGTTTCATTTCAAGAAATTTTAAATGATAAGGCCAAGTCAGTAGTACATCCAAACAACACAACGTCATTTTCTAACTTACACTCCTTGATAACACCACACATGACAAAGACAACATCCTCACAATGTGTCAATTCGAAGACCAACTGATAAACAACATGATATTTCAATCTCACGGGTGGAAAGTAAATAAGATACCAATCAGCAACATATGTTCGTGTTATGACTTTTAACGAAAACATTTATTGCATAAGTCTTTAAGATATTGAACTAAAACAAGAAATATAACATCAAGTATACACTGCTCAACATGTTCAAAGACGTCTCCAGCTTGAAACCCTCCTACGAAGAAACGAACTATCGAACTATCGACCTGGCCGTTGCTCGATTTATTCCTAGGGTTTATGCCAAAGGAATGTAGTCAAGATTTTCGTTCTCAAAGACGTCGATCAACCTTCCCTAATCTTCGTTTGTAATGCGCCTGTAGCGTGCGCGTTGAGCTGCCATTGTACCCGAATGAGGTTACACTTGAGAATGAACAGATATAGGCCCTGCCCAAAGAAGCTGTATTGATGATGTAGCCATTTTATTCAAAACTAAATGGAAAAAAGCCACACATAGACCCCAAGCTCACTAAATGCCATGATTCATTTAAATTGAATGCACTTATTTGGAACATCGTTGCCTTGTCACGAATATGAATGACCAACGAGGTTCCGCCGCCGGCTTGAAATGAATTTCAATGGTCATTGCTGAAATGCATGCTCCTATTTTGAATTTAAATGATGCTAATGAACCAATGATAGCTCGGATAATGAAATTGAATGACCAGATTGGGAATTTGAAAGCTTATTCAGTGCTGCGAGCGTGAAATGCGTGAAATTGAATGTTCGGAATATGAACTTGAATGACAAAATTATGAAATTGACCGGGAAAACCGATACAATATTTAGAAAATGTAGGCTACTTTTACTTTTGACACTGAAGTATTTTCAAAAACAAGTACCCCAGTACTTTTACTCAAGTAAAAATCTGTCTGTAGAACTTTTACTTGTACTTGAGTAATGAAGCTGTGTACTCTGTCCGCCTCTGATCATTTGTCATGTTTCCCTCAAAGTATTTTCATGGGCGTTTTAAAGCACGACATTTTAGCTGGTTGATGGAAACTGCAAAATTAGGGGGAAAACTTCCCCGATATCGCGAAAAGAAAAAAAAAATTAAAATGAAATTTAAAATAAAAATACTGTTGTTTTGAGGTGGTATTTACTGTTTGGAAAAAAACGAAAATGGTTAATTCGCTGAATGGAGGATGAAAACACAATGGCAAACCAAATTCTTGCGAAGCAAACATATACGTATATTACAGTCGTGCTTAACATAACATATACGTTCTGTCAAAACCTTGCTTTGCAGAGCCTGTAGTTAATTCACTCCAAACCAGTTGGTGGAAACGAGCCTAAGTCGCATTTTCATTACGCGACATTTCAAAAGTTCACTGAAAGTCCGCTTGACCGCACGTGCAAACATGACTGCTGTTTTTAAAAGCATTATTCAATAAATAAATAAATGAAATTCTGTGAAAGGCACCGTCACATTTTGCCCAAAAGCACGTCTCCTGTCGTTGCGCACCGGGGCGCTGTTTCCAAAGTAATTGTTGTAAACCCAGAGTTCATTTAAACCCCACTCCTTTGTGAACCTCGGTAGAATCGCAAGTCTTGATGGGAAGGGAGGACAGGATAACCCTCGTCGCTGCTCGAGCAGAAATCTGTTCGAGTGATAAATGACAAGTTACAGCTGTTTCTCCGAAAACGAACGTTGATATTTATATTCATTTTTACTGGGAATATTATCGCTGTATTACTGAGGGACCGTAATCATGTGGATGAATTATCGGAGACAAAGGAGTGGTTGTCGGCGGACAAAGCTTCATTTTGCGATTCTGCTGTTCACTTGGAACACGACATTGGCGCAGATCCGTTACTCCATACAGGAGGAATCAAAAATCGGGACTATTGTTGGCAATATCGCTACAGATCTGGGGATTGACAGAGCAACACTCGCTGACCGAAATCTCCGCATCGTGACGGGAGCAAAGCATGATCTTTTCCAGGTAAATGAGAAAGACGGTGCATTGTTTGTGCTTCAGAGAGTAGACCGAGAGCAGCTTTGCGGTAAAAGCGCCCCGTGTCATGTGAACCTCAAAGCTTTGATAGAAAATCCACTGGAGATGCACACCGTTACAGTGGAGATAGTGGATCTGAATGACCATTCTCCCAGCTTCCCCAGTAAAGAAACCCGCCTCGAAATATCTGAGTCCGCCATACCGGGAGCGCGCTTCCAGCTGGAGGGCGCAGAAGACCCTGATGTTGGTCAGAATGCGCTGCGCCTTTATAAACTGAACCCAAACGAAAATTTCCGATTGGAGGTGATTGATCGAAATCAAAATATTAAAATACCTATTTTAATCTTGCAGAACTCTCTTGACAGAGAAACGGCTTCGTTGCACCGTCTACAGCTGACTGCTTTCGATGGTGGAAACCCGCACAGATCAGACTCTCTGAACATAATGGTGATAGTTTTAGACGTTAACGATAACGCGCCTTTATGTGATAGTGAGTATACCGTTAAATTGCGGGAAAACGCTGCTAGAGGCACTTTTGTTGGAAAAGTTAATGCGACAGATTTGGATGCTGGCGCGAATCGAGAGGTGATTTACTCTTTCGGAAGTAAATTCCACAGTCACTCAGCGGACTTGTTTGATTTAGATTCGAAGACAGGCGAAATTAAGGTGAAAGGCTTAATTGACTTTGAGGATCAGCAAATTTACGAACTTAACATACAAGCCTCTGATAAAGGACCAGTTCCACTGTCAACTCACTGTAACGTGTTTCTGAGAGTTGAGGACGCGAACGATAACAAACCAGAGATTGACGTCACCTCTCTGTCCGGTAAGATTCGCGAGAACGCACCTCCAGGTACCATGGTCGCGCTGATGGGCGTGACCGACCTGGACTCAGGAGTGAATGGACAGGTAGTTTGTACTTTAGCTGAAGCACTGCCGTTTGATCTGAAACCTTCATCTGAAGGGAACTTCTATTCATTAGTGACCAAGAGCCCCTTAGACAGAGAGTCCGTGTCTCAGTATGACATCACCATCACTGCAAAGGATCTGGGGAACCCCTCTTTATCTTCCACAAAAACAATACGAGTGGAGATCTCTGATATTAATGATAACAGCCCTGTATTCTCTAAAAGCCCGTACACCTTGTACTTAGTGGAGAATAACGAGCCTGGAGCCTCCATGCTCACCGTCAGCGCGTCTGATGCAGATGAGGGAGAAAACGCCCTGGTTTCTTATTCACTTGGTCACATGAGTGCAGGACACAGTGTGGCATCTTTCTTAAATATTAATCCAGAAAATGGAAATATTTACGCCCTAAAAAGTTTTGATTTTGAAACTCTAAAAACCTTCCAGTTCCATGTAGTCGCTAAAGACTCCGGAACACCGTCACTAAGCAGCAACGTCACAGTGAATGTCTTCATTCTGGATCAGAACGACAACGCTCCAGTGATCTTGTCTCCGGTCAGCACTAACGGTTCGGCTGAAGGTGTGGAGGAGATTCCCCGCAATGTGAACACAGGTCACTCTGTGGCTAAAGTGCGGGCCTATGACGCTGATGTAGGATACAACGCCTGGCTGTCCTTCTCACTGCAGCACGCTACAGACGCCAGTCTGTTTGGTTTGGAGCGCTATACAGGGCAGATCAGGATGCTTCGCTCATTCACAGATACAGACGAGACGGAGCATAAACTGGTCATAGTGGTAAAAGACAATGGGAACGTTTCACTGTCAGCTACAGTGACTGTGAGCATAAAGGCTGTGGAGCCCAAAGAGGCGTTTGCAGCTTCTGATGCTAAAAGCGCAGTACAGAGCGAGGAAGAGAGCAGTGTGACTTTTTATCTGATCATCACACTCAGCTCCGTTTCAGCGCTTTTCCTGCTCAGCATTATGGGATTGATCATGATGCAGTGCTCCAAACCTCCTGACTATTCCTCCAAATATTCCCGGGACTCCAATTACATAGACAACAGCGGGAACGGGACACTGTGTCACAGCATCCAGTACCGATCCGGAGACAAGCGCTACATGCTAGTTGGGCCCAGAATGAGTATCGGTTCTGCTATTGTTCCAGGCAGCAATGCCAACACTCTAGTGGTACCAGATCACAGGAAGAGAACTTCAGGAGAGGTAGGGCATCACTCTTCTTTACTTCTTTACTGTTTACTCAGTTCTTTACTGCATTTGCTCTGGATTGGTTGAAATTAATTTTGACTGTAGCTGAAATAAATTGATATTTTACTGTCCTCCTTTTATTGTATGCACACAGTCAGAAGTACGTTCTCATTTGAAGTCTGCTGCTCTTTTACCATTCATTCAAACAGCTGATTTCATTTGTAGCCTTCCTGCAGTAATTTTGCAGTTCTATAGCTGCTGTCCTTGGTGCTGAATGTTCTGCTATCTTTCAGCGTTTACTTGCAGTGTTGAGTACCTCAATTATCACAAAATATTCACGTATCAATTATTGTAGTCAATCTGTCACTGTAAAAATCAGAACCTTTGTAAACAAAGAGTATGATATTTTGCAGTAATGACAATAAACAGTTTTACTAATTCAAAAACTTGCTGTGAGACAAAAAAAAAAAAAAAATCAATATCTGCAGAGGAGTCCTCAGGTGCCGTTGCTCTTTGGACACACAAAAGGAAGGTAACCTTTTGAACATAAAAATTATCGAGTTTTGGTCTTTTCAGGCCAAGTAAATCTTTTCTTTTTTATGTGTTAAAATGCTTGACATTGTAAGTCTGAATCCAAAGTTGATGCATAAATAATTTTGCTGGGACTGAAAGCCATCATATGATCTGCACTGTAAACCCTGATAGTTTGGTGAACTCAAAATGTTTTGTGGAAACGGATTACCTGAAAAAACTGAGTATGCCAAATTAATGATCATGTGTTCACAGCACTTAAAACATGTAAAAAAAAAACTTTACCTTATTTTCGTGAGATTCCATCCACACAATGCAATTAAGCTGGACTACGCAATTTTTTTGAGGTAATCGGTTTCCACAAAACATTTGAGTTCAACACATTATCAGGGTTTACATTGTGGATTGTTGTGCCTTGGACACGGCCCTGGCTTTTGGTTGATGCTGTCGGCTCATAGGTCAAGAACCTCTGATTCCTCTTCCCACTATTTCACATCCCCAAATCAGTGGCAGAGAAAAAACCAGGTTTGGGGTGCTGGACTAGACACCACTGGCTAATAGAATATGGGTTGCTTGGTGAAGTAAACAAGTTCATATTTCCAAAATCCTGGACTTGAATGCGAGTCAGCTTCACATCAGCAATAAGTGACAGGTGAAGTCTCTGTTCTGTAGTAGTAAGAGGATACTACAGAATTTGTTGAGTTTGCCATAGGGACTGTGTAATTGTTACCTTCACTAGCAGTTTTACCCATTAATACCATGGACTTTACAGATTGAATCATTTCAATGTTCAAATTTGTGTTGTGGCTTTGTTGTTTTATTTTTTATTGAAGCCTACAGTTTCATTGGGTTTCTTAGTTTTTTTGTTGATGCAAACTGGATGGCCATTGCACCTTGAATGTGCTGTGCTGAGCAAAATAATCGAATGTGAAAATCTTCCTGTGTTTTGGTAGCCTGCAGGTGCATGGATTTGTGATGGTGTGCTTGGTGACAAAAAGGGTCAGTATAGCTTAATGTCGAAGGGCGGGGAAGGGACAGAGTTGTAGCAACAGTTGCTATGCTGACACATGGCCGCTCGTGTTGTTCATACTCAGCACAGTGCTACAGCTTTAATCTTTATTCAGTGTTCATTAGATTTTGTTTAATTCTGTACTCTGTGTCTTGGTCCTGTTATAGTCGGCATTTGATCGTGTTTCCCATTATTTCTCTCAGTTTACCCTGACCGACAGTGCGTTTGGGTTCATGATAACTTCATTTCAAGTGTGTTGATGTTGGAGCCCAATAAAGCCTTTAGAGAGAGGTTTGCTGTGTTCTTTTTGGAATCTTGATCACCTTAAATGGTTTTGTTGCTGTGTTATGAATTTTGCTATGATAAGTTATGAATAACAACACTAATCAACCAGACAAACACCCAAAAAAAAAAAAAAAAACACTTTATGGCATTGAATTATGGAACACTTATGTCTACTGGAATTAACCATGGCCTCGGAAAGCCAAAAAGTTAAATACTCATCTGAAAATTAATTAACAGGAAATTGTCCTTGAATTTAACCTATTGTAGAAAATAATATCATAGTCATTAAACGCAGCTCTGTCAGCTCTTGATTTCATTAATGAAGGACTGTAAGATCTGTTGAATAGAATGGCTCTTAAGCTTTCAGAATTTCGTAAATAGAACTTGTTACCAGAGAGTTTGATGCCCAGCAGACTGGCAGTAAAATCTACTGGAAGTTCTTGGATGGATTGATCGGCAGAGAAGTGACCTCAGTATGACTGTAATGTCTTCATTGTTTTAATGGTCAGTGTGCCAGCTCTGTTATTATAAACCTCTGGGACAGTTTGACAGGACACTATACACTGTGATTCTGCATTTTTAACCTACAGCTCCAGGAAAGCATTTGGATGCATTTTGCTCTTGTTTTACCACTCTGTTTTTGGTGAAATTAAAGTCGTTATACTGCTGTAATAACTTCAAATGACACAAAGCAGTGTATTAATACGATTTAAAAAAAACAAGAAGAGATTAATGTACTCCACTGGATAGTGTCATGGATTTGTCCCACCAGATGCAACATGCGATTCGGGTGTTTATGTTTGGACGAAGACTGAGTTGTTCCTCGGGAGATGGGCAAGTAATTTCACCATTTGGGGGGTAGGTAGAAAAAGCCAGGTGATCTATGTGAGAAACTGCTATTTCAGACAGAGGGCGGCGGGATGAAGTTGTCCTGTTGCTTCAGAACGGAGCGGCTGAACTGGTGTGTAAGGGCTGATTACATTTTGGAAGGAGGAGGGAGCTGTCTTGCTTATTGCAGCATAAGCCAGAGTCAGGATTTTGAATCTGACTCTGGCTACAACTAGCAGCTGGTGCAGGGATTTCGTAGGTGAGTCGCATGGGAGAACTTGGGGCAGTTGAAGATGAGCTGAGCAGCTGCATTCTGGTGAGCTGTTGGGGCTGAAGGGCACAGCATGGTTCATCAGTGAGTGAGCAGTTGCAGGATAGGCAGGAGTTCACCGTGGTGTGGACCAGGAGCCAAGTTGAGTAGGTGCTCAGGTATGGTTGAATCCTTCTGATTTTGTTGAAAAGAAATCTGCAGGACTGTGTTGTTGCTGCAACGTGATCCTTGAAATCCTGGTCTCTTCAAAGTCCATACCCAGGTTCTTCAATTCAATTCAATTCAATTCGTATAGCGCTTTTCACAGGCAGGCTGCCACAATGACGCTTTACAGAGAGAAAAGGGCAAAGCCCAGACCAATCCCTAATCCCCAAATAGCAGGCAAAAAAACTCCCTGTAGGGAGAAAAAAAAGCCTTGAACTGTGGTGAGCAAAAACTCCTCAGTTAGAAGAAATCTCAGGTTCTTCACAAAACAGGGGGCTGAACTCTTAATCTCAGAACCATACAACCACCCTAAAGGAGGAAAAAAATAAATGAATAAAAATGTCTCTGAGCAGAAAAAAAAAGTTTGTAAATGGTGGTTATTTTGAAAAATTTTAAATGAATATTATTTTTTACTTCTGGTGTTATGTTTCTTTCGCTAATCTGTGCTCGTTTGAAAAATGAGCGTGTATTCAAACTTTCGACTTGTACTGTATATCTTGAATACTACTGATGACTGGACAGACACTTTAAAGAGCCAGTTGCTCTCTTAACTTTGGTTCTATTCTGTATTTTTTACGCTGCTATATTTGCATTTCAGCCTTCAGCCGAGGCTCCTTCAGTAATTGCTTTTACGATTCCCCGTTCAGTCCACGTGTAAAGATACCTGTTAATTTTTGGATGTCTTCTATTTTTTATACTTCTTCGCAAAGTTTACCTCATTAAATGAATGAATGTTTTTGAATCGTCTGTAATCTGCATCAACTGTGGGAATTCTAAAACATTCTTTTGCTTTTTTTTAATTATTCATTTTAAACTGAGATTGACCACAATGTTTGTTTCAACGATTCTTAAATTTCAACATCATGGTTGGAAAAAAATGACCCCTTAAAATTGTTGCTGCAGTAAATTTGATAAGAGAGCGAATGGTGTCGCTATTATCAGATGCAAGATTTAATTCGTGTCTCCGCCCATTCCGAATCCGCCATTCTGTGGAGCTGGAAGCACGCACAGGTCCAGCATCTGCTGGGAGAAAGGCTGTCCCCTCGCGCTGAATGTTTTATCGTGAGACTGTGAATCATCTCCCTTTAACTCGGAATGTTAAGAAGCATATATTCCCTGGATACAGTGTAATAATCGCTCGCCTGCTTGACGTGCGCGCTGTGGACATCGGAGTGTTTATGCACGATGAAATTCGGCGAAAGTAGGCGCGAGCGGAGCGCGGTGCTATTGTTCGTGTCGTTTTACATTTGGAGCAGAGCGACCGCGCAAATAAGGTACTCTATACCCGAGGAATCGCAGCCCGGGACTGTTGTTGGGAATATCGCCAAGGATTTGGGACAAGGGATCGGGAGACTAACGGAGCGTGGCTTACGCATTGTGTCTGGGTCCAAGCTGCCGCTGTTTCGCGTGAATGAGCGAAATGGCGAATTACTGGTGAAGGAGAATATAGACCGGGAAGCATTATGCGGTCAAAGCTCGGAATGTTTTGTCAGCCTCAAAGCGGTGTTGGATCATCCTTTGGAGGTACTGCATGTGGAAGTGGATATAACAGACATTAATGACCATTCTCCCAGTTTCTCGGTGAAAGACAGACTGTTGGAAATAGCGGAATCAGCAACAATAGGAGCTCGATTCCCTTTGGAAAGCGCGCATGATCCTGACGTAGGTATTAATTCATTACGCACATATCGTTTGAGTCAGAACAAATATTTTGATTTAGAAGTGGTCGATGATAGTGACGATAGTAAAGTACCGGTGCTAATTTTAAAGGTAGCCTTGGACAGAGAAATGCATGCCAATCACAGCTTAGTTTTGTCTGCTTTTGACGGAGGAAATCCACCTCGGACTGGCACTCTCAATGTTTCGGTTTCTGTGTTGGATGTCAATGATAACGCGCCTGTCTTTGACCAGCAAACATACAAAGTCATACTGCAGGAGAACGTGCCAGTTGGGACGTTTGTGATAAAAGTCCATGCGACTGACTCTGATTACGGACCAAACGGAGAAATTGAGTATTCGTTTGGGAATATCTTCCGTAGCAAAATCCTGGAACTATTCGAGTTGGATTCCCGAACTGGTGAGATACTCGTGAAAGGAAAGATAAATTTTGAAGAGAATAATGTACACAAGATAGATGTTCAGGCCACTGACAAAGGCCCAGTTCCGATGTCGGTTCACTGTAGCGTCATTGTGAAGATTGAGGATGTTAACGATAACACGCCCATTATTGATGTGACGTCTCTGTCCGACGTGATATCGGAAGGTGCGCACTCTGGTACCACCATAGCTCTGATAAGTGTCAGTGATGGAGACTCCGGCGAAAATGCGCAAATTGTGTGCCACTTAAGCGGAGGCGTTCCATTTGAGTTAAAACCCTCTATTAGGAAGAACTTTTACTCAGTCGTCAGCTCTGGGTCGCTGGACAGAGAATCCACGCCGGTGTACAATATGAAAATAACCGCACAAGACTTGGGCACACCCCCTCTGTCCTCCACCACGGAAATAACGGTGCGATTATCCGATGTAAATGATAACAGTCCGCGCTTTTCCGAAAACGGTTACATAGTGTACGTGCTCGAGAACAACCTTCCAGGGGAATCCATTTTCTCTGTGAGCGCAACTGATGCGGATGAAGACGAAAACGCCCTCGTGACGTACACGCTGTCAAAGGACATGGTTGACAGTCCTATAACTTCTTTCCTAAATATTAATCCCGAAAACGGGAACGTTTACACCCTAAAAAGTTTTGATTTTGAGACTCTGAAAACCTTCCACTTCCATGTGGTTGCTAAAGACTCTGGAACACCGTCACTAAGCAGCAACGTCACAGTGAATGTCTTCATTCTGGATCAGAATGACAATGCTCCAGTGATCTTGTTTCCGCTCAGCGCTAACGGTTCAGCTGAAGGTGTGCAGGAGATTCCCCGGAATGTGAACGTAGGTCACTCTGTGGCTAAAGTCCGGGCCTATGACGCTGATGTTGGATACAACGCCTGGCTGTCCTTCTCACTGCAGCACGCTACAGACGCTAGTCTGTTTGGTTTGGAGCGCTATACAGGGCAGATCAGGATGCTTCGCTCATTCACAGATACGGACGAGACGGAGCATAAACTGGTCATAGTGGTAAAAGACAATGGGAATGTTTCAATGTCAGCTACAGTGACTGTGATTATAAAGGTCGTGGAGCCCAAAGAGGCGTTTGCAGCTTCTGATGTTAAAAGTGCAGTGCAGAGCGAGGAAGAGAGCAGTGTGACTTTTTATCTGATCATCACACTCAGCTCCGTTTCAGCACTTTTCCTGCTCAGCATTATGGGATTGATCATGATGCAGTGTTCCAAACCTCCTGACTATTCCTCCAAATATTCCCGGGACTCCAATTACGCAGACGCCAGTGGGAACGGGACACTGTGTCACAGCATCCAATACCGATCCGGAGACAAGCGCTACATGCTAGTTGGGCCCAGAATGAGTATTGGTTCTGCTATTGTTCCAGGCAACAATGCCAACACTTTAGTGGTACCAGATCACAGGAAGAGAACTTCAGGAGAGGTAGGGCTGTGATCTGAGTTATATTATCTCTAGTTATTCTTATGACTTTTCCTTCATTTTTCATACTCATTTGAATATTTTCCTGTCAATGGTTCAGATGAGTGATTTTTCTTTTTGTGTACATGCAGATATTTTCCCACCACTCAGAGGTTTATGTTTTGTTGCGTTTTTTGAGAATTTTCTGAGGTCAGAGCTGTCCTGCACCTTAATGCAGCGACTGCTGTCCTTGGTCCTGAACCCAGTGCAGTCCTGATGGCGTGACACGATTTGTGCGAAATTCGAAGTACGTTGCCTGGATTACTTTGCTGCTGTTCTGAGGTTGTACATTTTTTTTGTACCCCTAATAATTTACTCATTATCATAATTCTTAGACAGAATCTTCTTTGTTTGATTGCGTATATTATGTGCTTGGCTTCTCATGATTTTTTTTTCTTATTGATTTGCCAGTGGATGATCTAGCGTGTATTTTTCAGGAGATTCCTCGTAAACGGATGACTTAATTAAATGCTTTTAAGGTACATTTAGTCGTCAGTTTCAATATATCGGTAATATCAGTTTTGCGAATTTTTGGTCGTGTCTCTTGAGGCTATATTTGAAATTTTCCGTTTTTCAATCATCTATGAAGGAGTTTGGCATCTTTTTTGCAGCTAGATCACTGGAGGATCACATCAGGAGTGGAAAGATACTGCAAATCTCAACCCTGATAAAAATGTTAAAATGCATAGGAATTGGATCATCTTGTAAATTCACATTTTAAACGAATAAATGAACAAATGACTTGTTTCAGCGAGTCTCTTATATACACGCGGACTAAACTGAGAGTTTTACGGGTAATATTTGACTAGGCATATCTGTGTTTGTGTGGCGGAAGTTTTAGCCCTTTAGCCCTTTAAACACTCAGCAGATGCTCCGAAGGCTGTGTCGGAATATTTTTTGAGATATTAGTTCCAATTATAACATTTGATTCGAAAATACAGAAATAGTGTTTTTATATCATCTCGATAATTTTCTGTAGCGTGATTTGACTGATTTTATGATCTATTGCCATGTTTCGGTTCTCGTATTGTAATGCGCATTTTGAGGTGTTGCAATGGAGAATGTTTATGAAAACGGCAAAAATGGGAAAAAGAAAGTCCTTAATTTCGCAAAAGGTTTTTTCTCACTCCTATTAGTTTTTTTTTATTTTAAGAGCTCGTGCTTTCATTGGAGTTTTAAACAACCGTGGTGAATAATTTCTAACGCAGCGAATATTATTCTCCCAACACGTAACAGCGGTTTCTGGATCACAACCTCCTCTTCTATTCTGCTAAAAAAAAAAAAAAAAACTAAGTAGCTCATACCGCCGACATCTAACAAAATTACGCTTTGTAACGCCGCGCATATTTTCCCCAAATCACTTTGTGGAAACTTACATTTTCTTTTTTGAGTCTTTTCATGATTTTCGCTTTACTTAATAATAGACGGAAACATGGCGGCTGTTTTATTAACATTCTGAAAAATACAGTAAAACGCTACGTTGCATTTAGCCCATAAGCAAATCTTTACTCCAGTTGCGCACGGGGGCGATGTTGCCAAAGTAATCCCTATAAAACCAGAGTACATTTATACCTCACTCCTTTGTGAGCAGCTCGTTCGACGAGTCTCGTTAGAAGAATCGCTTATCATGACAGGAAGGGTGGGCGCGATAACCCATGGAGCTAATTTTTTTGCGTTGAATTCTGCGAGTGATCTATGACGAGTAACATCTCTACATCTCTTTCCCTGAGAACAAACATTGATGTTTTGGATTCATATTAACGAATAAAAGAACAGTTGGAATAATTGAGGGATCTTCGTGATGTGGATCAAATTTCTGGAAGATACGAGCGACTGTCGGCGGACATACCTCCATTTTACGATTCTGCTGTTACTGTGGAACACGACCTCCGCACAGATCCGCTACTCCATACAGGAAGAATTAAAAATCGGGACTATTGTAGGGAATATCGCTAAAGATCTGGGGATTGACAGAGGAACACTCTCTGACCGGAATCTTCGCATCTTGACGGGAGCAAAGCATGATCTTTTCCAGGTAAACGAGAGAGACGGCGCTTTGTTTGTGCATCAGAGAATAGACAGAGAGGAGCTTTGCGGTAAAAGCGCTCCGTGTCGTGTGAACCTGAAAGCTGTGTTAGAAAATCCGCTAGAGATGCACACCGTTACAGTGGAGATAGAGGATGTGAATGATCATTCTCCCAGTTTCCCCAGTAAAGAGAGCCGCCTGGAAATCTCCGAGTCTGCCGTACCGGGAGCGCGCTTCCAGCTGGAGGGCGCACACGACCCTGATGTTGGTCAGAATGCGCTGCGCCTTTATAAACTGAGCCTCAATGATTATTTTCAACTGGAAATTGAGGAGATGAGCGATGACAACAAAGTACCAGTCCTTATTCTTCACAAGTCACTGGACAGAGAACGTCAAGCAGTGCATTGTTTTTTTGTTACTGCAGTAGATGGTGGAAAACCGCCGAGATCAGGTGCACTTAACGTTACAGTGACGGTTTTAGACGTGAACGATAACGCGCCTGAATTTAGTCAGAAAAAATTTACAGTCAGTCTCCTGGAAAATACGGCTCCCGGCACTCTCATAATGATGGTAAATGCCACCGATCGCGACGACGGTTTGAACGGGGAAGTCACTTACTCCTTTGGTAAACAGTTTAGAAGTAATAATTATGAGTTATTTGACTTAGACTCTAATACGGGAGAACTTAAAGTTAAAAGTTCAATTGACTTTGAAGAGAAACAGGTTCACGAAATTAAAATACAAGCTTCAGATAGGGGCCATGCTCCGCTGTCTACTCACTGTAACGTATTTGTAAAAGTTGAGGACGTGAACGATAACAAACCAGAGATTGACGTTACCTCCCTGTCCAGTAGGGTTCGCGAGAACGCGCCTCCTGGTACCGTGATCGCGTTGATGACTGTGACCGACTTGGACTCGGGTGTGAATGGGCAAGTCGTTTGTGCTTTAGCTGAGAACCTGCCGTTTGATCTGAAACCTTCATCGGAAGGGAACTTCTATTCATTAGTGACCAAGAGCCCCTTAGACAGAGAGTCCGTGTCTCAGTATGACATCACCATCACTGCAAAGGATCTGGGGAACCCCTCTTTATCCTCTACTAAAACAATACGAGTGGAGATCTTGGATATTAATGATAATGGTCCTGTATTCTCTGAAAGCCCATACACCTTGTACTTAGTGGAGAATAACGAGCCTGGAGCCCCCATGTTCACCGTCAGCGCGTCTGATGCAGATGAGGGAGAAAACGCCCTGGTTTCCTATTCACTTGGGCACGTGAGAGCAGGACACAGTGTGGCATCTTTCTTAAATATTAATCCAGAAAACGGGAATATTTATGCTCTTAAAAGTTTTGATTTTGAGACTCTGAAAACCTTCCAATTCTACGTGGTCGCTAAAGACTCTGGAACACCGTCACTAAGCAGCAACGTCACAGTGAATGTCTTCATTCTGGATCAGAATGACAATGCTCCAGTGATCTTGTTTCCGCTCAGCGCGAACGGTTCGGCTGAAGGTGTGGAGGAGATTCCCCGCAATGTGAAAACAGGTCACTCTGTGGCTAAAGTGCGGGCCTATGATGCTGATGTAGGATACAACGCCTGGCTGTCCTTCTCACTGCAGCACGCTACAGACGACAGTCTGTTTGGTTTGGAGCGCTATACAGGGCAGATCAGGATGCTTCGCTCATTCACAGATACAGACGAGACGGAGCACAAACTTGTCATTGTGGTAAAAGACAATGGGAATATTTCACTATCAGCGACAGTCACTGTGAGCATAAAGGCCGTGGAGCCTAAAGAGGCATTTGCAGCTTCTGATGCTAAAAGCGCGGTGCAGAGCGAGGAAGACAGCAGTGTGACTTTTTATCTGATCATCACACTCAGCTCCGTTTCAGCGCTTTTCCTGCTCAGCATTATGGGATTGATCATGATTCAGTGCTCCAAACCTCCTGACTATTCCTCCAAATATTCCCGGGACTCCAATTATATAGACAACAGCGGGAATGGGACACTGTGTCACAGCATCCAGTACCGATCCGGAGACAAGCGCTACATGCTAGTTGGGCCCAGAATGAGTATCGGTTCTGCCATCGTTCCTGGCACCCATTCCAACACTCTAGTGGTACCAGATCACAGGAAGCGAAGTTCAGGAGAGGTGGGGATAAGTTTTTTGTTAATTTGCTGTCTTATATTTGAATTTGTTTTGCATTAAACTCATTTGAACTTTGTGATATCACTGATGGACCATTTTATTGCTAACTCAAATGCGCAACATGATCCAGCAAACTTATGGGTCATGCTTTCTATTCTTTTTTGGCTGTTGCTTTGCATATTAGTCCAGAGTAGGCTACGTCTCGTTCAACGTATGTTATATTTTCAATAAGTGCAAAGTAAATGAATGTCTGTACGTTGTAATATTCAATTTGCACGGTATAGGTCTGATGTGCAATCTGATTTTAATGTCTACTTCGTGTTCTTTTCAGCTTCAAATTGAAAGTAGTTTTTTCTTTTTATCTTAAATTGCCATTTAGTATTTGAGAAGATTTTCATTTTGAATTGATACATTAATATAAAAATTTATGAATCCTCCCGCGATTTGTCATGCACAATATTGCGGTGGAATTTCTCTGTCTGGCTGTACTTCCATCCGTTTGTCCATCTGTCTACATAAATTGGGGCAGAATTTCTCAGAAGCTGCCAAGATAAATTCAATTTTTTGTGTTTACGTTACTCGTCATGACTGATTGGGCTTAGCAACAGGTTTCCATGGTGCTGGGGCAACATTGATGACAATGTCCTCCTTTGTTGTGTTTTGTTGATTAAAGGTTATATGATTATTAGGTTCATGGACATTAGATACTAGAATTTAGCTCTGAGAAGGCTGTTTTCTGGGAGTTAAATGTTGTTAATCAAAGTAAATTGCATTTACATACAGTGCGTACAGTTCTAATGAAGGGACTCTACCTTGAAGTTTGGCCCAATGTTTCACTCACGCATAATTTCAAGTTTCCTCTGACTCCTTTGAAGATCCCTGTCTGGTCTGGGCATTCTTTGTCTGGGGGATTTTTGTTTTTCTCACCTATGATGGCAAGTTCTGTTAAGAACTAAAAGGGATCCTCCCTGGAAGAGAAGAGACCTTTTACCTCAGAGTATGTGGGCCACAGATCTCCCTTACCAGTGAGTAAGAGCAGACTAAAGGGCCAATATTGCAAATATATCAATTTCAATTACCTGACTAACCGTTACTCTTCCACTATCATCCAGTTATTATTATCATTATTTACTCTTTACCCAAATAAACACATCTTAGAACATTGCAGTTGTGCTTTGTCTTGGTAAATGAAATCTGCTCTCCTCACTCCTGTACCTGCTGGATGAGGACAGGCTTGTTTGCTGGTATTTGGAACGGTTGTTTGAATAAAAGTTTTTGAGACTGCTCCGTTTTGTAGGGTTAAGGGGCAGACTTGTTTGTGAATAGATGCAGCGTCCTGGTTTGATTCATTTTCAGTTTAGCTGCTTATCTGATTGCGATTTGGTGTACAGTGTTCCTGCAACTGCTCGCACTTATCTCATTCTGTAGTTTCAAACTGCACTGAGAAACAGCATGTCAACCCTTATTTAATTATGCAAATAAGCAACTTTGAACTCGCTGCGCCTTTGTGATGTATTATTGAAGCCGTGATGCATACGCTCCATGTTGCAATATTAGTTTTCTTTCCAGTTTTCCCCCGACGCTTTTCATTTTTGGATAAACAATGAAGGAAAGGTCATTAAGATTGTAGAGAAGCAGTCGTGTGGTGTCGCTGCCCCACAGTGAATCGGGCGCATGAGGCGACCCAAACACAAAATCCCCCCTTCTCCCAAGCGCGCTCACGGACGGGCATGACTGCAGCTCGCGCTGGGCAATTGTGACAGCCGTCTTTGCCGTTGGCTTTGCTACTCTGGTGTGATCAGTCGAATCACTTCAACGATTACCATTTTTAATTGTTATGACTGATTAAAAATACAACAGTTGATTCATTCAGGAATTATATCATCTACGACCATGGGAACCGGAGGCAAATCTAGTGGATGCCTCGCGGTGGCTTTTTGTTGTTCTATTTTATTGAGCTTCTGTAAACCTGCTTCGGCACAGATAAGGTATTCTGTTCCGGAGGAATCAAAACCGGGCTCCTTTGTTGGAAACGTTGCCAAGGACTTGGGTCTTGATGTAAGTAAACTAATCGAGCGTCGATTTCGCATTGTATCGGGCTCTAGAGAGCATCTTTTACAAATTAACGCGGACAATGGCGGTCTGTATGTGGATAAACGCATTGACAGAGAAGCGCTGTGCGAGAGAAGCACTGTTTGTGTGATTCACTTGAAAACTGCGGTGGACAACCCCTTAGAAATTCACTACGTGGATGTCGAAATCGCAGACATAAATGACCATTCCCCAAATTTCACTGAAAACCAGAAGATTTTAGATATAGCTGAGTCTGCGCTGCAAGGTGCGCGCTTTGCTTTAGAGCCTTCGCGTGACCCGGACGTGGGAGTTAACTCTCTTCGAATGTACACGCTTAGTAAGAACGACGACTTTGAATTGGAGGTGAAAAATCGCGGCGAAGATAAAATCCCTTTCCTGATTTTGAAAAAGCCGCTAGACCGAGAGAAAGACTCCAAACTCAGTTTAATCCTAACTGCTTATGACGGAGGGAGGCCGGCGAGATCTGGTTCTATTAACATCACTGTTAATGTAATTGACATCAATGACAATGCTCCGGTTTTCGACAGACAGGTGTACACGGTATCGCTCGAGGAGAATGCTCCTTTTGGTACTTCTGTAATCAGAGTGCACGCGAGTGATCTGGACGAGGGCGCGAACAGGGAAATAGTGTACTCATTCGACAGCAGCATGCGCAACAAGGCATTCGATCTGTTTGAGCTGGATGCCAAGACTGGCGAAATCACCGTGAAAGGCTTAGTAGACTTCGAGGAAAGATCTGTCTTTGAGATTGACGTACATGCAACCGATAAGGGACAGGTGCCTTTGACTGGTGATTGTAGCGTCATAATAAACATCAAAGATGAAAATGATAATGCACCTGAGATAGAGATGACATCTTTGTCAAACCACGTCTCAGAGGGCGCAAGCCCAGGAGCAGCCGTGGCCCTTATCAGCGTGTCGGACAAAGACACTGGTGACAATGGAGTGGTCACATGCACAGTGCCTGCTAACCTACCCTTCGAACTGAAGCCGTCATTCCAGAAGAACATGTACTCTTTAGTTACAAGCCAACGACTGGACAGAGAAAAGGTCTCTGATTACAAAATCACCATAATCGCTGTGGACAAAGGAGACCCCCCACTCTCATCTGATAAAACGCTCAGCATATATGTGTCAGATGTTAATGATAACCGTCCAGCTTTTCTGCATAGCCCTTACAGTTTCTATTTAACTGAAAATAACTCACCAGGGGCATCTGTGTTCACTGTAAGTGCGTTTGATGATGATGAAGGTGAAAATGCCAAGATTTCCTATCACATTTATGAAGGTGAATCCGCTGATATCTCAGTTATATCTTATTTGAACATAAACTCTGATGATGGTGTCATTTACGTGCTAAAAAGTTTCGATTTTGAGTCTCTGAAAACCTTCCAGTTCCACGTGGTTGCTAAAGACTCTGGAACACCATCACTGAGCAGCAACGTCACAGTGAATGTCTTCATTCTGGATCAGAACGACAACGCTCCAGTGATCTTGTCTCCGCTCAGCACTAATGGTTCAGCTGAATGTGTGGAGGAGATTCCCCGCAATGTGAACACAGGTCACTCTGTGGCTAAAGTGCGGGCCTATGACGCTGATGTAGGATACAACGCTTGGCTGTCCTTCTCACTGCGGCACGCTACAGATGCCAGTCTGTTTGGTTTGGAGCGCTATACAGGGCAGATCAGGATGCTTCGCTCATTCACAGATACAGACGAGACGGAGCACAAACTGGTCATTGTGGTAAAAGACAATGGGAATATTTCACTATCAGCTACAGTGACTGTGAGCATAAAGGTCGTGGAGCCCAAAGAGGCGTTTGCAGCTTCTGATGTTAAAAGTGCAGTGCAGAGCGAGGAAGAGAGCAGTGTGACTTTTTATCTGATCATCACACTCAGCTCTGTTTCAGCGCTTTTCCTGCTCAGCATTATGGGATTGATCATGATGCAGTGCTCCAAACCTCCTGACAATTCCTCCAAATATTCTCGGGACTCCAATTACGCAGACGCCAGTGGGAATGGGACACTGTGTCACAGCATCCAGTACCGATCCGGAGACAAGCGCTACATGCTAGTTGGGCCCAGAATGAGTATCGGTTCTGCTATTGTTCCGGGCAGCAATGCCAACACTCTAGTGGTACCAGATCACAGGAAGAGAACTACAGGAGAGGTAGGAAATGAAATTTGGGCAGAGATGGTGGTTTTATAAATGCCTTATATACAAGATTTTTCCTTACACCCGTGCACTCTTTTTAACAGCGACTTTCACATACAACTTGCTGAAGAAATGTTGTTCTTAAACCTAAATGTTTTGCTTCAGCTTGTATCTAATTTGTCACGCAATTTTGCATGCTTAATTTATGTGCACTTTGCCAGTTCTCCTCAGATTTTTTTCAAAAGAAACAACTTTTCTATGCATCTTCTTCAAATGTTAGCCAGCTTGCGGTCTAAATTCATTCATTTATTTGGATGAGTCTTTTTTATCCCCACTGTTATGAAAACCATTGTGCTGCTTTCCTGTATTGAATACTGACCATATAAGACTGAATATGAATAATCTGCAGCCGAAGATATTTTGGTGATAGCAGTTACTGTCCTATGACTATTATTTTGCTTCGTCATTATTTTGTATTATGCCTATGTGCTTGTTTTTTGAAAAGGCGCATTTTTGTGCATCCTTGAACTTGAAGGAAAGTGAAACATGGTAAAGATGGAATTATTATTATTATTATTATTATTATTATTATCAACATCTTCATTTGTCTGGTTTTTGCAGTCCGCAGTGCTGGGAAACTGCCAGTTTCCTGAGGAACGACTGGGGGCGGGGAGCAATTAGGCGAAAGATGGTACTTTCCTGAAAAAGTGGGCAGTTCCGAGTAAACTTATCTTCTGCAGTTCCTCAATGCAGATGTTACCAGGGATTTTCCCAACATGCTTTTAAAGACCCTTCCTGATTAGTCTGAGTGCGCCGATCACCACAGGCACAGTTTCTGTCCATTAGCCCCACATCCTCGAGATTTAAATTTCAAGATCCTTGTATTTGGAAAGTTTTTCAACTACCTTGACAGCTGTGTTTCTTTCAGACGGGATAGCTACATCAATCAGCAGACATGTTTTCTTCTCTACATCTTTGATAATGATGTCTGGCCTATTGGCAGCAATTTCCCTGTCAGTGTGCACAGGCATGTCCCAGAGGATGGTCGTTGATTTGCTCTCATTGTGGATTCAAAATGTTCATACCACTTATCCGTTACCTCAATGTTACAACTTTGGCAGATATTCCAATGGATGTAAGATGCCGCTTTGTTATGTGTATGTATGTACTCAGGCTTTGCTAGTTCAGGGCAGCCATATATAACATTTTCGATGGTCTCCTTGTAACGGTTGCATACTCTACACATAGAGTTTGACCCGTTTTTCATAATCCTGTGTTGGAAGGATCGTGTTGCCAAGCTTTATTATTATTATTATTATTATTGCATTTGTTGTTGTTGTTGAATAAAGTTAATATATTTAACAAAGGTTTCTTTCATCTAACAGTTTTTAATGCGCACCCATTTCGTTCTGAGTAATATACAGTATGACTCAATCTGTTATTCACTGCCGCAGCGGTTGTTCCCTCTCTTCTTTTCGTCAAAGCACATCTCAAGACCTTTTTGTTTAGTGATCACTTCTCCATTCTCAACCAATAGCTCTATCTTTTTTCTTGTTTGTATTGTCTTTGTTTGTTTGTTGTTGGATTCTCCCGTCCTATGTAAAGCGCCTTAGGTTTGAGAAATGCGCTATATAAATGTTCATTATTATTATTATTTATTATTATTATAACAATTATAACAATATTATAACAATTTTTTATTATTATTCTTTTGGTTACGCACCAACTTTTTTACCAAAGAGGCGCTGTCTGGTCAATTAGCGCAGAATCCCTTTTTGTTAAGCCGCTCTGCCCCACTGGTGCAAGCGAGTATAGTCTTTCTTCTGTTTCGCCCATATCTTGGGAGGTTATATATCGTCACCCTTTAAAATAATGGCCTAAGTCTTTTTTTTTTTTTTTTCAAGATTTTGGGTAAACACAAAAATCTTCAACAAATGTAGAGCAAGAGATGATTCAGGCCGAAAACAAATTTTCGTCAAAAAATGACTAGGGGCATTATTTTAATAGGGTGACGTGGTCTACTCGTTCGTATAGATATTGCGAGGGTTACCAAGCTGGCGTCGGTTAGTTAGAGGGAGGCTGTTTCGGAAGTGAAGTTAGATGCGGACTGCTGCTATTACTTTTAAAATAAGTGTTGCACTTTGACGTCGTACTGTCATCTTGGAAATAGCACTGCCTTTGTATTTGATAGATGCACATTTAATATGTTCGTATGACGGTTGTCTAAAAATAATTAAAATTTTATGTAATACTTAGTCTTTTGTTTGGATTCAAGTAGATACTCGAAACGCAGGGTGTCGCTGCTTAATAAGGAAAAGTCCCCATAAATATGCTGCACTTGACGTCAGCCCCCCTCCTGAAAGATTTCTGTTCTCATGAGCAAGACATCGGTAACGGGTCCTACCTTTGTGATCAGTGAATCTGGATTTCATTAAGTCTGTTCAGGAGCCGTTTAACGCGTATCACCAGATTTCTTGCGTGGATAATTGTGGCGCTGTGCTTATGGTTCTGTGAGCCTTGGCTAAGGTGGCCGTAATGGAGAGAGGAGGACACGGGCGGAGGTGGCAGGAGCGATGGCTTTGTATTCGTATCGTCGTAATGCTGTGCGTTTGGAGAGGCTCCGCGGCTCAGATCAGATACTCCATACCGGAGGAGTTGAAGGAGGGATCAGCGGTAGGAAATATCGCCAAGGATTTGGGGATTAACCTGAGCTCGTTGATGGAGAGGCGGTTTCGAATAGTCTCTGGTTCGAAAGAGCCCCTTTTCCAGGTCAACCAGAACGATGGTGTCTTGTATGTTAACCGCAAGATGGACAGAGAGGCGATGTGCGATTGGAGTAGCGCGTGCGTGGTCAACGTAAAAGCTGTGCTCGAGAGTCCGCTCGAGGTGCACAATGTTGTGGTGGAAGTGCTGGATGTGAATGATCACGCTCCGCGTTTTTCCGAGAAGGAAATGCGTTTGCATATAGCCGAGTCTGCTCTTCCAGGAGCGCGCTTTCAACTCCAAGCTGCGCGCGACCCGGATGCGGGTACAAATACTGTGCAAGTTTATAAGCTCGGTGCAAATGATCTCTTCCGACTGGAAGTAAAAGAACTCGGAGACGACGGTAAGGTCCCATTTTTAATCGTTCAGAGAGCCCTGGATAGAGAGACTGTCGCAAGGCATCATCTCGTGCTCAGTGCCCGTGATGGCGGGAAGCCGCCACTTTCTGGAGAAATGCGCATACTGGTGGATATTCTTGACGTAAACGATAACACGCCTGTTTTCACCCAAGACATTTACTCTGCAAACTTGGAGGAAAATGCTCCTTTGGGAACAACTGTTATCCGGGTTAATGCGACTGATATTGACGAGGGCTCGAATGGTGAAATTGTTTATTCATTTTTTAGAAATGTTAATAATAAAATTAGTGACATTTTTGAGTTAAATGCAATCACTGGGGAGTTGATTGTTAGAGGCTTAGTAGATTTTGAAGAAAAGAACTCCTACAAAATTCATTTACAGGCCTCAGATAAAGGGTCAACTCCTTTGACTGCTGACAGTAGTGTGATTGTAAAAATAGTAGACATGAACGATAATGCTCCTGACATTGAGGTGACGTCATATTCCAATGCCATTCCCGAGAATTCGCAGCCTGGCACAGTGGTCGCTCATATTAGCATGAATGACGCAGACTCTGGTGCGAATGGACGTGTGCTCTGTTCCCTAACGCCAGATCTTCCTTTCAAACTGGTTCCATCTCTGCAGGAAAATATGTTCTCTTTGGTGACGGAGACACATTTAGATAGAGAGAGTTCAGCTCTGTATAATGTCACAGTTATTGCTAAGGATGAGGGGAAACCGTCTTTGTCGTCCTTTAAAAGTATTATCGTGGAGGTGTCTGATGTGAATGACAATTGCCCTGAGTTTTCTAAAGCCTTTTACATGTTCTATGTGTTGGAAAACAATGACCCGGGGGTCTCAGTATTCAGTGTTGGTGCCAATGACCCTGACCAAAATGAGAATGCGGTTATTTCCTATGAAATTCGGATAGATGGTAATGCACAGAACAATATGGCTAATTATTTGAACATCGATTCAGAAAACGGGAATATTTATGCTCTTAAAAGTTTTGATTTTGAGACCTTGAAAACCTTCCAGTTCCATGTGGTCGCTAAAGACTCCGGAACACCGTCACTAAATAGCAACGTCACAGTGAATGTCTTCATTCTGGATCAGAACGACAACGCTCCAGTGATCTTTTCTCCGCTAAGTGCTAACGGTTCAACTGGAGGTGTGGAGGAGATTCCCCGCAATGTGAACACAGGTCACTCTGTGGCTAAAGTGCGGGCCTACGACGCTGATGTAGGATACAACGCCTGGCTGTCCTTCTCACTGCAGCACGCTACAGATGCCAGTCTGTTTGGTTTGGAGCGCTATACAGGGCAGATCAGGATGCTTCGCTCATTCACAGATACAGACGAGATGGAGCATAAACTGGTCATAGTGGTAAAAGACAATGGAAATGTCTCACTATCAGCTACAGTGACTGTGAACATAAAGATCATGGAGCCCAAAGAGGCGTTTGCAGCTTCTGATACTAAAAGTTCAGTGCAGAGCGAGGAAGAGAGCAGTGTGACTTTTTATCTGATCATCACACTCAGCTCCGTTTCAGCGCTTTTCCTGCTCAGCATTATGGGATTGATCATGATGCAGTGCTCCGAACCTCCTGACTATTCCTCCAAATATCCCCGGGACTCCAATTACATAGACAACAGTGGGAACGGGACACTGTGTCACAGCATCCAGTACCGATCCGGAGACAAGCGCTACATGCTAGTTGGGCCCAGAATGAGTATCGGTTCTGCTATTGTTCCGGGCAGCAATGCCAACACTCTAGTGGTACCAGATCACAGGAAGAGAACTACAGGAGAGGTAGGAAATGAAATTTGGGCAGAGATGGTGGTTTTATCCATGCTCGACACACAAGATTCTACCAATCACCTGTGTCCTATTTTTAAGAGTGGCTATTAAAATGACACACTGAAAAAAAAATTTAATCTACACTGAACAAAAATATAAACACCCCATGTCAAATTTGAGTTTTTATTAACAAAAAACTGCAACCAGGATTTGTCTGTGAAGAGCACTCTTCTCCAGCATGCCAAGTGCCATCGAATGTGTGCGTTTGCCCATTTGAGTCGGTTCCTATGCCGGTGAGATCCAGACCACGGCGAGGACGCTCACGCTTCTCGCAGGTGGTTACGGACTGTCTGTGGTGTGATGCGTCTGTTGTGCAGACTAACGGTCTCATCCGCTGTGCGTGTCGCTGATCTGAGCCGATCCCGCAGGTGGACGAGCCGGATGTAGCGATTTTGTGCTGTTGTGGTCACACGTGGCCGACGTGGATGAGTTCGATTTGCAGTACTGTCAGTCTGTCAAAAACAAACTCTCAAATGGCCTATCGTCCGATGGTTAACATTCAGCTGCACAGCGACCGCTCTGGTGGACATCCCTGCGTCCAGCATGGCAATGGCATGTTCCTGCATGACCTGAAACATCTGAGGCATGATGACTTTTGACAAAATTTGACATTTTGGGGTGGCCTTTTATTGTCCCCAGTATAAGGAGTGTCTGGCTGCTGCTCATTCTGTCTGATCTCCATCTGGAAATGCCACACCCGTGGACTGAGTGAAATCACTACATCACTGAGCAAATGCTCACTGACAGAGAGATGGACTAAAAAATGGTACTCAAATCAACAGAAATATCCCTATTGTACAAGTAAAAGTCAGCATATGCTCACATAGAGTTGTTAACTCCATGTGGCATCAATATTTGACATGGGGCGCTTTTATTTTTGCTCAGTGTAAATGTTTGCTTCGACTTGCATCTAATTTGTCACACTCTTTTTGTGTGCTTAATTTATGTGTACTCTGCGGTTTGCTTTTGTATAATCCAAATGAAGAGATTTTCTGCCTGTGTTCTCTTTTATATAGTGAGCCAGCTACCTGTGAAAATTCATCAATATATTTTGATTTGAATTTTATTTTATATCTTTTTATCTAACCAATCATACTACAGTCCTGCTTCAACTACTGAACATTTAATTCTGAATCTGAAGAGTGCACAGCTGGATACATTTTGTTTGTTTGGGGTCATAGTTACTATCCTATTACTATCAATTTGTTGTTTGGACATTATTTTGTACATTGCATTTATACTTGTTTTTTGAAAAGGCACATTTGTGCATCCTGGAACTGAGAAGGAAAGTGAGTCACGGTGTTTCCTGAAGAAGTGAAGAACTAATTATCATATTCTAAAATGTCATAATCGCAGTGGCAGCTGAGCTCCAATCGTGGAGATGCAGGAAAACTCTCACTGTGCTGTTTTTTTTTTTTTTGTTTTTTTGTTTGTTTGTTTGTTTTATTTGATTGAATTAATTCGCTCAGATGAAAGAAAGCTTTGCTAAATATTCCAATATTATTATTTTTAACGTGTATTTATTTCACCCCTCACAGAAATACAGTCAATTCAATGGTTACTCTGGCTTAGTTCATGCCCACGTTAAACTCTCCCGGCACACCAGGTTTTAACTTGAGGAAAGTTGAGAAAAATTGCCCAGAGAAAGCAAGGCTTGGAAGTTGTTCTATATGGCCCACTAGTATCAACCATGAAAACAATTTCAAATTTCTAAAGCAACTTTTTGAGAAATCTGCATTTTTAGAAAATCACAAATTCTGAGATATATTTCTTTTATTTTTGGAATGTAACAAACAATTTTCCCCTAGCATTGTCTATTTATCAATTTAAAACCCCCCTCCATTTTGTTTTTATGATCAAATAATTATGTAAGAACCCAAAGTTGACACCTCTAACAGTTCATTGCAGGACAGTGACCTGTTTGGGATAAATGGTTTCAAGGAAGGTTCTAACTGCTTTCCACAAATTCCACCCACTTATTTAATCTGAAAAGGCCTATTTTGAATTGCATAATAAGCATTAGGTAATGGGAAGGACATGAAATCAATAGTTTGCACCAGGATGCGATGATTTTACATCATGAAGGTTTACAAAATTTGTGTCAACCATTTCAAGTGCCCAGTTACTTGAAAGATGTTGCATGTTGAATGCTGAGAGAAAGTTTGCCTGGTTTTTCTCAGAAAAGGAAATTTCAAAATCACCAAAAATTTGCTTGATACAATTCATGAACACATTTTGACTGATTACGATATCAATGATATTTGTTTGCTATGTGGATTATGTTCAACATGCAAAAGCACTCTGAATGCTCTTTTCGGTAAAAAACGGCAAATTTGTAACTCTGTTACTGACCATTTTTCACCCATAATAAATCAAGTGAACAAAATTGGCCATTTTGTTTTTTGAAGTACTAGGGCAGACCTACACAAAGCAATTTAAATTTAAACTCTATCTTACTTAATTTTGGAGCTGTGATACAAAATACACCAATTTTGTAACTTCGTTACCGCGTGACCTGGCCCAGTAGTTTTGCTTTTGCGGTGTCTTTCTCTATTGGTGAAAAAAAACTTGTTTATGTTTATGTTTATGGCATGGGTCCAGGACAGAGGCCATCAGCGCTGGTTTGGCCACCAACTCCTCCGTGTCAACCTGTGTTGAACAATAAAGACTAATTCATACCCCACTTAATTCATAACAGAACAGAGCATTATAATAATGATAATAATGAGTGATTAGCCTTCACCCCATGTGGTTACACAAGAACTGCTGAACCTTCGCTTTGAACTCTCTCATTCTCTGACTGTCATCTTCTGGACTCATCAGGTGTTTTTTTTTTAGGAGGCTGATGGATCTATATTGGAATCTGACACCTCCTCTTCTGTGGACATGACGCACATTTTAACATCTTCAACTCAGGCGAAATCTCCTCCATTACGTGCCAGTATTTGTCTTGCATCTCGAGGCTTCTGGCTTCTTGCAGTTTTGTAACTGTTTTGTCTGACAAAACAGCTGTGACTGCCCACCGTTGTTCCGGAAGTTTTACGGACATATCACCCTCCGAGTTCCATCTCATTTTACTTGGCTGGATAATCTGGTGTTTCGGAAGATGCATTTGGTCCTGTTTGGCCTCCAGTGCCATGCACACCGTAAAAAAAGAATAATTGAGAAAACTTAAAATTTTAAGGCAACCTTTTGCAGTAAGATTTTTTTATTGTGTCAGCGATTTGCTGTCATCGTCCTAACTGACATTTGATCGTTAGGACAATGACAGGTAAATCGCTGACACAATTAAAAACACCGTCACATCTTCTCCCTGCTATGGTGGAGGGCAAAGTTGGCTATGCTAGGCCTCCATCATCTGATGTTTATGGATGTTTGTTCACAAGAATTGCATTGTGCTTGTACTACTGCTATATTTCATTGTTGCACTGCATATTATGCAAATAACGTCATCGTCCTTTCGGTTGAAATGGTCCCACAAAGAACTTGTTTTTTTGCTTCATTTTTGCTGCAAAGCATGCTACGGTTGAAGGCACGTGTTGCACATGTCAACACGCCCCAACAAGTTGATTGACGTGAGTAGCTAAATTAAAAAAAAAAAAAAATATATATATATATATATCAATGGTATTAATCGGTCAAAGTTTTTGTTATCGGTTAATGGTTAAATAGTTAATCATGTGCATCCCTAACCCATACTTAATCATTAGATAGAACTATTTATCTCTAATTATGTGCAATAGTTAACTCAATTTTGACCAAAATGTTTTGTTAGAACCCTATAATTCTAAGGTCACAAAATCCTCTGCTTCGTTCATTGCACCAAAGACTCTGCTCAATGTAGGGTAGCATATTGCCTGCTTTTTGCTGATGGCGGAATGTCTGTTTTGTTAAAATCAGGTATATTTCAGATATTACTGTGTTATTGAGTTATTCTTGTTCCTTTTTGGGTGTGAATAATGTTTATACAAGCATGTGTTTCCGTTGGATGTTCGGAATTGTAAACAGCAAGCTCTCGGTCTCAGAGCGAACGACTGTAAAAAAACAGTTCCTTTGATAAGTATGTGTGCTTGCTGATGCAGCTTTGTGGAAAAAGTGACAAAACTCTGAACTATATCATGGAGAAAAGGCATGTTTTTGGTTTGTTTTTGGTCCGCACCCATGTTGAACCCATGCTAAATTCCCCCCAGTAAATCATTGATTCATATTTAACTTCATGAGTGCAAAGTTGATTTGCATTAAACAAATGATTATTTTATAATTTGACCGTGTACTATTTTGAGGGTTCTGACCACATTGGGAGCCATTTGGAGAGCTGTCTGATTTTGCTCGTAGAGAGTAGATCATTTTGGAAAGCAATGTCAGATGATGTACTCTTGTGGTTAAGGAGTTTATGATTCCAGAAATGTGTTGTTTTTACTGCCAGCCTTTTTCAATTCTCAGTATTAGTTTTTTAAAAAAAAAATTATTGCTTAATTTTAATGAAGATTTTTTTGTGTTTGTGGCCCTCACTCTGAACTAAAATTATGAAAAGAAACTGAAATATGATTGAATTCTGAATGCTACGAGTATCTCATTTCAGCTATTTCCTCCTGAGATCTTGAATTTTAAAGCTTTAATTTGGGTAATGCATAAATAATCATATTTGGCTTCTACGCAAAGAGGTTATAATGTAAAGAAATCAATCTATTTGTCATTCAACCTTAATCGTACTTACTGTAATTCTCACTGACCCCAGGGACGTTGTTTTTTTTTATATCTCAAGAATCCTTTATTCCATCATTCCAATATTCATGTAATTGAATTTGTTTTCTGTTTCCACTTTAATTACTGGTTTTGAAAAACATGAGGGGTACAACAGCGCCCCCCAAAAAAGCCCCCCACTCTGCCTCTGCAGTCGTTATAGATATAAATATTTACAGAGACTTGTTCGTCATTATTCTTCGTTTACATTGTCACAGTTATTGAGTGATGTGGGTGAACACTGTCTCAGTAATTCTGAAGGAGATGGACACACATGTTGCTAACTCAGGTTTCCTCTAAATACGCTAAATACGCTTCGCGCAATATGCATATTAAATGTAAATTTCCTATAATAACAAATTAAATGATATTAAATACATATTTAATAATATGTTTAGAGGAAATAAAGTTTTGCTATGATGTTTGTTCCTGACTGCAGTTTATTCTTGGGTTCCCCTCGGACCCCAGTTTGTGGTTCTTGTATGTTATATACATATGTGGGTTGGATGGTGGGTTAAAGAAGCATATATTAGTATATTCCATTTCAAGACATATATCTAATTTCCTGGAAAAGACAGCAAGTGGAACTGACTGTGCACAAAAATTTCAGGAGTTATTGACCTTCACCAAAGTGATGTCCATGCACAAGGTCGACGTCAAAGGTCAAGTTCACAGAGGTCACAACCTTGTTTGCGGGTTTTCACGCTGTAACTCCAGTTAGAATTCATGGATCGCTATTAAATTTTGGAAATAGCTTCTAGGCATAGAGGAGGTGTTCCCTATTGTTTTTTAAGGACATCCGTCAAATCCCAAGGTCACAAAGGCAAAAAAAGTGCCCGATTTGACGGTTTTCGCACCGCAAGTCAAGTTTAATTCAATGAATGGCTATGAAATCTTAGAACAAGCTTCTTGGTATAGAGGAGGGGTTCCCTATTGATTTTCAAGGTCATCTGTCGAATCCCAAGGTCACACCGGTCAAAAAAGTGTTGATTTTGCCCCGATTTCACAGTTTTCGCACCGTAACTCCACTTTAACTTGATGGATGGCTATTACATCTTAGAACAAGCTTCTTGGTACAGAGGAAGGGTCCCCTATTGATTTTCAAGGTCATTTGCCAATTTCAAGATCACACTTGTACAAGAAACCACCAGTCATGGACACTATGCCACGTGACGGATGCTAGGCGAAGTCGCAGCTATTAGATCCTTCTGATCTATTTGTTCTAATGTAGGGCTCTGTATGCAATGATATTTCTCATGTTAGGCTCTGTATGCAGTGATATTTCTAATGAAGGGTTCTGTATGCAGTGATATTTTTCTTGAGGGGCTCTCTAGGCAGTGATATTTCCCATGTAGGGCTTTGTATGCAGTGATATTTCTCATATGGGCTCTCTATAGGCAGTGATATTTCTCATTTAGGGTTTTGTTTGCTGCAGTATTTTTCATATAGGGCTCTGTATGCAGTGTTATTTTTCATCAAGGGCTCTGGCTGTAGTAAAGGGCTCTCTGCAGTGATATTTAGGACTCTGTATGTAGTGGTATTTTTCATGTAGGGCTCTTGTGTAAGACTGTATGCCGTAATATGTTTTTATGTCAGACTCTGTTTGCAGTGTTATTTTTCATGTAGAGCTCTGGCTGATGTGATATTTCTCAATGGCTCTCTGCAGTGATATTTCTTGTGTAGGGCTCTGTATGTAGTGGTATTTTTTATGCAGGGCTCTGTCTGCAGTGATATTTCTCATGTAGGGCTCGGTCTGCAGTGATATTTCTCATGTAGGACTCTGTAAGCAGTGATATTTTTATGAAGGGCTTTGTTTGCGGCAATATTTTTCATGTAGGGCTTTGTATGCCGTAATATTTCTCATATAGGGCTCTGTATGCAGTTATCATGTAGAGCTCTGTCTGCTCTGATATCTCTCATGTCGGGCTCTATATGCAGTAATATTTATTTTGTAGGGCTCTACATGCAGTGGTATTTTTCAGGTAGGCCTCAGTATGCATGATATTTTTCAAATTAGGCTTTGTATGTGGCAATATTTTTCATATGGGGCTCTGTATGCAGAAATAATTCTTATGAAGGCCTCTGGATGCATTGATATTTCTCATGTTGGGTTCTGTATGCATTTATATTTCTCATGTAGGGCTTTGTTTGCTTTGATATTTCTCATGAGGGGCTCTGTATGCAGTTTTATTTCTCATGAGGGGCTCTGTATGCATTGATATTTCTCATGTAGGGCTCTGTATGCAGTGATATTTCGCATGTATGGCTTTGTATGTTTTGATATTTCTCATGAGGGCCTCGGTATGCAATTATTTTCCTCATGAGGGGCTCTGTGCGTTGATATTTCTCATGTAGAGCTCTGTATACATTGATAATTCTCATGTAGGGGTCCGTATGCAGATATTTTTCATGAGGCGCTCTGTATGCAGTGATATTTCTCATGAGGGGTTCTGTTTGTAGTGATATTTCTTATGTAGGGCTCTGTATGTATTGATATTTCTCATTTAGGGCTTTGTATGCTGTCATATTTCTCATGTAGGGCTCTGTATACATTGGTATTTCTCACATGGCTTTGTATGCTTTGATTTTTCTCATGAGGGGCTCTGTATGCATTGACATTTTTCATATAGGGCTCTGCATGCAGTGATATTTCTCATGAGGGGCCATGTATGCATTGATATTTCTCATGCAGGGTTCTGTTTGCAGTGATATTTCTCATGTAGGGCTCTGTATGCAGTGATATTTCTCATGAGGCGCTCTGTCTGCATGATATTTCTCATATAGGGCTCTGTATGCAGTGATATTTCTCATGAGGCGCTCTATATGGAGTGATATTTCTCATGAGGGGCTATGTATGCATTGATATCTCTCATGCAGGGTTCTGTTTGCAGTGATATTTCTCATGTAGGGCTCTGTATGCAGTGATATTTCTCATGAGGCGCTCTATATGCAGTCATATTTCTCATGTAGGGCTCTGTATGCAGTGATATTTCTCATGAGGCGCTCTATATGCAGTGATATTTCTCATGAGGGGCTATGTAGGCATTGATATTTCTCATGCAGGGTTCTGTCTGCAGTGATATTTCTCATGTAGGGTTCTGTCTGCAGTGATATTTCTCATGAGGGGCTCTGTATGCATTGATATTTCTCATGTAGGGCTCTGTATGCAGTGATATTTCTCATGAGGCGCTTTATATGCAGTGATTTTTCTCACAAGGGGCTCTGTATGCATTGACATTTCTCATATAGGGCTCTGCATGCAGTGATATTTCTCATGAGGGGCTCTGTATGCGGTGATATTTCTCATGAGGGGCTATGTATGCATTGATATTTCTCATGCAGGGTTCTGTTTGCAGTGATATTTCTCATGTAGGGCTCTGTATGCAGTGATATTTCTCATGAGGGGCTATGTATGCATTGATATTTCTCATGCAGGGTTCTGTTTGCAGTGATATTTCTCATGTAGGGCTCTGTATGTTGTGATATTTCTCATGAGGCGCTCTATATGCAGTGATATTTCTCATGAGGGGCTATGTATGCATTGACATTTCTCATGCAGGGTTCTGTTTGCAGTGATATTTCTCATGTAGGGCTCTGTATGTAGTGATATTTCTCATGAGGGGCTCTGTATGCGGTGATATTTCTCATGAGGGGCTATGTATGCATTGATATTTCTCATGCAGGGTTCTGTTTGCAGTGATATTTCTCATGTAGGGTACTGTATGCAGTGATATTTCTCATGAGGGGCTATGTATGCATTGATATTTCTCATGCAGGGTTCTGTTTGCAGTGATATTTCTCATGTAGGGCTCTGTATGCAGTGATATTTCTCATGAGGCGCTCTACTAGTGCTGGTCAACGAATTAGAATAATTTGAAATAGCGCAATCGTTAAATTTTCTTGATGCATTTTTTTGCGCAGAAAGCAAATCAGGTGTTTACCGCGCCTGTCCTACTTGTTAGAGTATTCACAGAACTCGCTACTTGTAAAAAATTTGCTCAGCTGAGCTGTCCAAAAAGCCCATTTAGGCCATTTAACTGTGACACTGTTGTTTCATTGCATTAGAATAATTCATTAGTCATTTCCTTGAATTAGAATAAGCGCTCGAATTTTTGTTTTCTGTGAAGAGTGTTCACTGTGCAGTATAAAGTCAGGGTTCAGAAGAATTTCTAAGTTGTAAAATCAATCATGGGTCAGCAGCGCGACCTCTCAACCGGAATAGTGACTCAAATTCAAGCCCTTCGCTAACAATGCTTGACCCAAACTAAAATTGCTGAGCAGCTCGGCATCAGCCAGTCTTCCATCTGCAAAGCTCAAAAGAAAGACTGCAGCAAGCGTACCAACTGTTCCGGCGTCCGAAAAACTTCTACTCGTGACAACAAGCAGCTGAGAAAGATCGCAGTCAGCAACCGGTTCAAGTCCATTTCTGAGCTCAGCGACTTGTGGAACGAGCAGACCGGCGCTAACGTCTCGAGATCAACCACTTACCGTCGTCTGCGCGAACTCTGCTTCAAATCTCGCGCTCCAGCGGGAAAAACCGATGCTGAACAAGAAACAAATGGAGAAACGGCTGAAGTGGGCCAAAGAACACGGCGAGTGGACTGCTGAAGACTGGCAGAAGGTGTTCTTCAGTGACGAATCACGCTTTTGCATCTCCTTCGGTGACCAAGGTCCTCGTGTCTAGCGTTGTGGTGGCGAAACCTACAACCACGAGTGCGTAAAAAGATGCGTCAAGTCTCCCTAGAGCGTTATGGTCTGGGGATGCATAACCGCTCGGGGTGTAGGGAAACTCTGCTTCCTCAAGAAGACTGTCAAGGCTGCCGTATACCAAGATGTTCTGGAAACGTTCCTGATTCCGACTGTTGAGGGACAGTTTGGCGAAGAAGACCTCATATTTCAACAGGATTTTGCTCTGGCTCATGCGCCAAAGTCGACCAAAGATTGGTTCGCCGAAAAACAGCTTGAAGTTTTTGGCATGGCCGGCCAACTCGTCTGACCTCAATGTTATTGAAAACCTTTGGGCCATCGTCAAGCGGAAAATTCCCGACAGAGAGCCAACTACGCTGGACCAATTGAAGCAGAACATCGCCACTGCCTGAAGAGCTGAGAGTGCGGAAACTTGTGACAAGCTGGTCAAATTGATGCCGCGGAGACTTCAGGCAGTCATACAAGCCAAGGGGGCAGCCACAAAATACTGAGAAAGTGATGATTCTAATTATAATAAAAATTATTCTAATTCAGTGAAACGGTTTCTCAATTATTCTAATTCAATAAAACAACATTGTCACAGTTAAATGGCCTAAATGGGCCTTTTGGAAAGTTCAGCTGAGCAAATTTTTTATAAGTAGCGAGTTCTGTGAATACTCTAACAAGTAGGACAGGCGCGGTGATCACCTGATTTGCTTTCTGCACCAAAAATGCATCAAGAAAATTTAACGATTGCGCTAATTCAAATTATTCTAATTCGTTGACCCGCACTAGTATATGCAGTGATATTTCTCATGAGGGGCTATGTACTGTATGCATTGATATTTCTCATGCAGGGTTCTGTTTGCAGTGATATGTCTAATGTAGGGCTCTGTATGCTTTGATATTTCTCATGAGGGGCTCTGTATGCAGTGATATTTCTCATGAGGGGCTCTGTGCGTTGATATTTCTCATGTAGGGCTCTGTATACATTGATATTTCTCTGGTAGGGCTCTGTATGCTGTCATATTTCTCTCTGTATGCATCGGTATTTCTCACATATGGCTTTGTATGCTTTGATTTTTCTCATGAGGGGCTCTGAATGCATTGACATTTTTCATATAGGGCTCTGCATGCAGTGATATTTCTCTTGAGGGGCTCTGTATGCATTGATATTTCTCATGTAGGGCTCCGTATGCAGTGATATTTCTCATGAGGCGCTCTATATGCAGTGATATTTCTAATGAGGGGCTATGTATGCATTGATATCTCTCATGCAGGGTTCTGTTTGCAGTGATATTTCTCATGTAGGGCTCTGTATGCAGTGATATTTCTCATGAGGGGCTCTGAATGCATTGATATTTCTCATATAGGGTTCTGCATGCAGTTATATTTCTCATGAGGGGATCTGTATGCGGTGATATTTCTCTTGAGGGGCTCTGTATGCATTGATATTTCTCATGTAGGGCTCTGTATGCAGTGATATTTCTCATGAGGGGCTCTGAATGCATTGATATCTCTCATGCAGGGTTCTGTATGCATTGATATTTCTCATGTAGGGCTCTGTATTTAGTGATATTTCTCATGAGGCGCTCTATATGCAGTGATATTTCTCATGAGGGGTTATGTATGCATTGATATCTCTCATGCAGGGATCTGTTTGCAGTGATATTTCTCATGCAGGGTTCTGTTTGCAGTGATATTTCTCATGTAGGGCTCTGTATGCAGTGTTATTTGTCATGTAGGGCTATGTATGCATTGATATTTCTCATGCAGGGTTCTGTTTGCAGTGATATTTCTCATGTAGGGCTCTGTATGCAGTGATATTTCTCATGAGGCGCTCTATATGCAGTGATATTTCTCATGTTGGGCTCTGTATGCAGTGATATTTCTCATGAGGCGCTCTATATGCAGTGATGTTTCTCATGAGGGGCTATATATGCATTGATATTTCTCATGCAGGGTTCTGTTTGCAGTGATATTTCTCATGTAGGGCTCTGTATGCAGTGGTATTTCTCATGAGGGGCTCTGTATGCATTGATATTTCTCATGTAGGGCTCTGTATGCAGTGATATTTCTCATGAGGCGCTTTATATGCAGTGATTTTTCTCGTGAGGGGCTCTCTATGCATTGACATTTCTCATATAGGGCTCTGCATGCAGTGAAATTCTCATGAGGGGCTCTGTATGCAGTGATATTTCTCAGGTAGGGCTCTGTTTGCAGTGATATTTCTCATGAGGCGTTCTATATGCAGTGATATTTCTCATGAGGGGCTATGTAGAGTATGCCTTGATATTTCTCATGTAGGGTTCTGTTTGCAGTGATATTTCTCATGTAGGGCTCTGTATGCAGTGATATTTCTCATGAGGCGCTCTGAATGCATTGATATTTCTCATGTGGCGCTCTAAATGCAGTGATATTTCTCATGAGGGGCTATGTATGCATTTATATTTCTCATGCAGGGTTCTGTTTGCAGTGATATTTTTCATGTAGGGCTCTGTATGCAGTGATATTTCTCATGTAGGGCTCTGTATGCAGTGATATTTCTCATGAGGCGCTCTATATGCAGTGATATTTCTCATGAGGGGCTCTGTATGCAGTGATATTTCTCACAAGGGGCTCTGTATGCAGTGATATTTCTCATGAGGGGCTCTGTATGCATTGATATTTCTCATGAGGCGCTCTATTTGCAGTGATATTTCTCATGTAGGGCTCTGTATGCAGTGATATTTCTTATGAGGGGCTCTGTTTGCATTGATGTTTCTCATGTAGGGCTCTTTGTGCAGTGATATTTCTCACAAGGGGCTCCATATGCAGTGATATTTCTCATGAAGGGCTCTGTATGCAGTGATATTTCTCATGTAGGGCTCTGTATGCAGTGATATTTCTCATGAGGCGCTTTATATGCTGTGATTTTTTTCGTGAGGCGCTCTGTATGCATTGACATTTTTCATATAGGGCTCTGCATGCAGTGATATTTCTCACAAGGGGCTCTGTATGCATTTATATTTCTCATGCAGGGTTCTGTTTGCAGTGATATTTTTCATGTAGGGCTCTGTATGCAGTGATATTTCTCATGTAGGGCTCTGTATGCAGTGATATTTCCATGAGGCGCTCTATATGCAGTGATGTTTCTCACAAGGGGCTCTGTATGCAGTGATATTTCTCATGAGGGGCTCTGTATGCATTGATATTTCTCATGAGGCGCTCTATTTGCAGTGATATTTCTCATGTAGGGCTCTGTATGCAGTGATATTTCTCATGAGGGGCTCTGTATGCATTGATATTTCTCATTTAGGGCTCTGTATGCAGTGATATTTCTCATGAGGTGCTTTATATGCTGTGATTTTTCTCGTGAGGGGCTCTGTATGCATTGACATTTTTCATATAGGGCTCTGCATGCAGTGATATTTCTCATGAGGGGCTCTGTATGCAGTGATATTTCTCACAAGGGGCTCTGTATGCATTGATATTTCTCATATAGGGTTCTGCATGCAGTTATATTTCTCATGAGGGGATCTGTATGCGGTGATATTTCTCTTGAGGGGCTCTGTATGCATTGATATTTCTCATGTAGGGCTCTGTATGCAGTGATATTTCTCATGAGGGGCTCTGAATGCATTGATATTTCTTGTATAGGGTTCTGCATGCATTTATATTTCTCATGAGGGGATCTGTATTCAGTGATATTTCTCTTGAGGGGCTCTGTATGCATTGATATTTCTCATGTAGGGCTCAGTATGCAGTGATATTTCTAATGAGGGGCTATGTATGCATTGATATCTCCCATGCAGGGTTCTGTTTGCAGTGATATTTCTCATGAGGCGTTCTATCTGCAGTGATATTTCTCATGAGGGGCTATGTAGAGTATGCCTTGATATTTCTCACGTAGGGTTCTGTTTGCAGTGATATTTCTCATGTAGGGCTCTGTATGCAGTGATATTTCTCATGAGGCGCTTTGAATGCATTGATATTTCTCATGAGGCGCTCTTTATGCAGTGATATTTCTCATGAGGGGCTATATATGCATTTATATTTCTCATGCAGGGTTCTGTTTGCAGTGATATTTTTCATGTAGGGCTCTGTATGCAGTGATATTTCTCATGTAGGGCTCTGTATGCAGTGATATTTCTCATGAGGCGCTCTGTATGCAGTGATATTTCTCATGAGGGGCTCTGTATGCAGTAATATTTCTCACAAGGGGCTCTGTATGCAGTGATGTTTCTCATGAGGGGCTCTGTATGCATTGATATTTCTCATGAGGCGCTCTATTTGCAGTGATATTTCTCATGTAGGGCTCTGTATGCAGTGATATTTCTCATGAGGGGCTCTGTTTGCATTGATGTTTCTCATGTAGGGCTCTGTATGCAGTGATATTTCTCATGAGGGACTCTGTATGCATTGATAATTCTCATGTAGGGCTCTGTATGCAGTGATATTTCTCATGAGGCGCTTTATATGCTGTGATTTTTCTCGTGGGGGGCTCTGTATGCATTGACATTTTTCATATCGGGCTCTGCATGCAGTGATATTTCTCACAAGGGGCTCTGTATGCATTTATATTTCTCATGCAGGGTTCTGTTTGCAGTGATATTTTTATGTAGGGCTCTGTATGCAGTGATATTTCTCATGTAGTGCTCTGTATGCAGTGATATTTCCATGAGGCGCTCTATATGCAGTGATGTTGCTCACAAGGGGCTCTGTATGCAGTGATATTTCTCATGAGGGGCTCTGTATGCATTGATATTTCTCATGAGGCGCTCTATTTGCAGTGATATTTCTCATGTAGGGCTCTGTATGCAGTGATATTTCTCATGAGGGGCTCTGAATGCTTTGATATTTCTCATGTAGGGCTCTATATGCAGTGATATTTCTCATAAGGTGCTTTATATGCTGTGATTTTTCTCGTGAGGGGCTCTGTATGCATTGACATTTTTCATATAGGGCTGTGCATGCAGTGATATTTCTCATGAGGGGCTCTGTATGCAGTGATATTTCTCACAAGGGGCTCTGTATGCATTGATATTTCTCATATAGGGTTCTGCATGCAGTTATATTTCTCATGAGGGGATCTGTATGCGGTGATATTTCTCTTGTGGGGCTCTGTATGCATTGATATTTCTCATGTAGGGCTCTGTATGCAGTGATATTTCTCATGAGGGGCTCTGAATGCATTGATATTTCTCATATAGGGTTCTGCATGCAGTTATATTTCTCATGAGGGGATCTGTATGCAGTGATATTTCTCTTGAGGGGCTCTGTATGCATTGATATTTCTCATGTAGGGCTCAATATGCAGTGATATTTCTAATGAGGGGCTATGTATGCATTGATATCTCTCATGCAGGGTTCTGTTTGCAGTGATATTTCTCATGAGGCGTTCTATATGCAGTGATATTTCTCATGAGGGGCTATGTAGAGTATGCCTTGATATCTCTCATGTAGGGCTCTGTATGCAGTGATATTTCTCATGAGGCGCTTTGAATGCATTGATATTTCTCATGAGGCGCTCTATATGCAGTGATATTTCTCATGAGGGGCTATGTATGCATTTATATTTCTCATGCAGGGTTCTGTTTGCAGTGATATTTTTCATGTAGGGCTCTGTATGCAGTGATATTTCTCATGTAGGGCTCTGTTTGCATTGATATCTCTCATGCAGGGTTCTGTTTGCAGTGATATTTCTCATGAGGCGTTCTATATGCAGTGATATTTCTCATGAGGGGCTATGTAGAGTATGCCTTGATATCTCTCATGTAGGGCTCTGTATGCAGTGATATTTCTCATGAGGCGCTTTGAATGCATTGATATTTCTCATGAGGCGCTCTATATGCAGTGATATTTCTCATGAGGGGCTATGTATGCATTTATATTTCTCATGCAGGGTTCTGTTTGCAGTGATATTTTTCATGTAGGGCTCTGTATGCAGTGATATTTCTCATGTAGGGCTCTGTATGCAGTGATATTTCTCATGAGGCGCTCTATATGCAGTGATATTTCTCATGAGGGGCTCTGTATGCAGTGATATTTCTCACAAGGGGCTCTGTATGCAGTGATATTTCTCATGAAGGGCTCTGTTTGCATTGATATTTCTCATGAGGCGCTCTATTTGCAGTGATATTTCTCATGTAGGGCTCTGTATGCAGTGATATTTCTCATGAGGGGCTCTGTTTGCATTGATGTTTCTCATGTAGGGCTCTGTATGCAGTGATATTTCTCATGAGCGGCTCTGTATGTATTAATATTTCTCATGTAGGGCTCTGTATGCAGTGATCTTCCTCATGAGGCGCTTTATATGCTGTGATTTTTCTCGTGAGGGGCTCTGTATGCATTGACATTTTTCATATAGGGCTTTGCATGCAGTGATATTTCTCACAAGTGGCTCTGTATGCATTTATATTTCTCATGCAGGGTTCTGTTTGCAGTGATATTTTTCATGTAGGGCTCTGTATGCAGTGATATTTCTCATGTAGGGCTCTGTATGCAGTGATATTTCCATGAGGCGCTCTATATGCAGTGATGTTTCTCACAAGGGGCTCTGTATGCAGTGATATTTCTCATGTAGGGCTCTGTATGCAGTGATATTTCTCATGAGGGGCTCTGTATGCATTGATATTTCTCATTTAGGGCTCTGTATGCAGTGATATTTCTCATGAGGCGCTCTTTATGCAGTGATATTTCTCATGAGGGGCTTTGTATGCATTGATATTTCTCATGCAGGGTTCTGTTTGCATTGATATTTCTCATGTAGGGCTCTGTAAGCAGTGATATTTCTCATGAGGTGCTTTATATGCTGTGATTTTTCTCGTGAGGGGCTCTGTATGCATTGACATTTTTCATATAGGGCTCTGCATGCAGTGATATTTCTCATGAGGGGCTCTGTATGCAGTGATATTTCTCACAAGGGGCTCTGTATGCAGTGATTTTTCTCATCAGGCGCTCTATATGCAGTGATATTTCTCATGAGGGGTTATGTATGCATTGATATTTCTCATGCAGAGATCTGTTTGCTGTGATATTTCTCATGAGGCGCTAATGCAGTGATATTTCTCATGAGGGGCTTTGTATGCATTGATATTTCTCATGCAGGGTTCTGTTTGCATTGATATTTCTCATGTAGGGCTCTGTATGCAGTGATATTTCTCATGAGGCGCTCTAAATGCAGTGATATTTCTCATGAGGGGCTATGTGCAGTATGCATTGATATTTCTCATGCAGGGTTCTGTTTGCAGTGATATTTCTAATGTAGGGCAAAGTGTGCTTTTTTCCAAGAAATTCCTCCAAAAACTTGGAATACACCGAGGTTTACAGATGATTTTAGGCAAACTCTGTAAACCTCGGAAAAATTTTACTGAGGTATCCTGTATTCTGTCCGGTTTACATAAGTTTTGACTTAGCCTTGTTTAATTTGTATTGGGAAATTTATACCACCAATCTATCAAGTGGCAATAATTTTACAAGGAGCATGGGTACATTGTTGAGGAAAATAATTGTGGAAATTTAAGTCATCTTCTATTTTTTTCAGGATCATTGTTTTGTTTTTGTTGTCTGCCCATTGGGCATTTTTTCATCTGTTTGATTTTATCTGGCAACTTAAACTCTGTGTGTGTGTGTGTGTGTGTGTGTGTGTGTGTGTGTGTGTGTGTGTGTGTGTGTGTGTGTGTGTGTGTGTGTGTGTGTGTGTGTGTGTGTGTGTGTGTGGGGGTGGGGTGGGGGGGGGGGGTTATGAATAAAATACAAATTTTGTGTTTTTATCTATTGACCCTGTATGGGGGAATACAATTTAGCTGATGAAATTGTTTTAATGTTGATTTGGAATAAAAATATAAGAACTTGGAAATAGTTGTGTGGAATATTATGTTTTTCATTTATTTCAATTTTATGGTCAGCAGGTAGAAGGTCTCAATTTTTCACCTTTTCAATTTGGGAAATGATGGTGGATGGATTTAATCCAATAAATAAAAATGTTGATGAAATTTTTCTGAGGAATACCTATGTGGTCTCTGAACTTCAGTGGGCCATACAATCCTTGGTGTGTCTAAGGTAAATTTAACCGTGGTTCACTGAGGGGTTGTCCAAACTTTGTTACTCTACTGGACTTTGGGATACCTTGGTAAAATTTTTCCAAGGTTAACCGAGTTGGCCTCAAATCTTCAGTAAATTTGGGTTCATTCTAAGTTTTTATTGGGATTTCTCGGAAAAAGTGTACTTTCTCGGTTTTTGAGTGCTACTAGTGTGTAATATAAGACATAGGAAATGTGAGTAAACTCAAAATGAGGCTTTTAAATGATCATTTCATTTATTGAAGGTAAATAATTGTTCAAAACCTATATCAGCCATGTGAGAATAATTTTCCTCCAAAACCTTATAACAGGTTTCTCCCCCCTAATTGGAGAAAAAAAAAATCTGCAGTCAAATGTTGACATTAACTGGCAATTCCTGTGGAGGAATATTGGCCCTCTCATCTTGGTAGAATTATTTAAATTGAGCTACATTGGAGACTTTTTGAGCATGAACAGCCTGCTGAAAGTATTGCCACAGCATTTTAAAAGGTTCCAAGTCTGTCTGAGCCTTACAAAGGCCTTCATTTTGTGTATTTTGAGCCATTCAAAGGTGCACCTGCTTGTGTGCGACACATCAGTGACTTCTTGCGTAACCCAACTGCACTTGAACTTTGGGTCACAAACAGATGGTCAGACATTCTTATTCAAGATTTCCTGTTTGAGAGCAGAATTTAGGGCTCCATCAATTATGGCAAGTAGCTCAGGTCCTGATGCAGTAAAGCAGGCCAAAACCATCACATGGTCAGTACCATGTTTTACTATTAGTATTATGTTCTTATTGTGGAATGGTGCATTTGCTTTATGCCTGATGGAACGGGACCCATGTTTTCCACAAAGTTCCACTTTTGACTCATTATTCCACAGAACATTATCCCAAAACTCTCTGGAGTCATCAAGATGGTTTTTTTTTTTTTTTTTTTTTTTTTGCAAATGTCAGATGAGTCTTTGTTCTCTTTGATCAGAGATGATTTTTGCCTTGCAGCTCTTGCAGGCATGCTATATTTGCACAGTCTGTCTTTTTATAGCTTTATGAACACTGACCTTGAAGAATCAATGATGCCATTTTGGAGGAATTTCGAGAGATTGGCCTCTACTTGGAAGGTTCACCACTGTCTTTTGCAAGTCTTTTGCATTTGTAGCTCTCACTGCAGTTCGCTGGAGTCCCAGAGGTTTATAAATGGCTTGTTAACAGTTTCCTGACTGATAAATGTCAACGACTTTCTTTCTCATCTGTTGTTGAATTTCTTTAGATCGCAGCGTCGTGTGGCAAAAGGTTTATTTATATTTAGCATAGGTATTGACTATGCTAAATATTCAAGTGTGAGAAATATGGAACAATTGAAGCAATCGGGAAGGGAACAGATAGTTTTCCACACCATTGTACCTCCTGCAAGAGCTCGTATGTCAGATGTATTTCCTGTAGGAGTCTTCACACAGCAAAAGTTTATGTAAAACTGGATGCAGAGATTTATCCCCTGTGAGACTATTCAGTGTTACATCTCCTTTTGGAGTGTTTATGTGGTAATATTTCTCATTCAGGAGAATGTTTGTCGTGATGTATCGCTTACAGAAATCTTTGTCGCAAACTTTCTCAAGTAGAACTGTTTACAGTGGGTATCTATATTTGGTAATTCATGGATGAGCCAGAACATTAAAACCACTCATAAATACAGAAAATAATGTTGATTATCTAACAAAGACGCAGGTCAAGGTCTGCGGGCAGATCTTCGACGCTAAGCGAATGGGCGGTTCTCAAATTTGATGTGTTGGTTGGGGGAGAAATGGGAACTGAACGACGTTGAAAAGGGTCAAGTCGTCATTGCCTGAGTAGTGGGTTGAAGCATCTCTGAAGTGGCAAGACTATTGAGGTGCTCCCTGTCAGCAGATATGTGTTCCTAAATAACAATCTTCCTTGGAGGGCCAACCATGAACCGTGACAGGGTTTTGAGTGCCGAAGGCTCATCAATAGATGAGGGCTATGCAGGCTGTCCCATCTGATCCAAACCTGCTGTACAGAAGGGCAACTGTGGCACAAGTCGCTGTGAATTTCAATGATATTTACACGAGGAATGTGTCACAACACATGGTGCATTGTGCCCGGCTGTGTTTTGCACCTTTTTGCTCAAAATGCCCACTCCTGTCCTGGCCCACCTCCAGAAGTGTACCCAATGGGCACCTGAGCTTCAGAACTGGACCCTGGAGCAGGTGAAGAAGGTTACCTGGTCCTGTGAGTCCCATTTTTACCTCCGCCGAGGAGGTTATGTTTTTGCCTGGGTTTGTTTGTTTGTTTGTTGGTTGGTTTCCAAAATAACTCAAAAAGTTATGGACAGATTTTGATGAAATTTTCAGGGATTGTACAGATTGGTATAAGGAAGAAATGATTAGATTTTGGAAGTGATCTGGATCTCCGTCTGGATCCAGGAATTTTTTAAAGGATTCTTTTACATTGGGAGATAAGGCCATTATCAACATTTATGCATATAACTCCACCAAAAATGGTCAGGGCACTTGGGGAAAAAAAATACAGGACAAGTTTCGAACATGTTTTACAATATATCAAGGACTGATCCTGAAAATGGAATAATTTCGGATACTATGAATCTATGATCCTGAATACAAAAATAGGGGACCTTCGGAACTTTCATTATAGGAAGAGAACAAATGAAGCTACAAACGTGCGACAGACACCATTACATAGCCAAGATATTGCAGAATTAGGAAGATGTCACAGAATTTACTGTATCTTCAAAAGCCAGGGAACTAGATCCAGAAGAAAACCACCATTACGGAAAATTTATTTTCATGAATAACTACTGAACTAATATTGATATCATAATGAATTCAGTTGCAAATGGTATGTTTTCTTGGTCAGGGATTCTGAAAAAATAGATGAAGTAAATGTAGGACTAATATTTATGCGTAAATCACAACATGAGGGGAAATGTTGCATCATAAGAAAAAAAAAAAACAAAAACAAATGAAGCTAGAAACATGCAACAGGCATCTTTAAATAGCCAAGACGCTGTGGAACTAATATTGATATAGCATGATGAATCAAATTGCCATGTTTTCATGGTCAAGGAATCTAAAAATGAAGATAAAATAAATGTAAGACTAATATCTATGGTGGAAGTCGCAATATGGAGGGAAATGTTGTGCTTGGCGGAGGTCTGCGCTCTCCGAGTGCTTTTCTAGTCTTTTACATCATCTGCTTCAGCTGTGATGTGTGCATCATTTACCTAGGAGGAGATGGCATCAGGATGCACTGTGGGAAGAAGACAAGCTGGTGTAGGGACTGTGATGCTCTGGGAAATGTTCTGCTGGGAAACCCTGCGTTCAAGTGACCTCACTTAGATGGAGCTGTTTTGGCAGCACAAGGGGGTTCACACTATGTTATGCAGGTGGTTTTAATCTTATGGCTGATTATACTTTTATATATGACTTTATATGCCATGATATGTCTCTTGTAGGACTCTGCCTGCAGTTGCATATCTCCTTTAAGATCTCCTTTAAGACTCTGTATGCCGTGCTTTGTCTCAGGAGTCATGCTGCGAAAAGCATGGCCCAGATCCGTGACTGACTCTATTCTTCCTGTCAGTGCGGTAATGAGGGAGCAGGTTGTGTAACTTCATGTGAATTCACAGAACTGATTGTGCAATTTCGTCATTCCAGTTTTTCCTGCCTTTCTCCACAGTTTTATTTCTGGAATCACGGTTTTTTCAGATGGCAGATGGTCAGGGTGTGTGTGTTCGTGTGTGTGTGTGTGTGTGTGTGTGTGGCTCAAGTGTGTCCTGTTTTGTGTACCTAGGTGTGAGTCAGAATTTTTTTTTTTTGCTTCCCAGAATAAAGCTGATTGAAACAGATTTTGGGCATTATTGTTGTCATGGAGATGTGCTTGTTTCCAAGGAGGCGATGGCCGTTGGTAACAGGGCTGTGAGGAGCGGGGTGTTTATTTGGGATCTCAGATCCCCCCTGAGCAGTGAAAACACTCTCTCTCTGTACACACCCTTTCTGCCTCCCTCATACTGTAACCATGGAAACAAACACCTGCCAGTGCACGCATGTGCTCGTATATGCGTGTCTGTATTAGTGTCTGTGTCGGTGTGTGTGTGTGGTTGTGTTTGTGTGTTTGTATCTGTATTAATGTGCTTGTGTGTTTATCTGTATTTGTGTGTGTGTGTGTGTGTGTGTGTGTGTGTTTGTATCTGGATTTGCTTGTGTTTGTGTACCTATACATTTGTGTTTATCTTTAATTGTGCGTGTTTGTGTGTGTGTGTACTTGTATGTGTATCTTCATGAATATGTGTTTGTGTGTCTGAATTGGTGTGTGCTCGTGGCAGCTCTATATGTATATAAACTTTCAGCGTACATGTCTCTCCACTCAAGAGGCAGGAACACTTTTAAGGCTGTTTGCCATGGCAACAGCTTTGAGAAGCGGTCACGTTCAACTGTTTTTAACTGCCACGGTTGGTAGGCTAAGTTAGCCAGCCAATTCTGAGACAATTATGACTTTGCATTAGCACAGATGACCGGCTATCTCTTTGGTATTTAATATAGCCAAATGTTGATCAATCCAATGACAGAGTTGCAATGATTTATATGCAGGATATGAACAATGTATGTTTTGTGTTGTTTTACTAATTATCAGTGATTTTCAATTGTGTATAGTATTTTCTATGTACATGATGACCTTGAGTGTCCAGAAAGGCAGCATTCAAATAAAATGCATTATTATTATTATTATTGTTATTATTATTATTTTTATAAAGGAAACGCCCCCTGAAAAGGCTTTGAATTTGAAATACAGGAAGCACAATTTACTGAAGCATCTGTGCAGGTGTTCCCTATTAGTATGAGGATTAGGCTGCAACTTTGATCCATCTGCAAGAAGACTCACTTACTGCAGTGAGTCTCCAAGGCATGGTGAGGATACTGACGATGTCCAAACAGGGCGAATAGTGTGTGTCTGAATCGCGTGTCACAAAAATTGAAATATCGTTCATGGTGGTTTTGGGAATTGTTAAAAAATTATGACAACGTACAGTTCGTCAAGCACCAAATAACGCATCCGCTAAAAAGCACCGTGACTGCCAGTCAAAGATCTTCCACAGAGGCCTATGAACAGTTTATAGGATTGTTGCTTATGAACAGAATTAATGCTCTAAAAATAACCAGCGAGTTTAATTAGGCCATATATTTCCCAGCCGTGGTGAAAACAATATTTGGTGAGCTTCAAAAAGCTGGTACATCTGACACTGTCTCTCCAAAACAGCTTTTATAGCAGCATTTATTGCTGTTGGTCAGCAATATTTGGTCTCACCCCTGAAATTATTCCTTAAACTTCTGTTTTAAAGCATGATTTTTAAACAACATTTTAGTATTTATTAGACTAAAGAAATAATTTACAGCTCAATCCCTCAGCAACTTCAGCTTTCGATGCTCGCTTACTCATGGAGACACACGCACATGCGCGCGCACACACACACACACACACACACACACACACAAAGACAAACAAGTGCAGATTCACACAGGCACACGTGCGCACACACAAGCTCACTCTCTCGTGTTCTCACACGCATGCAGACACAAACACACACTCGCACTGAAGCACAGGCTCATCCACATGCTGCGTTTGTTCCTCAGGCTGTAATAACTGAAATGGTTTATTCATGGTGTGTGTCATGGCTGCAGCTCGATCTGTGAGGCTCTGCTTTGCACCAGTTCCTGAAACTGCAGATCAGATCATGGAGAAGCTGCTTCCACAAATCTCTCATGTTCACCCAATGGAAGAGGACGTGTGGAAGCGTCGCCCAATGGGAAGGAGATATTAGGAGGAGTTGCCCAATGGGAAGATTCTCTCAGCAATGGGGGCGGGGCGGGCAGGGGAGGGGAGTTAGCTGACCTAATTTATAGAATGATGCTGCGGTGCTGGGGACGTGTGTGTGCGTATAGTGCGCGCGCGCATATGTGACAGAGACTGTGTGGGAGAGAAAGTATGTGTGTGTGTGTGTGTGTGTGTGTGTGTGGTGTACTGTATGTTTGCATGTGTGCATGTGTGTGATAGTGCGCATTTGCATTTTTTTATGTGTGTATATATATGTGTGTGTATGTGTCTATTTGTGAGCGTGCGCTGCTTACAATGCCCGCTAAAATCATTGGTGCCCTTGGTGAATGAGCTTTTTACTAGGGCTGGGTTCAAAAAATCGATTTTCCCATTCAGATCGATTTTTTATTTAAATTTTCGATATCGATTCATTTTATTCAAAGATCGATCTTTTATTAGTGCATTTCCATCTTGCTTGTGAATATTCAATAGCTGATACGGGAGTGCCATCTAGTGATACAATATTGTTCTGCATGCATAAATTTGCAGCTCCATGGCTGCTGGCGGATACGTCTGCTCAAGGCGCTTAAGATGGGCTACCCTGCAGAGCACCGTTGTTCTTCTCGAACACGCGAAATACAGATAATCCTTAAATTATGAATTACATTTATATTTTAATTTGTAACGAGAAGTAAAGTGGCCAGTGTCAAAGTAGTGAAGTAAAAGTATACTTTTTATCTTTTAAATATAGTAGAGTAGAAGTAAAAGTCCTTGCTGAAAAAAAAAACGTAAATAATAAATTTCCTGACGTAACGGATAATAATGAATAAGTTAATTTCAGGTAGAGGTATTTTGACTTCATGTCATTTAAATGTACATCGAGCAGCGTTTCACTGATAGAAAGCATGCTGCAAATGCGAAACTACCTGTTGACGGTAAACATGTACTGTGATCAGTACGGAACTTCAGTGGACACGACCGATTACGCACGGAACGGTAAATTGAGGCCGGATTTTCAAGCTACAAGTAATAACGAGAGAACGAAGTCCACGTTGGATATAAATTTCGCTATCTGATCTTTCTTTTAAGCTCAACTACATGTGTTGGGAGATATATTTTTAATAACAGCGTAGGGTGGAAGTTTAGTAATAAAACGTGCCAATTTTTGTCCACCATTTCAACCAGTTTTTGAATAAAAAGTCCAATATTATTTTCTTTGTTGAATGTATAGTAATATTTATTTATGTACGGTCGAACATGTCCATGTGGGGTATTTTGGGCAAGCATATTGGTTTAAATTCAATAACATTTACTGGAAAATGAACTTGCAAAGTGAAGCATGTAATATTGACCCAGTTTCAGAGAATAATAGTCTACTGATTGTTAAGTCTATGTTGCACTTTATTATGTTGATTGACCAAATCTGTTGGTCAATAAAAAGTATTTCCAGGAAACAAGTTTGGGGTCACCTTTTAGTGTGAACTTTATTATTTGAAATATTGTGCCTAGTTAGGTTTCTTATTAATAATTCAACTGAAAGTATAATTTCTACCATTAGTTCCCCAAGACTCCCTTTCATATTCAAGCAAAACGGTTATTCAAGCTGAAATATCCTTCAATGAATCGATATTGGATCGAATCGGAAGTCGAATCGAATCGGGACCTTGTGAATCGAAATTGAATCGATTCAGGAAATCAGTGGCAATACCCAGCCCTACTGTGAGTGAAGTCAATAGCCGGGTTTACACGGAGCCTAATATTCCAATTGGAATCGGTTTAGAAGCTCAAACCGAATAAAAATGCTCCATATAAACACCTCATTCCAATTAAGCAGGCCGAAACCGAATGGAATATCATTCGGTTGCAGAGGGGTAGAATATTCCTTTTCCCAAACCGATTAAAAGTAAAATTTTATCATGTAAACGGTGAAACGGAAAGCTGTCTGGCTGCGTTCTGTCATGCGCACGCTCTGTCTTGAGGTGAATGCGCAGAGTGACATTTCTTCACTTGCAATTAAGTTAACTTTCAAGAGCAGACTGCAGAACTGGTCAACGCGGAGTGGCTGATTTTAATAAAAACTCTCGTAGAATGGAAATTAATGCATGCTTAGATGGTAGTATAAACAACACTGAACAGTTAAAAAAAAAAAAAAAAAGTCCACGAAAAACTCAACGAAGCCGGGATAGACCTCAACGTCAAACAAATTAGAACTGCAGAAAACTCTGAAGACCGGTGCTCTGACAATTTGTGCTGCCTTGTCAAAAATGATATCTTAATGCAGGGTGATCCTAAAGTCTTTCATTTTGCCTTATTATTACAATATAAATCAACATTCAGTGGCAACTCTGTTATTTGATTGCTCATTATAACTCACTTGGATGCTAAAATGAGTTGTATATATTTTTTTCTTTTTTTTAATGATAAGATGCCGCACGCAACAATACGGCATTTTTCGGAAAAGCCAGCTTGTACATGCAGTTATTTACCTATAGATCTAAAAGTGCACCGAAAAAAAGCTCGATTTGTCAGATATTTTATGATATTTAAAATATGAGGGAAGAAATAAAGCACAAGATCGTGGGTTTGTGCATGCGCAGAACCGCGAGGCAGCATATCTTGATAGGTGGCAGAAATTGATTGAAAACCTACTATAAGCATAAACAGCGCAATAACGAAAGCGAATACTTTTTCCATCAATCTGCGGATGTCACGCAGCTGTCAAACGTCTGTTCTGATGAAATAAGGTGGCTCATATAAACACCAGATCGGAATAGATCATGTCCTGAAATCTTCAATCAGAATGATTTCAATCGGAATGAAAAAAAGTCTGCATGTAAACCAGGCTATTGCTGTTTATCCTCTTGGTCTTCCACTCAAAATATTCACGAAAATCTTACTTTTACTTTGAAGTAAAATGATTGAAAGGAAAAAAATGTTGACAAAAAATGGATATTTTCGACAAAACGTGTGCTTCTATTATTGGCACCCTTAGAAAATCCAAGGTTTAAACTCCTAACTGAAGAATATTTCTAGTCATAGTTTCCATTTCTAAGTTCTCCTGTTTGATTAGGAATTTTTGGGCTGTGAACCATTACTTTCTGTTTCACTGGGGTATAAATATTCAGTAAAACTGGCCAAATTCTCGTAGTCATTCATGACTATGGGAAAGACCTGAGAACTCCGTAACGACGTGCGACAAAAAGTTGTTGATCTGTGCAAATCATGGAAATGGGTAAGAAAATATGTAAACAGTTGACATGTCCATCAACACCATCAAGGCAATAATTACGATACAAAGTGACAGGAAATGTGAAGAATAATTTTTGATGAGAAAATGACATTGACCCCATGCACCGTAAGAAAGATGGTTTGGCTGGCAAAAGTCTCCAAGGATCACAGCTTGAGAATTGCCGAGGTTAGTGGAGTCTCGGAGTCAGAAAGTCTCCACAACTATAACCCCAATTTCAAAATAGTTGGCCCAAAGTGTAAATTCTGAATGAAATGAAAATGCAATGACTTACAAATCCCACCAGCCAGTATTCACAATAGATCAGAGATAACATGGCAAATATTAAAACTGAGAAATTTTTGCAATTTTATCCACAAAATGAGCTCATTTCAAATTTGATGGCTGCTACAGGTCTCAATAAAGTTGGGACAAGGGACTGCTTGCCATGGTGAAGCATTCCCTCTTCTTTTTAACACTCAATGGAGGCGTCTGGGCATTAAGGAGACAAGTTTCTTGAGTATAGCCATTGGAATTTGATCCCACTCTTGTTTAATACAGGCTTCCAGCTGCTGGAGAGTTTTGGGTCTCCTTTGACAGACTTTTTGCTTAATTATGCGCCAAATGTTCTCAATCGGTGAAGGATCAGGACTGCAGGCAGGCCAGTTCAGCACATGGCCTCTTTCACTACGAAGCCATGCTGTTGTAATAGCTGCAGTATGTGGTTTTTCATTGTCCTGCTGAAAAACACAAGGCCTTCCCTGGAGGACACAACGCCCATGATTTCTGACAAGTATGTCAAATTGGACTCGTCTGACCACAGGACACTTTGCTACAGTCCATTTTAAATGAGCCTTGGCCCTCAGAACATGGCGGCTTTTCTGGATCATACTCAACAATGGCTTCCTTTTTACATGATAGAGTTTTAGGTGGCATCTGTGGATGGCACGGCGGTCTTTGTTTACAGACAGTGGTTTTTTGAAGTATTCCAGGGCCCATTTAGTAATGTCAATGACAGAATCATACCGGTGAGTGATGCAGTGGCGTCTTAGGGCCCGAAAATCGCGGGCATCCAGTAAAGGTCTTCGGCCTTGTCCCTTATGCTCAGTGATTTTTTCCAGTTTCTCTGAATCTTTTGATGGTGTTGCACACTGTTGATGATGAGACCCTCAAAGCCTTTGCAATTTGATGTTGATGAACATTGTTTTTAAAGTATTCCACGATTTATTTATGCAAGCCTTCACAGGTTGTTGAGCCTCTGGCCATCTTTACTTCTGAGAGACTCAGCCTCTCTAAGACATCCCCTTTTATAGGCAGTCATGTTACACACCTGATGCCAGTTAACTTAATTACTTGCTAAATGTTCTTTCAGCTGATTCTCTTATACCTGTATATTAATAGATTTTTCAGCCCTTTTTTTTTTTTTTTTTGCCTGTGTCCCAACTTTTTTGAGACTTACTGCAGCCAGAAAATTTGAAATAAGCCCATTTTGTAGATAGAAATGTAAAATGTCTCTGTTTCTACATTTGAAATGTTATCAATGTTCTATTGTAAATAACATTGTCTCGTGATCTGATTGTCATTGCGTCTTGATTTTATTCACAATTTACACTTTGTCCCAACTATTTTGGAATTTGCGTTGTACCATCAGACACCACCTCCATCACCACAAGCTGCTTGGGAGGACTGCCAGAAAAAAAAAAAAAAATCCATTGTTGTTAATTTACAGCAAACTAAAGCATCGGCAGTAGGCTAAACATGACTGGAGCTTTCAATGGTACTTGATCATGTGGTCGTATGAGACCAAAATAGTGCTTTTTGGCAACAAACCTCAGAGGCGGGTTTGGCGTCGATGGAAAGATCGCCACACAGAGAAGCACCTCATTCCCAACTGTTAAGTTTGGTTGTGGGTCTTCAATTTTACACGGCTGTTTTTCTTTCAAAGGCCCTGGTCATCTTGCTCAGATGCGTGGTATCGTGGACTCCATAGACTCTCAGGAAAAAGGAAAAAAAAAAAAAAAAAAAGTACCTTTTTTTACCTGTAGGGGTACAAAGCCTTGTCACTGGGATGGTACCCTGAAAGGTACTGCTGTTGTACCCTCAGAAGTGGATAGTTAGGATAGAAAGGTTCACACAGGTACCTTGAGGTCCTATTATTAGCCCTAGGGGGTACATAAGTGCGGAATGTACCTTGGGGAACAGAAATGGACTCCTGCTGTACGCCTCTTTCTGACAGTGTAAATATCCGCAGATATTAAATTAAAACCTCACAGCCTCTCCTAGAAAGCTTAAAATTGGCCACAATCGGACCTTCCAGTAGAACAGTGATCCAAAGCACGCTTCAAAATCTACACAAAAATGGTTAACTGACCGCAGAATGCAGGTTTTGCCTTGTCCATCACAATCCCCTGACCTAAACCCTTCAGAACACCTGTGGGATGAGCTGAGGAGAGTCCACAGGCATTAACCTCTGAATCTGAGGGATCGACAGAGGTTCTGTATGGAGGGATGGTCTCAGATCCTATGTTGTGTTCACCAACCTCATTGTGTGTTATTGGCAATGATGTATAGAAAAAACTAGACGGCGCACTCTCTACTCTTGGTACATTCCGCCATGGTCAAATAGGTGCAAGCTCCGGTCATGGCAAAATACAGAGCTAATATTCCTGTTCAGGAATAAATTATCTAAAAAAAATGTTACTGGGCACTATTTCATATAAAGACATGCTTGTAAGTGAAAGCTTTCTGGATATAACCAATATGAGGTAAACTGATTGTTAAAAAACTCAAATATTTATCCATAAATATCAGTAAAACTATGGTTTTTGAGAGAATAAAAAAAGATGTTAAAAGCTAAGTCGCCACAAAAAGGGAGCGTTGCGCAGTCTAGTTTTTCTCTACGTCATTGGTTAAAGGAGAAGAATCAGAGTTGATGTCTTGATATGGGGAGGCTGCAAAAAATTATTTTTTTGTGTTTTTTTTTTTTCTTTATCATGATACTTCAATTGAAGTGTCGAATGTGGTGAATTATTGAATGAAAGATCATGAGAAGAAAAAAATCTTGTTTTGCTCATTTTTATGAATGGGTGCTGATTCTTCTGGAGGGGACTGTAGTGTTGTGTGAGAAAATGAGTGCATAATGGAGCAGCATGTGAGAGCCTTTAGTATTGTTGTGCAGGGTGTATTAATTCAGCATGTAATTGTCCATTGTGTGTGCAATGATGGGGTGCATAATAGTGCTGTGGGCAATATTACTGTTTGCAACAGTGGAGTGCGTGATTGTGCAGTGCATATTGATGCAGTGCTGAATAACTGCGGTGCGTAGTAGTGCATTCAGCCATAGTGTAGTGTGAATAATTGTGCAGTATAAACTGTAATTTTACCATAGATAATGGTGTAGTGTGTAATAATGTGGTGTGTTGCAGTGCAGTGGGTATAACTTGAGTGTCTAATAGTGCAGCGTGTAATAGTGCAGTACATAATGGAGCAGTGTGTCATTGTGCATTGCATAATAGTGCTGTGTAATATTGCAGTGCATAAGAGTGTGGTATGTTATAATGCGGCGTGTAGTATTGTGATGTGTAATAATGCAGTGCAGAGTAGTGCGGTGTGTAATCCTGCAGCGCATCATGGAACAGTGAATAATGGTGTTGTAGAATGTACGTGCTAAGTTGAACGTCAGTTTTGTTGCAACGTCAGTCACATATTCGGCTGGTGTGTGCTTGATGGGGTGAGGTTGTTTCACAGGTCATGTTTTGTGTTTGTATTTTTCACATATTTCTGTATTTCACAGGTTGTTATATATTTGCATTTTTGAGGAAAAGTACTTCAGCAAAGGGTTACCTCATCTTTCTTTGCTCAAGACACCTATGGGGAAATTCTAATTGTTGTCTCATAACTCATTTAATTGGAAAGTGCGCGATGATGGCTGACCTGAGCCAATTTCTGGGTTGAGTAATGGATAGCAGGCTTGGAGAATGAGTTTTAGACAACACTGCAGAGACACAGGCTTGTCCACTCATGTGGGACATAATCCTACACTGTGGGACCACTGCAGTGTGATCAGAGCAGTGTCACATTGTCTGCATTAATTTAACTCTTGAGGAAATGTTGGTTTGTGAAAGGGTTGTATTTACATTCATAAATTTTTTCTGAATGTTGGAGAAGCTTGATATCCTAGGCATGATTGCCTGCCGAAATGTGGAACTAAGAAGTTGTGTCGAACTTCAGTTTGCCCAAAGGCTATTTGAAACTGTCACGTGTTCAATCCTGTTGGTTTGATGACTGTATAAGCGCATTACTTACTGGACCAATGTTACACCCGGTGGCATTGTTGTTGGTAGAAATCATAGTGAGTGTTTCTAAAAGATGTGGGTTGTCTGTGTGATTCAGCTTTTAAAAATAATGATGCCAGCTTTGTGTTAAAAACAAAATAATCTGGCCTCTCTGCACCCTGTGCCAGCTTCTAACCTCAATTGGGGCTCTGTGTGTTAATGTGTGTATGAATATATGTCTGTTTGTGAATGTGTGTATGTTTTTGTTTGTTTTTATGTGGGTATGTGCGTGAGTGTGTGTGTCTGTGTGTGTGTGAGTGTGAGTAGGAGGCGTGGGTTTGGCTTCTCGTGTCTCCTTCTGTCAGAGGAGTCTATTGCCATGGCAACAGAGACGGGCTGTTTTGTGCAAAATGTGCATGACTCAAAGTGTGGGTGTAGGTGTGTGTGCGTGTGTGAGAGATTTAAGTGAGAATATACAGTATAATCATTGCCATGTCATTCCATTGCCAACCTTTGCGGTTATGCTGATATTGATACTGATCAGTGATGTTGATACTAATACTGAACAGTCATGCTTATATTGATACTAATCTGTGATGCTGATATTGATAGTGATCAGTAATGTTTGTATTGAGTGATGCTGATATTGATGCTGATCAGTGACGTTGATATTGATACTTATCAGGGATGCTGATATTGATACTAATAATTTATGCTAATATTGATTCTGATCAGTGATGCTGGCATTGATACTGATCAGTGATGCTGATAGTGATACTGATCAGTGATGCTGGTATTGATACTAATAATTTATGCTAATATTGATTCTGAGCAGTGATTCTGATGTTGATACTAATCAGTGATGCTGATATTGATTCTGATCAGTGATGCTGGTATCGATGCTAATAATTTACGCTAATATTGATTCTGATCAGTGGTGCTGATATTGATACTGATCAGTGGTGCTGATATTGATACTAATCAGTGATTCCGATATTGATACAAATCAGTGATTCCGATATTGCTACTAGTCAGTGGTGCTGATATTGATACTAATCAGTGATCTTGATATTGATACTGAGTGATGCTGGTTTCAATACTGATCAGCGATGCTGAGATCAGTGATTCTGATATTGATACTGATTCTTGGTATTGATCTTGATACTACTCAGTGATGCTGATATTGATGCTGAGTTTGATACTGAACAGTGATGCTGATATTGATACTGATCAGTGATGCTAATCTTGATACAAATCAGTGATGCTGATATTGATACTGATCTGTCATTCTGATATTGATACTTAACAGTGATGCTGATATTGATACAAATCAGTAATGCTGTTGATATTGATCCATGATGATATTGATACTAAACAGTGATGCTGATGTTGATTCTGAACAATGACGTTGATATTGATATTAAAGTAATTCTCGTACTGATAGTAGTCCGTGATGCTGATCAGTGATGTGATATTCACTCTGATTTGTGATGCTCATATTGATACTGAACTGTAATACAAATATTGATCCTGATCAGTGATCCTGATATTGATCCAAAACAGTGATGTTGGTTCTGATTACTGATGTTGATATTTATACTAATCAGTGATTCTGGTATTAATACTTATCAGTCATGCTATTATTGAATATTAATCCGTGATTCTGATATTGACGCTTATCAATAGTGATATTGATATTGACCAGTGGTGCTGATAATCAATGATGCTGAGTGATGCTGATATTTTCTCTGATCAGTGATGCTGATATCAATACTAATCAATTATTCTTATGTTGACACTATTCCCTGTTGGTGATTATTGAATACTGAAACCACAATGCATTATTTTTGCTCAATGAGATACAATACTTGTCTCTTATTAACTTTGGGGTGCTGATTCCAATAATGGTGTCTGTTTTGCTCCAGCATGTCATATTTTCTGACAACATATGATGTGCATGAGGAAAAACTGCCACAAAGACATGATTTCCATCTTCCTTTGAGCCTGGTGAGAACTATATGTTCAGTTTTTTTTTTGGTGATCAAATTTTTTTATTGATTTTTAGACAAACGGGGTTGGGGGGGGGGTGGCAGACAGTCACGATGGTACAATATCATCAGCAATGGTGAGATGAATCAGAGTAAGTGAAAGGAAGAGAAGGAAAAAATATATACATACAAATGAATAAATGTACTTTCCTATGCTATGACCATAATAATATTGTTACATTAATATTACGTCAGTTCAAGAGTAATAGTACAGAAAAGGCAGGTATATATAGACATATTTCTACAACTCAGCCATTATCCCTGATCCAGGAAATCTTATCAACGATCCTGGATTGTTGATAAGAATAAGTTCCAGAAAGTTACAGTTTGTAGTCGAGCCTTGTTGAGGCGTGCCATGGTAAGTTTGAAGTTTATTATGCTGACAAGGCTGTGAATCCAGAATAATTTTAAGCATATATCAGGTGTAAACCAGTGCTTTATAATGGTTTTCTTTGCAGATGTAAAACTGGCAAATAACATTTTATTTTGAATTTGCTTTAAATTAAGATTAGAGTTATCATTCAGGAGACAAAAGCCAGGATTAGTTACTTATGAAATTCCAAGCAAATCAGATTAAACCGAGTTCACATGCTTCCAGAAATTAGAGACCCCATAACAGTCCCAAAACATACACTGCCCGGCCAAAAAAAAAGTCGTACACAAAAATGTTTAGTTGGAACCCCTGTAGCTTTGATTACAGTGCATATTCTTCTTGTCATTGTTTTAACATCTATATGCAATGCCAGAACATTTGTTTTAGATCAGAAATGCCATAATTTTTGGCCGAGATCTTGTCTTCTCGACATGATGGTTGAACCACTGTGGTCTTTCTTGAGTACATCCCAATAACTTTTAATGTGTTTAAGGTCAGGATTTTGTGGTGGCAAATTTTTTGTGAAAATGATTCCTCATACTTGTTTTTGTTATTCATGGTTTTCTTTGCTCAATACAGGCCAATAATTTGCCCGTTCTGAAATATTGTAACATCTTTTCCACCATCAGGGGATGTGTCTTCCAACATGATTTTTTAAGAAATGAGTAGCGACGCGCTTCATCAGTCAGGGTAAAATGATTATTGCCAGCTGAAACATATGAATAACCTCAATAATGATCCAATTATAGAATTAGTTCGTTAATTTCCAAATGGTGACTTTTTTTTTGGGCGGGCAGTGTATGAAGAAAGGTTCCAGTTAAGGTGCAATTGCATATGTGACACTCGTATGAAGATTGCAATTTCATCTGGAATCTCTTATATGGTGTTGTGTATGCTCTGTGTATTGAGATCCGAGTTCCCTATTCCAAATATACTCAATCGAAAGAAGCTTTGAGCGGGGATCCGTTAATTTTCTGTATATAGTCCACACCAATGTTCGGCCCAAAAATGGTGAAATCCAATCAAACGTAGGGTGTACATGAAGAGGAGAATTCCAAGGGAGACTATCTATGTTCTTAAGGCTGATCTTAGCTGAAAGTAAGTGAGATATGAAGATGTAGGAAGGGAGAACCTTGTTCTTAAATCCTGCAGGGAGCAGAGGCCTGCATCATCATATATGTCAGTACAGGTGTTTATGCCTAGTGCGGACCAGGAAGGCAGAATAAAAGGTTGATTACCACTTGCTAGATTCAAATTGTGCGATAAAGGTGTATTTTGAATAATTTTGAATGGGCCACCCTTCCAATGTTCAACTTTCTTCAATATTTGAAGAGAGTTTGCAATAATGGGCCCAAATTTATTTCTAATTGTTTTATTTGCTATCTTACAAAACAAAATGTCATGCAACCTGTGAGGTATCACCTTAGCGGATTCAATCGTTTTCCCAGCCGTTTTAGAATCTGGATCAACCCATGTGCTAAGAGCTCTAATTTGAAACGACCAATAGTAAAATTCAAAATTTGGTAGCGCTAGACCGCCAGATACTTTGGATCTTTGGAGCGTGGTCAGATGGACCCTGGGGCATCTTGCATCCAAAAATAAACTTGGAAATTAAAGAATGACTTTCTTTAAAATAATTTGGAGGGGGACTGAGTGGTAACATGCAAAAAAGAAAATTAATATGAGGCAAAACGTTCATTTTGATTGTATTAATTCTGCCTTGAAGCGATATCTTTAGATTGATCCATCTTAGAAGGTCAGTCTTTATCCTGCTTGTAACAACTGTGTAATTTTCTCTACTTAACTTATTAAAAATGTTTTGTATCATAATGCCCAAATATGTGAATTTGTTTTTAATAGGCATAAATGAAGGGATGGGAGCATTTGTAATGATAATATTGAGGGGCATAAGAGCTGACTTTGTCCAGTTTATTTTGTAACCCGAAAGGTCAGCAAAAAGATCAAATTCTTTTATTATTGAGTGAATGGAGGTATCGAATTTGTCCAAAAACGATATGATATCGTCCGCATAAAGTGATATAATCTGCTTTTGCCCGCCAGTTTGTAAGGGGGAAACTATAGACTGCCTAATAGTTTGTGCTAGAGGTTCAAGGGATAAACAAAATAATAAGGGTGAGAGTGGACAACCTTGTCTCGTTCCACACTGTAAGCAAAATGAGGAGGAGATTATGCTGCCAGTTAGGACCTTTGCAAATGGTGAGTGACATAGAGTCTTGATCATTGTAAGAAAGTTATGCCCAAATCCAAAATGTTTCAACACTGCCCACATATAGTTCCATTCTAATCTGTCAAAAGCCTTCTCTACATTGAGAGAAAACACTGCACTAGAATTCGGGTGAGTATCTGCAAAGTCTATAACATGGAGTATCCTCCGCATGTTATCTGATGCAAAACGTCCCTCGATGAAGCCAGTTTTATCTTCATTAATTAGATTATGAATAACGCTTTCCAAACAAATAGCGAGAGCTTTGGCGTATATCTTAAGGTCAGTAGTAATTAAGGATATTGGCCTATAGCTGGAGCATTCAAGGGGATCCTTTCCTTTTTTAATAATAGAGTGATCAGTGCTGTTTTCTGATCCCTGTGCCGTTCTCAACGGCAAAATTAAAGGAATTTGACATAAGTAAACCCACTTGATCCTAAAGTTCCAAATAAAGTTCAGGCGGGAGGTCATCCAGACCAGGTGATCTGCCTTTGTTTGAACATTTTAAAGCTTCATGTAATTCCTGCAGCTCTAGTGGGGTTTCCAAATAATCCTGGTCCTTTTGTGAAATGTACGGTAATTCTAATCTATCGAAGAATCTTTCACAACCTATATTGCTGAAATCGATCACCGACGTATGTAGTTTCTCAAAAAATGTTCTAAAGGCATTGCATATTATCTGCGAATATCTTATTATCCATTTTTTTTAATTGAGGTGATATGTGCTTTAGTCTCACATTCTTTTAATCTAAGAGCTAAGAGATGACTGGGACGTTCTGATTCAAAATAGTATTTCTGTCTAGTTCTGTGTAGGAGGAATTCTGCCTTTGATGTAGTTAATGTACTGCGTTCTTCTTTCAGAGAGAGCAATTGAGCAGATCGATGTTCTGAGCTTTTGTAAGTTGTCTAATGACCGTATTTATTTTCAAGGTTTGCAATCTTATAAGCTTTTGTTTTAGTTAGGGTTGAAAAAATTAAATGCAAAACCCTCAAATAAAACATTTTACTGTCTCCCATAGTACTTGTGGATTATGGCAGTCAGTTTTGTTAATTTTAATGAATTGTGGTAGTTGGGATTTCAGCGAGCTAATGAAATCAGAATTCGCTAATAGAGATGAATTGAATCGCCATCTGGGGGCCTTCAGTGTACGCTCTGTTTGAAGGATTTTGTACTCTCCAAAGGTCAACAAGGTTAAGATCTTTCATGAATATATTTAGTAGAGTAGATGAAACATTACCCGTCGCATCAGGATTAGACCTCTCAAGTAAGGGATTTAGGACAGCATTGAAGTCCCCTCCCACCACTAGATAGCAATCAGTATGTTCTAATAATTTATTTTTAATGTAGGTAAAAAATTCTATATCTGGGTCATTTGAGCAGTATATAGATATAAACGCAAGTTTGTGACAAAGTATATAAGCATGAATTAAAACAAATCTCCCATTCACATCACAATCTATATAATTAATTTTTGAGTTGAGTGTCCTATTTGCTACGATACAAAAACCTTTTGTTTTTTTCGGGCACATGATGAAGCGGCCAATTTAAAATGCTTGTTCTGAAATCGGGAAATATCACATTGTTTGAGGTGAGTTTCATGAATAAGCGCAAAGTTGACTTTCTTTCGAGACAAGTATTCAAAACTGCGTGTCCGTTTGATAGCTGAGTTTAAGCTGTTAACATTCAGTGACACGACATTCAGCGGTTGTGCCATTGTCTAGTAAAATTATGTTCAGCCGTCACTTTTGGATATAATGCAGGTATTAAAAAAGGGACAACATTGAGATTACCCTGCCAGTTTCTGTAAAGCACCACCACTGCCGAAAATAAGATAATGAAGTCTGAAGTTGCGTCTGCTATGCGGGGAATAGGGACAAGAAAACTATATACAAAAACAAGTACAGACCGCACGGAAATTATTCTGTAGATCTGCAAAAACACAAAAAATGGCTAATACGTGACCAGTCCACTCCAATACATTTCCGTAACACCTTTCATGCCCCACAGTCAACTAAAACAATGATAGCATTCTTCACCATTCTTTATCCAATCTGTCGAAGGGTTAACAAAACCAGCAAAGTCTAATCGGAAGCAAATCGAAAAATAAGGAAACAACGAAATCACTTTTGCCCAAATTCTAGATTACCTGCGGATTCCAGTGCTTGCAATTGTAAAGCCCCACAAAACAATACCAAGGACGGACATTGCAGAGGGCTGATGGTTTCTCGTGTTCTTCTTGGCTAATATTCATTCGAGCAACTTCCTGGCTGGTGTGAATCACTATATAATGGATATTTTTCTCTGTCCAAAGACGGGGCATAAAAACACAACGGTTACAATCAGTCTGACTCCATAAGACATTTAGAATACCAAATTTAGTTATAGCCTCGTTCAATATCTGACTCCAAATTAGAATAAGAATTGATAGTTTGGGGACAGCATACGTGAATCTCGAGGCAGTTACGCCATCAGAGACTCGTCTGCGAAAACCATTGTCACTCAGCAAAACGCCCCCAGGATAACGAACATAGCTGCCGGATGTTATTTCGATGACCGCATCGGGTACCGGCTTAAGCCTAGGGGCCAGGACCTGTAATACATCAACCCTTAAAGGGTAGAACGTAATCTGCAAATCCAAATTAGAGCATATCACTACCTGCACCTCTGTAAGGACTCGCCCCATAAATACCGGTTGAAACAAGGCTAGAAAAAATGTACTAGTGTTAAGAGTCATGGAGACCACGCAAGCTGTAAGTGTAATGTGAATAGAAGCCACTAGATGGCAGTATTGACCTTTTCTTTTGTTAAGCCCAGAATGGAGCTAGGTTTGGACATGTCCTGGGCATGTCTGAGATGGAAAGTCAAAGAGAATTAAAAAAAAAGTCTTAAACGTGGGAGGGGTCTGCAAAAGAGTATATAAGGAAAATTGAGAGAGTGAAGTAGTAGGAGAAATTGCAAGGAGAAGGATACATTTGACCAGACCTGTCAATTTTTTTCATGACCTGTGAAGCTTTTTGTGGATTTTTGCCTGTGTTGGAGTATTTTCCTCACCCAGGACATCACCAAGCAACCCAACCAAAGGGACTGTGAATATTTTTGTTCTTGTATTTATCAATCTTGGTCAGTAGAGTAGATAGTAAATTAGTTAAAAGTGTTTGTTTAATTAAACCTGTTTAAGTTTTAAAATTTTGTCTGTCATCCCTCGCTGTCATATATGTTAAAACAAATTGGGGCCATAACATAAGAAATAACAATAATTTAATTACCAGGTAGGCACAAACTTGGATCAAACAAATCAACGTTAAGCCAATTATCATTTACACACAATTTAGAAAGAGAGAATAAATTCATACCTGGAAAAAATGGAGATCACGCGGAGCGAGGCTGCAACACGTAGCCGGGAAGAACTCAGATGCCATCCCTCTCCGCCCACTGAGATCCGCTGCTTACGCACAGACCCAGGCGGGCGGAGCGAGGTGGAATGTGATTCTCCCTAACTCACCTTTCGCGCATGAGATCTCGAAAAATGAGAGCCCCCCCGCCCGGGTAGAATCTCTTGTCTTTAAGCACCCAAAACCACACCTCCAATCAAGGTGAGCTTTCCCCCATTGAGGTGATAAAACCATCTAGCATGGAGAGGAGAGCGGAATCTGCCCAATTTTCAAGAGTGTCCCAAAGGATGATCCATAATTTCAAGGGGAATGAAACATGCTCCATTCAACTCCTTGGATTCCCCTGAGAATAACAAAACCAAACATGATAGGAATATGTACAAATATGATGCAGTTGTCATGGAAAAGCCTTAAAATGGAATATTATATAGTTTGAGTTATAAGTATATGAATGACTTCTTGACAGGACATTGAACATAAACATATTATGTATTTCCCAGAGATTTGGATTATTTTAAACAGAGTAATGTAACTGGACTTTAACTTCAGTGGGGACAGTGATATAACTTTCAGAGGAGAACTGGGCTGCCAGGACTGAATGGCTCCGGCCTCCTGCTGAGCAGAACCAGAGATGCTACCCCCGCAGCCAGGCTGCAGGGTCATAAAAGTTTTACTGCTGGCTCTGGTTTGAGCTAGATCAACCAAACATTCAGATTCTACATGCGTAATAAACATGTGTTTTAACAATATTATTTTTGACATTTGATATATCTGTTGTGAGCTGAATCAACCAAACATTCAGGTTCTACACAATACAGCTAGACCCACTTATTTAGCATATGAGTACAACAGAACAATATCCTTCAGGACAAGTTAACATGCTGCCATGTCCATTGTATTGGCTTCTTCTCCAGTGCATTGGTGGGCCGTTTTCTCCTCGATTGGGCCTGAGGTAGCCGCCGTAGTTCCACCATCTCTTTGGGTTGTTGTCGGGTTGATTTTTCATGGTAAAGAGTTTATAAAAGTCTCTGCAGCTTGAGGGGATTCGAAGGACATCTTCTCACCTCTGTATTTCAACTTCATGATTGCTGGATAGATGAGAAATGGTTCCAAGCCCTTCGCAGTTGTCGTCCTCATGATGGAATTGAAGCTTTTCCTTTTCATGGTAGTGGCAGGGCTGTAGTCGGGGAAAAACAGGAGTGTAGAGTTGAGTTTTGGGCTTTATGGGCTGCATTAAGAATGTCCGATCTGTCCTGCCAGTGAAGTAAACGGAAAATTAGTGTACGCGGTTTGCTGGAATTGTTACTGCGCCCATCATATACCCTATGCGCTCGATCAATGTCAATGTCATGCCCTACCAACATTGGGGTCCATTTAGGAAGGTAAGCTTTCAGAAAGGCAATGGCGTTGGAGCCCTCCGCCGCTTCTGGTAAGTCGACCAGCCTGATATTGTTTCTCCGACCTCTGTCTTCCAGGTCAGCTATTTTCAAGGATAGCTGCTAAATCTGTTTTTTTTTTTTTAGCTCGCCAACAGAACGTCTGTCGTCTCGAGCCGCCATTTGAATTTAGTCCATCCGATCTTGGGTTTCCTTAGTCATGGTGGCTACCTTCCCGAGCTTGATGTTTAGTTCCTGTACAACTTCATTCGTCTTTTGGATCTTTGTGTGTATATCCTGCAAAGCTGGCACTAATACCGAGTCTGCAGCTTCTTTAATTGCTGCGGTAAAGATTGTATCCAGAGCGTCTCGCTGCGCTTAGAGGGCTAGCTTTATCCCATTAGCAATGGCTGCATCGAGCTTGTCTCTAGAAATGGACAAATCTTTGAATTTTTTTATTTGTAGGCGATTGTTCAACCTCTCTTTTCCAGGCGTGTTTATTTGATGGACTGTTCATAATGGGAAGGGTCTCTCAAAATCCGGTCTATATTGATAGGATTATTGAAAAAAAAAAGAAGACTGTGTGCAGAGTTAGTGACTATGCTTGCATCGCTGTCGAAGGGTCACTTGATCCCTATATGTTCAGTTCTTGGCTGATTTTCACAGATATGAATGACTCTAAAACCATTATGTGATGCCTACTGGTTTCAGGCTGAGTAATTTTCCCACTGACGGAACAAAATGCAAACATGATCCAGATGTTTTCTGCTCCGATACTATGGATGTTTCACTTCACCCGAACAGCTACAGATAATTACAGACTTTGTGTAAAAGCAATATATTGATATAATAAGGAAAATCTTCTAAAAAAATGTAGAAATCATAGAAACTTTTTTCATGCATTTTCAACTCGGCATCCTGAAATTGGGTATAATGTGGCCTTTTTTTTCCAACTTGCAGGGTGATGTAATCAGTGACACTGATATTATGACTGATTTATTCTTTAACAACACTTTCAGCTATTTTAAGCTATCCTATGTCAACATACAATTAAAGCACCTACTACTAAAACCCCATAAGTCACACTTGACTTTACTAAAACCCCACAAGTCAAGTCATCAGTGCTTCAATTGGTTCATACCTATGGACAATTTAGAGTCTCAAATTAGCCTGTCATGCATGTTTTTTCACTGGGGGAGAAAACCCACCTGAACACGGGCAGAACATCCAAACTAAAGCTGTGCTGCCCATGATGCTGATCTTGATGACTAATCAGTGATGCTGATATCAAATATTAATCAGTGATGCTGATATTGAATATGCTGATATCTAATACTTATCGTAGATGCTGAGCTTGAATATGCGGGTTTTGAATATTAATCAGTGATGCTAATATTGAATATTAATCTCTGATGCTGATATTGAGTATTAATCTAATGCTCATACTGAATATGCTTAGATTCGATACTTTTCTGTGATGCTCGTCTTAAAATATGCTGATATTGAATACTAATTGGTTATTCTGATATTGAATGCTATTTAGTGCATCTGGTTGTTGCTGAGTGCCATTTATTCGGGGGATGAGATGTTTTGATTATAGTCTAGACCAGTGGTCCTCAACCTCATTCCTGGGGACCAACCGTGTCTGCCGGTTTTTGTTCCAACCACAGTTGTCATTGCAGGATTTTTACAAGCTGTTCATTTGTCTTAAGTGCATTTAATGTTTAGAGCAGTTCTTTGCCCTCTTAACTCTAAAGTTAACAGAAATATCTATGTTTGCCTTCAAGAATAAAAAATACCATACCCACATTGCGATGTATTGGAAATAAGAGCATAAAATGAGATAAAACAATGCGACCAATCAAATTGAATATGTTGTTGGCTCCTAATTGGTGAAAACTAATTGGCAAATCATGACAAATTTATTCAACAAGCGAATGGTAAGGAGTAAAATCAGTTTTGTGTTATTGTAATAATAATAATAATGAATTTTATTTATAAGGCGCCTTTCAGGGCACTCAAGGTCGCCGTAAAACAAGTTAAAAACAGTAAAAACAAAACACAGTTAAAAGTTAAACAAACCTAAGGTACAGCATGCAGCAGAAGACCACACAGGTTAGCCATAAGTCTGCCTAAATAGATGGGTCTTAAGGTGAGTTAGGAATATGGTGATAGAGTCCAGGTTTCTAATAACAGGGGGGAGAAGTGGGGGGCAGAGCGGCTGAAGGCTCTTGACCCCATAGTGGACAGACGGACTGGGAGGACTTTCAGAGTGATGGACAAAGCAGATCTAAGAGACCAGGTGGGAATATTTATGTCTCCCCCTTCCTGGGGGTGGGGGGAGACATATTGTTTTTGCCTGAATTCCCGTTGGCGTCGGCGTTCCCATTTGTTTCCGGAGCATAACTCTGAAACTGTTCGACGGATTCTCACCAAATTTGATATAGTGTCTCTCCATAACATGTAGATGTGCCTTTTGAGGGTTTGAACTGCTTTTGAATTTTATTTTTTCTGTTTCCATGGCAACAATTTGGACTTAGGCATATTGAAGGGTGGGACTCGTTTCCGGACCATAACTCTAAAATGTGAAATGGGGGAAGGGGGAGACATCTGTTTTTACGTGTAAAAACCATTGTAGTAATATGTATAAGGTCAGACGGGTATGGGGGGGGGGGAGGTGATGAATTGCCTTGAATGTATGGAGGAGAATCTTGTAATCAATCCGGTACTTGATGGGGAGCCAGTGAAGTTGGTGTAGTACAGGGGTGATGTGGCTGATGACAGGCGTTCTGGTGATAATGCCGGCAGCAGCATTCTGGTCCAGTTGGAGTTTATGGAGGAGTTTATGGGGAAGACTGAAAAGAGGAGAATTACAATAGTCCAAATGGGAGGTGACGAGAAAGCGAACCAGGATTGGCGGCACTGTGGGGAGTGAGTGAGGGGCGGAGGCGATTTATACTTCTGAGGTAGAAGTAGGCAGACCGGATGGTGTTGTTGATATAAGTTTGGAAGGATTGGGTGCTGTCAAGGACAACACCCAGACTCTTAGCCTGAGGGGAAACCAAGGAATTGTCAATGGTGAGGGTAAAACTGGGTTGTTTGGCGAGTGTGGATTTCAAACCAATGAGGACTACCTCTGTTTTATCACTGTTGAGTTTGAGGAGGTTTGAGGTGAACCAGGACTTGATTTCCTGCAAACAGGTACAGAGGGAGGAGGATGGGAAGATGGAAGATGGTTTGGAGGAGAGGTAGAGCTGGGTGTCATCTGCATTACAGTGAAAATTGGATATTGTATTTGCAAAAAATCTGTCCAAGTGGGAGGAGGTAGATGATAAATAGGATGGGGCCAAGAACAGAGCCCTGAGGAACACCGGAGAAGATGAGGGAGGGGTGGGATGTGAATGATTTCAACTGAATAAACTGAGTACGGCCAGAGAGATATGAATGAAACCAGTCCAGTGGTGTTCCAGATAGTCCAATGGATGCCAGTTGTTCTAGGAGGGTGGAGAGGGAAATGGTGTCAAAAGCTGCGCTCAGGTCCAGGAGGATGAGGATGGATTCCAGTCTAGAGTCTGCTGCTATGAGGAGGTCATTAGTGATTTTGAGGAGGGCTGTTTCAGTGCTGTGGCGGGGGCGAAAACCGGACTGAAACTGTTCGTAGAGGTTATTGTTGGTGGGGTGAGACTGAATCTGTGAAGCCAACGCTTTTTCCAGAATTTTTGCGAGGAATGGCAGATTGGAGATGGGACGAAGGTTATTGAAGTTGTTGGGGTCCAAGCCAGGTTTTTTGAGTGATTGTAAGACAGCGGCGGACTTAAGAGATGAAGGGACAGAACCAGAGCTGAGGGAGGAGTGAGTGATGGAGGTTATCAGAGGCAGCAGAGAGGAAAGAAAAGCTTTAACCAGTGAGGATGGCAGTGCGTGAAGTTGGCAAGTGGATGGTTTGGATTGTCTGATGAGTTTGGATAGATCGACAGTAGAGGGGAGTTCAAGGCAGGAAAAGGGTACAGAGTGGGAAGGGGGGGGGGGAGGACAAGAGGAGGTTGGCAACTGGACGTGTAAGGGGACGGTTGCTGGTGAATAGTGGTTATTTCTGAATTAAAAAATGACATCAACGAGTTGCAGTAGTCAGTTGAGTAGAAATGTGGGGGGAGGGAGTCTGGGGGGTGGAGTGAATTCTTGACCACAGAAAATGGGGCCCTGGTGTTCCCAGCACCGGCAGTGATTTTATCTGTAAAGTATTGTGATTTGGCTGAGAAAAGGGCATCTTTGTATTTAAGGATGTGGGTATGGTACATCTGTTTGTGGACAGTGAGACCAGTTTTGTTGGAAAGCCACTCGAGCCGGCAACCTTCGGTTTTCAGCTGACATAGATGAGGGGAAAACCAGGTGGCAGAGAGAATGAAACAGTCCGGGTTTTGAGGGGGGCAAGTGAATTTAGCACTGTCTGGAGACCCATATTGTAAGTGGAAACCAGCTGCTCCGGGGTGCATAGGGAAGTAATGGTTGAAAAACGGTCAATACCAGTTGTGAGGTCAGTTAAATTTATGTTTCTGATATCGCGGAAGGACATGGTGCGTGACTGTTTGGTGATGGACAGTGTCAGATATAAATTAAATGACACAAGCATGTTGTAGGATACCAAAACTATTAATCTAATTAAGTTCACCTGAAGATTTTTTTTGAAAGAATTTGAAACCAGCAGCCTAATTTGGGGTTTACTGATTTCCTCAGAGTGTAATTTGATCTGTTTGAAATGTTATATTACTTTTCTGTTTTCTTTCAGTATGGAAATAAATACACTATCTTCTTGGATATTTTATTTTTCATATCATGTATGGATGTTCCTATGTAACATTTGGCTGAACAAGGTAATTAACAACTCTAAACATGAAAAACTCCTAATTAAGACATTAACAGCTTGTTAAAATCCTGCAATGACAACTGTGGTTGGAACAAAAACCAGCAAACCCAGTGGGTCCCCGGGGAACGACATTGAAGACCACTGGTCTAGACGATGCGTTCCTCTCTCAGGTGCTGCAGTGTTCATGTTTTTGTGTGTGAGTGCATTTGTGTGCGTGTGCGCGCGTGTGTGTGTGTGTGTGTGTGTGTGTGTGTGTGTGAAAGGGGCTGTTGAGCTTTAGGACGATATTTATCAGGAATAGAATGAGTTATACAATAAAACACGGTTTTGCTTTCAAGGTATCCATCTCTCTCTCTCCCCTCTCTCCTGCTGTCATCCATTTCTCTCTCTCTCTCTCTCGCTCTCTCTCTCTCTCTCTCTCTCTGTTCCATATTAGATGCATCTCTGCCCCCTTAGCGGCTGCTCCTCCATACTGCCTCTCTGTCTGGTAGTAGTAGGAGGACAACAGTGTAACAAGGTCCAGGTTTTACCAGGCCTCGGTGTTACAGGGCTCAGGTGTAATGGGGTTCAGGTTTGACAGGGTCCAGATATGACAATGGCCCCAGTCTAATAGCAGCTCAGCATAACAAAATCCAGTTTTTGCATCAAAAGCTCGTTGCACACTTCTGCATGAATAATGCCCTCTCAGAAATGCAAGTTACCCTTTCACAAGCAGAAACTCTGGGGCTCAGAGTGACATAGTTGGACATATTGGCGATACTGGAGCTGTGAGACAGTTAAACACCAAAATACTGGGGCTGAGAGTGATGCAGTTAAGCACAGAAATACTGGGCCTGAGAGTGACACAGTTAGGCACAGAAATGCTGGATCTGCGAGTTGCATGGTCCATGTCAGTTGTTCCACATATTTTTACTGCTATTGTTATTCTTTCTATCATTTTCTTAGAGTGAAATTCAGTTGGACGAATCGACATTAAATGAAATAAGGTTATCATATTTGGTGCTTCTAATTTTCTCTGGTACTGCACTACCAGGCCTACCCTCCTGCCATCTTTAGTTCATGTTTAGATATTTCAATTTTCGGATTATGGGTCATTATAAGTCATTCTGGGTAAGTGCATTTCTGATCTTGGTGTGTCAATAACACAGAGATACGGGCCTGTGTCTGCCCTACATTTGATCTGTGATCTCCTATGTGTTTCAGTGTGCTTGTGCCCCACATACAAGTGATTTCCTTGAACTGGAATGTCTGCCATTGATCAGATTTTATCAGAATAACAGTGCCTGTAAGGATGCCTTGCCTGCAATTCCAGAGATCAGTGTGTAAATGGAACATTCTGTGAACATACACTACCACTCATTATTGTGGCATTAATATACAGTAGTTTACCTGGAAGAAGCTAAGTGAAACAACCAGACTATGACTCAAAACATAAATACAAACTCTGTCTAGACTTTGTGAGAAAGAAACCGCAAAATACAGAGAAGCCAACTGGAAATATTACTGTCTGTTTAGAAATCCGTGGGGAATGGTATGTTTGTGAAATCAATATCTTAAATACTTAAAATGTTCATGTCTAAGAGGCAGTGATTAAATCTCACTGAAATGGAATACTGTGATTTATTAATTAAGCATTTAAAAGTAAATTTTACATTTTGTTATATAGGCCTATTGCTTATTGTTATATGCATTTAATAAAATATTGAGAAAATATTACCTCAATCAGAAAAATATTACCTCAATCTTGTTTTAAATATGACGCTGGACATAAATGATCATGATTGTCGGACAGTTTGCATGTGTAATTTCTGATTGTGGTTGCAGGGGTAGCTCGGCTGAACTGATCCGCTGATTGTTTGTGGAGGTTGGAAGGGCTGTTTCTTATGGCAATGGTTGTTTGGGAGGGATTTTATGGTTGTTGGGTTGTTTGGGGTTTGATGTAGTAGGCAGCGAGTGAATAGTCAGTTCTTCTCAGAATGCAGCAGTTCAGTGGTCCAGTGAAGGAAAACCACAGACCCTGCAGCTGGGTCATGGGCGCCCAAGGCTCATGGATGGGGAGTGAAGGCTGGCCTGTCAGGTCAATGCCACTGAGGAGCTTCTGTGGCAAAAATGGCTGAATAAGTCAATTCTGGCTTTGATAAATAGGTGTCTGAACACGCAGTGTATTGCAGCTTACTGCGTATGAGACTCCGTAGCTGCAGAGCAGTCACAGTGTCTGTGCTGACCCCTGTCCACTGCTGAAAGTGTCTACAACTGAGACCAGGAGCGGTAAAAGAAGGTGGCCTGGACTAATGAATCCCATTTTCTTTCACATCATGTGGGTGGCTGGTTGATGGGAATTGTTTACTCGGAGAAGAGATGGCACCTGAACGCTACAGGGGAAGAAGACAAGCGAGCAGAGGCAGCGTGACGCTATGAGCAGAGTTCTGCTGGGAAACGGCTGTGCTGTATATGATTGTGGCTCTTCAGGCAGTTTGGCTGTGCTGTACACTACCTGACAAAAGTATTAGGACGATCCTCATTCTCACTCAACCTTTGATGTACGTGCTATATTACACATGTGAGTGTTGTAGGAATTTAATGGTGTCCTAAAATGTACATGTAAACATCACAGAACATTATTTGAACATTTGGGGATGCTACAGATATACAAATTGGCATATTTTTTCTCTGCATAAAAAACTCTCACTTTGGGTCTGTAATAAATAAGAGATATTATAATAAATAGTGCTTGCAAGATGGTAATCTTCAAATTAACAAGTTTGGAATTGTGTGTTTGTTATAATGGAAGACCACGGCTACTATTAGTTCAATCAATATGATCAGGTGTGGCACATGGAGTGATTTTGATTCTCTATAAAAGGAGGGTCAAGACTTAGAATAATTCAGTTTGGTGTATCCAAAATGGGGTCTGTATTTTTATTTGAATAAACAACTATTTCCAAATATGATACATTCACTATTTTCAACTGCACTGTAAGAAAATCACACACATAAATAGTGACGTCCTAATACTTTTGTCAGGTAGTGTATATGATTATGATGGTTTGGACGGGTTGGCTGTTTTGTGTATGATTGTGGACATTAGGGCAGTTTGGCTGTGACGTTGTCAGATGTTCTTAAAAGTCATCATGATACTTTAGAATTTTCCCTATAGTCATACTATAAACTGGATGTAACCGAACGGTGAAGGTATCCATGTCGTCTTTCCGTGTCAGTGGTTCGGGTGTAATTCACAAATTTTTACAGTGATTGGGCTCCGCATATAATTATAGTTAACTGTCAACTGTCTGATAATGACACCGTTGCATGTGACTGCAGTGTGACGCTGTAAGGGAGCGATCTTGCCATGTCGATGCGGACGCGTGGATCTAGTACAGCCTGCTAGAATGCGAGTGCATGTATTTGCGGCAGCGCTGTATGTTCTGGCAAGTGACTGCAGAGTGCAGATACGTTGTAAACTGTGAATACGTCAAGGCTGAAAATCCACAGCTGTTTTGTGTAAATCAGTGAGAGAGGAATGCCTGCTTAAGATTAATATGATTTATTGCTCAAGTTATGAACCAGAAAATGTGCAACAAAATGTGGCGAGAGATATGACTATGAACAGATGTCGTGCAGGAGTCCATGTTAAAGAGTCTGGCAGAATCATTCCACTCTTCCACTTATATACACAAAGTCCAAAGGAAAAACCAACACAAGTCATCAAAACAGAGGCCCAATGAGCAGGAAACAGAAACATCAATCATCACACGTGCCTCATTCCTGCACATCAACCTCACCTGACATCAGTCATACAAAAAAAAGATGACCCTCACATGATTATTTAAGACCTTATATTGACTTAGACAGTGCTGACCATCCTGAGGTTTGTGTCAAAACCTTGCAGGGGTAGGATGAAAACAGGACAACTGAGCAAGTTTTCCTAATGACCCCGGCATATCTGCTTTGTAAACAGCCTTGTTTTCTCTTGGAGGGGACTGACAGGGGCTGACTTCTGCAAACACCCGACAGTTTGGAACGTTGTTCAGCTCAAGCTTCTGCGACAACATTTTTGGCAGAATTTCAGGATGGAGTGGAGTCCATTTTGACTGGCCTTAAATATGACCATGCATTCCAAACTGGAGTGGGTTTTTCGAAAAAACGTTACATGACATTGACTGGACGGAACAGATGATTCATAGATGCGTTCAATCAACACCACCCTTATTAGTAGTGGATGGGATGATTTGAAAATTAAGTCATTTTGCAGGATGTCAAATGAAGCACAGACTTTGGAGTGAAAGTTGGCAGGTTTAATGGTTTTTTCATTTCAGAATGAACATAATTGAGGAGAAGTGAATTTTTTGTCCAGCTGTATTAAATGCCTGTATGCATAGTGTTGGAGAGGAGGTGTGGCTCTCTCTCCTCTCTCTCTCTCTCTCTCTCTCTGCATCTCTCCACCACTGACTGCACTGCAATCCCAGGCTCTGTCACTCCCCTCCCCCTCCATCTCTATCCCTATCCCTCTCTCCTCCCCCTCCATCCACCCCCCTCCCCCTCCCTCTCTCTCTCTCTCTCTCTCTCTCTCTGTTATGGTAATGGGCAGTATCTCTTCAGAAAATGCAGTCTGGTCTAATTTTAACCTTCATCTGGACATGTAAATAAAGCTTATATCCGTGACTTATATTCTGCGAAAAATTGAAATCTGTTGCCGTTTACATCTCAGTGAATGACACTGTGGTCTGAAGCAGCTCGTATACAGAGCCTGTGAGTGTTATGGTGTCTGAGCTCATTTGGACTTAAGTAAGGCAGTAATTTACATATGTTTCTGTTTGATAAGGTGTGTGTGTGTGTGTGTGTGTGTGTGTGTGTGAGAATCACTGAGGAACAAGGAGAATTCTGTACCTTGCAGTCTGCTGTGGTGCTTGCCTTTCCTTTGTTTCCATGACAACAATGACTCTCACAAATGGGCCTAAGGGCTTTTGGGATTTGGTTGTATGCATGTGTGTGCGCGCGCATGCATGTGTGATTGCATGCATGCGTATGCATGTGTGTGTATATATGTTTGTTTGTGTGTGTGCGTGTGTGGGTGTGAGAGCGAGCGCGCGTGCGTGTGTTTGTGAGTGTACCTATGTGTGCGGATGTGTTCACATGTGTGTGCATGCATGTCAGAATGCGTGTTCATGTGTTCACATATGTTCGTGCAAGTGTGTATTTGAGTGTTTGAGAGAATATGTAAGCGCTTATATGTATGTGAGACGATATATTGAACCCTTGGCTAAAATTATGGAAACCCCACACATCATCACTGGATGTTCGTCCAGTTTTGTGTCGCCTGCGAAGCATAGCGGCACATAGGGATCACTTTGTCCGGCGTCTGTCTGTCTGTCAGGTAGTCACACTTTCAGTTGGTAGTCACACTTTCACATATGCTTCGCAGGCGACACGTGTTCACCTGAACACTCTAGTTTTGCTTTACGGCAAATCAACAAATCACAGGCAGAACGCAAAAGAATTTTCCTGAAACGCACCTCAAACAAATTGAATTCAATTGTTCTGTTCGATGGCATATCCATATATATATATATATATATTTTTTTTTTTTTTTCATAATTAAGTAGAGGAAAAAATTGGAATCACTCAATGTTGAGGAATAAAAAAATGATGGAATCACCATGTAATTTGCATTTTTAGAAGAAAAACCATCTCAAATCTGAAAATGAAAATTAGTCTGCAGTGATAAGAAAGTGCTTGCAAACCTTAACGAGGTGTTGGACTTGGCTAATTGAGAGGAAGCTTGGCACCAATAACAGAGCTGGCAATTGGAAACAATCGAGAAGATTAGCTGGCAGGGTGGCACAGTGGTTGGCTCTGCTGCCTCGCAATAAGAAAGTTCTGGATTTGAGGACTGGCTGGCCAGGGCTTCCCTGTGTGGAGTTTGCATATACACCCCGTGTTTGTGTGGGTTTCATTCACTCAGAAAAACATGCCGTTCACTCTTACCGGTACCTCTGACCAGGGAACTGGCTTTAGAACTGGAGTTGGTCCTCAGGCGCAGCTCTGCGGCTGCCCACTGCTCCTAATGGAAGGATTGGTGAAATAAAGAGGACAGATTACCCCAAAGGGTATATATGAAGAGTTTGTTTCCAAAACGCGATATATCCATTTTACTCATTTTGAGTAAATCAACTTTTTCTATGTGGGCACCTATTGCATTTTATAGAGAAACACAAACTTTGACCATGAAAAAATACACTCTATAGCATGAATTTCAAAAAAGAAACCTTGCACCATGTGTAAGAAGCACAGGGCTATTGCTTTATGGTATAATCTCAATTTTTGTAATTTTGGCACTTATTGCGTTTTGGAACCAAACTCTTCATATTATCTTATAAACCTGCTCCAAGAAGGAAATTCAACAGGGAAAGTGGCAATCAATGTTGTTTGTTCCTTGTCAGCTGAGTCTAAAATTTTGTGCGAGCATAAACAAAATGGGGAGGTGATAGAAGGAAAACATGCGGGCAGATCACAGGAGACGTCAAGGTGTCAGGACAGAAAACTGAAAGCAATACGCCTTGAAAATAAAAAATGCAGAACAAAATAAAAAACAAATGGGCAAAAACAGGAGTCAATGTTTTTGGCAGAATTGTAGGACACTGGCTGAATGAAATGGGATTTGCGTACAAAAAAGCCAAACAAAACTGGCAGTACACTGAAACAGTAGAAAGCAAGGAAACAGTGGGCTAAGAAGATGAGCTCATGAAATGTTGGTGATTGGATGAAAGTGATATTCAGAGATGAATCAAGAATCTGCATTGATCGAGGTGATGATGCTGGAAAGTTTTTTTTTTTTTTTTTAAATGAAACGTATATAGATATGACTCTTGAGGGTAACAAGCCAATTTACCCATTCATTTATGATATGGGGTTGCATGTCAGGTACAGGACCAGGAGTGATTGCAATCAATGCCTGAACAGTCAGTGCACTGGTATACATTGAAATTTTGGAATATTTTCTAAAATAGGTTTGGTGATGATGAAGTCATTTCTCAGGAGGACAATGCATCTTGCCACTGAACAAAGACTGTTTAAGCTTCTCTTCAAGACTGAATGACACGGCCAGCAAACAGTCCAGATCTCAATCCAGTTAAAAATGTGTGGTGGAAATGAACAAAAACAAACAAACAAAAAAAATGTCCATGACAAGGCTCCATCCCGCAAAGCTTCTCTATCAACCGCTATTCGAGAAATCTGGAAGCAGCTTGATGTTTTTCATTATCGAAGTCCAGTTCAGGCCGTCATCAAAGATCAAAGCCCTAATAGGAGCAACAAAATATTGGTTGTGGTTTTTTGTTAATGATTCCATCATGTTTTCCTGAACATTGCGTGACTCAGTATTTTTTCCCCTCTATTTGTTCTTGGGACAAAAAAATCCTGTCAGATAAGAGAAGAATAGTATTCAATAATTTGAGGAATTATTCAGGGGTTTTATATATGCGTGTTTGCGCGAAAAATGAGTATGAATGTATGTATGTGACTGTGTGCATCCGTGAACATATGATCCTATGTCTATATCTGTGTTTGTGTGTGAGAGTGAAAGAATGTGTGTGTGTGTGTGTGTGTGTGCATGTGGCTGGGTGATTAAGTCCATGTGTGCATCATTGTTTGTGAACACGTTGTCCCCTCCACAATTATCGGCACCCCTGCATGTAATCCTTTGCATGCCTCCGTTTGCCTGTAATATCACACATGGGTGTGGAACAGACATAACATGAGGTCAGTTGAGACCTTTCCTCTGTACAGAATCTCCCCAGGTCACCCAGGGTCATGTGCAGCCTCTCCTCCCGCCCTGGGGAAAGAGATGGTCCCGGCAGGAGGTTGATGCTGTGCTCTGTTTCCATGTCGGTGTGGAAAATGTTTGAGATTATTGTGGTGCTCTAACATCCAACCGTGACCCACTTTTAGTTTGTTGGCAGAGGCTCCAGATTTAGATGTGAAATGCCCTGCTGTTGCATGGAGTCTAGTGAGGTTCCCATTACGGTGTGGGTAGTTTTATCATGGTATATGTGTGTTTTTGTGTTTGTGTGTGCGTGTGTGTCTGTGTGTCTCTGCGTCTCTCTGTGTGTATGTAGAACCTGAAAGTTTGATTTGGCTGGAGTTTACTCAAAATACGTGTCAATTCATGTTGTTGGAACACAGGCACATTCCATGTGTAAAATTTGGTTGATTTAACAGCAAGCTTATACGACCTGGATGCTCTGTTGCCTGCCTCGAATCTCCTTTGTTCTGCCCAGCAGGGGGTTTGGAGCCATTTGCTCTGGCCCTCTGAAACTCACAGACCTCTTCTCAATTAAAGTCAGGATCAGTTACTTTTAAGCTGCTTAAAACGATCTTAACCTCTATCAAATTCATAATATATTTCTGTTCAATATCCTAGGAAGGAACCTGTTATATATTGATAACGCAATTGGGCTATAATATTCCATCTTAAGGCTTTTCCATGACAACTGCATCATTTTAATACATATTCATATCATGTTTGGTCTCTTTATTCTCGGGGGAGTCCAAGGAGTTGAATGGAACATGTTTCATTTCCCTTGGAATTATGGTTCGTTTGTAAGATTCATTCAAGCAACTACCCTAGTCTCCCTGTGCAAATTATCTTATCACCTAGGCCAGTAAAACTCTGATTCGGCCAACTTTCCCTCTACCTTGTTCGGAGGTGTGGTTTGGAGTCTTTAAAGGTATGAGATCCTGAGGGGGGTGGTCTCTTCTTTTTCTTGGCTCTTCGCTTCTTGCTCCTCTTCTTTTCTTGTCTCTTCTTCCTGTCCTGTCCTTTCTTGGTCAACTTCTGACGTGCGAATAGGTAAGCGGGGAGAGGTCACGTGCTGCCTTGTTCCGGAGCGGGGGAACATGTGAGTTCTCCCCGACCACGTGGAGCGACTTTAGCTCCGTGTGGTCATTCATCTTTTCCAGGTATGAAAATACTCCAAATCCTTCTAAATTATATGTAACGGTAATTGGCTTTTCATTGATTTGTTTGATTCAAGTTGTGCCTACCTGGTGAATTAAAGTATTGTTATTCCTTTTCCAGCTTGCGTGTTCTCATTGTATATTCTTTCTGGCCTTGTTGCGATTGGGACTTAAGGGGAGACTCCTACCAAGACATGTGTAGGTAGCGATACTTCTAAGTTAGATTGAGATTGGGTTCTACCTATTAAGGGGTTATGAAATTACCGGCTCTTAAGATTTAGCTATTGGTTAATCTTTCTAAGGGGCCCTTTGATATACATAAACCTAGGTTCGTGGTATGTTCATACTCAGAGCCATTTGCCTGATGTTGCTACCATGACAGTCTCTTCTATCCAATGGATTTATCGTCGAATTAGACCAGGCAGAGATGCCTATTTTAACCCTAGGGGGTGATCTGCTTAGTGACAATGGTTTTCGCAGATAGAGTTCGGGTGCGTAACTGCCCTGAGATTCACGCATGCTGTTTCAATTCTAATTCTAATTTGGAGTCAGATTTTTAATGAGATTATAGCTAAATTTTGTATTCTAACTGTTATATGGAGTCAGATAAATCGTAACCATTGCGCTTTCATGCCCCGTCCTCGGACGGTGAAAAAATATCCATTATGTTGTGATTCACACCAGCCAGAAGAATGCTCTAATTAAAGTTAGACTAAGAGAACACGTGAGGCCTTCACCCCGGCAATATCCGCCGTTTGGTTATTGCTCTTTTGGGGTTTTACAGCTGGTGACCCCGCGTAAATAGTCTAATAATTATTAATAGTGTAATTGGTCGTTTTGAGAACCTTTGCATCTTGCGGCGTAATGGCTTGCGTACTATACTGGCGAAGCCTATGGTCGTGAGTGCACGGTTCTGTTTTCAAACGCGTTCTGAGGTGTTCTGCCTTCTGCTGGCTGGTGTGTCAATCTACATCCGAAGTGATCCTGGTTTGTGCGATCCGGACGGCTCTACCAGTCATCCGAATTCGGTAAGTAATGCCGTGTTTTTTGCTTCGTTAAAATTCACCGCATAAAAGACCGATGCTAAGGGATCGAGATATCCCCCATAGGCCTGGGACCGTAGAAACCAGACACACGTTTTAATTTTATCTTTCCGGGATCAGAGAATGAAGTGAAATAGAGGAAATGTTGTATAAACTACGTTGTTTTCCGTTATCTCTTGACTGCTGTGTCTTCAGAATCATTTGGGCCATTTGGTATTTTCGTGCTTTAAGTAGAAGGTTTAATGGCAGGTTGGAAGTGATTGGATTTCTGTGTGCAGTCGGAGTTTTCGGCATCCTTGGGTGGGCGCGTTTCGTGGCTACGCGATGGCAGGGATTAAGCTTGCCACCGAAGGGGTTGAATACTCTTGACTTCTACCGGAAAGTGGTGTAACTATATTGCGTTTGAAGGTTTACGTAGGGGTACTGAAAGCAATCGGCAGTTGTATATATTTGATGGATTTGGTGCAAGGTCCTGCGGGAATTGTTCAGGTAATCTTGACCCAATATTGGAAGTTATTGTTTGAATGAATCTTGTGTGTAGGGGAAGCGGAGTGTAGCTTCGAAGTATCATTCGTTTTCCGTATTTTTCTTTACTATCGCAGGGTAGTGGCAAGTGCGTTTATTAGTGCTTTAACTCGCCTCATTAGTTCGGCTGAGTTGGCGAATGTTTTCCATTCTCTTGTCTTGTTAAACTTTGTGCAAAGTTAATACGATTTCACTGCCCCGTGGGTGCGCTCCTTTGACTAGCGCCTTGAGAGCTGCAAACGGCATTTCGAAAATTGTAATTCGTATTCAAAGTTTAAATTAGGTTGCAGTCTGCACCATGTGGACTTTTGAAGTTAAGTAAATTCTATAAGTTTTCATGCCGGCAGTCTTTCGGGACACGGACAGTGAATAGATTTAATTCTTGAATAGGTTTGTAATGCGGCTTTTCGCAAGCAAGATATTCAGCGGCTTCCGTGTGAGCTAAGGCTTGTTGTGCTGTGACACGTGGGTTTTCAGGTCGCCGAGTGTTTGTGCTAATGCAACTGGGCTAGGCGGTTTGGGCATTTGTGTTAGGCACAGCGACGCAGGGGCTTATCATTGGAGATGTTGAATATTTTTGCAATTTACGCCAAAGTGAGCATTTGAAATAGCAGCTTTGAAATTCCCTTTAAATTTTAGCTTCTCTGTAGTATACATTGAAGCTGCCATATTGCCTTTGCACAAAGGGTTATCAAGTTGAACGGCCCGCCATCTTGGCTCGAATTCCTGGGGAATATGACGTGGTTTCATCTGGGAGTCGCCATTGGTCGAGTTTGCATGTGGGCTGGTTCTTCCTCAGGAGGGAAAGTCCTAGCCGGCCCACGGGGTCACGTGACTATTCGCCGGTGAGCTGGTTGGCTGGTACAGCCCCCATGCCAATCCGTGTAATAGGGTGACGTGACCCGTAGCCTGTTAGCTGGTTGGTTGACACAGTCCTCACTCTGAATGTGAGCAAAATGGCGCCCTTCAAATCGGCCAATGACTGCCGCGGTTTAATGTTGACTTCCGACCTTCCTTCCGAAAGGAGGGCGGAACCAGTGTTATGTTGCATGGGGTACAATCAAGTGCCTGCCTGTGACCGCCATCTTGAGAGTGGCTTTTCCACTAACAAGCTTACTTGCCTTCTAACCTTATGTTTGAAGTAACCGGTTAATTTGATTGCGTTTTGTGTGGATCTAACGAGCCACCAAATGCATTGTTTTAAATTAATATTTTTGACCATTTGTATATCGTCATTGCCTCTGTGTATCAAATAACATCTGAAGTTTTAAATACCTAATGGGACTTTAAGTCTATATTGTCTGCCTTCACTGGAAGAGCAATTTATAGCCTTACTGAAGTAGGTAATTGAATTTTCAATTGCTTACAATGTATTATCTTTTGGGAGATGCATTTTCCTCCCGTTTTAAAATTTTATTTAATTTACATTTATCCCAAGGTATTGGAACCAGGTGATTTTGGTCACTTTTGGCAATGATTGGTATATTTCTATTAATTACTTTATTTCTTTTATAGCATGCCTTTCCTCTACTTCTGCCTTCTCTCTGATCCCCTTCACCCTTTTTCAGAGTCAGCAATGCTCAACAAAAACATAGTAGACGTAAAGTTTGGGCCTGCGTTCTGACAAAACGCATGATTTGATTTCTTTTGTTTTTTAACCGTTTCAGGCTTAACTATGCAGACAGTCACCCTGCATAGCTCTTTCTTTTACAGTCTTCACACCCTAGAGCATCAGGGGGTGGACGAACATCCCTATTGCGGGGCCATAAAACACCCGCTCTTGGCAACAGGCCCCCTCAGACCCACTTTACAGCCGTCATTCACACCCCCACGCGCACGCGCCCACACACACGCGCGCCCACACACACACGGGTACCCTCATCTACACCACTTACACTCCTCCATGTTTGTCTGTGGTTCGTCCTGGTGTGAAAGGAAGGCCATAAAGCATTGTTTCATCTAAAATTGTGGTATTAGCTACATCTGTTTTTCCTCTTTTGAAGCAGGGGTGATGGGACTTCTGGTGTCACTCGCACCTCCTCAGTCACTGTTCTCCTTGGAGCGTCGTAAGGTTGCACAGACGGGGGAGATGTGAATTGTGGGGTGACTACAGGCATTGGGTCTAATTTATCTATTGCTTCCCTACAGGACAGTTTGCTGGCTCAGGGAGAGTTCAACTCGCACTGAGCACCTCACACCCAAATGTTTTCAATTAACTAACATTTTCTGATTCTTACAGGTGGAGTAATAACATTGCTTTGGTCATGTCGTGTTTTGATCTTGTTGTGTATGTGGCGGGATGCTTCTCTAAGTTTCTCTATACAGGCACCAAAGATTCAAGGACCGGACTTGGCCAGACTCACCTAAGGAACAAACTCCATAATGCTTTCGACTAACTTTGATATCAGGATCTTCATCACAGACAAAACACAGCCCATTCCTCCTCTGCTCAGCTGAAAGGACACACACCCTAATCTCAACTGACATGTGCACCACCGCGAGCGGCCGCTGAAGATTCGGACTACATCTTCACAATGGAACAGTACAGAGGACATTTTCATATGGACAAACTGTAGTTGTGTTTGTGGTTGATTTGTGACTTACTTGTAAAGAGTGCGAGTTGATATAAAAATGGGTTGTGAGGAATCAATTAAATTCTATTTTATAATCTGGCAACTAATTGGGCTGGGGCATATAGGTTCCTTACACTTAAGGCCAAAGATGGTGTGCCTTATGTTCTTTAAAGTAAGGTAAAACTACATATGCAATGATCCAAATTAGCCTAAGTCTTCTTTCTAATGTTTTTCATAATTTTATCGAAAATTCTTCAAAACTGCTTCTGACCAGCCTATTATGTGTGTCAACCCCACTCTCTCAGTTGATCGCAAGATCATATCATGTAACAAAATTGCTGAATGTCTTTATGATTTGCAAGTTCTCATTTTACCATATTTCATCATTTACCTCATGTAAATATTCATTGTTTCTTGTCTGCAACTGTGTACGTTTAAATGGCACTTTAATGATACCCCATAATGATTTAATATTGTAACCTCCATTGGATTTTTCCCACTGGGTTTTTCTAATTGGATGGTTACTTAGTTTTAGCAGCGCATACAATCTTTTTGCTTTCCCTAGTCAAGAATGGGAAAGTTTTTGGTTTATGTGCTGGTTTGTTCTGCGATCTCTATTGTTCATGATTTTAGGAAAAAGTACTTTTCAAATTTTCATTTATTTGGCAGAATAAAATTGATTCGGTTAGTACATCAACTAATTTCAGAACATAGACTCATAGAACAAACCTAGATATTACTTTTAATTAAATGTTTCGTTCTTGTCTTGTGCCAGTTTTTTCTACGTTTTATGTTAAATTCCCCGGTGGTATCTCTTTCTTTTGGGGTCCCAAACCACACTTCTCTAAATTTTCAATTACATTGCATTAAACGGAAACAATCCATTTTTATTAAGTGATGCAACTGTCATGAAAAACTCAATCACACTCAAATCTGGAGTCAAATTTCTTCTATAGTTTTAAATATACTTAATACTCACGTTTTTAATCTATCGACCATTCAAATAATCCTTTGTGGCCCCATGGGTGGATTTGTGTCCCCTGGGGCCAGGGGGTGGATTTGTAGAACCTGAAAGTTTGATTTGGCTGGAGTTTACTCAAAATACGTGTCAATTCATGTTGTTGGAACACAGGCACATTCCATGTGTAAAATTTGGTTGATTTAACAGCAAGCTTATACGACCTGGATGCTCTGTTGCCTGCCTCGAATCTCCTTTGTTCTGCCCAGCAGGGGGTTTGGAGCCATTTGCTCTGGCCCTCTGAAACTCACAGACCTCTTCTCAATTAAAGTCAGGATCAGTTACTTTTAAGCTGCTTAAAACGATCTTAACCTCTATCAAATTCATAATATATTTCTGTTCAATATCCTAGGAAGGAACCTGTTATATATTGATAACGCAATTGGGCTATAATATTCCATCTTAAGGCTTTTCCATGACAACTGCATCATTTTAATACATATTCATATCATGTTTGGTCTCTTTATTCTCGGGGGAGTCCAAGGAGTTGAATGGAACATGTTTCATTTCCCTTGGAATTATGGTTCGTTTGTAAGATTCATTCAAGCAACTACCCTAGTCTCCCTGTGCAAATTATCTTATCACCTAGGCCAGTAAAACTCTGATTCGGCCAACTTTCCCTCTACCTTGTTCGGAGGTGTGGTTTGGAGTCTTTAAAGGTATGAGATCCTGAGGGGGGTGGTCTCTTCTTTTTCTTGGCTCTTCGCTTCTTGCTCCTCTTCTTTTCTTGTCTCTTCTTCCTGTCCTGTCCTTTCTTGGTCAACTTCTGACGTGCGAATAGGTAAGCGGGGAGAGGTCACGTGCTGCCTTGTTCCGGAGCGGGGGAACATGTGAGTTCTCCCCGACCACGTGGAGCGACTTTAGCTCCGTGTGGTCATTCATCTTTTCCAGGTATGAAAATACTCCAAATCCTTCTAAATTATATGTAACGGTAATTGGCTTTTCATTGATTTGTTTGATTCAAGTTGTGCCTACCTGGTGAATTAAAGTATTGTTATTCCTTTTCCAGCTTGCGTGTTCTCATTGTATATTCTTTCTGGCCTTGTTGCGATTGGGACTTAAGGGGAGACTCCTACCAAGACATGTGTAGGTAGCGATACTTCTAAGTTAGATTGAGATTGGGTTCTACCTATTAAGGGGTTATGAAATTACCGGCTCTTAAGATTTAGCTATTGGTTAATCTTTCTAAGGGGCCCTTTGATATACATAAACCTAGGTTCGTGGTATGTTCATACTCAGAGCCATTTGCCTGATGTTGCTACCATGACAGTCTCTTCTATCCAATGGATTTATCGTCGAATTAGACCAGGCAGAGATGCCTATTTTAACCCTAGGGGGTGATCTGCTTAGTGACAATGGTTTTCGCAGATAGAGTTCGGGTGCGTAACTGCCCTGAGATTCACGCATGCTGTTTCAATTCTAATTCTAATTTGGAGTCAGATTTTTAATGAGATTATAGCTAAATTTTGTATTCTAACTGTTATATGGAGTCAGATAAATCGTAACCATTGCGCTTTCATGCCCCGTCCTCGGACGGTGAAAAAATATCCATTATATTGTGATTCACACCAGCCAGAAGAATGCTCTAATTAAAGTTAGACTAAGAGAACACGTGAGGCCTTCACCCCGGCAATATCCGCCGTTTGGTTATTGCTCTTTTGGGGTTTTACATGTATGAATATCAAGCCTGTATCCTGCATATTTTTGTTGCCCCCGGACGAAAGTCGGCGGCTACTATGGATTCACGCGTGTCGTCTTTGCTACCGCCGCCGCCCCCTCCGCGTCCGTAGACTCCTCCTTGTGAATGCTCTACAGCAGAGGTGGGCAGCGAGGGCCGTATCTGTCCCTGGTTTTCACACCAACGTCTGGTCTTTGATTAGTTGATTGTCTCAATTAGCCAAACCATTTATGAAATCTGACGTTTCATGTGCATTTCTTTAAATTGTCATGAAACTACAAAGACTAGCCTTGTCTCCCTTCATAAAACATTTTCCTTTGATCGAATCATTGCGAAAATCTATATTTGTGCATGCAATCAATTAACTCAATTAGTCAGGGTAATTGATAGGAATAAAAACCTGCATACACACCAGCCCTCCAGGACCGTGATTGCCCACCCCTGCTCTACAGGCTGAAATTTCAGTTGTCAGTTGTTCAGTGTCAGTTATGACACCTATCGATTTTGTTGCCATGATGACAGTGTTGGCCGAATAACTCGCAAATTAGTGTCAAAACATAGAGATTTCCTTGTGGATGCAGTACAGACTGCAATTTTTGACCGATTACTTTCATGTTTGGTATGGAAGTGTGTTCTACAAAGGTACTTCACTCATGACACCCATCGATTTTGGTTGCCATGGTTACTGTATTGGCTGAAAAATATGAAAATAGTTGCAAAATGTTAAGATTTCCTTGTGCCCACAGCACAGGCTGCAGTTTTGGACTGATTACTTTCATATTTGGTATCAACATGTGTTATACTCCCCCTATGACACCTATCGATTTTGGTTGCCATGGCAATATTGGCATTATTGACAGTATTGGCCGAATATTTTGCAGCAAAGGGGAGAAGTGGGCTTTTGGGGGCTACAACTATGTGTTCCTGCCGATCGGACTGTCTAGTTTTCGCATTATGATGGGGTCTTTATGGATAAAGACACCATTTCAGTTACTGCATAAATACTGTGTGCACGGCCTTGTTCTTAAGTGATGTCTGTGTGTGCACTGCTCTGATCTAATGTCATTTATGATAAAGGAGTGATAATGAATTAAGAATTGAGTGATGGAGAGAAGATCCCATTACCGCTGTACAGCAGGTAACTGCATCTGTGTCCTGTTACAGAGTGGCCTGTTAGTATCTGGGCCACTAGAGGGCTGTAATTGTGGTCATACATTCCATATGGATTTACATACACTGAAAGCACCAAGGAACCACCTCACGGTATCATGTGAAACTTTCGCACCTCGCTCTATATCATGAAACTTGCACATCTGACCATATATTACGAAACTTTCACACCCCACTGTTGATGATGAAACGTACACACCTTACTGTAAACTGTGAAACTTACACACCTCACTGTATATTATGAAACTTATGCACCTTATCGTATGTGTTTATCAGATCAGAGGGAAAGCCTGATAGGTTGGGTGTTCAGACTGAGCTTTAAGGTGGTGAGTCTTTGCTGTTCTGGCCCCTGTGGGACGGTTATTCCACCAGATTAGAGCCAGAACAGAAAAGAGCCGTGAGCGAGCAGCTCCAGTACAGACGGGGGGATGCAGCAGGAGACCAGCGGTAGCAGAACAGAGAGGCCCGGCAGGTGTGTAGGGTCACATGATCTTTCGAAGATGACCTGGAGTTTTTGGATGAGTAGCCTGGTATTGTTGCACCAATGATTTAAACAAGATGGAGCCATGACAGGCAGCCAGTGGTGTGCAGGGTGAATGGGGGTGGTGTAGGAGTGTCAGGGGCCAGTCTCAATCAGGGAGCTGCTGTTTTTTGGGCCATCTGCAGGGGTCTGATGGAGGAGGCTGAGTTGTGATGTGAGGGAGGGGGATTAGAGGAGAAGAGAAAGTGATAAAGAGGTTAGACATGCATGCATTGAATTTAGATCGTTAAAATGAGGATTTAGCTAGTGAGTTGGCAGATTTGAAGGCTGTCAGGAGTGTCTGGTACACAGTGAGGTCCGCAGTGGATCTGGATTTTCTCTACCTCCTTTCAGAAATTTGCAGTGATGAGCAAATGGGCAAGTGTAAGGGTGCGACTTTGGCAACATTGTGATGGCTGGACAACTGGGTGAAACCATCTCCAGAGCTGCAGCTCTTGCGGGGTGTTCCTGGTCTGCACTGCTCAGTACCTCGCTGAAAATGGGCCTCGCTGAAGCGGGTAATACCCCTCAGTCCCGAAGGTCACTGCTGCAAGGTGAAAGGTCAAACTGGGACGAAACCTTGAAAAGGCACACCTCCCCCCCCCCCCCATGGGGTGTCCACATATGAAATATGAACTTCCTAACCCAAGTGGTTACAGAGAAATGGCCTGGACAAAGTTTTGAAAGTCAAGGTCACTGCTGCAAGGTCAAAGGTCAAACTGGGACGAAACCTCAAAAAGGCACACCGACCCCCCATGGAGAGTCCACATTTGCAATATGAACTTCATAACCTAAGTGGTTACAGAGAAATAGCCCGGACAAAATTGGCCCCCGCCTGCCGAAGGGACGACAGTAACCCTCGTGCCCTTGTCGGGCTGAGGGGTAAAAACCAGTGAACCTGCTACAGAGTCACAGGTGGTCAAGACTTATTAATGTCTGAAAAAAGGAGGCAATCCAAGGCATTCTGTCAATAAAAAACTTCAAGTTCATACTAAAAGAATAAAATGCCAACATGTTTTGGCCTTTTTTGCAGGACACTCCTTTTTCTATCGGGTTTCCTGAGCCTCATTAGTGCCACAGGTGTGGCCTATCTCTTTAACAATGCCTTTACCTAATTATATGCTTTGTGATTGCTGTTTCTTCTGTTTGCCCTGATGAAGGCCGACTGAGGCCGAAACATGTTGCCATTTTTTTCTGTTAGTTTGAACTTTGTCAATAAAAATTTTATTTACAGGACTGAGTGCCTTAGATTGCCTCCTTTTTTCTGTCTTATTATGCTTCCTCGTGGGAGACCAAAGAGCACCTGCACTTTTTAACATTTTTTTGAATGCCGTTGCCCGCCTACCTGTCTTTTCTTAGCTTATTAACGTCCATTGGGAGCAAAAGCTGGTCCGTATAGTCCGATCTTAACAGAAGAGCTGCTGTAGCTGGAAATTCAGAAGAGGTTCATGTTGTTTCTGTTAGAAAGGTGTCAGTGCACATAGTGCTCTGCAGTTTGTTGTGTATGGGGCTGTGTAGCTGCAGACTGATCAGGGCCCTTATGCTGACCCCTGTTCACTGCCAAAAGTACAATGCAATGGGCATGTGAGCATCAGAACTGGACCACGGAGTCATGGAAAAAGGTGGCCTGTTCTGAATTGTTTTCTTATACGTCATGTGGATGGCCGGATCCATTCCTGTCTCTTACCTGCGGAAAACATGGCACCAGGATGTACTATGGGGAGAAGGCAAGCCAGCGGAGGCAGTGTCACACTTTGGGCAACATTTTGCTGGAAAACCTTGAGTCATGGCATTCATGTACATGTTACTTTGACATGTAAAATGTACCTAAACACTGTTGCAGACCAAATACGCCCCTTCAAGGAAATTGTATTGCCTAATGGCAGTGGCCTCTTTCAGCAGGATAACGGGCCTTGCTACTCTGCAAAAAAGGTTTAGGAATGGTTTGATGAACACAACAGTGAGTTCAAGGTGTTGACTTGGCCTCCAAATGACCCTTTACAAACAAGCTCAGTCCATAGAGGCCCCAACTCGCAACTTACAGGACTTATAGGACCTGCTGCCAACTCTGTAAAGCCTGAACCATGAAATAATGGTCAGAAAATTCTAAATTTTTGAAATTGAAGTATTAATTGGACCTTTAAACAAAATGTAAAAGAATATCTTTTAAAAATTTTACATTATGATATTCATTTTGTGTCATGTGTAATATTTTTATTCAGTGAGGTGACGTTTCGCAAAACGGGGCTCACTGCACCGGAATGGCTTCTTTTGGGACTGCAGTGAAGTCATCACACATGAATAAAATTGGGCTCATTGATTCCACAAGAGTATCCTTTTTCCATTCATGCCCAATTAATGAATTTTCAGGGCTTTTTAGGGACCCCAATGCGCAGAAATATGTAAATACAATAGGCAAAAATAACACATTGATACTGCGTGCAAAAAAAACTGCATGTATTTTTGCTCAAATCAGCATGAGGTTATCATCAAAAGAGCATGTCTGTAAGGGGGAGATTTGTAGGTATGGGTAATCCATTTTGATTCAGATTTCTTGAGGTCAGAGGTCAAAGGACCCCTGTGATAATGGCTATGTCAGTTTTTCCCCTGTCAAAATTTAGCCTAAATTTGGATCATTACTTGGCTGCCTTCCGTACAAGTCAGCATGACTTGGGTGCTATCAATTGATACCTTAGTTCTGCTAGTTTCACGAGTTACCTCTACCTTTGTGCAAGCTTAAAAAATTAGCTTGGTAAATACAGTAATATCGGCACTCTTGTGGATCTCTTTGGGTTAAATACTTGTATAAACACATTTGATACATACATTTTCAACTTGATTTTATAATGAGCAACAAAATGTTCTGGATTTATAAGTTGCTTCAATCCAGCATGTATATTGATGTATTGGTAACAATATAATAGTTATTCTTACAGTAACTTTGTCAAAATTAGCATAGATTTACATGAAAAAAAAACTTGCAGGTTGGTGAATGGGGTAGCCATCTTTGATTTTGTATTCTACAGTCCTCTTACTGCCTGAAGTGCATGGGTAGTCCATCAGAGGCAGATGACATGTACCAGACTGCATGCAACAGATTTTTGAGGAAAGTATTGATCATGTAGATGACAAAGAGGTCGCTGAAAGTTGTGTATCAAATATGATACAAATGGCAGTACAGGGCTAATGTCTTGCTGCAAAATACCACAGCACACCTTTGGAGGACAAGTAGAATTTATGACTTGACAGGTCAGAGCTGTTTTGGTGGAAAAAGAGAGATCGACACAATATTAGGTAGGCGATCATTATGTTATGGCTGATCTGTGTGGATACTATACAGAACAAATATGCATATATTACACAAACCAAACACATACGTACTACACAGATCAACTCACGCATACAATGTGGATCAGACACATGTATAGCTCACACACCAAATGCATGCATAGTATATAGATTAAACACATACACACAACACAGAACAGCCTCATACGTAATTCACAGATCAAACTCATACATACGACATAGACCAGCCTATTACACACTATACAGACCTGACTCTCACAGTACACGGTCCTGATAAATCCATTCTGAACAGGCTGAACACATGCATGCTGTACTGACCTCACAGATGCATACCACATAGACCCAACATAAACATACTACGCAGACCAATCATATACATACATGCTTCACAGACCTAACCCATTCATACTTTGGGTTTGATAACAAAACTCATGCCAAAATGGAAGTGGTTGTTATGAGTCCTTTATCTTTTATACAGTATCAAAACCGCATAAGAGTTCAGTGCATATTAAATGCCTGTGTATTTGCCCTCTGGTGGGCAGAAATGGATGTTACAAGGATAGACAAGCAAGCTAAATGAATTCGATGCTGTCATATCTTTTCTGAGCTTTTTTGTCTCGAGTAAAAAAAAATGCATTAAAAAGGCAAACTTAAGTTTAAGGATCAGACTGAATTACAAGCTAGATCCCGTGTCCTTTGTGTCTTTTCTGTGGGCTACATTTTCACTTACCTTTGACACACCAAGTATGCAATGCGTGAAAGATGAAGGCTCATTTATTGCTCAATGTGTACAATCGTGTCATTTGCCACCATGCTCAGGATGTTATCGTTAGCACATTATAACTGGCAGGTGGTACTTCGAAGGTAACCATAGTGACAAAAGACTGCTCGATACAATATCCTTTTGATCATCAATAAATTTCAAAACATCATACTATACAGAAAATCAAGATACATAGACCAAACTCGTATACCACTCAGACCACCATAGACATGATACACAGACCAAATGCAGACATACTACACAGAAGAAAATGCATACACCAATCAGCCTTAACATTATGACCACTTTCAGGGGAAGTGAAAAACATTCATTGTCCTGTTTCAGTGGTATCTGTCATTGGATGAGATATATTAGGCAGCAAGTGAACAGATACTACATAGATACCACTGAGCTCTAAGGCATACACAGTACACAGCCCTCAGGAATGCACTCTACCCAACCCTGAGGCGTACACCCTGCATAGCCAATAAGGTAAAAAAATAAGAAATGAATTACACAGCCCCAAGGCATAAATACTACTCAGTCCTAAGTTAAAATACTATACAGCCCTATGGCACGAAAACTACGCTGCTATAAGGCATACTCACTGTACAGCCCTAAGGTGAAATACTACCCAGCCCCAAGGCAAATACACAATGCGGCCCTAAGGTAAAATACTACACATCCCTCAGGCGTGCAAACTATGCAGATCTGTTGTGGCCGCTTATAGGCTTATTTGCTTTCCATGAAAATGAAAACAGAGCTTTCAATTTAATTTTTAATGTAAAGTTACACATTACATTAAAATATCTTGCATCACATTACATTTCATTACATTACAGGCATTCAGCAGGCTCTCTTATTTAGCACGGCTTACAATGCAAAGTTCATTTAGAGTGACAAAGTGCTGAGAACCGCAGAGGGAGGTAACAATCTCAGTGCCAAAGAGGCCTAGACAGAACTTGGATCCTGCGGTTAACCTCTGTAGTTAATTGCATTACTAAAGAAATCCTAGGACAACAATAAAAGTGTAAAATCATTTTGCTAAATTAACAGCAGCATAATTAAGTAGCGAAAGGAGAGTTATTGCCCGAAGAGCTGACTCTTCAGATGATGCTTGAAGGAGGTCTGCTGTTTTGACCTCTGTGGGAAGGTCATTTCACCATGAGGGTGCAGAGCAGACCGCAGACGTGAATGGAAAATACCGGAGCTGAGAGGGGGCTGGTGTCACGTACCGGAGTGCAGAGGCCTGGCAGGTGTGTAGGGTTTTATCTTTAAAGATGAGCTGGGGCCAACCCTTCAGAAGCCTGGTATGCCATCCCCATTGTGTTCAATGTGACGTGAGCCATAACAGAAAGCCAGTGAATAACATATCATAACATGGCATAGCAGAGCGTATCATAACATAGCATAACACTGCATACCATGACACAACATAGTTAAACATGGCATACCATAACATTGCATAGAATAACACAATATTGCACAGCATAACATGTTGAACAAAGCACTGCATAGCATGACATAACATAGTTTAACATAACAAAACATAACAGAACATTGCACATTAATATATAGTTGAACATAACATAGCATAACAGCGTAGAATAACGTAACATTGCACAGCATAATATAGCTGAACAGCACAGCATGACATAGCATAGGATTACATTAAATTGCATGGTATGTTATGCCATGACGTGACATAACGTAGCATAGTATAGCATAATGCTAGAACAAACCATTCAGCCAAAATATGCATAACATTTTCCTGTTACTAATGTGTACCCAACAGCTTAGATTCTTAAGGGCAAGACAGTATTTCACTCAAAATCAAGTCTGCTTTTGAATTTCTCCCAGGCTTTCTACCTCTGCATAACAGGATGGGATGACATGGGAGTGTCTAGGTAGGTTGTGGATCTGATGATGAAGGGATTCACCGGGTTGATCACCAATACCGAAGAAAATGGAGGCTTTGGGAGCAGGGTGTGTTTTTGTGATTGAGGGTGTCTTCTACCTCACCAAGCACGGAGGACGCTGTTGAATTTTGATTGATTTCAGAGCAACAATTGAAGTCATTGGACAGTGAGGTGGGAACAACACAATGTGTGCAATTACAGGACAAAATGTGGACAAACGCTGTCGTTCTGTGGTTGGAACCTGTAATGCAACTCGGGTCCTGGTGTTTGGCAAGAGGCTGTGGAGAAAATTTGATGATGGGAGTAGCAATGAAGGTGCTATAGTTGGTCACCATGAATGAATGATTGAATGAATGAATGAATGAATGCAACTTCTTGATCATATGGAAGTGTAAAACACCACTGTGTGAAAGTTTGGGAGTGATTCCAAGACCATGCAGGAATTTCAATACTGTATCTTGCAGCATACTTACCAAACCTCAAAGCAGTTCAGAATGTATTTTTGGTGTGATAGTGGAACTTAATCCACATGGACACATCACTCTCACTGAGGTCATGCATGTAGCCTGTGATGACATCACCACAGAGACATACCATGTCTGGATTTGACACACAGAGCTTTTTAATCCAAGGTGTTTGGCCTGGGAGACCATTAAGAGTGATTCAGATCAACATTGTATATGGCTTTATACAAATGAAAGGCATGGTACAGTGCCTTCTAAAATTTTAGCACCCTTATTTAATATGAGTAATACAGGCCAAGAAAAAAAACTGTCTTTGCTGTTTATCCTCTTTGTCTTTCCCTCAAAATATTCCCAAATATCTTACATTTTCATTGTAGTAAAATTATTGAAAGAAAAAAAAATGTTGCCATGAATTTTTTTTTTTATCTTTCCAAAACGTGTGCCACAAATATCGACATCCCAAGAAAATCCAATGATTAAAATTCATGAGGGCAATAATTAGCACACTTTAAGAAACAGCAGTTAATAATCATCCTGGGAAGGGATGTGTGTACATTGACCCATGCACTGTGAGGAGGATGGTTCAATTGGGGGGGGGGGGGAGAATCTCCAAGGATCACAGCCAGAGAATTATTAAGGTTAGTTGAGTCTTGGCGTCAGGAAGTCTCCAAAATTACCATCAGACACCCCCTGCATCACCACAAGTTGTTTGGGAAAAAAACAAAGTGTTTGCAGTTTGTCAGATGTTACTGAGAGACTCAGTAGGACCGGCTCATACCATTTTTTTTGGCAACAAACATCAGACATGGGTTTAGCATAGACAGAATGATAGTCATTCAAAAAAGCACTTCATACCCACAGTGAAGTATGATTGTGGATCTTTGATGTTGTGCATCTGGGCATCTTGTTAGGATACATGATGTTAGGATACATGATGTCATGGACTCCATCAAGTATCCGCAGATATTAAATGAAAACCTAACAGCCTCTGTCAGAAAGCTTAAAATGGGCCATGGCTGGACCTTCCATGAGGATAATGATCTGGTGTGTGCCTCAAAATCTACAGAAAAATTATACACTGATGGTAGAATAAAGGCATCGCCATGACCATCACAGTCCCCTGACCCGAACCCCACAGAAAGTCTGTGGCATGAGCTGAAGAGGAGAGTTCAAAAGAGGAGAGTTTGTCAACCTCAGAACCGGAAGCATCTGGCAGATTCAGTTTGGAGGAAAGGCCTCAGATCCTGTGCCATGAGTTCACCGATCTAATCACGCCATATTGGAGAAAAAATCACAGCTGTAATCCTCTCTCAAAGTATTAAATGAATTGATGCCAATAATTGTCGCGCACATATTTTTGAGAAAAAATGTTTCCATGACGCTACTCCAGTTAAAGGTTGGATTTTTATAAATATTTGGAATGAAAGATCATGAGGACTAAGAATTAACTTTTTTGCATCTCATTTTGCTCATTTTTTACTGAAAGGTGCCAATAATTTTGAAGGACATCATGCCGTAGTGAAGACATGAACTGTTGACACCTTAAAATGTCTTTTTCTATGCAGACATGGATATCTGGAGCTGTCCATGGTACTGAAATGGCTGCAGTGGCTACTCTTCCTCTATGGCTTTGGTGGCATGTGTTGTTTTTACAAGGTCCCTTCAGAACAACAGTGGCATGAAATTTTAGCTCATTCAATGTGATCTTGGTTTATATGGTCCTATACTGCTAAGTAGGCAAACAAGACTATCAAACAAGCGACTAGTAAAATGTGCTGTTGTGTTGGTACATGCAAGAGTGTACATGGTGGGTGGGGATTAGGATGGGGTCTGTCAGGGTGTTAGAGTTGAGGAGTGTGAGCAGGGGGTGTGGGGTAGTGGAGAAGTGGTGTTAGTGGCAGTGGGGTGTTAGGTTTGGGTATTAGCAGGGGGTGTTAGTGTGGGAGGGGTGCGAGGTAGGGGTATTAGCAGGGAGAAGGACAGAAGTGGTGTTGAGGGGGGGGGGGGGGGGTGTTAGGTAGGGGTATTACCGAGGGGTAGGACAGAAGGGGTGTTAGAGGGGGTTAGTGTGGGAGGTGTTGGGTTAGGGTATTAGCGGGGGGTAGGACAGAAGGGGTGTTACAGGGGGTTAGTGTGGGGGGTGTTAAGTAAAGGTATTATCAGGGTGTAGGACAGAAGGGGTGTTAGAGGGGGTTAGTGTGGGAGTGTTGTTAGGTAGGGGTATTAGCAGGGCGTAGGACATAAAGGGGTGTTAGAGGGGGTTAGTGTGGGGGGTGTTAGGTAAGGGTATTAGCGGAGCGTAGGACAGAAGGGGTGTTAGAGGGGGTTAGTGTGGGGGGTGTTAGGTAAGGGTATTAGGGGGGGGTAGGACAGAAGGGGTGTTAGAGGGGGTTAGTGTGGGGGGTGTTAGGTAAGGGTATTAGCGGAGCGTAGGACAGAAGGGGTGTTAGAGGGGGTTAGTGTGGGGGTGTTAGGTAGGGGTATTAGTGGGGGGTAGGACAGAAGGGGTGTTAGAGGGGGTTAGTGTGGGGGTGTTAGGTAGGGGTATTAGCAGGGAGAAGGACAGAAGTGGTGTTGAGGGGGGGGGGGGGTGTTAGGTAGGGGTATTACCGAGGGGTAGGACAGAAGGGGTGTTAGAGGGGGTTAGTGTGGGAGGTGTTGGGTTAGGGTATTAGCGGGGGGTAGGACAGAAGGGGTGTTACAGGGGGTTAGTGTGGGGGGTGTTAAGTAAAGGTATTATCAGGGTGTAGGACAGAAGGGGTGTTAGAGGGGGTTAGTGTGGGAGTGTTGTTAGGTAGGGGTATTAGCAGGGCGTAGGACATAAAGGGGTGTTAGAGGGGGTTAGTGTGGGGGGTGTTAGGTAAGGGTATTAGCGGAGCGTAGGACAGAAGGGGTGTTAGAGGGGGTTAGTGTGGGGGGTGTTAGGTAAGGGTATTAGGGGGGGGTAGGACAGAAGGGGTGTTAGAGGGGGTTAGTGTGGGGGGTGTTAGGTAAGGGTATTAGCGGAGCGTAGGACAGAAGGGGTGTTAGAGGGGGTTAGTGTGGGGGTGTTAGGTAGGGGTATTAGTGGGGGGTAGGACAGAAGGGGTGTTAGAGGGGGTTAGTGTGGGGGTGTTAGGTAGGGGTATTACCGAGGGGTAGGACAGAAGGGGTGTTAGAGGGGGTTAGTGTGGGGGGTGTTAGGTAAGGGTATTAGCGGGGGGTAGGACAGAAGGGATGTTAGAGGGGGTTAGTGTGGGGGGTGTTGGGTAAGGGTATTAGCGGGGGGTAGGGCAGAAGGGGTGTTAGAGGGGGTTAGTGTGGGGGGTGTTAGGTAAAGCTATTGGCAGGTGGAAGGGCAGAAGGGGTGTTAGAGGGGGTTAGTGTGGGGGGTGTTAGGTAAGGGTATTGGGGGGGTAGGACAGAAGGGGTGTTAGAGGGGGTTAGTGTGGGGGGTGTCAGGTAAGGGTATTGGGGGGGGGGGTAGGACAGAAGGGGTGTTAGAGGGGGTTAGTGTGGGGGGTGTTAGGTAAGGGTATTAGCGGGGGGTACGACAGAAGGGGTGTTAGAGGGGGTTAGTGTGGGGGGTGTCAGGTAAGGGTATTAGCGGGGGGTAGGACAGAAAGGGCATTAGAGGGGGTTAGTGTGGGGGGTGTTAGGTAAGGGTATTAGCGGGGGGTACGACAAAAGGGGTGTTAGAGGGGGTTAGTGTTGGGGGTGTTAGATAAGGGTATTACCGAGGGGTAGGACAGAAGGGGTGTTAGAGGGGGTTAGTGTGGGGGGTGTTAGGTAAGGGTATTAGTGGGGGGTAGGACAGAAGGGGTGTTAGAGGGGGTTAGTGTGGGGGTGTTAGGTAGGGGTATTACCGAGGGGTAGGACAGAAGGGGTGTTAGAGGGGGTTAGTGTGGGGGGTGTCAGGTAAGGGTATTAGCGGGGGGGTAGGACAGAAGGGATGTTAGAGGGGGTTAGTGTGGGGGGTGTTGGGTAAGGGTATTAGCGGGGGGTAGGACAGAAGGGGTGTTAGAGGGGGTTAGTGTGGGGGGTGTTAGGTAAGGGTATTAGCGGGGGGTACGACAGAAGGGGTGTTAGAGGGGGTTAGTGTGGGGGGTGTTAGGTAAGGGTATTAGCGGGGGGGTGCGACAGAAGGGGTGTTAGAGGGGGTTAGTGTGGGGGGTGTTAGGTAAGGCTATTGGCAGGTGGAAGGGCAGAACGGGTGTTAGAGGGGGTTAGTGTGGGGGGTGTTGGGTAAGGGTATTAGCGGGGGGTAGGACAGAAGGGGTGTTAGAGGGGGTTAGTGTGGGGGGTGTTAGGTAAGGGTATTAGCGGGGGGTGCGACAGAAGGGGTGTTAGAGGGGGTTAGTGTGGGGGGTGTTAGGTAAGGCTATTGGCAGGTGGAAGGGCAGAAGGGGTGTTAGAGGGGGTTAGTGTGGGGGGTGTTAGGTAAGGGTATTAGCGGGGGGTGCGACAGAAGGGGTGTTAGAGGGGGTTAGTGTGGGGGGTGTTAGGTAAGGCTATTGGCAGGTGGAAGGGCAGAAGGGGTGTTAGAGGGGGTTAGTGTGGGGGGTGTTAGGTAAGGGTATTGGGGGGGGTAGGACAGAAGGGGTGTTAGAGGGGGTTAGTGTGGGGGGTGTTAGGTAAGGGTATTAGCGGGGGGTGCGACAGAAGGGGTGTTAGAGGGGGTTAGTGTGGGGGGTGTTAGGTAAGGCTATTGGCAGGTGGAAGGGCAGAAGGGGTGTTAGAGGGGGTTAGTGTGGGGGGTGTTAGGTAAGGGTATTAGGGGGGGGTAGGACAGAAGGGGTGTTAGAGGGGGTTAGTGTGGGGGGTGTTAGGTAAGGGTATTAGCGGGGGGTGCGACAGAAGGGGTGTTAGAGGGGGTTAGTGTGGGGGGTGTTAGGTAAGGCTATTGGCAGGTGGAAGGGCAGAAGGGGTGTTAGAGGGGGTTAGTGTGGGGGGTGTTAGGTAAGGGTATTGCGGGGGGTAGGACAGAAGGGGTGTTAGAGGGGGTTAGTGTGGGGGGTGTTAGGTAAGGGTATTAGCGGGGGGTACGACAGAAGGGGTGTTAGAGGGGGTTAGTGTGGGGGGTGTCAGGTAAGGGTATTAGCGGGGGGTAGGACAGAAAGGGCATTAGAGGGGGTTAGTGTGGGGGGTGTTAGGTAAGGGTATTAGCGGGGGGTACGACAGAAGGGGTGTTAGAGGGGGTTAGTGTTGGGGGTGTTAGGTAAGGGTATTAGCGGGGGGTAGGACAGAAGGGGTGTTAGAGGGGGTTAGTGTGGGGGGTGTTAGATAAGGGTATTACCGAGGGGTAGGACAGAAGGGGTGTTAGAGGGGGTTAGTGTGGGGGGTGTTAGGTAAGGGTATTAGTGGGGGGTAGGACAGAAGGGGTGTTAGAGGGGGTTAGTGTGGGGGTGTTAGGTAGGGGTATTACCGAGGGGTAGGACAGAAGGGGTGTTAGAGGGGGTTAGTGTGGGGGGTGTTAGGTAAGGGTATTAGCGGGGGGTAGGACAGAAGGGATGTTAGTGGGGGTTAGTGTGGGGGGTGTTGGGTAAGGGTATTAGCGGGGGGTAGGACAGAAGGGGTGTTAGAGGGGGTTAGTGTGGGGGGTGTTAGGGAAGGCTATTGGCAGGTGGAAGGGCAGAAGGGGTGTTAGAGGGGGTTAGTGTGGGGGGTGTTAGGTAAGGGTATTAGGGGGGGTAGGACAGAAGGGGTGTTAGAGGGGGTTAGTGTGGGGGGTGTCAGGTAAGGGTATTAGGGGGGGGTAGGACAGAAGGGGTGTTAGAGGGGGTTAGTGTGGGGGGTGTTAGGTAAGGGTATTAGCGGGGGGTACGACAGAAGGGGTGTTGGAGGGGGTTAGTGTTGGGGGTGTTAGATAAGGGTATTAGCAGGTGGGAGTGCAGTAGGGGTGTTAGAGGGTGTTCAGGTGGATGTTGGGATCACAGTGCTGTCACTGTGATGAACTTCAATTCAGCCAGGTTCATTTTGACCGCTGGACCACAGCCCTGTAGTGCAGCTGGAGGGAGCATGTCTGTTATAACTGCCTTCATACTGCTGTCCACTGCTCTGCACAATTTTAACCACAGGGATGCACACTGTCATCTGAACTGCTTGTACTCTACTATCCCCACATGGTGGCACAATACCAGAAAGATGCCGTGTGTATTTGTGTGTTTGTGTCTGTGTGTATGTATGCGTGTCTTTGTTTGTGTGTTTATGTTTATGTGTGTGTGTTTGTTTATATGTGTGTGTGTGTGTGTGTGTGTGTGTGAGAGAGAGAGAGAGTGGGAAAAAAGACAATGTGCCCTCATCAACGATTTTTTTTTTAAATAGGCTGTAACTAAGAACGAATTTTATGTACTGTTTATTTATGTTATGTTAATAATTCATATTCCACCATTTTTATTAGTTTGACAAAACTCCTATTCAATAACACTGTGACTCATGTCTCAGGGACATTCTGAGTGTTTTTGTTTGTTTTTTCTTCCCTCTGAGAATGAGGAAGGGTTCTTGGCAATGCGTAGTTTGTAGGAACCTCTCTACATAAAATAATCCTTTACCCTTTAAGTAACATTTATTTATTGCAGTGTTACACTTCAGGCCAAGAAGTCAGCACGGGCTGATTTCCAATATCTGCTGACTAGTCTTGAACTAGCTTAAAACTGCCGCTTAGCGTCGCTGTTGACCGTGGAAGTGAGAAATGTCTCCCGGCTGCGACTGGACTCCTCCTTTCCCTTGTGCTCTCACGGGCTCGGGCGCAGTCTTTGTGACAGCGAGTTCTGAGTAGATGCGTTGCACAGTTAAGATTTGTTCTATCATGTTATGACACACAAACGGCCTTTGCGTTTGTTTCATTTGATGTTTTGGGAGCCGCTGACGCTGTATTATTTCTGTGGAATACGTGATTGGATGAGTGAGGTGGTAATGTATTTATCAGCCCGAATGGATCCTGCGTCACTCTATGCTACGATGCTGTTATGCTGCTGGGGTTTGGTCGGAGGGCAGATATCATATTCCGTGACCGAGGAGGTAAAAGCTGGTACCTTTGTCGGAAACATTGCGAAGGATTTAAATCTCAACGTTCAGGACCTGGAATCTCGCGCATTTCAAATCGTCTCCGCATTCAAGAAAAAATATTTTGAGGTAAATTTGAAATCAGGAATTCTATATGTAAATGAACCTCTTGATAGAGAGACGCTTTGTCCTGGTAATACGGTGTGTAATGTAAATATTGAGGCCATTATCCATAAGCCAGTGGGCCTATATAGTATTGAAATAAATGTTGGTGACATAAATGATAATCCGCCATCATTTCCAATGAAAAGTTTTATCATGAACATTTCGGAGTCAACAATCCCTGGAGTGAAATTTCAGCTACCGAGCGCCAATGATCTGGATGCAGCGAGTAACGCAGTAAAATCCTACAAGCTCAGTGCGAATGAACACTTCTCCCTGGATGTACAGAGCGGTGGAGAGCAGAGCGTGTCCGCTGAGTTAGTGCTGCAGAAAGCTTTAGATCGAGAGAAACAGCCCGTGATTCATCTCCTAATAACTGCAACAGACGGAGGAAAACCTCCCAGATCCGGCACTTTACAGATCACGGTCAATGTTAGAGATGTTAATGATAACGCACCAATATTCTCCAAACCGCTTTACAAAGTCAAAGTTTTAGAGAACTCGCCGGTGGACACAGTTATATTGGTCCTAAATGCGACCGATTTGGATTTCGGTCTAAATGGTGAAATAAGATTTGCGCTCAATAATCACCCCAATGACAACGTCTGGAACCTGTTTGCGATAGATTCTAAGACTGGTGAGATATCAGTGAAGCGAAGTTTGGATTATGAGGAGGCGCGTGCTTATGAAATCCGAGCGCAGGCGCAGGACCGAGGTCACTCTCCTTTAGCTGCGCAGTGTAAAGTTCTGGTTGAATTAATCGACGTGAATGACAATGCTCCAGAAATAATTATTACTTCATTGTTTGACACAGTCGAAGAACGCGCTGGTAAAGACTCTGTAATTGCTTTGATTAACATTTTAGATAAAGACTCTGGGAAAAACGGGGACGTCAAATGCAAAATATCCGACTTCTTGCCTTTCAAACTGAAGTCTACTTTTAAAAATTATTACTCTTTAGTGGTGGATGGGCCGCTGGACAGAGAGAGCGCATCTCAGTACAATGTCACGATCACCGCCACTGATGAAGGGGCTCCACCTCTTTCCAGCACCAGCGTCATTACTGTACACGTTTCTGATGTGAACGACAATGCGCCTCGCTTTCCGGAGCCCGTGATGAACGTGTATTTGAAAGAGAACAGTCCCGTGGGTGCGTTAATGTGTGCAGTGTCCGCTATTGATCTGGATGAAAAGGAGAACGCACGAGTATCTTACTCCATGTTGGAAAACCCCTCAAAAACCGTGCCGGCCTCTGCGCTCGTGAGCGTGAACTCTGCGAGCGGAGAAATTTACAGCCTGCAGTCCTATAACTATGAGGAAGTAAAAACGCTCCAGTTTCAAGTGCAGGCCACAGACTCTGGTGTCCCTCCGCTGAGCGGCAACGTGACAGTGAACGTTTTTATACTGGATGAGAATGACAACAGTCCTGGGGTTCTCCCGCCCTACTCTGGCCTGGGCTCCGTTAATACTGAGAGCATTCCCTACTCTGCTGAAGCGGGCTACTTCGTGGCCAAGATCAGGGCTGTAGACACAGACTCTGGCTACAATGCGTTGCTTTCTTATCGCATCGCAGAGCCCAAGGGAGGCAGTCTGTTCCGAATCGGACCCAGCAGCGGGGAATTAAGGACTAAGAGGCGAATGAGTGACAATGACTTTAAGAAGCATCCGCTGGTCATTTTGATCTCTGACCAAGGAGAGCCTCCTCTGTCTGCGTCCGTGTTGATTGATGTCGAGGTGGTTGAAAGTGAGGGTGAATTGCAGACGTCTTTCAGACAGGAGCCAGTGAAGAAGAAGCCTTTCTCTGATTTAAATCTGTATTTGCTGATCGCCATTGTGTCGGTGGCAGTGATATTTTTACTGAGCCTGATTAGTTTATTTGCTGTAAAATGCCACAGGACGGGGTTGAACAGCTACAGCGCTCCAATGATCACCACTCACCCTGACGGAAGCTGGTCTTACTCTAAATCTACTCAGCAGTATGACGTGTGTTTTGGCTCAGACACGCTGAAGAGTGACGTAGTGATTTTGCCGGCGCCGTTTCCTTCTGCTGATGAGGAGCTGATCAGTATTAATGGAGGAGACACTTTAAAACGAACCCAAACGCTCCCTAACAGCGAGAAGGTATGTGTAACCCTGCAGCGATTTTAATTCAGGTTAGTCGCTGCTATTATTATTAATATTATTATTATTATTATGTTATTATTACCTGAGAACGTTTTTTTTTTCATGATTTTGAAAGCTCAGTATTTTTAACCTTTTTTTCGAGAACTGAAAAGAAATCCGGGGGGACAACTTCTCAGCCGGATATCATAAGTGATTTTCTGACCAATTATCCTTGAAAACGTGATTCTTTTTAGTTTTGCGAGATGATTATGAAATCAGATGTTCCTTGTCGTGTGGATTGTTTATTTTCTCCAAAGGAAATTTTCGCTCGGTTATCCCTGAAATTTAAATTCTTTCCTATTGACTTAGGTGCATGCAATGTCATTGTGAAGCCAATTCAAATATTATATTGTGTTCTCTTGACCAGTATCGAGTTTTTCGTTCTTAATTCTTCACCCGGTGATACTTCATTTGATTTTTTTATTAATGTATATCAGATGACTGTTTATACAGAAGGGACAGACTATTCTGATTCATCCGCGAATGAAGCAGATCAAAGATCATCTGCATCATTTAAGTGGTTTTGTGGGGCATGTGTTTATTTGTTAAAATGTGACTCAAGATCGACGAAAAAAATACTCGAATTTGTCACACCCAAATTAGTTTTCCTGAACCGCAGCAAGATTATAAGTACTGATGTTGAGATAAAACAAATTAAGTTTGCGAGTCCTTTTGTTCTGTCAATCCAAGGTCTTATTTTTTTATGAGTTGCATGGTGCATCTTTTTTATCTGGCACTTGATGGAACGATTTTCCATGATCTGATTTTTCATCGTGTTTCTGGACTATTTCACAAACTTCCTGCTGTGTGACATACAAAAGAAAGCTATTGCATATGGACCAGCATCGTTGGTGGATACTATAGCCTATATTTAGGGAAGATGCATCTAAATGAGATGGATTGGACGACTTGTTGCGTTTTATTACTTGGGCCAGTAGGCCACGAGTCTAAGTTTGGAGTTTCTCTGTTCTTTTTTCTTCTTTTTTTTTTCGGGGTCGCTATTATCCTGCTCATGCTCGCGCGCGGTTTCGCGATTGGCCCAGGCCTACCCCCGGCCCAAGTACAGGCTCTGAGGAGCCTCTTGTTATTAATTGAGCTTTAGTTCCTTATACTGCGTGTGCTTTGCGGCTTCTGCTGTTGATTTTTGCCCGTGTAATACACGTTTAGCAGGCTAATGTTTTAGGGCAGTACTGCACTTACACTACCGCTCAAAAGTTTGGGATCACTTGGAAATTTTCTTGTTTTCCATGGAAACACACATGAAATTGGTCTGAATTGGAAATATAGCAAATAGACAGAACATGCTGACATTGTCTGAGTTAGAAATAATGATTTTACTGGAAAATGATGAATATGTACTTCAAACTTTGCATTCATAAAAAAAAAATAAATAAATAAAAAAACTCCTTCACTGTTGACACTGAAACTGGTGTTTGACTGGAACTATTTACCGCAGCTGCTAGTTGACAGCCTGTGTGGTATCTTTGTCTTTAACTACACACTCTCTTTGTCTTTTTGCACAGTTGTGCATCAGGGCCTCCCACTCCTTTTTTCTGTCCTTGTTAGTGCCAGTTTGTGCTGCTCTCTGAAGGGAGTAGTTGACAGCATGGTAAGAGATTTTAAGTTTTCAATTACTCGCATTGAATAGCCTTCTTTTCTAAGCACAACAGTAGACTGATGGGTCTCTAAAGGAAGTTTTTTTCTTTTTGGCCATTTTGAGCCTGTAAACAAACAAACAACTGCTGATGCTTCAGGTACTAAACCAACCTCAAGAATGCCATGCTCCCTTTTGCGCTCGCTTATTAGTTCAACGGTTTTCAGCTGTGCAACATATTTGCAGAAGGGTTTTCTAATAATCAATTAGAATTATACAATGTTAAACTTGGATTAGCAGCCATACCAGTTGATTGATGCTGAGGACTGATAGTTGCAGATAATAGTCTTCTATGCAAAAATGTAGCTCATTCTTTGAAAATCATCTGATTAATTTTAATAGTTTGTAAAATGGAAAAAAAAATTTGGGAAATTCATGAAAATGTATTATTCTTTGGAAAACAAAGAAATTTGCAAGTGATCCCAAACTTTTGAGCGGTAGTGTATGAATATGGCATTATGTTACATTGTCTTCACAATGAGCCATTTAGTGTGGTGGTTACTCCTCAGAGAAAATCTGGCATTAACAATAACAGTACACACGATGTCGCTGTAGACCGTGGCTTTTAAAATGGAGTGTTGGATTCCGCTGCCCCTCCTTCAGCCGGACGCGCGCAGCGCCGGGAGGTTCGCTGAGAATCACACGGGCGGGATGATACGGCAGCAGAGACGGTCCTCTGGTTGGATTCAGCGCCGTGACTGTTTTCAGTCTAATAGATGCGTCAGTGCTGTTATTTAGGCTTCTGTTCCTGCAGACCCTGTGCGTTTCAGTGGCATCCTGAGGCGCAATGGCCTTCTCCCTCCACGTCCCACCCTGGATTCTCATCGTGCTGTTTCTTTGTTCGTGGGATTCATCCTCCGGGCAGATTGTGTATTCCGTCTCGGAGGAGGTGCAGAGGGGAACCGTAGTTGGAAACATAGCGAAAGATCTTAGACTCAATGTTCAGGAGCTGGAATCTCGCATGTTCCAGATTTTGTCGGGATTAAAGAAGAAGTACTTTGAGGTAAATCTGAAAAACGGCATTTTGTTTGTGAATGAGAGAATCGACCGAGAGGACCTGTGTGATCGTGGGGAGAAATGCGCTTTGTATCTAGAGGCCATCGCTCACAATCCGCTGAGTCTGTATCGCGTGGAAATTAATGTTTTAGACATCAATGACAATGCGCCTTCATTTCCAGCAAAAACTCTTGCATTGAATATTACCGAAAATGCGCTTCCAAGCGACAGATTTACTGTGGTTTTAGCCGATGATCCGGATGCGGGGAGCAACGCAGTAAAATCCTACAAGCTGAGTGCAAATGAACACTTCTCCCTGGATGTACAGAGCGGGGCAGAGCAGAGCGTCTCCGCTGAGTTAGTGCTGCAGAAGGCTTTAGACCGAGAGAAACAGTCCGTCATTCACCTCATACTGACTGCTTTTGACGGCGGAAAACCTCTCCGATCCGGCACTTTACAAATCACAGTTAATGTAATGGATGTAAATGATAACACTCCGACATTCAGTACATCGCTGTACAAAGTCCGGATATGGGAGAATTGCCCTTCTGGGACGACAGTGATTAAAGTTCATGCGACCGACCTAGATGAGGGCATGAACAGCCAAGTGGTGTACTCACTCGTTAATCCAAGAAATGCGAATTTAATGGACATATTCAAAATTAATCCTGACAGTGGCGAGATAACAGTTAAAGGGAATATCGATTTTGAAGAAAATGTTGCGTTTGAAATTCGGGCGCAGGCGCAGGACAAAGGCGTCCCTCCTCGCAGCACCTCTTGTAAAGTTTTAGTAGAGGTGCTGGATGTTAATGACAATGCTCCAGTAATAACTGTAACTTCGCTGAAGAATACAGTAAGAGAGGACGCTAAAAGCGGGTCAGCCGTTGCTCTTATTACAGTATCAGATAAAGACGGAGGTAAAAACGGGGTGGTGAAATGTGTTCTCACCGGTGGGTCCCCTTTCACCCTCCAGTCCTCCTATAAAAACTACTATTCTTTAATGGTGGACGGGCCGCTGGACAGAGAGAGCGCATCTCAGTACAATGTCACGATCACCGCCACAGATGAAGGGGCTCCACCTCTCACCAGCAGCAGCGTCATCGTGGTACACGTTTCTGATGTGAACGACAATGCACCGGCCTTTCCGGAGCGCGTGATGAACGTGGATTTAAAAGAGAACAGTCCCGTGGGTGCGTTAATATGTAAAGTGTCCTCCATTGATCTTGATGAAAAGGAGAACGCGCAAGTGTCTTATTCCATGTTGGAAAACCCTTCAAACCCCGTGTCCGCTTCTGCGCTCGTGAACGTGAACTCTGCGAGCGGAGAAATATACAGCCTGCAGTCCTTTAATTATGAGGAATTAAAGATGCTGCAGTTTCAAGTTCAGGCCACAGACTCTGGTGTCCCTCCGCTGAGCAGCAACGTGACAGTGAACGTATTTATTCTGGATGAGAATGACAACAGTCCTGGCGTTCTCCCGCCCTACTCTGGCCAGGGTTCCGTTAATACTGAGAACATTCCCTACTCTGCTGAAGCGGGCTACTTTGTGGCCAAGATCAGGGCTGTAGACGCAGACTCTGGCTACAATGCGTTGCTTTCTTATCGCATCGCAGAGCCCAAGGGAAGCAGTCTGTTCCGAATCGGACCCAGCAGCGGGGAATTAAGGACTAAGAGGCGAATGAGTGACAATGACTTTAAGAGACACCCGCTGGTCATCTTGATCTCTGACCACGGAGAGCCTCCCCTGTCTGCGTCTGTGTCTATTGATGTCGAGGTTGTGGAAAGTGCGGGTGAATTGGAGACGTCATTCAGACAGCTGCCGGCGAAGGAGGAGCCTTTTTCTGATTTAAATCTGTATTTGCTTATCGCCATTGTGTCGGTGGCAGTGATATTTTTACTGAGCCTGATTAGTTTATTTGCTGTAAAATGCCACAAGACGGGTTTGAACAGCTACAGCGCTCCAATGATCACTACTCACCCTGACGGGAGCTGGTCTTACTCTAAATCTACTCAGCAGTATGACGTGTGTTTTGGCTCAGACACGCTGAAGAGTGATGTAGCGGTTTTGCCGGCGCGGTTTCCGCCTGCGGATTCGGAGCTGATCAGTATTAATGGAGGAGACACTTTAAAACGGACCCAAACACTCCCCAACAGCGAGAAGGTAAGATACGGTCTTGAACGTTTGCCTCGTTTCGTTTCATTTTCAATTCAGTGTTTCAGTGTGAATAGAAACGTATCAGAGTTGCAATAAAACCGTCACTGTCACTCAAAATGAGGCCATGGATAGTCTTATTTTTATTGAATAATTACCCGCAGGAACGAATTTTCTGCGCACTATTGTCCACCTCTTCAGAAACTTTCGATGTCTTTTTTTTTTTTGGCAATTTCACTGTGAAATGCTGTCGTCGCTGATGGATTATTATTTTTATTATTTTCTTCATCAAATTTGCGTTGGTTTCGACTTCAGTGTTTTTTTTTTCGGTTTTCTTGATTTATTGACGATGCATATTTAGGGGAGACCGGGGTAACTTCGGCCGCGGGGTTAGGTTTGTCACCCCAGTTTTTTCATTGCAAACTCACTGACGGGAAAACGAAAATTTACAAATGATATGACGTCATCTCTTGGAAAGAAGAAGGACTTGTGGTGTCATGTTAGTGTTTTCTGCTTAAATAACTGAATTTTGACCCAAATTGTAAACTTTAAGTTTCTGAAAGAAATGTGTCTAGCTTCTTTGAAGACAAAGATTTCCATGGTGTTTTTACTGATTCATAAATGTATGTAACGAGTTATTAACAACACATAAGATAAAGGCCTGCTGTGATCATGAGATGAGAAATGTGGCCTGATTTCCGAAATGGGAGCACGGGGGTTCACTGGCCAAGCAGCATGGGGTTAGTTTGTCAGGGTGCTGAGGTTGCCCCACCTGTCGGTCCTGTGTTAGGCCTATATTAAAATATTCCAAAGTCAAATACAGGAGCAGATTTATTGTTTTTCAGACACCTGTAGTGTCTTAATTATTCTAATATTTGCATTTATTTTATGTTTATGATTGAGGACCTATTAGTGCCTTTGTTTGGAGGACACAAGTATGAATGTGTAAGGGTTTGCTCCTTGCAGCCCCTCCCCTTTCTCATTCTTTCACCTCCACCTTAATTAATGGGCCGCAGGTTGGCAGAGGATTTAGGTTTGGCAGGTGCCAGCCTTGGGGCCTCTGCATTTCATTCTCTTCCTTTGTCAGTGGTGTAAGCGGGAAAGACAGAGAGGATTATCTGGCTGGATTATCTAGCGCCATAATCATTACTCCAACAGTTTGACCCTTGTTGGGACACGTGCTTCAACATTTAGCAGATGACCCCAGGGTCATGGGAATGGACTCAACCAGACTCTCGGGCGCCAATCTCATCTTGCCACAGGGGTAATGGTTAATGCAGATGCCTGGGAATCTACCAAAAAACTGCTGTCCGTAAACCTTTGGCCAGCGAGACTCATGCCGGACAACTCCACAGTGCCATCCAATGGACTCTGACATAACTGCACCCGTACAATTTCAATACATTACAGTTTAGGTAAATATTTCTAAAGACTTTTAATTTCCTGAGTAAAACACTAATCTCACTCACGATGTCACAGAATAATGTGTATTTTGCTATACTAAAGGTTAAGAGTGGAATGCCTTAATGCAGATTATTCTTGTAATTCGGTATTGTGTTGGACGTTTCATGACCAACTCTAACGTAGGTTGTGTTTGGTATCATATTAATCCTCGTAATTTCTGAAATCTCATAGGGAATATTTCAAAGGAATTGGACCTGTGCCATACCCTCCTTCAATAACTTTAAGGGAAAAATATGCTTCAGTTTTCCTTGTGGTCATGTCTCCTCCCAAAGCCCCTCCGAAAAGGGGGAGCATTCTTGGCTCAAATGACCCAAAACGACCTATGACCCCGCCAAAGGACGCAGTCTAGAGATTGGGCATAAAAGAGGGGGAAACAGAGAAGTCGAGGAAGCTTGTATTCATCCTTCCCTCATATACATTGTGTATATGTGTAGTTTTGGGCTGCGCCAGGTATGAATTGACTTCTTTTCTCTTTTCTGTAACGATGTAATTAGGTCTTGTGATTTAAGCTTGTGCCTGCCTGGCGAAATAAATTGATACTCGCATCTGTTGTGTGCTTTCTCACTTTAAACAAACATATACCTATCGGTTCGGACTCCTGGATCCCAATTGAGTAACGTAAACCATAATCGCGTGCCTGATCAACACGCTTGGCATCTGCGTTATAAGGTGGATTTTCCATGCTGCGTATGACGCTATTAATATTGGCTTCGAGCAAGATTTCGCTTATATCTTTAGGCGGAAATCTTAAAAGACGCAAGGCCTCTGAACGATGTATTTCCGTTATACCTTTGTAGTTGCTCGCTGTGGGCCCCGGTAATCCCTAGTCATAGCGAGGCTATGTCAAATTACTGGCTTAATAGGCTGCCAGCCTCTGAGTTCTTTCGCCGGATTGGATAGTTCAGATGGTTTTGGTCCGGCGGAGTAGGGTATAAACCTGTTATGAGTCCGACGCTCAACGGAGCTCCAAATTAAGTGATAAATTGACAAATTAAAATCCGAACATATTCATGCAAAACGCACGATAACCGCAAATGATTGCAACTACAAATTTGTATCTTAAATTTGATATGGAGTCAGATATATTGTAACCACTAAGACATTAAGGCTGCAGCATCCGCTTGGCACGTCTCAGGCCACTTAAAAGCAGAACGTGAAAGACGTCATCACGTGAGGCCTGGGGCAGGGGTCTAAGGCTGACGCTGTAGCCAGACCCCATTATTATAACGGAGATTGCGAGGACCATCTTTTAGCTGGCTGTTAAGGCAAACACGCTTAGACCTTCCGCCTCAGCTAGGACCCTCCTTGGCCTAGTTGCACGGTGTTTACAGTGGGAATGTTTGCTGCTCCTCTTTGGTTCTGTGGTCCTTACTCATACAAAGGTGGAGAGGAGTGGGTCCAATGCTTCTCATGCAAAGGGTGGGCACATGAGGACTGTGCTAATGTCAGTGGGCTCGCCTACATATGTCATAACTGCAACTCTGATGGTGATAGACAGATATACTTTATTGAACCTTTAGGGTAATTCATCCTCTGCATTTGACCCATCTTATAGTGAGGAGCAGTGGGCAGCCACAGAGCGGCGCCCGGGGACCAAATCCAGTTCTAAAGCCAGTTCCTTGGTCAGGGGTACTGGTTGGAGTGTTCCTATGAGGCATGTTTTTGTGGGTGGGGGAAACCGGAGTACCTGGACGAAACCCACGCGAACACGGGGAGAACATGCAAACTCCACGCAGAAAGGCCCAGGCCGGATTCGAACCCACAACCTTCTTGCTGAGAGACAGTAGTAGTGCTAACCACTGTACCACCGTGCCGCCCGGTGATTATGCATAAATCATAGCTTGTGTTGGTTCATTGTAAAAATAAAGCAGTTTTCACCATTTCTGTTATGAGAATATTTTGGACTGTCTTTTTCAGCTTCAGCTAATTGCCAACTATGACAATTTTATCTCACCCATCTGACGAAGTAACCCCGGATATGGGGTTACTTTAGCATGTTTGTGATATGTCGAAAATTGAATATTGTGATGTAAATATATGTTATACTGAGATTGGATTAATACAAGTCTTGTATAGGCGAAATTCTGCACTACACATATACCATACAGGTTTTTCTCTAAGTTTTAGCAACAAAGAGTTAGGGAGCCAAATACAAAATCATGATGAGGTAACCCTGGTCTCCCCTATACATTGTTTGGCCAGGATGAACACAATATTGTGTTTTAGCTTCGAAGAAAATGTTTTTTCAACGATTATGATTCTGATAAGTTCATTATTATTTTGTTTGAGTGTTTTCGCTTTGGAGAGCCCATGTTGATATCAGGATCTGAGTCTATCTGGATATATTCATGTGTGTCTTGTATTTGTATTTTCTTTCATGTTACAGTGTTTATTTTAGCAGTTAATTGTATTATTCTATCCATTCTATTCATCTGTCGCGTAGCATTTTCTGCTTTGTCACCTCCCCTTGTTCTTTGTTAATTGCTTGATTGTTCCCTGCTTTGTAGCTACACCTCCCTTCACCCTCTGAGTTCACCTCACCTGCCACTCGCTGTAATCAGCCGCTTATCTTGCCTAAATATCAATGACGAAGAGAAAAAACTAGACTGCACAATGCCTCCTATCTCGTGCTACATTGGCTTTAACATCCGGCTATGGCAGAACAAACCATGTAGTGCTTTAACCAGTGAGGATGCTTATGATATATGTTGACTTTGACGCAGACCGTGCAGAAACATGTTTTTTGTTTTGTTTTTGTTTTTTTTTGTTAATTCTCTGTGAAATCATAGTTTTACTGATATTTACTAGTAAATATTTGGGTTTTTTAATTATCAGTTGACTTGATTTTGATCTTATTGGTTTAATCCCGAAAGCTTTCACTTTGAGGTATGTCCTTATATGAAAAAGTTCCCTATAGCACCCTCCTCCTCCTCCTCCTTCTTCTTCTTCTTCTTATATCTATAAACAGAGGTGTTTACTGTGTTTTCTATGTGTTTTTTCATAACCGAAAGCTGGCGCCTATTGGCCATGGCGGAATGCTCGAAAAATAGAGAGCACATAGTCAAGTTTTTTTGTTGTTGTTTCTTTAAATCTATGTCATTGCTATATCCACACATTCTCATCCCAACTCCTCATATAGTGGCGCTACCTGACCTACCAATGATAGACGACGAAAAAGGAGCCCTCTGGCGTCCTCATTTGACGTCTGGTTAGGATCTGGGTTAAGGTTTAGGGCAGGGGTAGGGAACCTTCTCCAGAAAGAGCCACTGTGGGAGCAGGCTTTCATACCAACCAGGTTGCTACACACCTGATTCTACTAATCAAGGCCCTTAACAAAGATTCCAGAGGTTGACTAGTAGAATCAGGTGTGTTGCAGCTTGGTTGGTATGAAAGCCTGCTCCCACAGTGGCTCTTTCTGGAGAAGGTTCCCTACCCCTGGTTTAGGTGTTGGGGTAGTGTAAATTTTGAACTGGCGAAAAGATTGGACACCAAACTTTCCCATTTCGTCGTAATTTCGTCGTCGTAATGAATTAATTGATTGGGCGGCACGGTGGCATAGTGGTTAGCACTACTGCCTCACAGCAAGAAGGTCATGGGTTTGAATCCTTTCTGTGTGGAGTTTGCATGTTCTCCCCGTGTTCGTGTGGGTCTCCTCCGGGTACTCCGGTTTCCCCCACCCACAAAACATGCAATATAGGAACCCTCCCTCCCTCCTGTATGGCTGTGTGTGAATGTTTGGTGGTGGTCGGAGGGGCCGTAGGCGCATACTGGCAGCCACGCTTCCGTCAGTCTGCCCCAGGGCAGCTGTGGCTACAAAAACGTAGTTTACCACCATCAGAGCGTGAATGTGTGAGTGAATGAATAATGCCTCCATTGTAAAGCGTCTTTGAGTGTCCAGAAAAGCGCTATACAAAATTGATGCATTATTATTATTAAATAATATTATTAAATTCTCCCTATTCACAGATTCCAACTGCTCATTGGTTTTGCCCGTTCAGTATCTTTACCGGTGGTTTTTCTGCTTCCCGAGTTCCTTTTGGTTATGGTTTGTTTTGTCCCTGGTTTTTGAGTTCAGCCCTGTTCCTCGCGTTTTTTTTTTTCTCTGATCTCTGTGTTTGACTTCAGATTTGACTTGTTTTGTTTTCGATTCTCTGTGTGATTTGGCTTTGGAGCACTGACCTCCTTTTTTTTTTTAGTAATGATAATTGAATTATTATTATTATTATTATTATTATTATTATTATATTACTTTATTTATATGCCACTTTTCCAAGCAAAGTTACCAAGTACTTTACAGAAAAAATAAATAAATAAAATCAGGTTGTCATAAAAGATCCAAAGGCATACACCACAAAGGTAATTCAGCAATATAAGTAAGTGAGATAATAATCATTAAAGACAATAAAAACCATAAAATGATTAAACAAGAGAAGGAGAGTAAAATTTATAAATAAGACATATATGTCAGTGTCTCCCAAAGGCTTTCATTTATAAAAAAGTTTAAAGATGTGATTTAAAAGATGCTAGAGATCCTGCACATCTGAGCTTCAATGGAAGAGAGTTCCGGAGTCTGGGGGCTCTGACTGAAAAGGCTCGGTCACCCTTAGAGACCAAACGTGACCGTGGGGTGACCAGCAGAGCTCCCTCCATTGATCTTAATGGCCGGGCGGGTATGTTACAGGAGAGCATGTTGCTGATGTAATCAGGTGCGAGGCTATTTAAAGCTTTTACAGTGATAATTAAAATTTTTAAATTGACTCGCTACTGTACAGACAGCGAATGTCGTCACTGTAAGAGGCCAGTGCAGGAATGATGGGTTTAAATTTTCTCGTCCCAGTAACAGTTCTGGCAGTGGCGTTCTGTGCAAGCTGAAGGTGGTGGCGGGAATGCTGACTGACTCCAGAATAAAGTGTGTTGCAGATATCAGGTCTAGAATAAATAAAAGCATGCACAACTTTTTGGAGGTCTGACTGTCAGAGAAACGATTTGATTTTTGCAATTATTTTCAGCTGCAAGAAACACGTACGTATCACATTTCTGTCACGACATGTTCTTCAAAACAAAGTTTAGCATAAAAAATAACTCCCATTCCTAGCAGCCTGCGCAATGTTACTAGAAAGATGATCAAAGGAAAAGACTAGAGAGCTTGCAGATTATGAAGAACCAAATAAAATGACTGCGGTCTTGTTGTTGTTGAACTTAAGAAAGTTTTGTGACATCAAGGTTAAGACACAATGACAGATTTGCAAGGCTGCAAGGGTCTGAGGACTTTTGGTTTTGACTATTTGGCCAAAGAATTGTTATGGATTTGCCCTCAAGTACTGCATTCTGCCTGTCTGTTATCAAAACGGATTGTATGATCGTGAGTTTCAATAAAATCACTGAACTGGATTCTCGTCTTCACATGAGCTCTGATCCTGTCCTGAGTCAGTCGATTGCATTTTTCCCCCATTAAATTGCCTAAATGACCTAACTTACCTTCATTTTCTAAGACTGGTTCACTCGATAATATTTCAAATAAAGCATAAGATAAGTTTTATGCTTGATCTGGCTAATATTTCTAACTTTCATTCTGAGCGGAATATGGGGTAGGACATACCATTTAAACGGTCAGATTAAGTTCTTCTATCCCCATTTTAAATCATATTTATCATTAATAATTATATTGTCGATTGTTGTTCTGCATGTACGTTTGAAAGGTATTATGAATATACACTCTTATTTAATAATAATCTGTCTTCTGGCAGAGTTCTGAATTTGTCCTCTTTTAATTTACGTTCTTAAATCCAGTTGAGATAGCTTCACATGCGACCAAACTACTGCAAATGAAAGCATTGACCAAATTCTCAGAATCTTGTTGTGTTAAAAACGGCAGTACCTCGGCACTGTTTCTTAGGTGAGACAGCTGGCTTGATTACACCTGTCTGTGAATGGTAAAATTACACTATTTGCATGGATGCCTATTTTAGCCATATCCAATTGTAAGATGTTACCGCATGATTCATCGCATGAGGGTCATTTAGATTGTTCTCTCAGGCTTATATTGCAGAAATGGTTCCATTGCGGAATAAAATGAGGGATCCAAGAAATGGAAAAGATTAAAAAAATCTGATTGAGGCTGAATAAGCTAGGCTACTTGCTCTTTTTTAATTTGCATTAAGGTCACATTGTTTATGTAACTTGAAGCTTTTGTCAGTTTTTATAATATAGCTTCTCTACAAGTAATACACTGTACAGCGATGGCAACCTCTGGAAAGAGAGTCTTTTTTTTTTTTAAGGTTCGCTATTATGTCACCAGGTGCATAGCTAGTTAGTTATTACAAGCCATTTCAAAATATTTTCCCTCTTGACATCACATGGGGAAGTAACCAACCAGAGGCACCTTCAGCCAGCAGTCAATTAGATTTCATTATTCTTGGTTGTTACCCCCCCCCCTTGTGATGTCAGGTAGGGGAGACTTTGAACTGGCCCATAATGGTTAATTGGGTGTGCTCCTGGTGGCATAATAGGAGACCTTGAAAGATGAGATTTCCATGACTTCGTCGTTATCGCTGCCTTGCTGGGGGAGACTTTTGATTCACCGACGTACTGTTAAAATTACAATAAATAATCACACGATGTCGCTGTAGACCGTAGTTTTAAGGATGAAGCTAGGATTGCGGGGCCCCACCTTCAGCTGGACGTGCGCAGCGCCTGAAGAGCTCGCTGAGAATTCGAAGCGCGGTGCGAAGTGGCAGCAGTGACGGTCGTCTGGTTGGATTCAGAGCCGTGACTGTTTTCAGTCTAATGGATGCGTCAGTGCTGTTTATTTAGGCATCTGTTCCTTAAGACCCTGTGTGTTTCGGCGGCATCCTGAGGCGCAATGGCCTTCTCCCTCCACGTCCCTCTCTCGATTCTCGTCGCGCTGTTTCTTTGTTTGTGGGATTCATCCTCCGGGCAGATCATTTATTTCGTCTCGGAGGAGGTACCGAAGGGAACTGTAGTGGGAAACATAACGAAGGATCTTAATCTCAATGTTCAGGAGCTGGAATCTCGCATGTTCCAGATAGTGTCGGGATCCAAGAAGTACTTTGAGGTAAATCTGAAAAACGGCATTTTGTTTGTGAATGAGAGAATTGACCGAGAGGAGCTGTGTGCTAGTGCGGTGAAGTGCGCTTTGTATACAGAGGCCATCGCTCACAATCCGCTGAGTTTGTATCGCCTTGAAATTAATGTTTTAGACATCAATGACAATGCGCCTTCATTTCCAGTAAAAACTCTTGCATTGAATATTACTGAAGTCGCGCTGGCTGGAGACAGATTTTCTCTGCTCTCTGCTAAAGATCCGGACGTGGGGAATAACGCAGTAAAGGCCTACAAGCTGAGTGCGAATGAACACTTCTCCTTGGATGTACAGAGCGGGGGAGAGCAGAGCGTCTCTGCTGAGTTAGTGCTGCAGAAAGCTTTAGACCGAGAGAAAAAGTCCGTCATTCACCTCATACTGACTGCTGTCGACGGCGGAAAACCTCCAAGATCCGGCACTTTACAAATCACGGTTAATGTGATGGATGTGAATGATAACACGCCGGAATTCAGCACATCGCTGTATAAAGTCCGAATGTGGGAGAATAGCCCTTTTGGGACATCAGTGATTAAACTTAATGCAACTGACATAGATGAGGGTGTGAACGGCGAGATTATTTATTCCTTTGGTACGGAAAACGGGAACATTATGGACATCTTCTCTCTGAATCAAATCAGTGGTGAAATTACAGTCAAAGGGAATATTGATTTTGAAGAAAATGCAGCGTTTGAAATTCGGGCGCAGGCGCAGGATAAAGGCGTCCCTCCTCGTAGCGCCGCTTGTAAAGTTTTAGTCGAAGTGCTGGACGTTAATGACAATGCGCCTGTAATATCAGTGACTTCACTAAAGAACACCGTTAGAGAAGACGCCAAAAGCGGGTCAGCCGTCGCTCTTATTACTATATCAGATAAAGACGGGGGTAATAATGGGGCGGTGAAGTGTGTTATCTCCGGCGGGTCGCCTTTCACCCTGCAGTCCACCTATAAAAACTATTATTCATTAGTGGTGGACGGGCCGGTGGACAGAGAAAGCGCATCCCAGTACAATGTCACGATCACAGCCACAGATGAAGGGGCTCCGCCGCTTTCCAGCACCAGCATCATTACTGTACATGTTTCTGATATTAACGACAATGCGCCGCGTTTTCCAGAGCCCGTGATGAACGTGTACTTAAAAGAGAACAGTCCCGTGGGTGCGTTAATATGCACAGTGTCCGCCATTGATCTGGATGAAAAAGACAACGCGCGAGTGTCTTACTCCATGTTAGAAAACCCTTCAAAGCCCGTGTCAACTTCTGCGCTCGTGAACGTGAACTCCGACAGCGGAGAAATATACAGCCTACAGTCATTTAACTATGAAGAAATAAAAATGCTTCAGTTTCAAGTGCAGGCCACAGACTCTGGTGTCCCTCCGCTGAGCAGCAACGTGACAGTGAACGTTTTTATCCTGGATGAGAATGACAACAGTCCTGGGGTTCTCCCGCCCTACTCTGGCCAGGGCTACGTTAATACTGAGAGCATTCCCTACTCTGCTGAAGCGGGTTACTTCGTGGCCAAGATCAGGGCTGTAGACGCAGACTCTGGCTACAATGCGCTGCTTTATTATCACATCATGGAGCCAAAGGGAAGCAGTCTGTTCCGAATCGGACCCAGCAGCGGGGAATTAAGGACTAAGAGGCGAATGAGTGACAATGACTTTAAGAAGCACCCGCTGGTAATTTTGATCTCTGACCAAGGAGAGCCTCCTCTGTCTGCGTCTGTGTCTATTGATGTCGAGGTGGTTGAAAGTGCGGGAGAATTGCCGACTTCATTCAGACAGCAGCCGATGAAGGAGGGCACTTTCTCCGATTTGAATCTGTATTTGCTGATCGCCATTGTGTCGGTGTCATTGATATTTTTACTGAGCCTGCTTAGTTTAATTGCTGTGAAATGCCACAGGGCGGACGGCGGTTTGAACAGCTACCGGGCTCCAATGATCACCACTCACCCTGACGGGAACTGGCCTTTCTCTAAATCTACTCAGCAGTATGACGTGTGCTTTGGCTCAGACACGCTGAAGAGTGACGTAGTGGTTTTACCGGCGCCGTTTCCGCCTGCTGATGCGGAGCTGATCAGTTTTAATGGAGGAGATACTTTAAAACGGACCCAAACGCTCCCTAATAGCGAAAAGGTAAGATGTGTGACCCTGATGCTATTTTAATTTCGTTTATTCGCTACATTTTTCCTTTTGATTCATATTTATTACCGGCAACCATTTTTTTTCCCAAAAGTTATGATATTTGAAAGCTTGAAAATGTGTTAAATCCCATTTTGCGACGAAAAAAAGATATTTGGAAAAGTGGCTTCCAGCCTTAATTATGCGCATGATTTTTATGACCAATTTTCGTTGATACTTGATGAATTAAATGTCACATCATTCTTGTCGTGGAGGCTGTTTTCTCGAAAAAAAATCGTACTGTTATAACTGAAATAGACATTCTAGCTCTTCAACTTGGGAAGTATCCAATGCCAACATGAAATATTGACATTACCCTCCATTTATTCTTTTCCCTCTTTTCAGTAACAAAGTGGGTTTTTCATTTTTAGTTCTTCTCATGATCATTTATTAATATTTACATTTTATTCACCCATTTATGCCTAGCGTCTTCACATGAGGACTGTTAAGAAAAAGTGTCCTGTTGACGATTAGAGTGGTATTTTGAAGTATAATAACATAAAAAAGTAAAAAAAGAAAATTCAGGCATAAATGGGTTAATTAATGAATTGCAGTTGATTGAATATGTTGGATGGTCAGACTCCTCTGCTTCAATTGTGATTATGAAATGAATGAATGTCTGAACATCTTCATCACTCAGTTGGTTTTCTGAGGGGTGTGGTTCTTTGAGAAGAAGAAAAAGACATCGAATTAACCCAAAAATTTCTCTTAATTTTTTATACTCCTAGGAGGTTTCTTAAACTCCAATTTGTTTATGCTGAATCTGATGTCGCACTTTTGAAAAACAAATAACATTAAGCGTAACAAATTAGTCTGTCTGCGCCCCCCCCCCCCCCCCCCCCCCGCCCTCCTTGACGATCCTGAGTACTACTTTTAACAATGTATGAAGCAAATTCACTAGCTGGTCTTTCATGGAAGGGTTATCAATGATCTTATATTTCAAAGTGTTCCTGAAATAGTTGACCTACTTTTTGCAGTGTGATTTACAAAATAAAGCAGTTGCTTATAGCCTTGAATTGTTGGTGGATAGTGTATGGGAGGATTTATCTTAAAAGATGTGGCGGCTTGTTGCTTTTTATTCATTGAGCTTTAATTGTTTATATTGGTTGTAATGCACGTTTAGTGCATCAATGTATTTTAAGGCATAAGACCGCCAGGAGGCGAACGTCCGAGTTTAACCGTTTCCTTTATTAAACCTGACGCAGTCTTGAACGAAAATGCCAAACATCAAAGGGCATGAGAAATGCTTCTGGAAAAAAAAAACTTGACCGTTTCGGCGAGATACTGCACGGAACTAAGTAAAGGACTACAGAATCGTCTTTTTTTAAGCAATTAGGTTACTCTAATCTTGTCCCTGTTTACTTTGCTCAATTCGCAATCAAACCGGCAATTATCTTTTTTTACTTTGCCGAATGAGTCGAGCTGTTAATTGAGACAGCTTGTTTGACTGCTGCATTCTGAAAGTTAAATAGGCATAGATTTGCAAGAGCGCATATTTGGCCGTTTCATCTGATTGTGATAATTTATAGCTCACATTCACGTTTCATCTGCTTTAATGTTTTCCACCTTGTGTATATTTTAGACGCTTGAAATCCAGGGTGATCTGAAAATAAATCTCCTTATTTTTATTTTATCATTATAGATCTCCTAAAAATATCACAATGAGAGATGAAATGCAAAGTTGGGATGTGGCAATGTTGAACAAGGATTTTTTTTAAAGTGTGATGAGACAGCTTGCCATCATGGGGTGTGTAGGCAGTCGCTTGTAATTTCTTGAAACATAAACTCCTGAAGCGGCTTATATTGATTTTAAATGCCGTCGTAAAGAAGCCTGAGTTTAGATTTCGCTAATTGCAGTTGCTCTGCCCTTCCTTAAATCTGCTCCCGTGTACTTGGCCTAAATAACAATCAAGAGCTTAGCCAGTAGCTTATAACAATTAAGATGTGATGGTGAAAAGCAGACAAGCCTAATACCCCTTCACACCGGATTGGAGGTGCCACTGCGGATTTTTGTCAAAATCACCATCACCGCAGTGACGCCGCCAGTAGTGTTTTCATAGTTTTCTCCTACCCGTCAAACATGTGTTTTTCTTCACGGTGCTACTGGGAAACCAGGGCGGAATTACGGTGGGGTCACTGAGGACATAGCGATGCCAGTAAGTTGCCACTACGATTTGATGGTGATGCCACGGCGATTATTAGCAGCAGTATTGCGGTGTTGGCGGCAGCGTTGAGGGGCCAGTGAGGTGCTACTGCGGGGATGGTGATATTACTGAGGTGCTATGGTGGTCGTGCTGCGGCAGCAGGTAGGCAACATGTCAGCTATAAATGAGAGGTGGTTTTCGTTTGAAATTCGTTGTAATATTTTGTCTGCTGATGATTCATTCCTATGGTGATGCTACCAAAACGTGGTACAAGAGTTAAAAATGACTTCGTGGTTGCACCCCCATACCCGCAGTGCTCCTGTGGTAGCTCCGTCTTCAGACCGCCTTAACCACCACGGGATAGCTGTAGGGTCGCCTGTCTACTTTTTTGGCGATTGCACGGCGGTTGTACTTCGGAGGCACGACGGTGATAGAGGAGCTACTGAGGTCGTTGTAAGGCTCCAAGGCGGTCATGGCGGTGCCATGGCGATTGGTCCAACCTGCGGTGGCACTGCGGAAGTTTTGAACATGTTCAAAGTTTCCTCCGTGCCACCGTGAGGGTCTGTGATTTTGAAAGTTTTCTGCGGTGCTACAACAATCAATTGCGGAACTGCTGAGGAACCATGGAGATGATAGCGGTCCCACTGAGGCTTATGCCGTACAAGCTCCGTAGTGGCACCTGTAATCCGGTGTGACGGGGGCTTAACTGGGCTACGGTGTTAGATTTAAAGAATGCCAATTTGAATAATTAGAAAAAATCTTCCTCTGAATTACATCTCTCATTGTAGCATTATAGGACATTATTCAAGATTAATTTAAAACAAATTTGTTATAAGATTGACCTGAAGTTTAAGCGTCTAAAAAATATACAAGGTGGAAAACATTCTGAAAAGTGGATGAAACATGAATGTGAGATATAAATTATCACAGTCGCACGAAATGCCATGGCAATGGCAATCGTGTTCATGCAGTCCTGTTCTATGCCCATTCAAATTTCAAAATGCAGCAATCAAACATGTTGTCTTAATAAACAGCTCTACTCATTCAACTTAAAGAGTAAACAAATCCACCAATTGATTGCTAGTCAGGCAAAGTAAAAGGGAACAGGTATATGTTTCTCAGAGTTGCCTAATAGGTTAATAGGATGACGATTTTGTTTTCATTTGCTTGGCTCCTTTCAGCATGTAGCTGAAATATACTGATGTCAGTCAAGTTTTTTCCGGAAGCATTTCCCATGCCCTATGATGTTAAGCACTTTCGTTCAGGACATCACGGGGGTTAATATAGGAAATGGGTAAGCTCGGATGTTCGGCCCATGGTAGCAGGTGGTGTTACTACGCTGTCAAAAACATCGATTCAGATTCGTTACACCCCTAGTTGTTACTCATATATTGCAATATGGATGCACAATTTATCCCTCACTGTTTGTATGCATATGTGATGGCTGGTGTTTCGAGACGCCAAAAGCAGAGGCCAAAACAAAAGGAAGTCCAGCAAAATGAGAGAGACAAACCGACTCAAGGGGAGGGAGGGAGGGAGGGAGGGAGGGAGTGAGAGAGAGAGAGAGAGAGAGAGAGAGAGAGAGAGAGAGAGAGAGAGAGACTCGCGCTCCCTACGGACAAAGATCTAGTCCGGTAACAAAAGGAAGCAAAGCGAGCTCGACAGAACGAAATAAAAGGAAAAATCTCGGGAACCGAGATAAAAAGAATTGGCACCAGACGGTGCCCAGAAAGAGGAAGAAAAGATAGAAAGATTCCCTTGCTAACTAGCACTTTCCTCTTTGCAGCTAATTCCTCAAACAATTCTCAAGCTAGAGACCTTACCGACTATAGTGCATAGTTACACTGACACTCTCGCGAAGGCAGCGAGGCGGAACTTGGGTTTAAATAGAGTCCGGCCGACTCCCACAATTAATGTCAGCTGGCCAAAGAATCCGATTGTGGGCAAAACGATATCGTCCCAGATTAGATAAACAAAGACAGCTTGCCAGCCTCCAAAAACCATGACAGCGTATCTGTCAAAATACTGTTTATCAAGAGAGGATGAATTACTGCTCTGAACAAAAATGTGCCTAATTAAGACAAATTAACGGCTTGTTAAAATCCTATGATTGCAAACCAGGGTGGAGCAAAAACCAACATACACAGGGAGGCCCCAGGACCAAGTTTGGGAACCCCTGTTATAGAATATTTGTGGCCTGCTCATTTTTGTTTGTGAATTTATATTTTTAATCTTATTTATTCTTACTTATAAAAATGTTACTTCATTTATTAATCTTTTTTTCTTTTTACAGGTCTACTTTTCTTAAAATTATAACATCATTTTTATTATTTTTTGTGTATCATCTTTGTTGAAAATTTTAATATATATTAAAAGTTGATTTGTGATGGTTTGCACTTCTCAAATAGTTCATAACTACGGTGCTGAGAATTTGAATATAACAGGGAGTATTATTAGAATAAATTGAACTTGGGCAGTGCATTTCAATAGTGTGCAAAAGACCATGAAATAAGAGGTTTTAGAGTGCTTTAATGTGGCAAAAGGACGTTATCTGGTGCTATCGATAGAAATGTAGAGTAAAATTATATAATTAATTGAATATTAGGAAAGGATTTATTCTGAAATGCCACATCAGAACTTGATGAAATTGATAAGGTGACATCGTGAGATGGCCTCCTGCCACGCTGAAGGAACGAGTGAGTGGAAACAAGGGGTTTGCGTGTAATCCTAATCTGAATGTACTGGGAATATATTCAAAAAGTAAGGATTTTAAAAGGCCTTTGTTTTCAAATGCTACATCAGAACTTAATGAAATTGATTTGGTGATATTGTTTGATGCTCTACAGCCATGCTGAAGTGGAATTAGTGAGTGGAAACAAGGGGTTTCCTTGTAATCCCAATCTGAATGTAGTGGGAATATATTGAAGAAGTAAGGATTTTAGAGAGCTTTTATTTTGAAATGCTACATCAGACCTTGATGAAAATGATAATGTGATGTCGTGAGATGTTCTACTGCCACGCTGAAGTAGATTGAGTGAGTGGGAACAAGGGGTTTCCACGTAATTCCAATCTGAATGTAGAGGGGATATATTCAAGAAGTTATGATTTTAAGTGGACTTTATTTTGAAATGCTGCCTCAGAACTTGATGACATTGATTGGGTGTCATTGTTAGATGTTCTACTGCCCCACTGAAGTGGAATGAGTGAGTGGAAACAAGGGTTTCCACGTAATCCCAATCTGAATGTAGTGGGAATATATTCAAAAAGTTATGATTTTAAGTGAACTTCATTTTGAAATGCTGCGTCATAACTTGATGACATGTCTTGGCTCACATCATTAGATGTTCTACTGCCACAATGAAGTGGAATAAGTGAGTGGAAACGGGGAATTCCCATGTCATCCCTATCTGAATGTACTGAGAATTTATTTAAAATGTAAGGATTTTAGAGGGCCTTTATTCTAAAATGCTCGATCAGAACTTGATAAAATGGCTTGGGTGACATCGTGAGGTGGTCTACTATCATGCTGAAGTGGACTGAGTGAGTGGAAACGAGGTTTCCAAGTAATCCCAATCTGAATGTAAGGGGGACTGTATTAAAAATGTATGGAATTTAAAGGGCCTTTATTTTGAAACGCTACATCAGAACTTGATGAACTTGCTTGGGTGACATTGTGAGGTGGTCTAGTACCACACTGAAGTGGAATAAGTGAGTGGAAACGAGGGGTTTCCACCTAATTCAAATCTGAACGTAGTGGGAAGATATCCAAAAAGTTACGATTTTAACTGTACTTAATTTTGAAATTCTACATCAGATGACATTTCTCGGGTCACATCATGAGATGTTCTACTGCTACGCTGAAGTGGAATAAGTGAGTGAAAACAGGGTTTTCATGTAATCCCAATCTGAATGTAGTGGGAATTTATTTAAAAACTTAGGATTTTAGAGGGAGCGGAAAAATGCCATTTTCTCTTAATATCAATCTGAATTTAAGTCAAAATAATGCAATAAATTGTTACTTTACCGTACTTTTATTTTGAAAGTCAACATCTGACTGACTATTGATTGGCTGACTGATTAAATCTGAAGTCACATACCCAAGACGGTTACTTTTATTTTGAAAACAGTACCAATGCGGCATCACTGTAAGACCCCATGTATGCACAGACCACAAAAGTAAAGGAGGGCTGTCTTGACAGCCGATTTCCAAACGATGGCTGGCTTGACAGCTGTCGCTAACTGTACCTAGCTAGTATCGTAGCCCAATTTGTTGTCCGTAAACATAAAATAGCTCAAGAATCATGCAGGGAATAATCCAGTCAAACGCTTTACTGTACGTGTTATTTAATTCAGATGTGCTGACAATATTCAGTCTAATTCTTTAAACGTCTAACCTTTTGGAACATCATCAGGTACTGTACATTCCGCTTCAGCTCAGCTGCTGGACTAGTCTTCTCGCACTTCCGGCAAGATTTCAGTCAACTCTGGCAAAGCGTACTTAAACTACTCCGGATGTAGCTTCACCTCTGTCTTTACAATGAGGCCTTTGTCTGGTGGTTATTCCTCTGGGGAAATCTGGCATTTACAATAAGTATACACACGATGTCGCTGTAGACCGTGGTTTTCAAAATGAAGTGTTGGATTCGGCGACCCCTCCTTCAGCCAGAAGCGCGCAGCGCCGGGAGGGCTTGCTGAGAATTAGGCGCACGGGGTTTAACGGCAGCAATGACGGTCCTATGGATGGATTCAGCGCCGTGAATGTTTTCAGTCTTGCAGATGCGTCAGTGCTGTTTATTTAGGCTTCTGTTACTGCAAACCCTGCGCGTTTTGGCTGCATCCTGAGACGCAATGGCCTTCTCCCTCCACGTCCCTCTCTGGATTCTCATCGCGCTGTTTCTTTGTTTGTGGGATTCATCCTCCGGGCAGATCGTGTATTCCGTCTCGGAGGAAGTGCCGAAGGGAACCATAGTGGGAAACATAACGAAGGATCTTAATCTCAATGTTCAGGAGCTGGAATCTCGCATGTTCCAGATTGTGTCGGGATCCAAGAAGAAGTACTTTGAGGTAAATCTGAAAAACGGTATTTTGTTTGTGAATGAGAGAATCGACCGAGAGGAGCTGTGCGCTAGTGCGGCGAAATGCGCTTTGTATCTGGAAGCCTTCGTTCACAATCCGCTTAGTCTTTATAGCGTTGAAATTAATATATTGGACATCAATGACAACGCGCCTTCATTTCCAGTTAAAACTCTTGCATTGAATATTACCGAAAATGCACTACCAAGCGACAGATTTACGGTGCTTTTAGCCGATGATCCAGACGTGGGGAGCAACGCGGTTAAAGCGTACAAGCTCACTGCGAATGAACATTTCTCCTTGGATGTACAGAGCGGGGGAGGGCAGAGCGTCTCCGCTGATTTAGTGCTGCAGAAAGCTTTAGACCGAGAGAAACAGTCTGTCATTCGCTTCATACTGACAGCTACTGACGGAGGAAAACCTCCAAGATCCGGATCTTTACAAATTACTGTTAATGTGATGGATATTAATGATAATAGCCCTACCTTTACGAGGACACTTTACAAAGTCAATGTATCTGAGAACATTGTTCCTGGAACGAAGATTATCTCGGTTACTGCAACTGATTCAGATGATGGTATTAATGGACAAATCCAGTACTCTTTTGACGCCCACGGAAGTGCAAGAATGTCTGATGTATTTGTAATTGACCCAGACACTGCAGACATTATGTTAAAGCGAAACCTAGACTTCGAAGAAAACTCTGCTTTTGAATTACGCGTGCAAGCTAAGGACAGAGGTCTTTCACCTCGCGTATCTAATTGTAAAGTTTTAGTACAAGTACTGGACGTTAATGACAACCCGCCTGTAATATCAGTGACTTCGCTGAAAAACACAGTAAGAGAGGACGCTAAAAGCGGGTCAGTCGTTGCTCTAATTACAGTATCGGATAAAGACGGAGGTAAAAACGGGGCGGTGAAGTGTGTCATCTCCACCGGGTCGCCTTTCACCCTCCAGTCCTCCTATAAAAAATATTACTCTTTAGTGGTGGACGGGCCGCTGGACAGAGAAAGCGCATCTCAGTACAATGTCACGATCACAGCCACAGATGAAGGGGCTCCGCCTCTCTCCAGCACCAGCGTCATAACTATACACGTTTCTGATGTGAACGACAATGCGCCGCTCTTTCCGGAGCGCGTGATGAACGTGTATTTGAAAGAGAACAGTCCGGTGGGTGCGTTATTATGTACAGTGTCCGCCATTGATCTTGATGAAAAGGAGAACGCGCGAGTGTTTTACTCCATGTTGGAAAAACCTTCAAAGCCCGTGTCCGCTTCTGCGCTCGTGAACGTGAACTCTGCGAGCGGAGAATTTTACAGCCTGCAGTCCTTTAATTATGAGGAAGTAAAAATGCTTCAGTTTCAAGTGCAGGCCACAGACTCTGGTGTCCCTCCGCTGAGCAGCAACGTGACGGTGAACGTTTTTATCCTGGATGAGAATGACAACAGTCCTGGGGTTCTCCCGCCCTACTCTGGCCAGGGCTCCGTCAATACTGAGAGCATTCCCTACTCTGCTGAAGCGGGTTACTTCGTGGCCAAGATCAGGGCTGTTGACGCAGACTCTGGCTACAATGCACTGCTATCTTATCACATCGCAGAGCCCAAGGGAAGCAGTCTGTTCCGAATCGGACCCAGCAGCGGGGAATTACGGACTAAGAGGCGAATGAGTGACGATGACTTTAAGAAGCACCCGCTGGTTATTCTGATCTCTGACCAAGGAGAGTCTCCCCTGTCTGCGACTGTGTCTATTGATGTCGAGGTGGTTGAAAGTGCGGGTGAATTGCAGACGTCATTCAGACAGCTGCCGGTGAAGGAGGGCATTTTCTCCGATTTAAATCTGTATTTGCTGATTGCCATTGTGTCAGTGGCAGTGATATTTTTACTGAGCCTGATTAGCTCAATCGTTATAAAATGCCACAGAATCGACGGCGGTTTGAACAGCTACAGAGCTCCAAAGATCACCACTCACCCTGACGGAAGCTGGTCATACTCTAAATCTACTCAGCAGTATGACGTGTGTTTTGGCTCAGACACGCTGAAGAGTGACGTAGTCGTTTTACAGGCGCCGTTTCCGCCTGCTGATGCGGAGCTGATCAGTATTAATGGAGGAGACACTTTAAAAGGAACCCAAACCCTCCCCAACAGCGAGAAGGTAAAAGTTATCTCCCTGCAGATGTAATTGCTAATTTACTTATTTTTATTTACCTGAGATCCAGTGCATTTTTCTATTCAGGAGTCACTGTGTATTTTAGATAATATTGAAAGAACAGCTATTATGGTTGCTCATCTTTTTTATGTCCCTGTGTGCATCAGGCTGTTTTTTTTTTTTTTTTTGAAAGTATAAGATCTGCTTAGTAAAATAAACCAAAGTCAGCAAGAGGTGATTTTCTCTCCCTGACATCACACTGCTCCAGAGCTGCATGAAGCACCCCAATACTATTGGACCATTTTGTCCTTCAATTGTTGATGTCACTAATTGAATGCATCAGGCAGCTAGTTTCGGATATCCATGAATCAATCGAGTTATGCCCACAAACGCAGCCACTCAGAGCATGCAATATAAAATCCAATTTGTTTCAACTTCTAATTGAAGACATGGAGTGGCAGTGGTAGTTATGTGTCATTTTACTGAGGACTGCTTTGTGAACTAGACACAGTTCAATGCTCGATACTCTTGACAGTTACTTCTGAAAGACGGAGCTGTGCCCGCTTTGTTAGGACCTGGAGTTTTAGGTTGTTTTGGAGTTTGTAATGCAAATGAAGCCACAATGCCAGTGCTGCACCAGCATAGCTTGTTGTATGTTCAATCGTTATGGTAGTTCCCATTTGCCGTCTCTGGTGCCAAAGCTCACTTGTCCTTTTGTTGGTTTTGTCAGGCTCCTGCACGTCCTTTAAAGTTTGTACAAGTTATAGGGACAGTTTGTTTTCATTTTTGGTTCTCATTTCAATGTTATAAGCGTAATGTTAACTCTGCTAGCTTTTTTCATTTTATCTGACCACGCCCCACACGTGCTGCTGAAATCCATTTATGGTAAGGGGTGGGATATTTGAGACATGCAAAAAGGTTGACCAATCACAAGTGAGTGGTGCAGCTCACCAATCAAAGCACACTCTGCCTTTCAGAGAGGGGGGAGGAGCTCAGAGTGTTTCTAGCAAAGGTGCTGCTGAAATGGCCGGTATGAGAAAATTAGTGTTTTTTTAAACATCGAAGCATGTATCCCTGCAATGGAAGATGCTAAGAGGACAAAGATGATCAGAAAAACAAGCATTATTGGTGCAATCTAAAACTTAACTGCATTTTTTCAAATTTTTTTTCCACATGTGATTATGCAAACAATGTTTCATATGAACATTGATATCATATCTATTTTTAATCCAAATTGAGAAAAATAATCTCAATTTCCTGTCATTAAAAACAACCAAAAAAATCTGCCTTTGTTTTATTTGTCAGGTTTCTTGCTTTAGGGCCATTTCACTGTATTTATTTTGTTGCAGACAGGACATTCACAGGCTTTTTTCATTAGTAAAAATTACTCCTGGGAATAATTGAAAAGTTTTAACTGGTGTGAGGCAAGTACTACCCAAGTACCTTATTTGATAAAAACATAAAATGTTTTGAATTTCATTTTCAAAGCGAGGCTGGAAGTTGCGTTGCGGACAGGACAAAGTGAAGTGGGGATTTTTTTTTCCTCGGAGGGAATTGAAAAGTTCTGTCCATCCACTGGAGTTTATCATCCAAAGCCAGGTAATTTTGTTTCTCTAAATCAGGGATACTCACTCTTTTCCAGATTGAGCCGCAGTGGGTGCAGGATTTCATTCTAACCATGCAGTCTCACACCTGATTCTACTAATCACGGGTCTTTGGCAAAAGCCTCAAGGGTTGATTAGTAGAATCAGGTGTGTAAATGCATGGTTAGAATGAAAGCCTGCACCCACGGCGGCTCAATCTGGAAAAGAGTGAGTATCCCTGCTCTACATCTTAGGTCGGTTTCAGAAGAAATTATGAATTTGTCACTCAAACAGTGAGCCAAGGGGGGGGAACTTATTCCAATGGGATGAGCGTTGCGGACAGGACACTATTTCACTTGGATTAAAAATGAGAAAAAATACACATTTACTTCATATAAAATGTATTATATTGCATTATTTACACATTTAGAACATAAAGCTGCATTATATATAACAGTTGACATGTTTGAGAGGATATCAAAGATTTCAGCAGACACCCTACCACCACCACCACCACCCCACCATCTCCCACATTCTCAGAAAATTCTCGAAGGATATATAAGCAGTACAGACAAAGTTCAAAATATGATTTCTGTCAATCAGTTATTTTAAATTCAAAGTGTCTGGAAATTAATCAAACAACCGTGCACTCAAATGACTAAATATACCTGGTTCATTAAGACTCCATTACTCAAAAAACAATTGATTCAATTGAGCAAAGCTGCCAGGTTATAATAATACTGTATAACAATTAATTATTGGGAGTCATTGGGCATCATTAAGAATATGATGTCCAAAGAGCCATTAATTGCAACTGCATTTTAGTAAATGATTTGGAAGAAAGGGGCTCACAAACATGTCAAACACTAATCACTCAAATGGGTAGGAGCCTAATGAAATGAGAGAGGGAATCCAGATTCAATACCAAGCTGCCCTGCCAGTGCCATTAAATCACCCATTCAAAATCCTAGATAGTTAATTGAAATAAAACATGTACTCATACTCTTGAAACATGTCAAACAATAATAAACATCTTGAAATCTGTGTTATTGAATAGAAAGACAAACCATCTTTGCACCAAACTCGTACCCTTTTTTTCTGTCTTCATTTATAGGACGTTTATTGTATGCAATTAGAAAGGCCTACATTGGCATTTGTTTCCTCTAAAAGTGCCTCAATATTAGTTAAATAAGAAACAACCTACTTGTATTTAAAAAGTCTTAAATACATTAAAAGCCTTTATTCTAAGTAGAAGCGGAATATCCATACCAACTAAAGGCCAAATCCATTATCTCTACATTAACTTGTCCTGTCCGCAACAAATTTATCCTGTCCGACACGCAAAACATTGCGGACAGGACAAAAAAAAGAGTCATGGATTCTTATGGGCTGTGTTGAGATTTTTCAAAAACCTTTTTCTTATATTGTTTCATATTACTCAAGCTAAGAGAATTCTAACTTTGGTGTTTGTAGGCTTATTATTGTAGGAAAAAAATAAACATTTTTGTTCCAACCCTGTGTTGGACAGGATACTAGACACCCGGGAAGTGGAAATTTTATCACTTCACAATCTGAAAAAGAAAACTCACTGATGGATTGTCTGCATGGACATAAAATGTATCCTGTCAGCAGGAGAAAAAATTCAAAAATGAAACACCCCTAGAAAATGATGAAAAAATGTGTCCTGTCTACAGCGCTCTGGATCCATGAATTCATGAGAAAATAGAATTTGCATAATTAAGGAGCAAGAATTTCGACTCAATTTTCATTTTTCCAGTAAGTTCAGATACCTATCTAAGTCATCCAGTTGTTTTCTTTGATAAGGTTTAGACATTGAATTTTTTCAGGCCACTTCACAATTACCATGAAAAGGCCCTTTAATTCACAGGAAATAATTGAAGCACTGATTACTAAAACCCCACAAGTCAAGTCAAGTGTGACTTATGGGGTTTTAGTAATAGGTGCTTCAATTTTGAATATTCGAAATCATGCATTTGGTTGTGTTTCGTTTTATATTATTCTTAAATAAATTTTACTGTATTATTTAGTCTGTAAACAGTGCTTTTGCTGGGGCCTCTGATGGATTAAGTTTTTTTTGTATATATGTGGGTTTGTGAAATAAATTAATTATATGCCTAGGAACTGCTGTCCGATGTTATATTATGAGCATGAGTTAATAGTGTACATATCCTTCTGCCAAATGTGGAAATAAGCTCGGATTGGTAATTTGTTGGCTTGAAGTAATGTATTAACGTGCAGGCTTTCATTCAACAAAGCAGTTAAACGCACAATTTTACTAATCTACACCTATGTCTTTGCTAGAGGCCTCGATTAGTAGAGTCAGGAGTGTAACTGCCTGGTTAGAATGCAAGCGTACACCCACACCTTGAATACCTTGAAGTTGAATACCTTTGGCCTGCAGAATAACTTTTTAGTAAGCAACCCTATTTGTTCAGGCCAACCGTGTAAAGTGTTGCAGATAATTCAAAATGAGCCGTGTGTGTGTGTGTGTGTGTGTGTGTGTGTGTGTGTGTGTGTGCGCGTGTGTGCGTGCGTGTGTGTGTGTGTTGCTGTTTGGTTATGAAAAAATTAATATTTTGCATCTGATATTCCCCATTTCTGTGATCCTGGACTTTATCTTTCAATTACTTCACGATATATTAATTAATTGTGCGACATTTTACCGCAAGTGACCATGTTACGTGTTGTAATGATTTATGCATTTTTAAGTGACATTGCGTGTCATGCGCGTCGTTCACCCACCGCAAATTCCACCCGTGGGTGCTGTTCACTGTAACAGCCGCGTGACGTCGCTATTGGCTAACATTACAGGAGCTCGTGCAGATTTCTGCAAAGCTACGCCCCGTGTCAGGCTCGTCGTGTCGCGACAGACGCTTTGTTTGCTGCGTGTGGAGAAACAAGTCTGGATGACATGGTCGCTCAGTGAATTGTACTGTTTGCCATTATGCTAGCAGCTACAGTCTGGTGACGCTTGCTCCTTTGAAAATTCACAGTCGAACTTAACGTAGTTAAAATGTCTCAAAGACTCGTCCGGTGCTGCTTAATGTTAATTTTTTGTGCGCTTGGATGGGTTTCCGGACAGATTATATACTCTGTCTCTGAGGAGGTGAAAATCGGGACGCTCGTAGGGAACATTGCCAAAGATCTCAACATTAAAGCGCAAGACCTGGAATCGCGGATGTTTCAGATTGTTTCCGGATCCAGTAAGAAATATTTCGATGTAAATTTAAAGACTGGTGTTCTGTTTGTGCATCAAAGAATTGACAGGGAGGAGCTTTGTAAAGACGTAGCGATGTGCTCTCTAAATTTGGAGGCCATGTTGAATCGCCCCCTGCATTTGTATCGTGTCGAGATAAATGTATTGGACATAAATGACAATGCCCCGACCTTTCATTTCGATTCCAAGCATTTAAATATTTCGGAGTCAACTTTTACTGGAGACCGATTTCCACTGCCGCGAGCGTATGATCCAGACGTGGGGAGTAACGCAATAAAATCCTACAAGCTGAGTGCGAATGAACACTTCTCTTTGGATGTACAGAGCAGCGGAGAGCAGAGTGTCTCCGCTGAGCTAGTACTGCAGAAAGCTTTAGACCGAGAGAAACAGTCCGTGATTCATCTCCTGCTCACTGCTGTAGACGGAGGAAAACCTCCCAGATCTGGCACTTTACAGATTACCGTTAATGTAATAGATATAAATGATAACACTCCAGTATTCGGAAAATCATTGTATAAGGTCAGAGTTTTAGAAAATGTGCCGCTTGGATCATCGATAATAACTCTAAACGCCACAGATCTCGACGCTGGTGAAAATGGCAGAATTGTTTATTCCCTGATGTATCAGGAGCATGAGAAAAATATTGGCATGTTTGCAATCGACCCAGCAACTGGGGAAATTACGGTGAAGCGGCAGCTTGATCACGAGGAAAGCAGCGCGTTTGAGGTGCACGTGCAGGCGACGGACCAGGGGCACAGCCGTCGTGCCGCGCACTGTAAAGTTTTGATTGAAGTTATGGACTTTAATGACAACCCTCCAGAAATCACCATAACGTCCCCCATCAGCACGGCGAGGGAAGACGCCGCACCAGGCACTGTAGTGGCGCTAATAACCGTCATCGACAAAGATTCAGGCAGAAACGGGAAGACTCGCTGTGCGGTTTCTGGTTTAGCCCCTTTTAAATTGCAGCCGAACTATAAAAACTATTACTCTTTAGTAGTGGACGGACCGCTGGACAGAGAGAGCGCTTCTCTGTACAATGTCACGATCACCGCCTTAGATGAAGGGACTCCGCCTCTCTCCAGCAGCAGTGTTATTACTGTACACGTTTCTGATGTGAACGACAATGCACCGCTTTTCCCAGTGCGCCTGATGAGCGTGTTTTTGAAAGAGAACAGTCCCGTGGGTGCGTCAATCTGTACTGTGTCCGCCATTGATCCGGATGAACAGGAGAACGCGCGAGTGTCTTACTCAATGTTGGAAAACCCTTCAAAGCCCGTGTCCGATTCTGCGCTCGTGAGCGTGAATTCTGCAAGCGGAGAAATATACAGCCTACAGTCCTTTAACTATGAGGAAGTAAAAATGCTCCAGTTTCAAGTGCAGGCCACAGACTCTGGTGTCCCTCCGCTGAGCAGCAACGTGACAGTGAACGTTTTTATCCTGGATGAGAATGACAACAGTCCTAGGGTTCTCCCGCCCTACGCTGGCCAGGGCTCTGTTAATACGGAGAGCATTCCCTACTCTGCTGAAGCGGGTTACTTCGTGGCCAAGATCAGGGCTGTAGACGCAGACTCTGGCTACAATGCGTTGCTTTCTTATCGCATCGCAGAGCCCAAGGGAAGCAGTCTGTTCCAAATCGGAACCAGCAGTGGGGAAATAAGGACTAAGAGGAGAATGAGCGACGCTGACTTTAAGAAGCATCTGCTGGTTATTCTGATCTCTGACCAAGGAGAGTCTCCCCTGTCTGCGTCTGTGTCTATAGATGTCGAGGTGGTGGAAAGTGCGGATGAATTGCAGACGTCATTCAGACAGCAGCCGGTGAAGAAGGAGCTTTTCTCTGATTTGAATCTGTATTTGCTGATCGCCATTGTGTCAGTTGCAGTGATATTTTTACTGAGCCTGATTAGTTTAATCGCTGTAAAATGCCACGTGACGGGACGTGGTTTGAACACCTACAGCGCCCCAATGATCACCACTCACCCTGACGGAAGCTGGTCTTACTCTAAATCTACTCAGCAGTATGACGTGTGTTTTGGCTCAGACACGCTGAAGAGTGATGTAGTGGTTTTGCCGGCGCCGTTTCCGCCTGCTGATGCGGAGCTGATCAGTATTAATGGAGGAGACGCTTTAAAACCAAACCAAACACTCCCCAACAGCGAGAAGGTAAGGGGGAAAAATCATCATCAGAAAAAAAATCTAAACTATGCCCAGTTTGTATTTCAAGTTGGACGATTCATATCCAATCGAATCCAATCCAAGTAGGCTAGCTAATTTTTGTGGCTTCGTGCACATTATTCACTAAACCGTGTATTGACGCCTCTGACTCTTCCACGAGTTCATTAGCTGCCTTGTTTTAGTTTTGTATGTGCCTCTTGTCCGTGATTTCATTTTGATTGCCAGACAAAAAGAACTGCGACTTACATGTTCTTTGTTCCGTGTTGCTTTCCGTATTTTTCCGTTGAAAAGAAGAAAATCAAGCGATCTGACTAAACGCAATTTTGTATAATTTCAATGCTGAGTTGATTGTGACCTTTAGTCCGAATTTATTTTACGTTATGCTGCGGCGATTCAGCACCACCACAAGAACAGCGACACTTCGGAATCTGGGGCAAACGAGACTCATAACTTTGATTTTAAAAATGTCTGTCGTTTCTTTCATCGAAATAGTTGACTCCTTACTCTACTTAATCTTTGTTTCAATTGACGATAAGTATATTCAGCTATTACGAGGCTTTTACGTTTCTATGATCTTTGAAGAACATTTCGCGTTTATTTCTTGCCACCCACGATAGAGATCAATCTGCCGAAATTTAAATTGGCATTGCTTGCAAGTTTAAGTTTCTTCAGAATTCTCTTCCAGATGATTCCACTTGTATGATTCGGCATAATATGCTTAAGTCCAGTAGTACATTTAGTGCCAGCTGTCATACATTGACCCCGCGAACTGTGTGTTCGAACTGTTATTCATGCCGGTAATTGTTAGCTACATTACAAAGATGTACAGTCCTGGCTAAGAGCTGTGATGCTGTAATGCGGTTAGGGGTCGGTGGTTGTTTATTTTTTGCTTTCATTGGGGGGGGGGGGATACACTTTGCCCGAGAGCATGGTTCCTGAAATGCCTTCAGCAGAGATCTCATCCATTATACAGTATGTAGCTTCCAAAGCGTCCCGTGGCCCGATTGGCGTTTTGTCTAGAGCAGGGACTTCAAATCAAAGTTCCCCGGAGTTTTATTTTCTCCATGGTAATTACCGGAACACTGCGTGCATCTCGTTGGCCAGGCTGCGTTTACCCCTGACTCTCACATGGGTGATATTGGGGGGGTGGGGGGGAGGACTGAGTGGGAAGACTGCAGTACTCGGGTGTCAATAACTGTGATTCGATTATCCCTGATCCGGAGGATAACATTTATTGATCTTAATGTACTTTTGCAACAGTGAAATTAGACACTTAAGGAATACAGCTTACCGTAAAACATTTGAATCGGCAATTTTACATATCTTCCACAAGGTGTCGCTGCTGACTAGCTGTACTTGAACTGTTCGCTCCGTGTGCTTGCACCCCTCCTCTTTTATTACGTCTCATGCAGACATCAGCTTGGGGTTTTCATTTTATAAAAGCGCACCAACAGACATTGCTCGCGACTTTAGCGTTTCAGGGATTTTATTTTCATGTTTAATGTGATACCGATTCTCGTGGAATTGTCTACTGTTGGACCTCTCTGGAGTTTATAGTGACGCAGTCATGTGGGTATCAAGTCCGAAGACTTTTGTTTGGTTCCATTTACTATTGTCCGTGCGTTTTTGTGCGACAGCATTCGGACAGATTGTCTATTCTCTTCCCGAGGAGGTAAACCTGGGCACGTCTGTCGGAAATATCGCTAAGGACCTGAGCATCAACCCACGGCAAATGAAGTCGCGTGCGTTTCGACTCGTTTCTGGATCAAAGGCGACTTACTTCGAGGTAAATTTAAACACGGGCGTGTTGTCTGTGACTGAGAGAATTGACCGGGAGCAGCTTTGCGCGAATGCTCGTGCATGCTCTTTGAGCATGGAGGCCATTCTTAGCCACCCTTTGAGTCTGCATCGGGTAGAAATAAACATTTTAGATGTAAATGACAACGCGCCTAATTTCCCAGTAAAATCACAGTTCTTTAATATTTCCGAATCTACCCTCGCTGGAGCCAGATTTTCGTTGATGAGTGCGTTCGATCCTGACGTAGGATCGAATTCCGTTAAGGGCTACAAGCTGAGTGCGAATGAACACTTCTCCCTGGATGTACAGAGCGGGGCAGAGCAGAGTGTCTCCGCTGAGTTAGTGCTGCAGAAAGCTTTAGATCGAGAGAAACAGTCCGTCATTCGCCTCATACTGACTGCTGTTGACGGAGGAAAACCTCCTCAATCCGGCACTTTACAGATCACGGTTAATGTCGCCGATGTTAATGACAACAGCCCAGTGTTTAGTAGTCCGCTTTACAAAGTCCGCTTGCATGAAAATGCGCCACAAGGAACTAAAATTATATCTCTCAATGCAACTGACGCAGATATGGGCTTGAACAGCGAGATTACGTATTTACTTAACGAACATGGCCAGGCGAAGAATTTGGATACGTTTTCTATTGACCCCGACAATGGTGATATTACAGTTAAAGGTGACATTGATTTCGAGGAAACACCTTTCTTTGAGATTCGGGTTGAAGCCCGGGATAGAGCCCAGTCGCCGATGATGAGTTACTGTAAACTGTTAGTCGAGGTTTTGGATGTGAACGACAATGCGCCAGAAATGAGTGTGACCTCTCTCATGAGTGCTGTCCGTGAAGATGCTGAACTAGGCACAACAGTGGCCCTCATCACCATTTCCGACAGAGACAGTGACGCCAATGGGAGAGTGAGCTGCAAACTGGAGGGCGACGGTCCTTTTAAAATTCAGACGTCATATCGCAATTATTATTCTGTTATCCTGGACAGAGCGCTGGACAGAGAGCAAATTTCTCAGTACAATGTCACAATCACCACCAAAGATGAAGGGGCTCCTCCTCTCTCCAGCACCAGCGTCATTACGGTGTACGTTTCTGATGTAAACGACAATGCGCCGCGATTTCCAGAGGGCGTGATGAACTTGTACTTGAAAGAGAACAGTCCCGCGGGCGCGTTAATATATACTGTGTCCGCCATTGATCCGGATGAGAGGGAGAACGCGCGAGTGTCTTACTCAATGTTAGAAAACCCTTCAAAGCCCGTGTCATCCTCTGCGCTCGTGAACGTGAACTCGGCGAGCGGAGAAATTTACAGCCTGCAGTCTTTTAACTATGAGGAAGTAAAAACGTTCCAGTTTCAAGTTCAGGCCACAGACTCTGGTGTCCCTCCGCTGAGCAGCAACATGACGGTGAACGTTTTTATACTGGATGAGAATGACAACAGTCCTGGGGTTCTCCCGCCCTACTCCGGCCAGGGTTCCGTTAATACTGAGAGCATTCCCTACTCTGCTGAAGCGGGCTACTTTGTGGCCAAGATCAGGGCTGTAGACGCAGACTCTGGCTACAATGCACTGCTTTCTTATCGCATCGCTGAGCCCAAGGGAAGCAGTCTGTTCCGAATCGGACCCAGCAGCGGGGAATTGAGGACTAAGAGGCGAATGAGTGACGATGACTTTAAGAAGCACCCGCTGGTTATTCTGATCTCTGACCAAGGAGAGCCTCCCCTGTCTGCGACTGTGTCTATTGATGTCGTGGTCGTAGAAAGTGCGGGTGAATTGCAGACGTCATTTAGACAGCAGCCGGTGAAGGAGGGCACTTTATCCGATTTAAATCTGTATTTGCTGATCGCCATTGGGTCGGTGGCCGTGATATTTTTACTGAGCCTGATTAGTTTAATCGCTGTAAAATGCCACAGGACGGGGTTGAACAGCTACAGCGCTCCAATGATCACTACTCATCCTGACGGGAGCTGGTCTTACTCTAAATCTACTCAGCAGTATGACGTGTGTTTTGGCTCAGACACGCTGAAGAGTGACGTAGTGGTTTTCCCGGCGCCGTTTCCGCCTGCTGATGCGGAGTTGATCAGTATTAATGGAGGGGACACTTTAAAACGGACCCAAACGCTCCCTTACAGCGAAAAGGTAAGCCGTGATCGAGCGATATTGATCGTGTTGAATTGACGCATTTGATTTCAGATTGGTACGTATTTGAGTGTTTTTTTCCCCATGGTGACAGGAGTTCGTTTGTTACGATTTTTTTTCTTTTTTTTGCGTAATTACGCGCGCCCCTTCTCTCACTATTAAGTATTGCATGAGGTCTCAGTGCTTTGCTGACTCATACGAACAGAACAGTTGAGTGGACGCACTTTGTGCTTTTAATGTTCCCACACCCTGAGTGGGTAAGATTGTTTCTCTCTCTCTCTCTCTGTATCTGTGCGTGTAATATCTCTCTGTAACTGCGACTGATTCTTTCTCTGTGTGAGAATGTGTGATTGGTTACCTCTTGGTGTCTGAGTGTATGATTGGTTCTTTCTCTGTGTCAGTTTGTGTTATTGGTTCTCTCTGTGAAAGTGAGTGATTGGTTCTCTTCTTCTCTGTGTGAGTGTATGTATTTGGCTCTCTCTCTCTCTCTCTCTCTCTCTCTCTCTCTGTCTCTGTGTGTGTGCTTGAGAGTATGTGATTGTTTCTCTCTCGGTGACGCCCCTTTTCCACTCAAAGGATTCTCATGGCAGTTTGGGGCCAGTGCCAATTTTGGAAGGTTTTCTGTTTCCACAGTGAAAGAAATGGTTCCTTGCTTGTGAAAGTGGTTCCAGAGCAGCATGACATCTTTGCTGGGTCTTATGAAGGAACCCTTTTTAAGGAGGCTGGGGATGGGTTTAACTACACCAACAACCAATTTTACATTGCAAGAACTGAAAGAAAAGGAAGATTAGAAATTGGACATGAAGAATAACAAGTGGTCCATGCATTGACACACATTAGCGCTGTGAGTACGACTTGTGCACTAGGAGCTAGCTCGCAAACAAAAAGGCTTACATTAACATTTTAGAATCTGTGAAAATCATACTATAATTTGAGGAACGTTTGTCTGTCTGTATGTTCCCCTAGTCCTCCGAGGTCCTCTGACGGATCTTCACCAAACTTGGTGGGTCTATGTAGGCTAGGTTGTCCCTGGAATTGTCCTTGAGGGGTTAGTTTTTTGAAAGGTCAAGGTGCTAATTTCTCTGGGAAAGTGGAGATGTATACAGACATGTACACGGATGTAATTATGTGGCTCTCCAACTGGCTCTAATGGTGGAGAAGCAGATCTGTTCTTCTCTGGTTCACACATGGTAACGATTCCAATCCCACACACTGACAGACAGCGAGAGAACCAATCACTCCCTCTCACCCACAGAGAGAACCAATCACATACACTGACACAGAGAGAGAGAGAGAGAGAGAAAACCAATAACTCACTCTCACTTATACCCCTGTTCTACCAAAGCGGTTCCTGAGCTCGTTCCAGGGTCAATGCTGGTTTCACTACTCAATCGTAACCATGTGCGAACCAGAGAAGAACCCATCTGCTTCTCCTCCATGACAGCCATTTCGAGAGCCACATAATTACATCTGTGTAATTATTGATTTGTGACTTGTAGATTAGGATTTGTACTTGTGCAATAAGGATTTCAGAAGGTGTGCATTGCATTTGTGGGGTAGAAAAAAAATATGCAAGTTTGAAACTTTTTCATTGTGAATTCCGATATACTGATACGCATGAATAACTATATTTTCTCAACTGGGTCATTCCATCCCAAATCAACCAGAGATCCCCAGGTCCCTGTCTCAGAAAAGTCTGGAAAAAAATCAAATTGAAGTACTGCTTAAGGAATGAATGTATGCAGAATTTCAGGTCTGTAAGTGGAGTAGTTGCTGGGATATAGCCATTTATATTTTAAGGCATTTTTTTCGAGTTTTGCAAAATGCATATTTGACCAAATTTGAATGCTTATTTACAGCAAAGTCATGATGCTGGAGGGTTGTAATCTTGCATACAGAGTTAATTTTTCCTGAATTTTTAACCCTCGGCCGACTCTGGCCGGAGGGGTCTTGTCGTCACCTGCGTGTCCGTCTGTCGTTCGTTGTCAGGTTTTTTGCTGGATTTGTCCTTTGACCTTTGACCTTAGCGCTGTGACCTTGACCCTGGAAACCTTGTCCGGGTGACATTGTCCAGGCCAGTACTCGGCAACTAATGATCGCAGCTTCACCAAATTTGGTATGGTAACTCACTATGACCCATAGATGTGCAACGTCAGGTTTTTTGCTGGATTTGACCTTTGACCTTAGCGCTGTGACCTTGACCCTGGAAATCTTGTCCGGGTGACATTGTCCAGGCCAGTACTCGGCAACTAATGATCGCAGCTTCACCAAATTTGGTATGGTAACTCATTATAACCCATAGATGTGCAATGTTTTTTGCTGGATTTGACCTTTGACCTTCGCTCTCTGACCTTCACCCTGGAAATCTTGTACGAGTCAGTACTTATCAACTAAATATAGCTGGTTCACCAAATTTGGTAATGGTAACTCACTGTGACGCATAGATGTGCAATGTCATGTTTCATGCTGGATTTCACCGTTTGACCTTAGCGCTGTGACCTTGAGGCAGGAAATCTTGTCCGGGTCAGTACTCAGCAACTACTGATCACTGCTTCACCAAATTTGGTATGGTAACTCACTGTGACACATGGATGTGCATGGTCATGTTTTTGCTGGATTTCGCCTTTGACCTTAGCGCTGTGACCTTGAGGCAGGAAATATTGTCCGGGCTGAGGGGTATTCAGCAACGTGTTGTCTTTCATTTTTGCCTTTAAAAAAGGTGTATCTTCAGTCTCTGATCATCTACTGACCCCCAAAAATGAAGAGAAAGCAGATTTCACGAAATTATGCTGTATCTCTGCAGTACTGCTGAGGGAGAATGGCTCATTATCTAGATCTGAGATTTTCTATGATGTCTAAACTGATGTTTCTACATGTGTTCAAGCAGTCAGACGTTTTAAATAACCATTTCTTCCAGCTCCAGTAGCCTATTTATATTAGAATTATTTGGTTACACTTTACTTGAAGGTACCGTCATAAGAATGTCATGACACTGTCATAACTGTTACATGTGTCATGTAACTGTCATGACACTGTCATTACTGTTACATGTGTCATGTAACTGTCATGACACTGTCATAACTGTTTCATGTGTCATGTAACTGTCATGACACTGTCATAACTGTTACATGCGTCATGTAACAGTCATGACACTGTCATAACTGTCACATGTGTCATGTGACAGTTATGACAGAGTCATGTCTCTCTTATGACGAAGTTGTCATAGTCAAGACAACCCAAACAACGTCAACTAGTCATATCACAAACCGAATGACACTTAATGACAACGTTTATGACATAATGTTTATGACACGTTCATGACTGTGTCATGTTACTCTTATGACGATACCTTCAAGTAAAGTGTTACCGAATATTTTATGTTTTTCCAAAAACTAGGCCATATTTCAGCACCAAAAACTACTGGATGAAGTGAATGACAGCCTTGACATTTTTACCATGTATTGCCACAAATTTAAGGATAACACGTATCAAGTTTCATCCGTAGTATCAGATTGGTTCTATTTTTACCCGAGGGCAAAATATGGCCATCGGGTATTGCGAAGACCTTGCGTCCATCTATCCATCTGTCCGTCTGTGTAAATAATAACTCCTTTCTCATTAATCTCAGGGTAATGAAATTCATAGGGACTGTTCTTGGGATATATAGCTTTGACAAGTTCGAAGATTGGTAACCTTGACATACTTTAAGGGGTCAAAAGGTCACATTCTTTGTAAACACTGTTTCCTTGATTACATCCACTATTTTTGTTGTAGCCACGTAAAATTTACAGCGTGTATGTTCTGGATAATCGGCTTGGAGTATATTAAAGGTGGATGACCTTCACCTGGTTATTGGGGTCAAAAGGTCACATTGTTTCTGAGCAGTGTTACTTTCATTATGATGACATTTTTTGGTGTAGCTATGTCACATTCATAAGGTGTACTCGCTGGATAATCAAGTTGGAAGACATAGAAGCTACATGGCCTTCACCTACTTTAAATACCTTCTAACAACAATTTGAAGTAGCAACATTATCATTCAAACTGTTCAGTCATCTTCAACGTAAAATCGAATTTTGATGACTGCGCATCATGTCAGATTTAATATTCTAAAATATTGTTAAACCTTTACAACTGGGTGGACTCCCTTTTATTTTACGACCACTAGGCTCACAGTGACCATAACATAAAAGGGAGTCCACCCAGTTTTAAAGGTTTAACAATATTTTAATTAAATAATAAGCATAGAAATAAGGGGAATAAGACAGAACGAAGGAAAACACATGCGCTGGACAGGCCTTCCCCCCAGCGAAGGCCTGAACCAGCACAGCCGACAACCAAACCAAAAATGCGAGCCAAGCCAGAGCTGCCCGAGAGAACAGGCAACCATGGGCTGTATTTGAACCCTTCCTGTCTAGCCAAAGTGACGATTCCAGACAACTCCCCCTAAAGATTGGGAGGGAGAGAACACATTATCAGACCAACACGTCAAAGGTGGAGCAAGCACACGCAGCATGGTGAAGCCGGGCGTGACAATGCCAAAAGTTGTAAAGTCCAAGCTGTCCTGTTCCACACTTCCCATATAACCTGCCAGGTCCTAGATGAAATTAGACAGTTACGTCTGTCTTTCTTTTGACTCTTGAAACCTCTCTCAAGTCCAAAAGTTTTAAACACCTTGTGTTGCATAGGCATTCATTAAAAAAACCTTTTATACGTTGTAATTCCTTGTCTTATGCTCATACGGACGAGGGAATTTTAGCATTGCGTTCTATGTTGAAGCTGTAAAATATTTGACAATTTTTCACTAAACGCATCCGTTGAAGTTGAAATGCATGAGCTCTCTGGCCTTTGAAACCAGAAAAACAAATGAAGAAATGGCGGTTAAATTTAAACGCGTTGCTGAATACCCCTCGGCCCGGACAATATTTCCTGTCTCGAGGTGACAGCGCTAAGGTTAAAGGTTAAATCCAGCAAAAACATGACCTTGCACATCTATGTGTCACAGTGAGTTACCATACCAAATTTGGTGAAGCTGTGAGAATGAGTTGCCGAGTACTGACTCTGAGAAGATTTCCAGGGTGAAGGTCTGAGAGCTAAGGTCAAAGGTCAAATCCAGCAAAAAACCCGACATTGCACATGCATGGGTCATAATGAGTGACCATACCAAATTTTGTAAAGCTGCGGTAATTGGTTGCTGTGTACTGACCTGGGCTAGATTTTTGAGGTGAAGGTCAAAGAGCTAAGTTCAAAGGTGAATTCCAGCAAAACACCTGATGTTGCACATCTAAGGGTCATAGTGAGTTATCATACCAAATTTGGTGAAGCTGCGATCATTAATTGCTGAGTACTGGCCTGGATAGTGTCACCTGGACAAGATTTCTCGGGTCAAGGTCACAGCGCTAAGGTAAAATCCAGCAAAAAACCTGACGTTGCACATCCATGGGTCATATTGAGTTGCTTTACTACATTTGGTCAAGCTGCGATCATTACAGTATCTCACAAAAGTGAGTACACCCTTCACATTTTGACTATTAATTTAGTATATCTTTTTAAGGCACAACGTTACAGAAATGAAAACTGAATATATTCTAGAGTAGTCATTGCACAATAGATGTAGCAGTGTAGATTTACTGCACTGTCCAAATAACTGAACAAACAGTCACTATTTCCAAAATGGGTTGCAACAAAAGTGAGAAAACCTCACCGTCAACATGCCAAATTGTGTCCATAGTGTCAATATTTAGTGTGACCGCCATTGTTGTCCAGCACTGCTTTGATTCTCCGAGGCATGGAAGTCACCAGAGCTGCACAGGTTGTTGCTGGGATCCTCCACTCCTCCATGACAACATCACGAAGCTGGTGGATGTTGGACACCTGCTGCTCCTCCACCCTCCTCTTGAGGATGCCCCACCGGTGCTCAATGGGATTCAGGTCTGGAGACTTACTTGGCCATACCATCACCTTCAGCTTCTTCAGGAAGGCAGTTGTCATCTTAAAGGTGTGTTTCGGGTCGTTATCATGTTGGAAAACAGCCGTGCGGCCCAGTTTCTGAAGGGAGGGCGTCATGTTCTGACTGTAGGCAGTACACACTTGTTTTGATTCTACTCTCCAGGGCGCCGCCACACATGCTGGACACGATCTGAGCCGAACAAGTTTATCTTGGTCTCGTCAGACCACAGAACATGGTTCTAGTAGTTCATGTTCTTGGACTGGTTGTCTTCAACAAACTGTTTTCGGCTTTCTTGTGGGCTAGCTTCAGAAGAGGCTTCCATCTTGGCTGACGGCCATGCAGACCAACTTTGCGCAGAGCATGGCGTATGGTCTGAGCACTGACAGGCTGTTATCCCACTGCTACAACCTTGTTAGCAATGCTGCCAGCACTCCTGCCTCTGTTTTCTGAAGCCAACTTGTGCACCTGGCACAGAGCACGAGGACTCAACCTCTTCGGTCGACCCTGACGAGGCCTTTTCCAAGCAAAACTCATCTTAGAAAACCGCTGGATAACCTTGGCCACCGTGCTGTAGCTCAGTTTCATGGTTTCACAGATCTTCTTGTAGCTTAGACCATCTTTGTGGAGAGCAACAATTCTCTTTTTCAGATCCTCAGAGAGTTCTTTCCCATGAGGTGCCATGTTGACCCTACAGTGACCAGAATGAGAGCATTGCACCTAAAGCACTACAATTTAACCCTTCAACATGTTACACAACCTCATATGGCCCAGCCGAACAGACAAAAGCATGAACATGATGAACAAGACGCGTTTCATCGCTTGGTTGACCATTATCAATTGGGGTGTGTACTCACTTTTGCCATCCATTTTGGAAATAGTGACTGTTTGTTCAGGTATTTGGACAGTGCAGTAAATCTACACTGCTACACACATTGTACCATGACTACTCTAGAATATATAGAAGTTTCACTTCTGTAGCATTGTCCCTTGAAAAGATATAATAAATTAATTGTCAAAATGTCAGGGGTGTACTCACTTTTGTGAGATACTGTAGTTGCCGAGTACTGACCTGGACAAGATTTCCAGGATCAAGGTCACAGCGCTAAGGTCAAATCCAGCAAAAATCCTGATGGTGCACATCTATGGGGCATATTGAGTTACCATACCAAATTTGGTGAAGCTGCGATCATTAGTTGCCGAGTACTGGCCCGGACAAAATCATGGACGGACGACAGACGGACACGCAGGTGACGACAATACCCCTCCGGCCAGAGTTGGCCGAGGGGTTAAAACCATTTGGGGATTAGCTGTTCAGTTTCTGTGTTCTCGTTTTTTCTTTATTTAGAGCAATTTATTACCTGGCATGAGATGCTGCAAATCCAACACAAGAACACTGTGTGTTGCTGTGGCAAAATGAGATAAATGTTTTTTTGATGTCTTGCGCTGCAGGTGAGGTGAGCTGAATGCAATATGACTAGCCGACAACAATGTATTGTCTTGGCCACCTGCATCAAGGAAGGATGAGTGCTGGGTCCCCTTCCAACACATCATATGACATGTCTAGTTTATGCACCACATGTTCAAGGCAGAGGTTCTCGTCACTATGTCTTGAGTCAAGAAGATTTAAACAATGTATTTGTGTTGCTGCTGAAGTTTTTAAATGCTCCTGAATTAATTTAATGAAGTACAGATGGTTCTGTATTTACATGTATATGTCCAGTCAATATTTTCTCATCCATCCATCCATTTTCTACACCCGCTTACACCTCACTAGGGTCACGGGGCGAGCTGGAGCCTATCCCAGCTGACTACTGGCAAAGGCAGGGACCCACCCTGAACAGCTTGCCAATCCATCGCAGGGCGCACACACCATTCGCACACCATTCACTGTCACACTATATTTTCTCATGATGAGTATTATTATGATTTATCATGGCATTATTTTAGAAATTTTTGCTCTTCTAAATCCCTGATTCTGATTAGGTACTTCAAAAAATAAGAATATTTCATTTTGATGCTTTAATAAACATTTATATCAGTCATGATGGTTGTTCTCCACTATGCAAAACTCGTCATACAAACGGGATATTTTGAAAAATATTGTTTTTGCTGTGACGTGCAAATGCTATCTTTAATTAAATTATACATGGTTTCTGAATGAATTTGAATAATGAATTTTTAATTCATTCATATAATAATATAATGAATTTGTGTTTTGTTTGTATTTCAAAATAAATGGATGTATTTAGTGTAAAAATTGTCAAATATTTTATAGCTTTAAAAATGGAAACAATCTGATACTACGGATGAAACTTTGTGTTATCTTTAAATATGTACCAATATATGGTAAAATTCAAGGCTGTCATTCACTGTCATCCAGTAGTTTTTGTGGTGAAATATGTGCTAGTTTTTGGAAAAAAGTAAAATGTTCTAATATTAATAGGCCACTGGAGCTAGAAGAAATGGTTATTTAAAACGTCTGTCTGCTTGCACACATGCATAAACATCCGTTTACACATCATGAAAAATTTCTAGATCTAGAAAATGAGACATTCTCCCTCAGCAGTACTGCAAAGGTACAGCATAATCTAGCATAATCAGCTTTCTCTCTATTTTGGGTAGTCAGTAGATGACATGGAACTGAAGTAACACCTTGCAAAAATTGGAAGAAAAAAAAAAAGCCTTAGAATATAAATGGCCATATATCGCAGCAACTACTGCACTTAGATCTGAAATTTTACAAACATTCATTCCTTGGGTAGTGCTTCGACTTAGATTTTTTTTTTTCTGAATTTTCTCAGACCGTGACCTGGGGCACTCCTCACATTCTGGTTGATTTGGGATGGAATGACCCAACTACAAATTCCACTTTCTCAGGTTCTCTTTAGTTTTGCACCATATTTTCCGCAACAGCTGTGGCAAAACATGTTGGCATGTGAGTTTTTAAATTTGTGATTTGCATAGTAGGATTTATGCACCTGTAATAAGAATTTTAGAGGGTGTTAGTCTCCCCTAATCTGGTCAAACCTAGTAACTCACTTTTTGGTAGAAATTGAGTTAGACCCATTTTTGCAGTTACTAGGTTACTAAGCACCAAATAAAGAACCTGCAGTCATCAATGAGAATACCCATTCTCTCTCTTTTTTTTTGACAGCAAGTTTATCCTCAAGGACTTAAGTTGTTTTTAGTTTTCTCAGTTTCATGAAGAAGTCAGTTGCTAGGTTTTACCAGATTTGGCAAGAAGCCTTGAGTTCTGTTTATGGGGTGAAAAAAACATTCTACAAGCTTTAAACTTATTTCACAGCGACTTCAGATTTTACTGATGCACGTATAAAAATTTGTTACGGGTACGAATTCCACATTCACAGGTGCTCAGTAGTTTTGCATCAAATTTACCTTCGTAAATAGAACCCAGTTTGTGCTGCCTGCCACAGCTCTGCTGTGGTATAGGTACTGTCTGTGGCTGTCCTTGTGCTGAAGAGGTTAGTGATTCTTTGCTTCTTTATCCCAGACAAAGAACTTGTTTGTACTGTTTCTCCAGGCCTGCTGTGTTCTGTCTTATTCTGGCTGGCAGAAAATCTTCACACCCAGCAGTCTGGTCCAGACTGTTTCGGCTACCGGTTTATCTTGGCTTTATCAGTTCCCTTAGAATTTTTTCCATGTGTTTATTAGCTGCGACCAAGCAGCTCTATGAACGCTTCTGTCTGTCTGTCCGTCTGTGACACCTTTTTGACCATGTTCCTGTCGTCGTATCATCATGACATTTTCAGGAGTTATTGACCTTCACCAAAGTGATTTCCATGCACAAGGTCAAGGTCAAAGGTCAAGTTCGAAGAGGTCACAAACTTGTTTGCAGGTTTTCGCGCTGTAACTCCAGTTAGAATTCATGGATCGCTATGAAATTTTGGAAATAGCTTCTAAGCATAGAGGAGGTGTTCCCTATTGATTTTCAAGGTCATTTGCCAATTTCAAGATCACACTTGTACAAGAAACCACCAGTCATGGACACTAGGCCACGTGACGGATGCTAGGCGAGGTCGCAGCTATTAGATCCTTCTGATCCACTTGTTTTTTTTTTCAGTCCCTTAATGCATGATGTCACCACCCTTCCATAATTATTTCACCTCACCTCCAGATTTCTCTTTGATAAAGTGATCCTGCCGGTTCATGCAGTTCAACAGGATATAAAATTTTTTGCAGTCATTTACTGCCCATTATGTTTTTTTTGTAGTCAATAGTTGTACATTGTATTTATTCTTGTCAGTGGCCGCACATTGTTTTTCCTGTTGTCAGAATCCGTAAATTGTAATTTTTTGCAGTCAGTAGATGCATGTTGTGTTTTCCTGCAGTCAGTCACTGCACATTGTGTTTGTTCGCGGTAAGTTGTTGAAAATTTTGTTTTTCTGCAGTTATGTGCATATTGTGGGGTTTTTTTTTCAGTCAGTGGCTGCGCAGTGTATTTTTTGCGGTCAGTCACAGCACATTGCGTTTGTTTGCAAACAGTAGCTGCACATTGTTAGTTTACCGGCCCTGTGGGCCTATAAGCTATTGTCATGGTGTGGCGTCCGTCGTACGGAACATTTTATCTTTTTTTTTTATGGCCTGATGAATTTTTGTGTAAATTTGCCATTACATACTACTTGCTATTACCTACTACTAGACCATATCTCCAGGCTTTTTTTTTTTGGATTTTTGATTGAATCATTTTTGTCCGTTTTATGGGCCCTTGAAATTTTGGCCCCAATGTTAAAGAAAGGACTGAGAAATTAAAAAAAAAAATATTTCTCAAAAACTGCATGATAATTTTTTTTCTAAATCAGGCAATCAACTTCCCTTGGAACCTTCAATGTACAGCGCAAGCATAATTTTGATTGAATTAACTGAAGTGGGTCTAGTGGGGGTGCTGTACTTTATGAATATGTAAGATGGCCTGTGGAGGCCAAATGGTTGCAGATAGAGATTAAGTTTGCATTATCGACATATAGGAAGTTATATATGACCTGTACATTGGCTATGCTAAAGTTGACCTCAGATGACTTAGAAAGGTCAAACTTGAGGGCAAGGAAAATATTAACAATGTTAAAAGATGGGACTTGAAATTTCAAAAATTATTTCTCAAAAACTGTCAAATAACTTTTCTCTAAATCTAGCAATCAACTCATTTCGATACACTTTATGCACAGTGCGAGTGCCATTTTGATTGAATGGAAGTGGGTGTAGTGGGGGTGCTGTACTTTAAAATTTGGCCTTAAGGAGAATGGGTAAAATGGCCTGTGGAAGCAAAATGGTTGCAGATAGAGATTAAGTTTCTATTCTCTATATATAGGAAGTCATACATGACCATTAACTTGGTTATGTTAAAGTTGACCTCAGATGACCTTGAAATGTCAAACTTGAGGTCAAAGCAAAATGTTACAATTTTCAAAAGCTTCTAGGCTTAAAGATATTTAAGATTGGGAACATATATGCATTGAACACTTATCAGAAGTCATATATGACATTTCTTTTGATGGCCTTGAACTTGACCTTGGGTGACCTTTGAAGGTCAAACTTCACATAGCAAAATTTCAATTACTTCTATCACCAAAACTATTATAGATAGAGTTTAGGTTTGTATTGTGGACACATAGGAAGTCTTGTATGAAGCTTCATTTGGTGACCTTGAACTTGACCTTCAGTGACCTTCAATGGCTGAACTTTACAGTGAAATTTCAATGACTTATATCAGCAAAATCATTACAGATAGAGTGTAGTTTTGTATTGGAGTAGTTTAGGAAGTCAAATATGAACTTTCATTTGGTGACCTTCATATTGACCTTTGAAGGTCAAACTTGACCGAGTGAGAATTCTATGACTTCTATCACTAAAATGGTCACCGATTAGCCTAAGTTTGTGTCACAGACTTGAAGGAAGTCACACATGAACTTTAATTTGGTGACATTCTATTTGTCTGTTGGTGACCTTTGAAGGTCAAGCTTGACATAGTACGACTGCAATGACTTGAACTGCCAAAAAAGTCACTGATGGAGCCTAGGTTTGTATTAGAGACGTATAGGAAGTCATATATGAGCTTTCATTTGGTCACCTTCAAATTGACCTTTGAAGGTCAAATGTGACCTAGGGAAGATTTAGTGACTTGTAGCACTAAAATGGTCACAGATGGAGCATAGGTTTGTGTTACTGACATCTAGGAAGTCACATATGAGCTTTCATTTGGTGACATTCAACTTGACTGTCAGTGACTTTTGAGGGTCAAACTCGACAGTGAAATTACAATGACTTATATCACGAAAATGGTCACAGATTGAGCCAAGGCTTGTCTAGAGACATTTAGCAAGTCATATATGAAGTTTATTTACTGACTTTACCCTCTGTGACCTCTAATGTTCACAATTGACATATTGAATTTTCAATAAATTGTATCACCAAAACTGATTCAGAGCTTAGGAATATGTAACAGGAGGTCTTATAAATGTATGTGAACTTATATTTAGTGACCTTTATGTTGAATTTCAATGATTTGAATGTCAAACTTCACATGACATTTTCATGACTTGTATCATCACTATAAGATTACTTGCAGGTAAGATAAAGGACCCTTGGTCCTATTTTGTTTGTTTGCAGTCAGTAGCTACACATTGCATTATTTTGCAGTCAGTAGCCGAAAATTGTTCGTTTGCAGTCAGTAGTTGCATATTGTGTTTGTTTTCAGGCTGAAGGTTAAACACTTGGGAGGCTTCACTGCTCACTCTCTGCTTTTAAAAAATGTGCTCTGGGCCCCTTTTTATTTCTAAAACGTCAGCTTTTATGACTTTATTCACCTGAAAGCCCCCACAACCCTGAGAATCATCTTTCACCCCTCCAATGGCAGCCCTGTGAAATCTCAGGAGTGATTAGCTTTAAAATGCATTTTATCTCATTTTAATATGTAATGCTAATGGTATAAAAATAGTATCCTAAATGACCCATCTCCCTCTGCCCTGGGTGAAATGTTGCGCTGTTCGACTTCGTCACGCTAAAAGAGCAGGCTCTCCTGTCCCTGACACACTGCAGTATCCCGCTCCGCCAATGGGATTCTGGGTAATTATGCACAGACGGATGTATTAGACTGCATAATCGTCCGTGGTCTCTGTGTGCAAGTAGTGACTAATAAACTGGCTGTTTAATTGAGCAATAATCTGGCCCTTCTTATGAGGGTGTAACATTTGAAAAGGCATGGAAGCTGCCTCTCCAGAGTGTGAAGGCCAGCCGTTATAAATGTGCATGTGTAATCAGTGATTAACATCAGTGGCAGTATGCAGACCTCCGTGAGTCTGACCTGATTCTCCTGTTATGAAGATATACAGTGCTGTGCTGAAGTCTTCAACACCCCGCATTTTTTAAAACTTAAATCGTCCAAATCTAAAACTTCAGATGTTTATTTTCTGTTTTCCACATTTGCATCACTGAAGATAAAAAAGTATATTTGAAATTCCAAATGCTAAATGAAAAAAATAGTTTTATAAATAAATGTTGAATAATGTTTTATTAAAAACAGTTGACAGATAATAGTCTTGACAGAGCCCTGATGTCAGCATCATCATGGCTGTTTGCAATTACTTAGAGGGACAGATGCAAGTGAGACAGTTAGTCTGCAGATGACGGTCGCAAGTTTTCCATTCTGCTTTGAACCAGCAAAAAGCCAATCATCTTATAAACTACAGCACAACAGTGTCCCAGATTTTTTGACAAAAGGTGGTTACACCAAATATTTGTTTGAAATAGTTTTTCGGTTTACAGCTCTGTCTAGTACATTTCTCTGGTATTAGAACCTTTTTATTCTTTTATTTCTGCAAGCATATTTGCCCTACGAAATTGCTTTAAATGTGCCTAAAACTTTTGTGCAGTACTATAAGTCAAGTCAGAGACGATTTGATTTTTGGAATAAAGCCAGTTATCAGAGTAGGTGTTATAGACATTACTTGCATGTGTGACCATCTTCTACGGGCTGAGCTATATAATCTCTCTCAGACCCTACGAAAAAATTAAGTCATGAGAACAGGTGTTTGAAAGTCCTCAGTTGAAAGAAGGCAGTTTTTATATCGGAAAACTATTCCATTCCACCACACATGAGCAGGAACTCACAGGGCATAATGGTATTCATTAAAACAGTGTGGTTTTTATCTTGACGCTACAAGCTGTGTTGAATCATATAACATCAGGAGCACAGACTTAGTTGTGTCAGTGTGCAAAGTTGGATATCTGTGGGTCGTGGCGAGGCCCGTCAGTCTGAGGTGCTGCAGTTCTGCTCCGGTCCCTCTGGAGGCGCGGGTTTGAATCCCACTGAGGCCACAGGATCTTATGGACTGCCCCTCTTATGTTCATACATTACTTAGCACTTCATTTATTTCCATACTGAGCTGCCTTAATTTTTGGCCAAGGTCTTGTATTGAGTCAGACCACCCTATAGAGTCTTCTCCAGCTCAACATGAAGGTTTTTAATGGGGATAATAATGCATCAGACTGTTCTTCACCCATTTCCTCGGATTTTTGCAAGATTTTCTTTTGTTTGTTTCATGCTGGCCAATATCTCACCCCTTCTGAAACACAGCCATGGGATGCGTCTTTTGACTTGGTTGTTTAAGGCATGAGAAGATAGGCTCTGTATCAGTCAGGTTTAATTATTGCTTGCTGAAACACGGTAATAAGCGCCAAAATGATGAAATCACAGGCTCACAAGTATTTGCTTTTTTAAATTATTTACTTCCAAGTGGCAACTTTTTTTTTTTTCTTGGCTAAGCAGTGTACGTGAACCTGTAGGGAATGCCTGAATTTTTTCAATTTTGAATTATTTAGTCACAATAAAAAATCTCCATCTGAATTATGGTTCTTGAAATGCCACATCTCCCTGAAATAATGACGTAATGTGTGCGTGTGTATGTGTGTGTGTGTCTGTCTGTCTGTCTGTTTTCTGCTTTGAATATTTGTTTGATCACTAACGGACCTAATTGGAGAAAGTATGTAAACCCTTGGATTGAATAAGCAAGTAAACATAATTTCATAGAAAATGAAACATAAATGAAAAACCCCAATAAAATGTTCATGTGCTGATCGACTGTGCATAGTGACTGGGATAAGATTTGGGCCATTCTGTGTTAGTATACTGTTTTATGTTACTCGTATTTTTAAATGTTCATTTTTTGAATGGTTCTCTATAGACTGTGTCACAGCATCCCTGTAGGATTTGAGGTCAGGTCTCTCATTGGATCATTTGAAAAAAATAATGTTTCATCCAGGCCTATTGTAGCCTCTCCCTTCACTATGCTTTGGTTTTTCAGTGAGTTTTTAGTGTTGATGTGGAGTGCCTTTGAACTCAAAAGAAAGTTTTGGGGTTTTTCTTGCCAAAAACTTGAATGTTGGATTCACTTGCCTGCAGAATGTTGCTCTGGTAGCTCTTTTAGAACATTTCAGATAGTAAATTTCAGCTTTGCAACTTCACTCATGTGCTTGAGCAGTGAGAGGTGTTTTGTGTGTGGTTTATTCCCATCTACACCAATTTTCTGATCCTAGACATCAGGTGACTTTGAGTGATGTCAGCTGATTCTTGGCTCTTCTTTTCATGAGCCCTTCAGTTCCCTGAGCACTTTTCTTTTTGCTTCTGCAGTGTGAGTTGAAGAACATACTCTCTTTGGGAGTTTAGTAACTAATAACATGCAATTTTGTTCATGCGTAGATAATCTGTATTTCCAAGGTTTATTGAACTACTTGGGTGACGCTATGCGTGTCTAACCTTCCCTATCTTATTCAGAAGTGATCATGAATCTCTTTAGATTCAGGCCGGATTGACATCATCTCACCAGTGAAGAGAGAATTGTCCATACTTGTCATTTTAGTGCACGCTTAGATCCAGAAATACTTGAAAAGAGACACAGTTTTCATAGTTTTAGTCTAGTACGCCACCACCATGGATTTGGAAAGACACAATCACGATGTGGTTGAAGTGTAGACGATCAATTTCAGTTTAAAAGCCCCTCCCCCCCCACTTTTTTTTTTTCAAACAAAATATTGTCTGAACCATTAATTACATTAATTATGTACAGCCCCCTAAGGGTTTTAGGGGCCCAAATGTAACAGTAATTAAATTGTCATTTCAAATACTGGATGGCAAACCGTCTGCAGTCAATGACTGTCTGAAGTCTGAAACCCATAATGACCAGAGACTGGGTTTCTTCCCTGGTGATGCTTTTGTAAAACTCCAACAAAGCAACACCAACGACGGACATTGCCAGGGGTGAAGGCCTCACGTGTTCTCTTGGTCTAACTTTAATTAGAGCATTCTTCTGGCTGGTGTGAATCACAATATAATGGGTATTTTTCTCCGTCCGAGGACGGGGCATGAAAACGCAATGGTTACGATTAATCTGACTCCATAGAACAAGTAGAATACAAAATTTAGCTATATCCTCGTTAAAAATCTGACTCCAAATTAGAATTAGAATTGATAGTTTTGAAATAGCATGCGCGAATCTCGAGACAGTGATAACCAGTTACTTAGACTCTAAGGACAAACATGAAGTGACTATACCTTGAATTCCTTACAGACAACCACCGCCGCTACATTAATGTTCTTGGGCATTAACACCATGTTCGAATCCTAGTTCGTTGGTTAGGTTAGCGGTTGGAAGTCAACCATCATTGCAATAGCCTCTACTGGTATATTACAATGAACCTAGGATTATATATTAGCCCAAGGGTTCTATAGGTTAAAACTCAGAACCAACATATATAAATCCTTACAATAGGTAGATCATGGTCGCCTAAACCAACCTAACCAACCAATTCCCACACCAGGCCGCTGGCCAGTCGTTCCTCAGTGAGGATAGGCTATTCCCCTAGGTATTCGCCGAGACAGGGCTAAGAAGAATAAAAAGATTAAAAGACACGAGACCACGCAAGCTAGAAAAGGAATAACAATAATTTAATTCCCAGGTAGGCACAACTTGGATCGATCAAATCAACGCTAAGCCAATTACCAGTTACATATAATTTAGAATGATTTAGAATATATTCATACCTGGAAAAGATGAATGGCCACGCGGAGCTAAAGTTGCCCCACGTGGCCAGGGAGAACTCAAATGCCCCCCCGCTCCGCAGAGCAAGGCGTCATGTGACTTCTCCCACTTACCTATTCGCACGTTAGATCACGACCCGCAAAGATGACCAAGAGAAAAAGAAACCCTTCCCAGTTGGAATCTCTCACCTTTATCAGTTTCCAAACCACGCCTCCGAACAAGGTAGGGGAAGGTGTGGCCGATTTAGCATAGAGAGGAAAGCGGAATTTTTCCCAATTCAAGATCTTCACAAAAATAAGATTAACCATAATTTTAAGGGAACTGTCACATGTTCCATTCAATTCCTTAGATTTCCCCGAGGATAAAAAGACCAAACATGATATGAATATGTGCTAATATGATGCAGTTGTCATCGAAAAGCCTTAAAATAGAGTATTCTGGCCCAATTGTGTTATCAATATATAAGAGGTTCCTTTTAGGATATTGAACATAAACATAAGATGAATTTGATAGAGGTTTAGGTTGTTTTAAGCCAATTGAAGTAGCAGCGCTTTAACTTCAATGAAACCAGTGAGTTTGAGTTCCAGAGATGCTGAGCCTGCTAGACTTGATGGCTCCCACCCCCCGCCGTGGGGAACAAAGGATGCCACTCTCACCGGTAGGCTGTAGGATTATAAAAGTTAACTGCTCGCTCTGGATTGTGTCAGATCACCCAAACATTCAGATTTTACCAGCGTAATGGGCACGTGTTCCAACAATATGATTTGACATATATTGTGAACCAAATCAAATATTCAGGTTCTACACTTTGCCTGGCCTTCAGTGCAGCTGCCTTCAGTGCCTGCTCTGTTATTAGGGGGTTTTACTTCAGCAAATGAAATATATGCTCAACTGGATTCAGTTCATATGATTGACTTGTGTATGGTAGAACATTCCACTTCTCCGCTGTAAACGAGTCTCTGAATTCGCTGTCCATCTGCACTCTAAAGCATTATTGATTACATTTTCAACAGGGTGTGTGCTGACCGCAGAGCAAAAAACACTGCCACAGCATTAACATGAACAAGGAAGTATTTCAGAGAAAGCTGCTCTATTCCTTTGTGAGAAATGATCTCTGCTTGTGATTGTCATTACTTCAGACAGTGAGCAAGAAAGAATGGGTGTGTATATGTGCAATTGTGAATGTGCGTGTGAGGGAGTGAGTGTGTGAGGGAGGCAAAGTAGCATCGTGAAAGAGAGTGTGAGTGAGCATGCTCGTGTGTGTGTGTGTGTGTGTCCATGTGTTTTCATTTGTGTTCGGTTTGAGAGAAGGATGAGAGAGTTTGATACTTGGGGAGAGGAGGTATGCGTGAGATAAGAACAGAGGAAAGGATCAGTTCTGTTTTAATCATTTTAGTGTTACCCGGAGCTGCCCCAGTTTCAGTCTGTTGGGCTCTAAACTGGATTATGTACTTGAGATAAAATGTGTTTATTTGAGAGCATTCAATAATCCATATATTATGATGTTAAAATGATGCGAGTGATGTTCTGTACTAACTCTACCCTAATGCTTGAGGACATGACAGTCATAAACTCAACTGAAAAAAAAAACATTACTTATGAGCTAAGCAATGTTCAGACACCGCAGTCCTCCATGACTGGAATCAAACCTGCTGTCACTCAGCCCTCTATGTGCATATTCTTGTGTATGAGATTCTGAGTGTGAGGAGTGTGAGGTGTGTGCGTGTGTGTGTATTTGTTTGCTTGAGTATGTGCGTTATGCTTGTGCTGTCATGTGTGTTTTTTTGTATGTGTGTTTATATGAACCCGTGTGTATGTGGTGTGTGTATGTGTGTTTGCATTACTACACTGGCTTGGTGTTTTGGGTGCAGGACGTAGTGTGTAACCATGACAAAGGGCCGTTAGCCCTGAAGGATGCTGGGTATTGCAGTGACGGGCAGATAATGGTATTTTATATTCATCCAGAGCACTTTGATTGGTGTTATTGAGAATGTGGAGGGCTGGCTGACTGACAGTAGGGGGAGCAAATGAACAGGCTCGGTGGGGGGAGTCCGACACAATGGAGTCTGAGCGGTGAGGTCATCTATGAGCTCTGCAGTCTGTGTGCATTGCTAGGCAACCATTACTAGGCAACAGGCCTGCTATCCTGCTCACAGAACTCTCCTCCTGAGCATCAGGTTACAAAAATGTTCTGTGGCTGCACACAGTGACTGGTGAATCACATGAATCACTGCACACTGTGGCAGTTGAATCACATGAATCACTGCACACAGTGGCGGGTGAATCATATGAACCACTGTACATAATGACCAGAGTTGGTTCAAGTACTTCTAAAAGTACTTGAGTCCAAGTCCATGTACTTGAAAAAGTATTTGCAAGTTCAAGTACAAGTACAAGTACCGACCCAACTCTAATGGTGATGTGGTGACGAGTGAATCACATGAATTGCAGCAGAATCACATGACTCACTGAGCACAGGGATGGGTGAATCGCATGAATCAGTGCACGTAGTGACAGATGAATCACATAACTCACTGCACACAGTGATAGGTGAATAACATTATTCACCACACACAGTGATTGTTGAATCACATGAATCAGTGCACACAGCAACAGATGAATCTCATGACTCTCTACATTCTCTTAAATGATGAATCACATTAAATACTGCACACTGTGACCGGTGAATCACATGAATCACTGCACACAGTGATGGGTGAATCACATAACTCATTGTATCTTCTCATGAGTGAATCACGCGATTTACTGATTGACTTAGCAGATGAATCCTGAGATTCACTAAAGACAGTAGCTTGTTCAGCCAATATGGTCAAATTTAGACAGCTGAGTTTTGTTGTTGAGTTTAGGGTAAATCACAGTGCATGACAGAAAATCGCTGGAAGCCAAATTGCCCGACTGCCTCTGACGTCTGGTCATGTGGTGTTAATGTGATGATCACATGCACCTCTGAACTCTCGAGAGATGAAGTTGGTATACATTCGAGAGCCGGTCCATAGAATGCACTGCGGCAGTTCGGCTGATCATGTGGATTCACCCTCATTGGTCAGGAACTTCAACCCTGAAAATCTAAAGATGTTTGACACCATGAAGATTTTCAGAGTTCAGTACTCGATAATTGAATGATTCATGCATCTTTTACAGAATGGTTTCGTTCAGCTGATTGCACTATTGAAATCACAACAAACATGGCAAATACTGCGTGATTTGCCATGATAAATGTGCTGTAAATACTGAAACAGCTTGCAATGGGGACATTGTTTCTCTTTGTTTCGAGGACTGACCCTTGGACTCCTCCTTAGATGCCCTGTCGAGTACGTTACAGATGTCTGTACAGGCAGTCAGCGCAGCGAATGTGCGTATAGACATTTAAGTCATGTGATTTACTGAATATCGTGGCTGATGAATCTGAAGATTCACTGCTTACAGTGGCTGTAAGATCTGATGACTCTTTACTGTGAAGTTCTTCGTCTGCAGGAAGGAACGTGGTCAGTCACATCTCAGCTAGAGGACGAGGTTCGCTGCAGCCAGCTGATGTCACAGTACCACCGCTTGCCCACATGGGGGCGCAGCGCTGTATGAGCCCTACTGAGCGTGCTCAGATGCAGGCTGGATGTGTCACAAAAACCTAGTTAAAACTGTTGTAAACCCAGGGGAGAAGTGATCATGTGATGGTGTGCCAGCTGGGGCTGCAGATGATCTGGGGCAGCCAGGGGAACTGGAGATTCCTCTAACACACGCTCGCGCACCTCCCTGAATCAGGGAGAACTGCGTTTCATAAGAGAGAGAGAGAACTTTGTCCGGTTAGGGTTGGGTTCACCCCTTCAGAGTGACGGTTAGACTAATTTGTGTCTTAATGAGTCATTCTTGCGCTCTGGTGGTGGTAAGATGGCATCTGCCTTGTGTTCTACTCTAATGAATGAGTCTAATTCACACTCCTGATTGAGCCTGATTCACTCTCCTGACCTAGCTTGATTCACTCCACTGAAGGAGTCTAATTCACTCTCCTGACCTAATCTGATTCACTCTGTTGACCAAATCTAATTTACTCCATTCCTCTAGTCTAATTCACTCTACTGACCGAGTAAATTTCACTCTCCTGACCAAGTCTGATTCACTCTACTGACTATAGACAGTAGAAAAAGACAGACGCAGCACCCGGGTCTGAAACATGAAGCCAATGCGGAATTGATCAATGGCTAAGCCCCGCCCCCTCCACTGACTCGGACAAATGATCAACGTTTTAGAACAGGCGCTAATGGCTGGTATCGCAGTCAGAGATATTTTTCAGGATGCTATCGATGATTTTTGGCGATAGAAGGCTCAAATATCATCAAGCAGTCAACAAAAAGGATTACACTATGCATTGGAGGGATACATTAATGAATTTAGAGTGAAGAAGGTCAACGAAAAGTTTAAATTAGAAGCTAAAATTTTCAGGTCTCACAACAAGGTAGAGGATCAGCATTGTTTGTGCACTGCAGGGTAATAAATTTAATTTACATATTATTATTGCTACCGAATTTAAGAAATCTAAGCTGACTGAACTCCCTCTAAGTAAACCAGGTGACATGGTGAGCCAGGAGTTCACATTAAATCAAAGTCTGTCAGCACTGAAGTTAGCCATAGAGTTCGCTAACTTAAGCTAACTTAGCGAAGTATAAGATAACTTTACATTAATCTCTAGCAAAGTGACAAGATGTTGCCTTAAAGATGATGCTGACTTAGCTTGGAACAAAGGTAGACATCCTTGTTGACCTTTGTTTGCTATGTTAAGCTGATAGTGGGGTCTTCCACAAAGCTTTGGAAAGGGTATAAAATGCACCACATCGCCCAGCCTCTCAGGATACCTCGTATCGAAGTTACATTTACCCCAAGAACAGCATTTAACCATTTTCTGTTAGTTAGAAAAATTTTAAAACCCCATGAAAGTGAACCATTCAGAGTTTCCGTAATGCATTTCAATGGAAGCTCAGACTCAGAATGAGTATATGGGGAGAGAATACGCTCTGTGATTGGCTCATCGCATTTGAGGGTGGGGCTTAGCCATAGGTCAATTGCCTTAAAATTGCATTTTATTTAATTAAAATTTGCATTCTTTTGGCCAGCAGATGGCGACCTCAGTGGTTGAAGAAAGAAGTGCAATGCTATAGAAGTCGATGAGAAAATGACCATACTTTCCTACCTGATTTATTATTGCAATAATGATTTTACACATTATGGTATCTATCGCAAGTTCAAGTCTCCTTCGAGATATCATAATGTTCATTTTTGTAAATTATTGTCCCCTATAGACTAGAATAAAGGATAATGCCAGTATTCTTTCGGGGCTTGGCTGTCGTCTGGTCCTCATTAGATACGGTCAGATCCACCCATAGATCCACCCCTCGCTCCTCCCCTTGGATCTTTAATTCACGCTCTTGTCCAATAAGAATCACATCCTGTTTAAAAGTAACAAAATGGCGCCGTTAAAATTGAGGCTTCTGAAATGGTATGCTGAAACCAATCGGTGACATCACGGTTGCTTCGTCCATCTTTTTATACAGTCTATGCTACTGACTAGTCAAATTCATTCTTTTGATTGTATCTAAATCACTCAACTGACAGAGCCTGATTCACTATTGACTGAGTCAGATTAACTCTCCTCGTTGAGTATAATTGACTTTATTGACTGAAACTGATTCACTGTCCTGACCAAGTCTGATTCACTCTACTGACCAAGTCAAATCCACTATCCTGATTGAGTCTAATTTACTCTCCTGCCTGAGTCTGATTCACTCTTCTGACCGACTCTGATTCCACCTCTATTCTGAGTCTGATTCACTCTACTTCTGAGTTTGATTCATCCTCCAGACAAAGTCTCATTGCATTGGATCAATTACACAGTTCCAATGTTTTAGCCCCACCCAAGTATTTGACTTTTTTCTCCTCTGTTATTGATCCATGACATCACTGATTCACTTGACGTGACTGATCTTCCCTCTTTTCTATTGATTTTGGCACAGCTAAAATCCAAAATAAGAGCCAATTTTTTGCAGATTCACCCTCAAACCAGAAAGAATTCGATCACATACCAGTCAACGTTCTTTTATGAATCATACACCGGTTAGCACTCTCTCATGAATCATACACCGATCAACGTTCTTTCATGAATCATACACTGGTCAGCATTTGGTCATGAATCTTATAATGGTCAGCATTCTTTTGCGGATCATATACCAGTCAGTGTTTTGTCATGAATCTTACACTGGTCTTCATTCTTTCTTGAATCATACAAACCCCAATTCCAATCAAGTTTGGACGTTGTGTAAAACGTGAATAAAAACAATACAATGATTTGCAAATCCGTTTCCACCGATATTCAATTGAGTACACTACAAAGACAAGATATTTGATATTCAAACTCATAAAATGTATTATTTTTTGGAGATATTCACTCATTTTGAATTTGATGCCTGCAACATGTTCCAAAAAAGCTGGGACAGGGGCAACAATAGGCTGAGAAAGTTTAGAAATGCTCGAAAAACTGCTGTTTGGAACATCCACAGGTGAACAGGTAAATTGGAAACCGGTGACTCTCATGTATAGGTGTAAAAGAAACATCCCCGAAAGGCTCAGTCATTCACAAGCGAGGATGGGGCGAGGTTCACCACTTTGTGAACAACTGCATGAGCAAATAGTCCAACAGTTAAAGAACAATGTTTCTCAAGGTGCAATTGCAAGGAATTTAGGGATTTCATCAAGTACAGTCCATAATATCATTAAAAGATTCAGAGAGTCCGGTGAAATCTCTACACATAAGTGGCAAGGCCGAAATCCAACATTGAATGACCGTGACCATCGGTCCTTCAGGCGGCACTGCATTAAAAACTGACATCATCCTGTAAAGGATATTACCATGTGGGCTCAGGAACACTTTGGAAAATAATAGTCAGTTAACACGGTTTGTGGCTTCATCTACAAGTGCAAGTTAAAACTCTACTATCCAAAGCGAAAGCCATACTGTATATCAACAACACCCAGAAACGCCTCTGGCTTCTCTAGGCCTGAGCTCATCTGAGATGGACTGACGCAAAGTCGAAAAGTGTGCTGTGATCTGATGAGTCACCATTTCAAATTGTTTTTGGAAATCATGGATGTTGTGTCTTCTTGGGCTGAAGAGAAAAAAGACCATCCAGTTTGTTATCAGCGCAAGATTCAAAAGCCAGCATCAGTGATGGTATGGGGATGTGTTAGTGCCCATGGCATGAGTAACTTGCACATCTGTGAAGGCACCATTAATGGTGAAATGTACATGCAGGTTTTGGAGCAACATATACTGCCATCCAAGTGATGTCCTTTTCAGAGACGCTCTTGCTTCTTTTAGCAAGACAATGCTAAGCCGCATTCTGCAAATGTTACAACAGCCTGGCTTCATAGTAAAAGACTACGGGTAATAGGCTGGCCTGCCTGTGGTTTAGACTTGTCTCCTGTTGAAAATGTGTGGCGTGTTATGAAATGCAATTTATGACAAAGGAGACCCCGGACTGTTGGGCAACTGATGTTGTACATCCAGCAAGAATTCCACCTACAAAGCTACTGCAATTAGTGTCCTCATTTCCCAAAATTTTATTGAGTGTTGTTAAAAGGTAAGGTGATGTAACACAGCGGTAAACATGCCCCTGTCCCAGCTTTTTTGGAACATGTTGCTGGCATCAAATTCAAAATAAGTGAACATTTCCAAAAAAACAAAGTTAATCAGTTTGAACATTAAATAACTTGTCTTTGTAGTGCACTCAATTGAAAGTAAGTCGAAAAGGATTTGCAAATCATTGTATTCTGTTTATATTCACGTCTTACACAACATATGAACTTCATTGGAATTGGGATTTGTACAACCGTCAGTTTTCTTTCATGAATCATACACAGGTCAGTGTTCTTTCAAGAATCATACACAGGTCAGCGCTCTTTCGTGAGACATACACCAGTCAATGTTCTTTCATGAATCACACACCAGTCAGTGTTCTTTTATGCATCATAGACTGGTCAGCATTCTTTAGTGTATCGTACGCCAGGCAGCATTCTTTCCTGAGAGTCATCTTCTGAAATGACAGCAGTTCATTTTAATCTTTTAGGAATGTGTTTCTAATTAAGGCAGAGCTAATTAAAACAGAGCATCTTTAAACTGCATGAATCAACACCTTGTGTTTCAGTAATGGTCAAATTAACCTGCCATTTCATTTTGTCGGTTACCGGCATGGTACTCCCTCTTTTAGAGGGACTTACTCCTGCAACAGCAGTTAAAACTTCAATTACTGTGTGCAGATCGTAGCACAGTGTAAGGAGGTGGGAGTGTAATTACTTTGCAAATGTATCATAATGAAGATTTCAGGGGCAGATGTGTGTTGAGATTAGGAGGATAATGGCAGTGCATTCATGAATATTTGATGATGCTAAAAGTGCAGCACTCTCTGACATCACCGCTGACTCTGAGGAAACAAAGACTCAGAGCTGCAGTAATTTTTACTCTGAAGCTCAACTGTGGTCTGCGAGCAGTTATGAGGTGAGCTGGTAAAATCTCGGCGTGCCTCCATGGACTGGCTTCTGAAATGCAGAAGCAGTACACAGCTGCACAATACCGCTTTCCAAGTGCTGTTTAGACTAGTCATATTTTGTTTCAGGCATTCATGTAATTTCATTATGTATTGAAATTGGTGATTTTGTTCATTATATTACTTGAAATGCGTCCTGAAATTTAATGATGGTAAGATTTTCCCCGAGAGCCTTTACGTAGGCCTATACACTGAGTAGTGTTTAAGCTCCTGTATTATACAATCACAGCATTCTGTTCCCCAACAGCAGCAAAATAAATAAATAAATACATCTTTTTGTTGTCATGCAAACTCCCTTTTAATTAAAAAAAAATCAGAGAATTGGACCTGAGAAATTAATTAGATATTTGAAAATACAGTGTTCCAAATGATTTTGCTGCATGCAACATGGGAATTATTTTGTGATTCATTTCGACAATGACTTGCTGGTTGCAATTATGCCATATTTGACTAGATGGGTGGATTTATGTTGAGTAATATTAGTGTAATACACTGTAATATTGGCCATTCCTCTGCATGACGTAATAATTTCACTGACTGTATTTTACACACAGAGTCATTTGGAGTAAAGCCCTGTGATGCGTACCCTCACCCCTGAGCATCTTCTCTCTGACCTCCCAGTGTACGGCAAATTTCATCTAAATGTGACTTTATATTAATATGCTCACTGCAGTCAGTAGTTGTTTTGGATTTTTAACATATTCAGGGGTAAGATAAATTTATCTCCACACGGTCCCCCTGCGCTCTCCCTCCTGATTCTTCCTTTGTTCTATTTGCCTTTGAATTCATCTTTTTTTCTTTTTTTAATGTGCTTCCCTGTAAAACTTATCTCAGTGACAGTCAGATTTTGACACTGAAAGATGTTCCAAATTTGAGCTGTTTCTTAAATTATGTCATTTGTCTGCTCAGATGTAAAAACAGTTATGACTTAAATTCCGTGACATTGATGACGAGTTGTTTAATCTCATCCTGAGCAGATTCACCCGCCGGGATAACTCGTTTCGCGGTGGTGACTGAACCCGGGTCACCATGCTTAAACTGTGTTGACGATGACTGTGAGGATGACTTCCATCTTGCGCTGCGGGGGGCGGGGAGCTGATACTGCGGCAGTGCGTGGAGATGAGTATTCGGGCTGTCACTCGTCAGGCGTGCGAGCAGCGAGACCTGGCAGCCTGCAAACTCTCCGCGACATTCGCAAGGGTTATGCCTGTCCACATAACCGGGGGGCGAAGCTATGCCCTTAACTGTCTGCATTTGTTCCCACCGCAGTAACGCTTGGGAGTGGGAACAAAGAAGCATGCGTTAGCCTTTTTGCTCTTTAATATGGTCACGGTCAGATTAAGAATGAGACACACTTCAGAATTTGTCGTCCTCCGAAACTCACTGTGACTACGCATCTTGGATGACCTGAAATTTAGGAGGGAGGCGGCATTAATACTTGGGGCGTGTCGCCTGTGAAGGAAAGTGATGAGAATTTGCATAATGTTTTACCATTCCCGCCATATATACGGATAAACTGTCATCTGTCTAATTATAGAATGACCTCATATCTTTGCGCGCGCCAATATCTAGGCTGCTTCGATTTTAGGGCACAGTTGTACTGCTCTACATTAAGGCGCTGTTCTTTTTCCCGAGGTGCTGAAACGCGGAGCCGTCTGTGGAAAAAAAAATCTGCCCCTCCCCCACAGCAAAGGCACCATCTCGCGCAGCAGCAGAATACTAGGGAGAGAGAGCGCGAGAGAGAGAGAGACGCGGCACCAGTGGGAACGAAACACACCCGTCAGTCGCGCGCTCTCGGAAAAAAAAAATCTGAGCAGACAAAGGAGAAGGGGAAATGGCCGCGTGGAAACCGATTCTGTTTAAAACGGGGACGGATTGGAAGAGCCGGCGCTCGCACTGTAAAACCAGTTCTCTGGGTGAGATGTGAATTGCATTTTAATGTGTTGGCGCGAGGCTAGATGCTGCAAGCTAGAAGGACGGAAGGCTGCATTAGTCCGTCTGCGATGGCTCGGACAGGGGGATGTAGCAGCGTAAGGAAGAACGTGCCTCTTTCCTTTTTCGTATTTTTATTTTTCGGTGGTTTTGCGTCTGCACAGGTTCGGTATTCTGTCACAGAGGAGCTAGAACACGGAACTGTCGTTGGAGACGTCGTGCAGGATCTGGGGTTAGACATCCGAAAGCTACCCGCCCGAAACGTAAGGATAATCTATAACGGGGCGACGCGGTATTTCGATGTGAATCAAAAAAATGGAAAACTGACCGTTAATGAAAGAATCGACCGAGAGACGCTGTGCGACTTAAGCACAACATGTTTTTTGAATCTGGAGCTCGTGGCTGATAACCCGTCCGAAGTTCACAATGTAGAGGTGCAAATACTCGACGCGAATGACAATGCGCCGCAGTTCCCCCGAGACGAATATCAACTGGAAATATCAGAGTCGGCTTTGCCGGGGTCGCGCTTTTCTATTGAGAGCGCGCAGGACCAGGACCTGGGATCGAATTCCGTGCGGCTGTACCGGCTGAGTCCGAACGATCATTTCGCACTGGACTCCAATAAGCCCTCTCTGAACAGCCGGCTAATTGAGCTCGTGCTTAAAAAGTCACTGGATCGTGAGCAGACAGCTTCCCACCAGCTAATTCTTACCGCAATAGATGGCGGTACTCCCGCCAGAACGGGAACTGCGAAAATATTCGTTAGGGTTTTGGATTCAAACGACAATGTGCCTGTTTTTGACAGCTCTGTGTACAAAGTGAAATTGCTGGAGAACTCTCCAAAGGACACGCTGGTGATAAAGCTAAATGCTACAGATCTGGACGCAGGGTCAAATGGAGAGGTGGTGTACTCATTCAGCAGCTACACGCCTGAGAGAGTGCGGCAGGTGTTCGGCATGGACCCCACCTCGGGAGAGATTAGGGTGAGGAGTCAGGTGGACTATGAAGAGACCAGCTCCTACGAGATGTACGTGCAGGCCATGGATAAGGGTGCAGGAGCTGTGGCTGTGCATTGTAAAGTGGTGGTGGAGGTGCTGGACGTGAACGATAATGTGCCAGAGATCGTCCTGTCCTCTCTGTCCAGCCCCGTGCGTGAAGACGCGCGAGCCGACACTGTGGTTGCTCTGATCAGTGTCACTGACCGAGACTCTGGGCCAAACAAGCAGGTGAGCCTGGAGATTCCCCCAGGCCTTCCCTTCAAGGTGAAGTCCTTCCGGAACTACTACACCCTGGTGACCGCCGCCTTCCTGGACCGCGAGACCACCGCCGCCTACAACGTTACTCTCCGAGCAACTGATTCTGGTTCTCCACCTCTCTCCTCTCAGAAGACAATCCAGGTGGATGTGGCGGATGTGAACGACAACCCGCCACGCTTCGAGCAGACATCGTACACGGTGTATGTGATGGAGAACAATGCCCCGGGAGCCTCACTCTGCACGCTCCGCGCCCAGGATGCGGATGTCAACGAGAACGCCCGCATCACTTACACCGTGCTCAACGACAACAACCACGGCGTCCCCGTCACCTCGTATGTTTCTGTGCGCGCAGACACCGGCGAGGCCTACGCGCTGCGCTCCTTCGACTACGAGACGCTGCGCGAGTTCCACTTCCAGGTGAAGGCGCAGGACAGTGGAATCCCGCCGCTCAGCCGCGTCGCCACCGTGTACCTGTATGTGATGGATCAGAACGACCACGTCCCAGAGATTACGCACCCGCCTACTAACAGCTCTCGCAGCCCAGAGACTGTGATGAAGAATGGCGAGCCGGGGCAGCTGGTGACTAAGGTGCTGGCGTATGACGCGGACACGGGACGGAACGCCTGGCTGCTCTTCGCCCTGGAGCAGGCCACCGACCCCGACCTGTTCAAGGTGCACGAGCACACGGGGGAGATCCGCACTACTCGCCGGATCGTGGAGGATAACTCCACCTTCTTCAGTCTGATCGTGCTCGTGCGGGACAGCGGCAAACCCGCCCTCTCCTCCACCGTCACCGTCAACGTGGCCGTAATGGAGCTCCCGCCCAAAATGGCGCCCGACCCGCGCAAGAACGTCCGGCCGCCGGGGACGCTGCTCTTCTCCAACGTCACCCTGTACCTGATAGTGGCGCTGAGCGCTACCACGTTTGTGTTCCTCCTGACGATCATGGTGCTGGCCGTGGTGCGCTGCCACGCTTACTGTGCCCAGGCAGGCACCTGCTGCCCCTGCTGCAGTACCCGCAAAGGCGGGGCAAAGGGGGGCGGTGCCAGCGGCCAGCAAGCTAATCAGAACGTGGTTCTGCGACGGGACCTGAAGGTGGAGCCGCACTATATTGAAGTGCGAGGGAATGGCTCGCTGACCAAGACGTACTGCTACAAGACCTGCCTGACGGCCACGTCAGGCAGTGACACCTTCATGTTCTACAACACGGGCTGCCCGCCTGGGGCCACGATGGGCTCCGAACGCTTCTTCACTGGACAGAGCGGCCAGATGTTTGTGCGCCGCCTTAGTATGCCTGACGCAGCCTTACAGGTGTGTCTGCCGCGTTAATCTCGTACCATTATCGCAGTACCATTATTTAAGCGAGCTTTTTCTCCGAAGTGACGTGCATTTGTTTGGGCGAAGCGGGGGCTAGTTTCCTCAGGGCGCTGGGGGGTTAAGGGCCTTACTCGGGGGCCCAAGAGCTCAAATGATCATACAGTGGCCCCATTGGGGCTTGAACTAGCAACCCTACCTATTTCAGCACAGGACCCTGGGGTGTGTGTATGCGCGTGCGTGTTTGTATGTTTATGTGCATGTTTCTTCATTTGTGTGTGGATGTGAGTGTGTGTGTGTGTGTGTGTGTGTGTGTGTGCGCGCGCGTCCATGTGTGAATGTTAAGGCTGGATGCAGTGCCCAAAATTCAGGGTTATGAATGCTCTGCATTGTGTGTATGTGTGTGTGTGTGTGTGTCAACAATAGGCTCTAGTGTTAGAGTGTGTGATTGGCTGATGCATGGGCAGACCAATCTGCACCCCTCAAGGTCCATACATTAGTTTTGACTCAGTTCCACGCCATGAGGTCATAATTATCTCTATCACCTATCTGTGCCACATCAGTAAAATCAAACGTGCATAATGCATCAGCCCGTGCTTTCAAAAATATTTTCAGAGAATTGACAGGTTGAGCCTGATAGTGTTTTGAGGCTTGACTGTAATTTCTGTAAGCAGCTCAAGTAACTGCTGTGTCAGGTCCCTTGACTTTGTATTTCATTCATCAACATCCCTAATTATGAGAAATGAGTTGAATACACAGCTATTGGTCTAGAGTTTTAATTTTTGAATAAAAGTATATGTAGCAGACTTGTGTAATAAAAATGAAGCCAAATAAATAAGCAAAAATGTGAAAACAGACTTCATTATCGACCCAAAATGTTGATTATTTTTGCATTAGTATTTTAAGTCTTATCATAGAAATTCAGAATAACCAAGGGTTCCATGAATATCCTTTTACTAAAGCTATTGGGATAATCATTTTGCTTAGAGACTCTCCACTACGTAATTTTTAACCATGGCACAGGAATGCACAATGGATTTTACTCAGAATGCTTTGTGTGTAATTGAGTCGTGGTTAAACCTTTACACTAGCTCTGTGACCTGTGCTAGGTGCCTCTTCCTCTCCCTCATCCTCTAGGTTTTACAGCAAGTGCTGCACTTCCACACCGGCTCATACACAGGAAGTGCTGCACTTCCACACCAGCTAACACACAGGAGGTGCTGCACTTCCACACCAGCTAACACACAGGAGGTGCGGCACTTCCACACCAGCACACACACAGGAAGTGCTGCACTTCCACACCAGCTCACATACAGGAAGTGCTGCACTTCCACACCAGCTCACACACAGGAAGTGCTGCACTTCCACACCAGCTCACACACAGGAAGTGCTGCACTTCCACACCAGCTCACACACAGGAAGTGCTGCACTTCCACACCGGCACTCACAGAGGAAGTGCTGCACTTCCACACCAGCTCACACACAGGAAGTGCTGCACTTCCACACCAGCTCACACACAGGAAGTGCTGCACTTCCACACCAGCTCACACACAGGAAGTGCTGCACTTCCACACCAGCTCACACACAGGAAGTGCTGCACTTCCACACCAGCACACACGCAGGAAGTCCTGCACTTCCACACCAGCTCACACGCAGGAAGTGCTGCACTAACACACCAGCTCACACACACTGGAAGAGCAGCTCTTCTACACCAGCACACACACAGGACGTGCAGCACTTCCACACCAACACATTCGCACAGGAATTGCACTACTTCCACACCAGCGCACGCAAAAAGATACAGACACACACACACGAGCGCATCCACAGGAATTACTGCATCTCCATACCCCAGAGCACAGACTAGAATTGCAGTACTTCCCCACCAACTCACACAGAGGAAGTGCAGCACTTTTCCTGCAGCTCACACACAGGAAATGGATCATCAGTCACAGACGACAGCATTGCTGGATATTCTTGATTACCTGAAAATTAAACAATTTCTTTCTCTCTTCTCCCCCCTGTCTCCTTCTCTCTCTCTCTCTCTCTCTCTCTCTCTCTCTCTCTCCCCCCTGCCCCCACCCTCTCTCCCTCTCAGCCGAAGGGTCCGAATGCAGACTGGAGGTACTCTGCTTCCTTAAGAGCAGGAATGCAGAGGTAAGCACTTTGCTCTCCTACTGTTTCATGTGGCATGTAGCTGTGCGCAGCCAATCTCTCATCTCAGTACTGCAAAGCTTTGGCATTAGCATTAACCAATCTGCTGGCCCGCTTATTTATTAATCTAATTTACTATTACTGCTGATCAGCACGGCATTTACACGAGCCCACCTATAGCTATGGTTTTGTATTATTGCTGCAGTGTAATGTAGCGTTAGCGTATGATCTACAGTTCTTATCACTTATAACTGCTGGTGAGCAGTGTAGCATAAGCTTTAGTCCATCGCCAAGCCTGTTCATTCATTATTGCTCCAGAAAAGTGTGCATTAGCCTTAGCCCATCTCCAATCCTGTTCATTCTTTATTACTCTTGAGCAGTGTGGCAGCATTGGTCCAAATTTGACCCTGTTCAATCTTTATTATTCTGGAGCAATATGGCATTAGAATTAGCCCATCTGCTCATTCATTAAGACTCCAGAGCAGTGCAGCATTAGCATTAGCCCATTTCCCACTCTCTTCCCTCTATATTACTCCAGAGCATTGTAGCATTAGCATTAGCCCATCGCCAAGCCTGTTTGTTTATAATTGCCCCAGAGCAGTGCAGCATTAGCACTTTCCCATCTCCAACCCTGTCGATCATTCTTGCTCCAGGCAGTGTAGCATTATCTTCAACCCTGTTCGTTCTTTATTGCTCCAGAGTGGTGTACCTTTAGCATTAGCCCATCGTCAGGCTTGTTCATTATTTATTTGTCCATGGCAGCATACCATTAGCATTAGCCCATCATCAACCCTGTTCAGTATCAATTACTCTAGAGCAGGGTACCATCAGCGTTTGCTCATCTCCAACCCTGTTCATGCATTATTACTCCAGAGTAGTTTATCATTAGCAATAGCCCATCATCAACCCTGTTCATTCATTTCAACTCCAGAGCAGTGTAGCATGCAGTTGCCCATCTCCAAATTGTGTTCAGCACATTTACTGTAGAGCTGTGTACTCTTGATATAAACTCATGTCTGCATATGTTAATGCCTGTAATGTGTATATAATTTATGTGTGTATTTGTGTGTGTGTTAATGCAGCTCGGTGCACATGGAGGAGTCATCAGTGATGCAGGGTGCACAGGGTGTCCTGGTGCAGAACTGGCCCACTGTGTCCAGTGCTGCAGGTGAGCTTTCCTGGGGAAACACCTTTACACCAGGAGACACCCGTAACTGAAGATGCACCCTTACACTGGGAGACGTCTTAACTGGGAACACACACTTACACTGGGAGACACCACACCTGGGGACACACCCTGATACTGTGCGACACCCTTAACTGGGGACACACTCTTACACTGGGAGACACCCTTAACTGGGGACACATTCTTCCACTGGGAGACACCCTTAAGTGGGGACACACTCTTACACTGGGAGACACTCTTAACTGGGGACACATCCTTCCACTGGGAGACACTCTTAACTGGAGACACATCCTTCCACTGGGAGACACCCTTAACTGGGGAGACACTCTTAACTGGGGACACATCCTTCCACTGGGAGACACTCTTAATTGGGGACACATCGTTCCACTGGGAGACACCCTTAACTGGGGACACATTCTTCCACTGGGAGACACCCTTAACTGCGGACACACTCTTACACTGGGAGACACCCTTAACTGGGGACACACTCTTACACTGGGACACACTCTTACACTGGGAGACACTCTTAACTGGGGACACATCCTTCCACTGGGAGACACCCTTAACTGGGGACACATTATTCCACTGGGAGACACCCTTAACTGCGGACACACTCTTACACTGGGAGACACCCTTAACTGGGGACACATTCTTCCACTGGGAGACACTCTTAACTGGGGACACATCCTTCCAGTGGGAGACACCCTGAACTGGGGACACATTATTCCACTGGCAGACACCCTTAACTGCGGACACACTCTTACACTGGGAGACACTCTTAACTGGGGACAGATCCTTCCACTGGGAGACACTCTTAACTGGGGACACATCCTTCCAGTGGGAGACACCCTTAACTGGGGACACATTCTTCCACTGGGAGACACCCTTAACTGCGGACACACTCTTACACTGGGAGACACCCTTAACTGGGGAGACACTCTTAACTGGGGACACATCCTTCCACTGGGAGACACCCTTAACAGGGGACACATTCTTCCACTGGGAGACACCCTTAACTGCGGACACACTCTTACACTGGGAGACACTCTTAACTGGGGACACATCCTTCCACTGGGAGACACCCTTAACAGGGGACACACTCTTAAACTTGGAGACAACCTTAACTGGGGACACACCCTGATAATGGGAGATACCTTGGGGGGGACACCCTTACACTCATTTTTATATTTATTCTTCATTTTAATACACTCATTTTATTGATAATTTGATTATTTGCTTGTTGTTAATGTTGATTATAGGGAGCGTTATGCCAGCAGTGAGTTTTTGTGCTTCAGCGGGATCTGACCACTGTAAGATTGAAAAAAAATCACATTTTATTTTTGAGACAAAAGGAAAGGTAGAGCAGAAATGATGAGGAATGAGGCAAAGGCAAAGAGAGAGAGGGAGAGAAGTGGGGAGGGAGGGAAAAAAAAGGTGGGAGAAGGAGGTAGTGAGAGATGAGAGAGAGGGTAGGGAAAACAAGAGCGGGAGGAAAAGCTACAGCGAGAAGAGAGTGTTGGAGAAAGAGTGGGGAGGGGGGTTCATGGAGAGAGGGAGAAATCTTGCCCCCTTGGCTGCCTTTTTGTTGCTATGGAAACGCTGTTTGACTAGTTGCCAGGGAAACACTGTGTAAGCAGCAGCATTAGCAGAGTGGGTGAGGAGTACTGGAGGATGCAGTTTCCATGGCAACCATTCATGCCTTGCAGTGTGCGCAGTGAGGAGGGGGATGACTGGTGAGAGAGGTGGGGGAGGGGAAGCTAGTGAGAGAAGGAGAGATGGGGGATAGTGAGAGAGAGAGAGAGGGAGAAAGAGGAATCAGAGAGTGTGGGTGACCTATGCTTTGGTATTTGGACATTGCTGAGGAACATGCATTCTGTTATCAGGGTTCGGTTTTACGGGGCCAGCTGTTCTGTTATTGCAGATGTTGGTTTCAGGTGCTCATTTGTCATTGATTTTGAACTTCAGGTGTTGAATTACCTTACCTTGGGGCAGAATTCAGAATAAAATGGAAGTGAGAAAGCAGCTGAACAGGGATAATTATATAAGTGTTTGCTACTGTTACTGTCTGAGGTAATCAAGGTCAGTAAAGTTAGTGCCTGTGGGGTAAACTGGGTCAGTACTGTTGAAGTCTGTGAGCTAAACTGTGATAGTAGAATTTGTCCCTGTGGCCTAAATTGGGTCGTTTGCGTTTGTGTCTGTGATTTCAACAGGACCAGTATTGCCAATGAGTAAGAAAATAATGGGCCCTATGTTCGTGTCTGTGAACTGAATTAGGTCAGTTAGATCAGTGTCTGTGAGCAATGTCAATATCTCAATTGCTTGTTCACTTCTATCATTTTTTTTATTGTGCATTATTTCTTGTTTATTGAGTTGTGTTTATGTATATTTGCATGTGTTATCTACCTTGCCATGTGACTAATCATGGTGTCACAATCATTCATATCTAAATAGCTCACCATTTGTCTCTCTTTTACTTGCCTGATGAAGACATAAGTTAATCCATTTTCACGCTTCTTTCTGTTTGAGTAATTACCAGAGTGCAGGCATCCCCTTCTTTTCACCTTTACGTCATTGTGTTCAGCACCTGGCCCCAAGTCTTTGGATTGAATGTGAGCACTCTCCTGTGTTTTTTTTTTTTTCCCCCCAGCATCTGTGAGCTAAATAGATTCAGTAATGTTAGTGTCTGTGCTGAATTGTTAGCGATGTTCATATCTTTGACGGGTTTAGTGTTAGTGCTGTCTGTGAGCAAAACTGGGTTGGTAGTTTTAGCATTTGCTTGCTAAATTGGGTCAGTCGTGCTAATTTCTGTAAGACAAACTGTGTCAATGGTGGTGGCTTTTGTAAGTCAGTAGTGTTGATTTCTCTGAGCTGAGTGAGGTATGTGGTGTTACAGTATGCGAGTGAAAACATTTTAGTATTGTTAGAGGCTGTGTGTCAAACTGGGTCAGTAGTGTCACATTTTGTGTGGTAAATGGGTTCAGTAGTATTAATCCACATGAACTGGGCTGTGTTAGTATTGTTAGTGTCTGTGAGCTGAACTAGGTCACTACTGTTAGTGTATGTGAACCAAATTGGGTCAGTAGTGTAAGTTTCTGTGAAATTAACTGGGCCAGGTGTGGTAGCATCAGCGAGCTATACTCGGTCATTAGTGTTTGTCAGTGGGGCAAGCTTAGTCAGTAGCATTAGTGTCTGTGAACTGAATTGTGCCAGTGACCTCAGTGTCTGTTAGCTAGTCAATGTCAGTATAATTCATTTTGTGAGATAAATATGAGGTCCATAATTTTCATGTCTGTGTGGTAAACTGTGTTGTGTTTGTGTTTGTGACTCAAACTGGGCTAGTGGTGTTATCATGTGCAAGTGAAGTGAGTTAGCTCTGTTTCTGTCCTTGAGCTGAAATAGGACAGTAGTAATAGTGTCTGTGACCTAAATGGCATCAGTTTTGTTTGTGTTTATGACTGAAAGTGGACCGGTTATATTATTGTATGTAATCTGACTTGGGTCAGTAGTTAAATTAGTAAGTGGGTGTCTGAGCTCAACTGGGTTAGTTGTATCAGTGTTTTAGAACTGAATGAGGTCAGTAAGGTTAGTTGCTGCGAGCTACATTTGGTCAGTAGTTATTGCCTCCTTGAGCCAAACAGTGTTAGTGTTGGTGTCAGTGTTAGTTTAGTTCTGTAAAATAAACAGGGCCTGTGATGGTATATGTGTTTGATAAAATTGATTTTGCTGCCTGTGAACTAAATTAGGCCAGTAGTTCAATGTTTGTGAGATAAACGGGGTCACTGGTATAAGTATCTGTGACTTAAGTAGCTTCTGTATTTTCAGTGTTTCTGAACAAAATTGGGTCAGTAGTCTTGGGGCCTGTAATCTCAGCAGTCAAGTGTGATTGTGTCTGTGAGCTAAACATTTTCAGTGCTGTCAGTGTCTTTCAGTGAAACTAGATCTGCTGTGCCTGACGCTGTGAGGTAAATGGGGTCAGCAAGCCAAGGGAGTCAGTATTGTTACTGTCTGTGAATTAAATTAGGTCTATATTTATAGTCTCCTTCAGCCAAACAAAGGCAGTGTTTGATTAGTATCTGTAAAATAAACAGCTAGTAGTGTTAATGTGTGATCTAAAAAAAAGGTTTGTATTTGTTTAGTCGGTGAACTGAATCGGGGCAGTAGTTTTAGTCTCTGTGAGATAAACAGGGTCAGTTGTAACAGTGCTTGTGAGCAAAATGGGCTCAGCAGCATTTTGCTTTTTTCTCTCCTTTTTTTCCTGTGAGCTAAGCCAAGTCAGTGGTGTTTGCATCTGTGAGCCAAACTGGCTTCATGGTGTTATTGTGCTTGAGCTAAACTGGGTCACTTTCCATGAATATTAGTCTCCATGACTTTATCTTCCTTTTTTGGTGTTGCTGAGCTAAATTAGTAGTCTTAGTTTCTTTGAGGTAAACAGGGTCAGTAGTGTTAGAATCTGTGAGCTAAACAGTATCAATATTATTAGTCTGTGAGTCCAGCTGGGTCAGTTGTGTCACATTTTGTGAGATAAATGGGGTCACTAGTTTCAGGAGTGTTAGATTGCGTGAGCTAAAATTGGAGAGTTGTGTTAGTGTCTGGGAGACAAATGAGATCATTATTGATATTGTCTTTGAGCTAAATAGGATGAACTATGTTTCTGTTCTGAGCTTAACTGGGTCAGTTTTGTTAGATCTTGTAAGCCTAATAGGACCAGTAACATTAAAAGTGGTGAATTTAGGTCATTGGTGTCTTTGCTAGCTAAATTTTGTCAATAATATTAGTATTTTTGAGCCAAATAGTGCCAGCAGTGTTTCTGTGTAAGCGAGTCAAACGGTGTCAGTTGCGTGAGTACCTGGAAGCAAAACTGGATCAGAAATGCTGGTGTCTGTGAGCTCAATGGGATCAATACTATTTGTGTCTGTGAGCTGAACTGCAGTAATAGAGTCTATACCTTTGATATAATTAGGACTAATGACCTTAGTATCTTTGAGCTAAACAGCATCAATGATATTAGTGTCTGAGATAAACAGTGTCTTTTGTGCCCGTGAGCAAAACTGGTTCAGTAATGTTGGCGTCACTGAGCTAAACTACATCAGATGTGAGTCACACTTCAGATGTAGTATTGCTCATAAAGGCTTTATACAGCACATATAATGCCTTCATATATGAGACATATTTTATCATGAATCGTACATAAGAAAATGTCATGCTTGTAAAGGGCGAAATAGCACATCCTAATTCAGCATCTGATGCCAGATGTGATATAACTGACAATGTCACTTTAGCTAGAGGCTAAATGCAATAAAGGGTGACATTGTCAGCTATGTGACATTGTCATTGTCACACATGGCATCACATGCTGAATAAGGATGTGTTATTTCACCCTTTACAAAGCATGAGATTTGCTTATGTATGATTTATGAAGACATTATGTCTCATTTATGAAGGCATTATACATGCTGTATAAAGTCTTTATGAGCAACACTTCATCTAAAGTGTGACCCAGATGTGCAATGTTAGTGAGCCAAACTGGGTCAATAGTGTGTTGAATCTGTGAGCTTAATGGGGTCAGTAGTTTTAGGGTCTGTTAGCTGACTTAGGTCAGTAGTGCTGGTGTCTGTGAGCTAAACTGCATCATTAGTATTATTGTTCGTGAACTGAGTGGGCTCAGTAGTGTTCGTATGTGTGAGCTAACCCATGTCAGTAGTGATAGATTCTTTGATTCAAACTGGGTTGGGAATATTTGTATCTATAAGCGAAATAGGGCCAGTATTGCTTGTGCTTGTTCGCTAAACTGGGTCAGTAATGTTAGTATCTATGCTCTAAAATGAATCTGCAGCGTTTCTCAGTGTTAACTAAACTGGCTCTGCTGTTTTAGTTTTTATGAGCGAAATTGGGTCAGATGTGCGCGTATCTGTGATAAGGATGTGAATCTTCACTTGTCTCATGATTCGATTCGATTACAGTTTTGTTGTTTACGATTCAATTCGATTCGATATCACGATGCATTGTATCCTCAATTTTCTATATTACTGCAGCGTTTGGCAGTCAGATATACACTCAACAAAAATATAAACGCAACACTTTTGTTTTTGCTCCCATTTGTCATGAGATGGACTCAAAGATCTAAAATTCATTCCAGATACCCAATATTACCATTTCTCTCAAACATTGTTCACAAATCTGTCTAAATGTGTGATAGTGAGCACTTTTGATTTGCTTAGACAATCCATCCCTCCTCACAGGTGTGCCACATCAAGATGCTCATCAGACACCATGATTAGTGCACAGGTGTACCTTAGACTGTCCACAATAAAAGGCCACCCTGAAATGTGCAGTTTTGTCTCACAGTAAAATGCCACAGATGGCGCAAGCATTGAGGGAGCGGGCAATTGGCATGCTGACAGCAGGAATGTCAACCAGATCTGTTGCTCGGGCATTGAATGTTCATTTCTCCACCATAAGCCGTCTCCAAAGGCGTTTCAGAGAATATGGCAGTACATCCAACCGGCCTCACAACCGCAGACCACGTGTAACCACACCAGCTCAGGACCTCCACATCCAGCAGGTTCACCTCCAAGATCGTCTGAGACCAGCTACTCAGACAGCTGCTGAAACAATTGGTTTGCATAACCAAAGAATTTCTGCACTAACTGTCAGAAACCGTCTCAGGGAAGCTCAACTGCATGCTCGTCGTCCTCATCGGGGTCTTAACCTGACTCCAGATCGTCGCCGTAACAGACTTGAGTGGGAAAATGCTCACATTCGATGGCGTCTGGCACGTTGGAGAGGTGTTCTCTTCACGGATGAATCTCGGTTTACATTGTTCAGGGCAGATGGCAGACAGCGTGTGTGGCATCGTGTGGGTGAGCGCTTTGCTGATGTCAAATGTTGTGGATCGAGTGGCCCATGGTGGTGTTGGGGTTATGGTATGGGCAGGCATCTGTTATGGACGAAGAACACGGGTGCATTTTATTGATGGCATTTTGAATGCACAGAGATACCGTGATGAGATCCTGAGGCCCATTGTTGTGCCATACATCCATGAACATCACCTCATGTTTCAGCAAGATAATGCACGGCCCCATGTTGCAAGGATCTGTACACAATTCTTGGAAGCTGAAAATGTCCCAGTTCTTGCATGGCCAGCATACTCACCGGACATGTCACCCATTGAGCATGTTTGGGATGTGCTTGACCGGCGTATACGACAGCGCGTACCAGTTCCCACTAATATCTAGCAACTTCGCACAGCCATTGAAGAGGAGTGGACCAACATTCCACAGGCCACAATTGACAATCTGATAAACTCTATGCGAAGAAGATGTGTTGCACTGCATGAGGCAAATGGTGGTCACACCAGATACTGACTGGTTTTGAGTCCCCAGACCCCCAATAAAGCAAAAACTGCACATTTCAGTGTGGCCTTTTATTGTGGACAGTCTAAGGTACACCTGTGCACTAATCATGGTGTCTGATGAGCATCTTGATGTGGCACACCTGTAAGGTGGGATGGATTGTCTCAGCAAAGCAAAAGTGCTCACTATCACACATTTAGACAGATTTGTGAACAACGTTTGAGAGAAATGGTAATATTGTGTATCTGGAATGAATTTTAGATCTTTGAGTCCATCTCATGACAAATGGGAGCAAAAACAAAAGTGTTGCGTTTATATTTTTGTTGAGTGTATATGAACACCCCTTCTTATTTTATATTTTTTTTATCTCTTCCAAGAAAGGACACTTCCCGAATGTGCACAACATCACAAACATTACTGAAGTCTGAAGACAGCAGACAGAGTATTTACAATAGTAAATTCTAAAATAGCATCAAACTTTCAAGTAGCACATATAGTGCAGCATCCAATGCATTTCTGAATAAAAGAAAATATTTCAGTGTTAACTTAAATGTGTAAATGTGTGAAATGGTCATCCTGACAACAACAACAAAAAAAAAACTCCTTAAGTCCTGCAATAAATCACAGGAGTGCTATAACTGGTAATCAACAAAACCTCAACAACCCAGAGCACTTACTGACTGTGGAAAACATCACAATGAAGCTGGAACAGAGAAGACAAAAGGTAGCATTGAACTACTAGTTTATATTTTGGCGTTTACTTGTTCATAATACCAAAATCTTAACAAAATTCGTCAATAAATAATATAATAATAGCCTGGGTGGTCAATCTTTAAGTGCAAAACAAACTGCAGAGCTGTAATATGCAAAAATAAAAGCAAATAACGAATGTAAAATAACAGCAGTGGGCACAGGGCACTTCCTGAATTTGCAGCACATCAGCAACATGAGTCACTGCTCAGCATTTGGGAATTTTCAGATTTTTCTGCAGCAACGTAATGTGCAGTTACTGTTACATAGGACTCTGCAGCGACCGAAGTCCAGAGGCCGGTACGATTTTTACACACTTCACCTTCTGGAATACCCTTCCAGAAGACGCATCTTCCGATTATAGATCGAACGGCCAGAAGGAAGAGATATGGCGGCACACAACATGCAACAGCTTATACTGGCAATGCATTGCAATTAGAGGAATTAGAGAAGAGAGAAACATGTAGAGGTAAGTGCCAATAGTATTCGCCCTAGGAAGCCATGCAATGTAAGTACAAATCGATTATAAGTGCAATGGATGCAAACGGGAGCTGCGGTCAGTGTCAGTCAGATGTAGCTCGGAAAAAATTGACGCGGACACCGTTTGGATTTGAAGAGAGCGCCGATCTTCTGCCTGCTTCTACTCGATAAACGGAAGACAAGGAAGCTCTTCTGGGAAGGGAAGATTGCAAAGCGAACAACCGGAAGAAAATCCTTCTGCTTCGAGAAGTGCAAATCACACCGGCCTCAGGAATCACGTTATTGCAACTCCTATAGCTCGGCTCATTGATACAATTACCTGAGCCCGGTGCGATTTGCACATTTCCGAAGAGCGAGGCCTTTTCTGCTCTTAATTTGGAAGAGGCATGGACTAATGGTAAGAGGCAAAAGCACTTCTGGGAGGAGAAGTGGTGAAATTGAACGGTCGGAAGAATGCACTTCCTCTTCTGGAATTGCAAATCGCACTGGGCCCTGAGCTTTTGTGTCATTATAGGGTGCAGGAATCACCTTTTCCGAAAATTGGCTGCGTGCCGGCAGCTTGTATCGCGGCTCCTGCGTCTTCAACAGGTGGGGTCTTCAACCCGGGGTTGTCCAGCACAGAATATTGCCTTAAATCCTTAGCTATGAAAGTTGCAACCGATTGAGTTATTTTCTTCCCCTTTTTAGAGTTGGGAGGCAAAGTTGAGAGCATCACCTCAAATTTTGGCGGAGCTGGGTCTGCTGTTGCCTTAGCAGGCATGAGCAACTTACGAGGTTTCTCAAATTAGTGGTATCACCCACGTATTTGCTTTTTGCATGACAGGCTTTACACACAGCGTGCGTCTTGTCCTGTTCATGTTTCCCTGCAAGTTAGTAAAATCCAAAATGCGCCCAGATGTCAGCTTTTAAAATTCCTGGCGCGTTTTTATCACTCGCTCTTGTATTTTCCTCCCCTCCGCTTTGCACCATCAGGTATGCAACGAATGACGTCAATTAGGTCAGACGTACAGTACTACCAAAGATTGAATTCACAAACTTTATTGTTCAACCGCAGCGGTAAAATTAAAAATCAACGTTGCTAGGTAATAATCGGTTATGGTCTGTCACTGCATCGAGGCAGAATCGTCCATGACCACATCGCGATGCATTATAAAAACGATTAATTTGAACACCCCTAATTTGTGAACTAAATGATGATAGTAATGTCAGTGTCTGTCAGCTGAACTTGGTTAGTAGTGTTTGTATCTGTGAGCTGTATTGGCCTAGTAGTTTTAGCTTTAGTATGCCAAACTAGGTTAGTAGTGTTACTGTCTGTGATTGGAACAGGGTCAACATTCTTAGATTTTATGATCAAAACTGGGGGAGTAGTGTTTTGAGTCTGTGATGCAAGATGGGTCTGTAGTGCTGGTGTCCACCAGCTAGATAATGTCAGAAATATCAGTGCCTTGGAAGCAAACTAATTTATTAGTGCTAGTGTCTGTGAGCTAAAAAGGGTCAGGGGTGATATGTCTGTGGGCTAAACTGTGTAATTAATATTGTGGTTTATGAATTGCATGAGGTATGTAGTGTAACTGAGTTTGAGCTAAACTGGGTCAACAGTGTTAGTGCATAAGAGCAGTCAGTAATATTAGTGTCTGAGTGCTAAACTGGGTCATTTTTGGGAAACAATGGTAAACCCCTTCCCTACTAAGGATGCATACATATAAAGTTTTCAAACTCTCCTGTGAACCATTTGGCTTATGCTAATCCCCATCTGTGCTATTTTCATCGTTTTTCGAGTCAGCATCCATGAATTCTTAGCTTCCTATGATGTGTATACACCAGGATGACACGCCATTTTGACATTCAAAGCATACAGAAGTGGAGTGTTCTGGGAAATGGTGAATGCTTGTAGTCAGCAGTTTTTACCAGTCAGTACCAGACTCTTCTCAACTATGCAAGCTATGATTGTATTGGTGCAACCAGACTCTGGTCAAACGGTTGTTGTGAGGACATTTATTTAACTCCTGAGTCACTGCATAGCTGCAGCCTATTGGTCGGGTAGGAGTTAATTCATCACTGGATCCAGGCTGACAGTTTGTTCATGTTTTCAGCTGAATAAATTTGTCTCTCTCTAGCTTTCTCTCTCTCTTCTCTCCCCCCTCCCTTCTGGCTTCAGCCTGCACACTCTGTCTATAAATAACACAGCCTGCCACACCTCCCACTGCAGCTCAGAGGATCAAACCGAATAAACCCTTTGTGTGAGACGTGTCCCTGTAACCAGACAGACTGTGAAACCCGTGCTAGGTGTGTTCTTGTAACCACACATACTGTGAAACGCATCTGTGTGGGATGTGTTCCTGTAACCTCTCAGGCTGGAAAACCCGTGTGTCATGCGTTCCTGTAACCACATAGACAGAGAAATACACCTATGGGTGCTGTGTTTCTGTAATCACACAGACTGTGAAACACACTTATGTAGAATGTGTTCCTGTAACCTCACAGGCTGGAAAACCTGTATGTCATGTGTTTCTGTAACCTCACTGATTGTGAAATACACCTATGTGCGGTGTGTTCCTGTGACATCACAGACTGAAAAACCGATCTGTGGCGTTTTCCTGTAATCACACAGACTTAGGAAAGTAAATTCTGTGGGTTGTGTTCCTGTAACCACCGACTGAGAAACCTATATGGGGTGAGTTCCTGTAACCACACAGACTGGAAGATCTACATGTAGTGTATCCCTGTGATCACACAGACTGAGAAAGAAACCAGCATCTGGTGTGTTCCTGTAACCACACAGACTGTAAACACTGTGTGTGGTGTTTCTGTAACCACACAGACTGAGGAAGGACACCTGTGTGGGTTGTGTTCCTGTTATTACACAGACTGGAAGACCTTTGTGTGGCGTGTCCCTGTAACCTCATAGACTGTAAAACCTGGATGGGGCATGTTCCTGTAACCCCACTGATAAAAATAAATATGTGAGGCCTTTTCCTGTAACCACACAGACTGTAAAATCTGCATGTGGTGTGTTCCTGTAACCACACTCACTGTAAAACCTGCGTGGGATGTATTTTCATAACCCTACAGACTGTGAATCTGTGTGTGGAGTATTGCTGTTCCCTCACAGATTGGAAAAATATATTTGTGGTGTGTTCTTGTAACCATACAGACTGTAAAACCTGTGTATGGTGTGTTCCTGTAACCTCACAGACTGTGAAATCTATGCAGAGCATGTTCCTGTATGCATATTAACTGTGAAAACCTGTGTGGGATGAACTTAATGTATGGGGTGTGTTCTTATCACCAGACAGATTATAAAACCTGTTTGTGGTTTAGTTTTGTTACCAGGCAGACTGTGAATCCTGTGTTAGGTGTGTTCCTTTGACCGCTCAGACTGTGACATCTGTGAGGGGGATGTTCCTGTAACCACTCAGAATGTGGAACCTGTCATGGGCATGCTACTGTACCCACACAGAATGCGAAGCAGGTGTTCATAGAGATAAAATACATTTTATTATTGACCCAAATCATTTTTTGTGAAAATAAGTGTTCATCTGCAAACAGCCTCTGAGCTAGTTTTAATAATAATAAGAATAAATTATTATGTTTAGCATTTGTTTTATTATTATTAATCATTATTGCTGAGTTGTTGGTGAGGTCCCTGCAGCATCACAGTTCCGCTCTTTGGGTTTTACATCAGCAGTGACGTCAACTGGAAGTTCGGCAGCGATTTACAGCTCTGCACGAATCTCACCCTGCAGGTGGCCTACTGAGCATGCTCAGCTCTGACTGCACTTGCAGACTTTCGAAGCTCAGGCGTATAGGGAAGAGCCGATGACTGGCTGGCTTTATATACAAAAGTACCTTGAAACCCACCCGAGCTGTGTGGTGCCAAACACGCCCTCCTTATGACAGCGTGGGGACAGCATTACATATTTTGATTAGCAGCTGGGTTGGGCTTCACTTCCTGTTTCCTGCTGCGCAGTTCTGCACTTCCTATGCAGACTCTTGATGAGTGGTAGTGCACTGTGGGGTGGGACAAGGGCTACAAACATCCCCACTCATAGGGTGCTTTCCAGTATGCTAACTTATGCATCTTTGCGTGCCCTCCTCTTCCAAGACCTGGAAATTGTTCTGCCTCTGCTGTCATGGAGGATCTTCCAATCCCGTAAATATGCCCCTTAGGACCCGGGGTACGCGGAGAGAGGAGGGTTTCGGAGGAGTTTAAAGCAAGGAAACACAGGTGTATATTATCCACGTAACGTAGCTTAAGGGAATGACGGATTTATCATTTGACGGCCATCAGCTCCTCCGTCTTTGTGACATGTCCTTACATCGTCTCTCAGATCCTCATTGGTTGGAGCTTATGTGCAAGGGAGAAACACAAGTGAGCGAAGCAAGGAGACAGGTTAGCATAGTGAAAAGCACCCATGGCTGTACGCAAACAGGTAAACACCCAGTGGGCTTGTTAGGCGGATTGTTAGTGCCCTTGTTATGCATTTTGCCTTGACTCTCTCTCTCTCTCTCTCTCTCTCTCTCACTCTGTCTGTGCTGCAGATGGTGAAGGGGGAGAGGTGTCGCCCCCTGTCGGCGCAGGGATGAACAGCAACAGCTGGCACTTCCGTTATGGACCGGGTCCTGGGTACCCGCCGCAAGCGCTGAAGCCAGGCGACGTCCCAGAAGCGTTTATCATTCCGGGATCCCCCGCAATCATCTCCATCCGCCAGGATCAGGGTGGCCCCGATGACAAGAGCGACTTCATCACCTTTGGCAAGAAAGAGGAGGCCAAGAAGAAAAAGAAGAAGAAGAAGGGAAAGGAAAAGAAAGAGAAAGGGAAGGATGAGGAGGAAGAGTAACAGACGAGTCCCCACACCCCTTGTACCCGGGGATGCTATCCCCCTCCACACCACATCGGGAGCCAGAGCTGCAGCCACACAAACACTGCAGTACATATACAAACACATGCAAGCACATATGCACTCAAACTCAAATGCACACACTCTGTCTGTTGCTCTCTCTGTCACTCACGTCCATACACACACACACACACACACACACACACAGACATACACATAGGTGCACAAACACACAACCCCTACATCCTCACCAGCCCAATCCTTTTGTTCCAGAGAACCTGTATCAAACACAAATTCAGAGACTTAATGATGCAAAATAAAAACCTTGCACCAGAAGCGGGAACGGACTCTCTCTCTGTCTTACACACACAGATAAAGACAGGGTGGCCCCTGATTGTGCGGTGCGTGACGCACCTGTCTCGGGCACTGTGTAAAGTTTTACTCACCTGTGTGGGGCTGTATGTATAGTGTAACACGCTGGAATGATGCTGCTCTTGTCTGTTTCAGTTCACCCTCAATCCCTCGCTTCTGTTCTCAATATTTGATAGTTGTGTGTAAAATGCCTCCCTGTCTCCAGGTGGCAGTACAGAGACATTGCCTTTCACAAGAATACACTTCTCTCTCTCAGTCTATCTATCTTGCTGTATTAGCCTGCATTCTCTCTACCTTGAGATAGAGCTAGTAAGGTAAAGGGCTGAGTGTTATATCCTAATCAGGGCACCTTAAAGTGTTGAGGGATGAGCATAGCGGGGTGATGACCGCTAATTTCTGCCAGAATGCTGGCCCATAGGACAGTAAATATGTTCTATCACAAAATGATTGTCTTGCTTCTTACTAACTTCACGGGGGTGTCACAGGTCAGTCCTTCTCAAACTGAGATGGATGCACTGGATAATTCTCTATTAGTTATTGTAATGTGACGCAGTGACTCTTGGAATAAACGTAGAGAGAGATGGAGATGAGAGAAAGAGGTGTGTACCGTGCGAATATTGTGTCCTAACACTTTGATATTTTCTTTTGTAAAAGGCTTCTGGTCAGAGGGTTATCGCGTGGCACTATTTGTGATGCTTTATTTGTTAATTACGCTGAGGAGCAGGAAAGCGTTAATGTATTTAACCACTCGGTCTCAACGCCGCAGAAGCAGAGCATTGTGGGGCATTCTGAAGCACTCACCCACCCCTCTGCCTCCTTCAGCGTCCTCTGCACCCACCAATCAGAGAGCAGAGGAGGTGTGATGTCACTGCTTTTATTGCTATGACTCTGCCCCCTATGGCTTTGTGCTGTCAGGACAGACGGACTGTTTGCATGTTATAATTCGATGATACAGAAACAATATATAGAGATTATGTAAATATAGATAGTTATGTTCATCATTTTATCTGTCATTAACCACACATGCAGAGACAGTAAAATGTCTCTGTTATTGATCACACAATCAGGGTCGGGAACATGGCTCTGTTATTGATCACACAATCAGAGTTGGGAACATGGCTTTGCTGGATGAACCTCTAACTCAACTGAGGTCTTGTTCTCCTGTTGACGCTGACTTTGACTAACCTACTTATACATGTGCAATTATAGTGTTATGCTCTAAAATGAATTTTTACTTTTTATTTTATGACTTTACAACTTTGGAGAATTGAAAGAAACATATTGTTTTCGTCAAGCTTTAATGATTTTATTACCATCGTAATGTGAAACTGAATGATGTATGCGCTTACGAGGAAACGTCTCTCCCTCCTCCATTTGAAAAAAAGAAAAATTTACCAAAAAAAAAAAAAAAAACTAAAGAAGGCAAAAACAACAAAAAAAGTGTCTCTGCCTGTGCTGTAAACTGTCTGCTCAGGTGAGGCTCAGCTTCAGTCTATGGCCTGTAGCCTGGCTCAGTCTGTGGTTAGAGTCTGCTGCCTGTAACCTGGCTCAGTCTGTGGTTAGAGTCTGCTGCCTGTAACCTGGCTCAGTCTGTGGTTAGAGTCTGCTGCCTGTAACCTGGCTCAGTCTGTGGTTAGAGTCTGCTGCCTGTAACCTGGCTCGGTCTGTGGTTAGAGTCTGCTGCCTGTAACCTGGCTCAGTCTGTGGTTAGAGTCTGCTGCCTGTAACCTGGCTCAGTCTGTGGTTAGAGTCTGCTGCCTGTAACCTGGCTCAGTCTGTGGTTAGAGTCTGCTGCCTGTAACCTGGCTCGGTCTGTGGTTAGAGTCTGCTGCCTGTAACCTGGCTCAGTCTGTGGTTAGAGTCTGCTGCCTGTAACCTGGCTCGGTCTGTGGTTAGAGTCTGCTGCCTGTAGCCTGGCTCAGTCTGTGGTTAGAGTCTGCTGCCTGTAACCTGGCTCAGTCTGTGGTTAGAGTCTGCTGCCTGTAACCTGGCTCAGTCTGTGGTTAGAGTCTGCTGCCTGTAACCTGGCTCAGTCTGTGGTTAGAGTCTGCTGCCTGTAACCTGGCTCAGTCTGTGGTTAGAGTCTGCTGCCTGTAACCTGGCTCAGTTCGTAACCTTGCTCAGTCTGGTGGCCTGTGACCTGGTTCGGCCTGTAGCTCCAGTCTGTGGCCTGTGGCCTGGCTCAGTCTGTAACCTCAGTCAGTCTGTAGCTACTTTGTGTGGCCTATAGCCTGGCTCATTCTGTAGCTCCAGTCTGAGGCCTGGAGCTCAGTCTATGACCAGTATCCTGGCTTGGTCTGTCACCTGCCTTGGTCTGTAGCTACATTCGGTGACCTCTTGCCTGGCTTGGTTTGTAGCTCTAGACTGTGGACTGCAGCGTAGGATGTCATCTCTAGCTGCAGTCAGTGGCCAGCAATCTGGCTTGGTCTGTGAATCCAGTTTGTGGCCTGTAACCTGGCCCAGTTTATGGCTGAAATCTGTTATCTGTAGTTACAGTCAGTCACCTGTAACCCGGCTCTGTCTGTAGCTACAGTCCATGGTCTGTAACCTGGGTCTGTCTGTAGCTCAGTCTGTGGCCTGTAACCTAGCTCAGTCTTTCACTTCAGTCTGTGGCCTGTATTTCAGGCAGTGATCTGTAACATGGCTCTGGCCTGTAGACTGTTGCAGGCTGGGTCTCAGACCTGCTTGTTTGTGTTCTGTTCATATTGTGGTTTCTTTTTTTTTCCCATTTACTTTGATTTTATGGATACTGGTAATGTGCTGTTTATAAATCACCAATAAAGTTTTCTTTCTTAAATATGCGAGAGAACCGTTACCTCTGACTTGTAATGTGAACATGAGTGTGCGCTCACACAGACGCATACACAGACACGCACGGCCTCACAGAATTTATTTAACCAAAAAAAAAAATGTTTAAAAAAGAACATGAGAACACTGATGCATGAAAACCAAAGTGGAACATGGTTGTCAATCACCTGGGACTACTGAAGATGGTCTGTATTAATGGTTACGAAGTCTATCCACGTCTGGATAGTCCCTGATCGAGGTCAATGTGCACATTATTCCTTGGCATTTAGCTGGCAGGGTGATAGCCTGTGATGAACAGAGGTCACATCAGCCATCCAGAGTTTACAATTCAATTAAACTTTTATCTCTTTCCCCTCCCTTCCCTACACAAGGCCTGAGACCAGCAATGTTCCTCCCTTATTGCAAATAATTCATGGTTGGATAGGGGATAAAGAAGAGACGGAGAGGGAGAAGGAGGGAGCAGATAAATGGACAAAGAAAGAGAGAGAGGCTGAGTTGGACATTTTCCTGTTTATTTTAATTGCACGCCACTCTAAAGAATGTTTTGAGTTCCTTAATGTAGCCACTAGAAGTGATACTCAACCAGTAATTTGGACACATCTCTGAAAATGAAGATGTGTGATTTCTCGAGACAGATTTTCATGTGCCTGGTCCTATTTACTCATTCTTTTTAAAATCTTTTTTAGAAATGTTTGTATTACATTTTAATTAATTATGGAGTACAACAACAAAAATACAAATATAACAATAAATTAAAACCAAATGAGAGCATTCAATATGACAATGGTAGGGTGATTATGAGGGATATAGAAAACAGAATATAACCTCGTTTGTGAGGTTAATAAGATGTGTCGATGTGAAGTCCAGAGGTGCACTTCAAAGTCCTGAATGTCTTTTCCTAAATGAGTTTTAATCATTTCAGGTAGGAATTACTAAATACCAAATTTTCATCAGAGACAACGTTACATCTTAGTACAATGTGTGTTTTAAGTGCATAAAAGATGTGAATAAGTGGACGGATTTTGTAAAGATGCTGAGGGAATGAAGGTGGTTGCTGAAGGATGTAAAGCTAATGGTGTAAATCCTGATGCTCATGCAGCAGGTGGGTAAGGGTTAAGGACTTATACCTCTGGTGCTGGGCATTGTGGAGTTTTGCTCACAAATACTGAGAAGCAAGGGACATATGAAGGGTCTACAGTTGTTATGTGGGACAGCATTCTGGGGAGTTTGTGAGGATGCACTGGATGCGAAGGCAGAAGAAATTCTGGATGTAGACAATGTGAGTCAAGGAGACTGATAAACCATCAGGCTGGAGATGAGATAAAAAACAAACAATTCACTAGTATTGGTATTTGATGGGGAAGTGACATAAAGGATGTATTTATGTCTGTTAAAGGGTGAGGGCATATGAGAGGGATCCATTGCAGTGTTATTGGTGTCAGGAATAAGGACATGTGGCAACAGTGCGCAGGAAGAGGTTTCACAGGTAATCTATGGGAAAGATGGGTGTTGTGATGAGGATTGTGAGCTGAGCAGAGAGGAGACTGTGGTTTCACTGCGGGGAAAATCACACATTGGGGCATTTCATTGTAAGGGAAGGGAGATCTGGAGCAGGGGCGGGGAACCTTTTCCAGAAAGGGCCAGTGTGACTGCAGGCTTTCATTCCAACGAATCAGTTACACCCCTGATCCTAACGATCAACCTCTGGAATCTGTGCAAAAGACATTAATTGATAGAGCCAGGTGTGTATCTGCCTGGTTGGAATGAAAGACTGCTCCCACACTGGCCCTTTCTGGATAAGGCTCCCCTCTGCTGATCCACAGGAAGGTGGAACAGACAGGATCACAAGGAAAATGTTTTACTCAGAAATGACAAAAAGAGTGTGGGCAGAAATGGAAATGGTATAGACAGAGCTTAGTCCAGCAGGAGGAGTTGGAAAGGAGCCTGGGAGAGGTAATTTGGAAATTCTAAATATGGATAGAATTAGGTTTTTGGCATTCATTGCCATGATTATTGGCTACCTGGGAGAAACCAAAACAAAATCAGCAGATTGGGGTGGTTGTGGTAGGTGTAGCACGAGAAATTCCTGATGTTTCAGATATAAAGAGGGATGTAATTTAGGGATAATGGTGAGAGGATTCGGGAAGTATAGTGGTAAGGATATAGGGACATTTTGTTTTGATATATGACGAGGACTGTAGGTCAGGGGCTAAGGTTTATATCTAATTATGTATTTTTAAAGCCTTGGAAGTATGAACAGATTAAACAATATTCTCCGAAGGTGATCATAACACATCAAAATGGTGCTGAGTCATTGAAGTCAAAAGAAGAGGGACAATCATCAAGAACCGCTGAGTTTATATTTGCGGACTCGAACTCCCATAATGCAGTCGAAATCGGCTCTGCCGGAGCTGCGCAGAATTCTCCACGATGGCTGTAGGTGGGAGGGAGGCGAAGAATCCCCTTGTTTTCGATATGTTCTCCAAAAGCTCCATCTTCTGGATGGAAATGAAAACTTCACAAACGCACTCAGTTGGGATTTAGAAAACGTTGAACAACCCTATATTCGCAACTGGATAACTTTCCCTGCTTTCTTGTCGTGCATCCCAAGAAGAGTTTTGGCTTCATGTCCGTCAATTTTTCCTATTCAGAAGCCAAATATTTTAGCTGTCGGAGGGCTTCACCACGCTCTTACAAGTAGATTCAAGCTTGCCATTACCTTGCCATCCAGGTAGTCTAATGAACAGACATGCGATGGAATGTGATTGGCCTATTTATCAAACGAATGAAGCAATTTTCCCCTCGGTCCTCTGGAAAACGTCTCTGTTTGAATGGCAGACTTTTCAATCGTCTGCTTTTGACATATGTCGGGGGCCCACTTGCGAGGTATTTCATCGAGTGTTCCGTGATGTTGAATGATAAACAGCGCTGGTTTGGTAACTGTAATGCGATATAGTCTTACTGATGTGTCCACAATGCTTGCACAACAGTTATAGGCCTACAGACTTACAGAAAAAATGCACAGAGGCTCAGAGCTGAGCTTAAGATTCAATCAAAAATGATCAAAGTACACAAAGTATCAATGCTTATTTTTACTTATTTCTAAACCGTGGGACTGAAGGCGCGGTAAATTCGGCTGTTTCATGACTAGTGAGTTTCTTCGTTTAATGATTAAAAGATGGATTAAACAGGTCATTGGTCAATATGATTGTGATCACATTTAGCGTATTTTTAATTGATTAGGATAATTTGGGTTTGATATCGAGACCGCTTTTGATACAACTATTCTTCTATCCTATTTCCACTGTCACTTAGCAAATGAAATGTTCAATTGGCATTATTATTAGCCTATTATTATTATTATTATTATTATTATTATTAAAGTTATCTTTGTGGCTGCATTTGCGCTATTTTTGAAGTTAAAGATAAAAGGAAAGACTGAAGAATTATAATCTCTTCAGTCTTAGTAAAAGAGGCCTTTTGGATGTTCTGACGGAGGCCTTAAAAACATGCGAAAGGGATGAATACATTTAAATACGTAGGAGACGAGGGACATGTCTTTTCCTGGCTTCCATGCCAACGTCTGGGCCTTTAATTACTTAATTATCTTAATCTGCAACTCTATTCATGAAATCTAAAGTTATACCTGCATTTCTTGAAAAGCTCACGAATGACTTTTGAAGGCTGTCGTTGTGTTCCTAAAAAAAAAAAATCCGTGATCTGATGTATGAATACAATCAGTTGGTTTATCGTGCCAACTTCCGAATTTAGGCAAGTTAATTGCACACACGGGCACACACACACACACACACACACACACACATCGGGGGGGATGGATGGTCCCGGGGGTCGGTGGTATGGAGTACCGTGAAACACGTCTTAAAACTGATTTCTAGTGAAAACTGAAAACAGATTTTCTTCCGTCAGTAATGATAAGTTAACTCCGTGAACATTCAGCTCGCTCAAGCATAGCCTGTTCTCTTCGCTTCGGTAAGAAGAGAAATAAAACGTCTCATTCGGACGCGAAATTCCGCGCAGTGCAGTTGTAGTCTGCATTATTTAAAACTGAGTACCTTTCGCTAATTATTCCTTGTAACTGAAACAATCAACCGTAGGTGAGTAGAATTCATCACAGGATATGCCACAAGCTAACGCGGAAAATGACTTTGTTATTTATCCTTTTCGTGAAGCGTACGACTTGAATACAAATCTCTAAGGTATATTTGTTTTTGTATCGCCTTTGCAATGCATTCAGAAAGAACTCACGTTTACCTGCCAGTGGATAATTATGAACATTGGAAAACTTTTTAATGACGGAAAATGATCCGGTTAAAAGGCTTTTTTGTTGCTCCGGCATTTTGAGCTCAGCGGCCCTGGTCTGAAGTTGTTCATAAAGCGAGCAAAAGCACATTGCCAATTTCGAAATAACGGACTGAACACAAATGCTGAAAAGAGGTTTTTTGTTTGCCTCAGTATTACTAAAACAGATTATATTTTACAGCCTTATTATTTTGCTGTCGTTTTATTTTGCCATGCATGCCTTATTTCTGTCATTTTTTTCAAAGCTAATTTGGTTGAAGTTGAAGACCGATGGTGGATATAAAACCTCGTCGTTTCTCTTCCCTGCATTTCGCGTGTGGTGCTCTGGGTGCCACTACCTAGCGCGAGAGAGACGAATGAGGGAGATGCTGATCAGGCTCGCCCCGGAAATGTCTGTGTCTCGGAGATCTCGCTCCTGCTGCAGCAACTATCACTGCATCCTGGATTGCTGTATTTCTCAGCTGCCCCTTTGAGCAGTACCTTCAGCCAAATCGATTATTATTATTATTATTATTATTATTATTATTATTATTATTATTATTATTATTATGCCTTAATTCCTTCATGTTATTTTTTGTGATGTATTCTTGGTGTAGCAAGCAAGCGGGTGAACAAACAAATAAGGGATGGCGATTTGTCCAGTTGACACATGGCAACCATAAACTAACGCTGTATTGACATATTTGAACTGCAGACAATATTTATTTTAGGATACGTCAATAAAATGGCTGTGGGTTTCCACTCTCAGCTTAAGTGGCAGGATGGCAGTGCGCAATGTCACAAGCATGGATTGGCCTTCCGCAATTTCTCACCTGCAGCACAATGTCCGTTTGACAGAGACAGACGCTGATAGCAATGCTTCGAGTTCCTTGCTCTGTAGTTATTACTATTCAGTTATTAATGCGTCATGATCGCGCGCCACTTTTTAAACGTTTGAAAATGCAAGGTTTGATACGCTTTCTGCGGCAAGGCTGCCCTCCCTGCTGTCTCCATCATTACCGCTGTCCGTGGTACTGAAAGTAGCTCTCAGCACGAGCCCAAGCGTCAGACGCTGAGAAATCACGAGGTATCGCAGCTCTCGCTATTCTTGGATTTTGAATCGCGAAAAAGTTGCATCAATATTAACTTCAAAACAAAGAAACTAGATTTTTTTTCTGCAATCGGCACCGAGAGTGCCATAGATTGTAAAGATAATAAAAATGATAACTAAAGACCTTCTCGATAAATGATTAAATTCATTGATAATTTGTTAACAGGGGGAGTAAATAATGATATTGAAATGCAGGGTTTCTAAATAAATAAATTAAGGAAACCGGCATAACCAAGTCAATTTTCAACGCAATTTTTCCCATAAGCAATTTTAACCCTCTGTTAACCAAGTACCTTTCCAACCGTGTAAAAATCATTTCCTGAGGCAAATATGTTGATTATGGGCAAACATTTGGAAAAATATTTTTTTAAAAATCGACCCTTTGGCCCACCTTTCCAAAATGTTGCAGATCTGCTACATTGGGTAATAATGCGAATGGAAAACTTAAAGTGACGGACCATTCAAGTTATTCTCAAATGATTATTTGGCAATAAGAAACAAAACCAGCAGGGTGTCCAGGCTGTTAACCCTTTCACTTGTAGCAGATATGCTCCGGTGGTTAATAGAGGGTAAAAGAATGCTATTTTCAGTTTTTTCATACTTAAACGGGTAACAGGTTTCATACCGAGTTTATCTTATTAACGAAATGCTATTAATCTTTTCTCTTTTTTTTTGTCTCGCACACGCATGCACGGCACAGAGGGGCAAAATAGGCCAATCAGTCTAGTGACCTCTCATAGACTCTGACACCTTTTCATCTTATTTTATTCCGTTCTTTGCCTTTCTGTGTGGATAAACCATATAAGTTGAAGGACTTTGAGCAGAGTTAAAACTTCCAATAAAAAATAATGAAAATGAGAGAAGAAACCTATATTAGATATACACATTTTTACTCACTGTAAAATTCAAATGATGAACTTTTTGCCGTAGTAAACACCAATATAATTACTGTGGCACAGCTGGTAAAGCACATTTCTATGCAATCTCAACTCTAATAATGTAATAATAATGAGGGAATGTACAAGAACATAGAGAGCAGTGAAAAGAAAGCAAGACATATAATACTTTGTCTGATCAACTTATACAATGATCCATTATCCAGAGAATAGATACATCCATTCCTGCTCTTCAGGCAAGCAACACTTTCCAAAATAAAGTTGGTATGAGGCCAATTTAGGACAAGTAATAAGATTAAAAAAAGATAAATAAATAAATAAATAAATAAATAAATAATGATATAATCTGAAACCGCTGATTTCAGCAATCTTGATTTGATACAAATGCGGCATCCAGGAAGGGCATTGCCCTTCAGAAAGAAAGAATCGCCAATTTCCGCAAAATACCAGAGGAAATCTTTGAAATGTTTAAAACAATGATTCTCAAAGAAAGATATGAATGGATTTGGATATTTCACCTTCTATGAAGATTCTATGCATTATAGACCAGGGCACATGCTTGATTTGAATACCCGGTATCTCCAATGGCACTGCATCAAGTTCTGTCATTTATCTATAAGTGATATAACCACATGGGTTCAAGGGTTACTCTGGCAATCTTTTGTCAAGTACAGCAAATATGAGCTACATTTACAAACACCAGTTAAAATTTTCTTTTGCAAAAATGGAAAATGGCATCCAGAAGTGATTGACTTCCTGGGCTCTGAAACATCTGTGATTGACTTAACACTGTCGAATTGTGCTTTATGGTCAAATTAATCAATATTTCCAATATTTTTTGCAAGAAATGGATGCCATGAGCTCCAACAAAAGATGAAAGGGACCATCCAGACTGTGACGAGCAATATGTTTAAAAGCAATGCTCTGCTGTGGTGTGGGGTTATGTCTGTGCCTTGGGTAAAAATAACAAACACCTCTGTGAAGTAGTCATTATGACTGAAAAGTGCCCTGAGATTTTGGCGCAACATATAATGCTTTAATAAAAGGGTGTGGTTGCTGGACTGGCCTGCTTGCTATCCCAACTTGTCCCTAATTGAATACGTGGCACATTTTGTGACGCAAAATGCAAAACAAAAACCCCACACCATTAAGAATTGAATGAAATTATAATGAAAAATAATGTTTTTGATATCATTATAGAGCTAAACATTGCTGACAGACACTGCACATGAAATATGCCATCCAGCCCATCGGCACCTTTTCACACCAGGCTGCATCAGCCTTTTCAACTCCTAATAGCAAGTGTTACTCCGTTCCGGATTACAGTGACAGCATCCATGCACAGTCCTAACCAGGGCATTGTGTGTACAGTCCTAACAAACAGCCCTAACCAGGGCACTAAGTGCTCAGTCCAAATGCACAGTCCAAACCTGGTTATTGGGTGGACAGTAAGCCAGATGGCAGGGGCAATAACAGCAGTATGTTTCTGCCACAACACCGGGGAGCTGTAGTGTCAAGAAGCGTCTTTTGCAACAGCAGGGACCCGCAGTACCAGGATCTGTCTGCCACAACACCAGGGCTCCATTGCAAAAGTCATTGGAACTTGAGGGTAGGCAGACAGCCTGCAGGACAGAGAAAAAGGAGCGGGGCAACGGAAAAAATGACTGTAGTTTTGACAGTGCTGCAGTTTTGAGTGTGCTGCAGTTTTAATAGTGCTTCAGTTTTGAGTGTGCAAAATTTTGACAGTGCTGCAGTTTTGAGTGTGCTGCAGTTTTGACAGTGCCGCAGTTTTGATTGTGCCGTAGTTTTGACAGTACTACAGTTTTGAGTGTGCTGAAGTTTTGGCAGTGCTTCAATTTTGAGTGTGCTGAAGTTTTTCTGCAGTTTTGAGAGTGCTGAAATTTTGAGTGCAGCAGTTTTGAGTGTACTACAGTTTTGACAGTGCTGCAGTTTTGAGCGTGCTGCAGTTTTGACAGGGCTGCAGTTTTGAGCGTGCTGTGAGTCACAAAGAGGATGAGGTAGATGGTTCCTTCAATTACTTTAGTTGTAAATGCTGTTCTTTCAGTAATAACTTGGACGTAACCTGTTTTACATATTTTGGTGTAGATTTAATGAGGACTTTAAAATATGCTGCAATTAATGTGGATTCACTTCTTTGAGCACAGCAGTACTCTTAAACCTGACAGGGGTTTCAATGCCAAATGATACACCTTTGGGTCATGGAGTTCACACCTGTTCAGCTCCTAGTCATGGAGTCACACAAGCCTTTCGCCTCTGGGTCATAGAGTCACACAAGCCTTTCAGCTCTGAGTCATGGAGTCACACAACCCATTCAGCTCCAAGTCATGGAGTCACACAAGCCTTTCGCCTCTGGGTCATGGAGTTATACAAGCCTTTCAGCTCTGAGTCATGGAGTCACACAAGCCTTTCAGCTCTCTGTCATGGAGTCACACAAGCCTTTCAGCTCTAGGTCATTGAGTCACACAAGCCTTTCAGCTCTAGGTCATTGAGTCACACAAGCCTTTCAGCTCTGAGTCATGGAGTCACACAAGCATTTCAGCTCTGACCGAGGAGTCACGCAAGCCTTTCCAACATTAACGGATCATCACAGCAGCATGAATGGAACCGTTTCTGAACAGAGCCTTTGTTTTTCATATTTTTTGTTCAGCACTCAAATGTGCTCATACAAAAGGCAGTTGACATGTCTCTGGCTGGAATTGGCTGGAGAAGCTTCCTCCTTAGTGGGGGGGTCCTTGTATCCCACAAACACAAACAGCAAAGGCCCAAGGTGCTCAGCATTTGGGAGGGAAACATTACTTGGAAGGTCAAGAGCCTGTTCCCGGGGCGCGGTGTTGAGTTATGACGCTGACGGGGTTCCTCCATCACTGTTCCTGCCAAAGGCACCAGCATTTGTCATGTGGAACATGCAACTAGCATCATCGACAACAAGAAAAATGTGAGAACTGTTGACTGTCGCTATGAAACAGAAACCCAGAGTTTGCAGGGGCTTCATTAATGACAAGCTCACCATCAATGTCACCTAAACACAATGGGAAAAGACCATCTGCAGTAAATCCATCTGCAGTTACTTAACCTCCATCCTACTTTGATTAAGGCATGCTCTCCTCTATCGGACTCTCCCAGATGGATATATGCATTAGAGAGCACGATGCCAAGAACAGAAGACACGCCCACTCTGACATTATTGATAATTGCCATGTTGTAAACTAACTATGATGTATATTTGTCTGTCAAACATAAATGAAATGAGTACAGGGTAATGGAACTAATTAAACATGTGTTTTTAATGGGGGTGGCAGGGTAGGTCGCTTAACTGGAAACTGAAGTTTTTTTGGCTCAAGCCACCAGTGGGGTTTGGGATTCTGACATGCATCTGAAGAGATGGGGTTGGGAAGATCTCAGCTGGTGGGCCCTTTAGTAAGGCCCTTATCCCAGGGGCATCACCCCTGTTTCTCTCTATCCCTCCTCATTTACAACTGTTCTACCTAACATTTTTCTCAAGACATGCATGAAAAGGAGAAATACGCTCTCGATTAAATTAACCTGGTTAAATAAAGGATAAAAATGAACAATAACAAGGTTTATACATTCCGCTGCTTCAAAACAATTATGTTTGCCAAATTAATGCGTTAACTAATCTCATTGTAACAAAATGAATCTTGCTTGTTCCACTGCTCGCCATATTTAAAGGATGTTCATGTGTTTTAATTGATCAAATTTAGTTATTATCACAATTAACAAATGATTCTAAAGAATTTGTATAAATTCTGTCAGGTCTCGCCAGGACTGGACAAAAAAATGGCCCTGCCATTTTTGGCCATGGTGGCCCAACCTGATCGTGACGTGGCCGCCCGCCACTTGCGCACATTTTGCAGTTACAAAAAGTTAAAATTAAGCTCAGTCGTTGCCGACATGCCCTGGAACACTACACAGAAAGGCCCCAGGCCAGAATCGAACCCACAACGTTCTTGCTGTGTGGTGGCAGTGCTAATCACTGCACCACCATGACAAAGAAGTTGTTGTTGTCATTATTATTCTTATTAATAATATATTTACGTGAATGAATGTGAAAAAGAAATGTGACTTTGGGGCCATTTTTAATTTTTCAATAAGACCATTGCTCTATCTGGATTGAATCATACATAACCTTTTCAAATAATGTTACATATCTTACAAACTCAACAGGGCATAGAATAGCCCACTACCTTCAGTACCGCAGTACTCGATGGTTGCAAGTTTACGGGCAGGTGATTCTGAACGCCAAGACAGGGTTTTAAATAGAAAAATCTGAAAGGTTTCTTTGCTGTATTCCATGACAAATTTTATTTGTCACCTTAAAACATTGAATCAATATGCATAAAATATGTAGGTTATTAACAGCTGGTCCATCATTGGGGGCCTTTTGTAAGCTCGAGCAAATTTTAACCGAATACAAACTTGCGATAGCCCATTAATTTAACTTCAGTCTTACCGCTTTCCGGGTCCCCCTCCAAATGAAAACTGCCTGCTACATGAGGATCATCGTGGCAAAACAGCTGGTTAATTTCTTAGCGTTTGAAAGCCTGAGGCTCCAATGTCTGTTTACTTCATTCTCGAAGCGTTTCCACCTCTCCACTGCTTTCTGATATTTTTGTCTGATCTCGTAGTCTTTGAAACGCGCTTTTGGGCTGTTAACGCAACTGGGGACAAACAAGGCCTTTGGCCAAACTAATTTCCCAGCAAGCCGGCCTTCTTAAACTTTTAAGATGAAAACAACAACATTAAATAAACTGTACATGGCTTAAGCCCATTTGCATCGTTTTTTAAATTTTATTTGCAAGAATACAGTTTTTCAGTAATTCCTATATCATGAAACAAATATATGAATAGATACTGAAAAATGGCCAATATGCAAAATAACTGGAATAGTGAAGTAGAAGAATAAAAAGTGGAATATAAGCATGTGTCCCCACATAATTTGGATGCAGAAAATATCAGGGAGAGCTATCTAAATAACAAAGAATAAGGAAAGGTATACATAAATTTTTACATTGATTTTCTCTGTATGCAATGCCACTTCGAATTTGCTAAAATCACCCTGCTGTTTGCTCGCAGTAATGTGGGCCACTGGCTACCAACGGGCCGTACGCATTTGCGTTTTTTTTTTTTCCCCATGAGGAGGGAGGGCTCATTGGGCCAGCCTCGTGTCAGCGTAGAAAATGAACCAATGGGCCGATTTCCGTGGTTTAAAGGCCGGCGCGGTCGTTCAGAATTATCAATGTTATTACAATTTTATAAACTATGGTTGCGTCGGCCCAGCGGGCATTGCCTGGTATGCTAGATTACCAGTCCAGCCTTGGGTCTCGCCTCCTGCGGTCCAGCACACCGGCCAATTAAAACCGGGATCACAGCCCCACTCATCAATCAATCGGAATCATCAGTTTCTCATTACTGCTTGAGTAGCAGCAGTGTGTATAAATGCCATAGCCTTACACTTTCTCTTTGCAATGTCGTGTAAGCCACAGGCTTGTGCTGCTTCGAGCCATATTTCCGCTTTAACTATTATAAATCTAAACTATTGATCATAAACTAGAGCTGCGAAATTCCAGCACTATTTCGGGAACCTCGTTCCCAATTTTGTTTACTCTCTGTAAAACAGGATTTGCCATACTTAGCCTTCTGTTGGTATTACTCATAATTTGTTTGGAAAGACGATTCCTATTTGATTGTATTTTGTTGTGTATGGTTCTCACTTGCGCGGTCGGCTTATACCAGAGGTGGACAGAGTACACAGCTTCATTTCTTCAGTAAAAGTACAGATACCGCTTATTAAATTTTACTGAAGTACAAGTAAAAGTTCTACAGTCAGATTTTTACTTAAGTAAAAGTACTGGAGTACTTGTTTTTAAAAATACTTAAGAGTGAATGCACACAAAAATCGAGCAAGAGGTGGCCACAGTTGAAAAATCAACCTACCCTAATTTTGAGTTTACGAGAAGCGATTGGTGAGTTTTATAGGGTTCTGGGGTTTATTTTTAAATTCTTGTCGAATTGAGTGAGAAAAACAGGATTTTAGAACTTCTCCGGTCTGTAACTACAAATTTGGGTGAAATGCACCGGCCTAAAAAAACTCTCTTTCGGAAGCCAAACAACGCTTTTTTTCTCACTTAAAAAAACCTAAGTTGCACAAAACCGACTTCAAACAATTAATCTATGACAAATTTCTGGTTTTAGAGGATTTTTGTGACAGCTAATTAGTGCATTTTTGTAGAGTCAAATAATAAGGTATTTTGCCACAAAAACTGGAATGGCTCTCGCGCTGGGGGCAGTGATTTTCATTGCCTCAAAATCAGGATTTACAACCTTGAAACATGATTTTTCAAATACATCAACTCATTTTTTGGCATCTTAAGCGAGCGCCTTAAAAATTTTTCACAAACCTGTTCCAATTCTGTCAAATTTGCTTGATGAGCGACTGTTTAATTGACCCTTTTGTTTTGAAGCGAAGTGCAAAATCCTCAAGAAAACACAACAAGAATACAATGAAATACACGGATAATAGTTTGGTTTGACTTATTTTCTGAGAGTGGTCACTCACCGACAATTCTGGACGGACTCTTGCTAGGCTCAGGCAATGTCCAGGAGCGGTATTTCATAACGCAGGAAATCTCAAAAACCATCACCAAACACAGACAATTCACGGCTATTTTTATCGTTAGAACCTCTGGAGTCTATTCATTCATTCATTCCTTTATTTGACATGGACACACAGTAACATTGATGCTGTGATATTTAAGTATACACAGGTCCCAGATGCACTGCTGTAAGTGTTTATAGCAAAGTGCTAATTTCCAACACCAGTCCATGGTAGGCTTTTACGAGTTAAAAATTATACAGAGAGAAAAACAAATTAATTAAATTTAAGAAAAAAAGAAAAAACACACAAAGATGCCTAAGACAAACAGAATTAAGATATCCAGAACAAATAAAATACAAAATCAATAAAGCTAATGAGAATGCCTCAGGTAAACATATATCCTAGCAAATGCTTTATATGTGGGAACAATATTGTTGCTCCTTCAGCCATGATTTAATACCTTTGTTGAAACCTTTAAAGTTAATTTGCATTTTCAACTCAGTAGGCAAACTATTCCAGAGATTAGCTCCTATGACAGAAAAAGCTGATTGTCCAAAGGACGTTTTGCTCATTGGAATTCGACAGTTGCCATTAACAGAAGCCCGTGTGTTCACTCGACTGGAGTCCTGACACCTGCTAGCAAATTCACTGAGCTAAGATGGAACTAAACTATGTAAGCATTTGAAAAACATTTTAAAATTACAGTAGCTAATGAAACTTTCAAAGCTAAGCATATTTTGTTTCTCTAATACGAGACAATGATGCTATCGGGCAGGTTTTTAGTCCATAATTTTTATTGTCTGGTTGTATATGGATATGATTGGTTTTAAAGTGGTTTGTGAGGCTTGAGACCAGGAAGTGAGGCAGTATGACAGATGTGAAAATATCATAGCGTGCATGTAAAGTCTGGCTGTGTTTAAGGAAAGATACATTCTGATGATCCTGAAACAGTTTAAGTTGGATTTAACTTTTTTACAAACATAATTCACTTGTTTTTCAAATCGCAGGTGTGAGTCTAGAATGATTCCTAAGTACTTTACATCATTAACCACATTAACAGGCTCATTATTGATCTGAATCAAGAATGATTCTCTATCGTGCTGTTTACGCATAGAGAAACATATTGAGACAGTTTTTTTAATGTTCAATGTTAAGTGAGAAGGCTCAAGCAGATGTGCTACAGAGTGTAAAGAATCATTTAACTGCTCAGCGGCTTTTCTTGCTGATCTAACTGGTGTGTACAGAACCGTATCATCAGCATACATTTGGCAGCTGACAGCAGGACAAATCTCAGGAAGGTCATTGATATACATGCTAAAAAGCAGCGGACCTAGAACTGACCCCTGGGGTATCCCAATGCTATTAAAACAAAATATGGACTTTTGCCCATTAACTCTGACACACTGCTCCCTCCCTCTGAGGTATGAGTCAAACCATTGTAAAGCCTGATTTGAAAAGTTCCTAATTGAACTCCTGAAAGTGTTCTGGGATGAATCCCGAAATGATCGAATCTCCATTTGAACCAAATAGCCGAGCTCGATTGTATGACCGGCTGTCAGATAGAATTATCAATTTTCAACCCTTTCGTGAAACAGTAACGCCAAGATTGCAGATTGATTATCAAATAGTAGCTTTTATTTGCACTCATTACAAATTTCAAAGCATTACTTTATTTTAGATTAAATTGTTTTCCAACTGCTTAAATTCACAAAACTGATCAATCAAAACTAATCAATCAATCAGATCAGTCGTGATCTTGTTGTAATTACCTATTCTCATGAACTTCTGCATCCGCATGCACAATGGGATATTCAGCTTCGGAAAAAAATGCTTCTCAACTGAATTGAAAATATCCCGCTTTCGCGGCATGCCTTATGGTTCACACTACTAGACCGGCTAGCCAGCTTACTTACTTTAAATTACTGTCAGGATGTCCTCTACTCAAGTTCGGTTGGGTTAGTTATTTGCCAACTAACTTTGCCAGCTTGCCATCTAACTCATTAGTCAACTTGTACACTAGAATTTCTCGCAAGGACAAACTTTGTGCAGCTATCAGCTCTTCTACACGACTCTAATCAGTACTGACTATTGATTGTGGAGAGTGACGACCTGACAGTTCCCCAAATATTAGGGAGCAAACGTTGAACCTAAAATTAAACTCTTATATCAACCTAACCCGTTAGCTAGGTTAAGCAACTAGCTAGAAAACATAAGTAATGTTACTGCCATTCCGCTAGCAAACGTCAGCTGATACATTATAGTTCATGCCATGGTAAAAGCATAGACCGTATAAATCAGACTATGGGTCCAAGTCCAGATTTCTTACATTGTGCATGAACATACGGGAAGCTCGTATGAATAGCAAATTGGAGTAAGATTACAATTGGCATAAAAATAGTCACTGCCTGTGTAGATCATATGATATATGATGTATATTCATGTTATGCCCAGTAGGGGCCGCATCGCTCTTAGTTTATGTGAGTATCTAGATTTCGGGGTTTTGTTAGTTTTGCCTGGCTGATAGCTCAGGGATACTTCTTGCACACGCTGAGAGTTCAATAAAGACGACACGCTTTGTCAGTACCAGCCTGTGTGATCTCTGACTCACGCATATTCATCATCGAAAACGATTACAGCCTGTATTTCCTTTCTTTTTTTTCCGCTTTGGAATAGGCCTATGTCGCCTTCACAGTTTTCCAGCGATGCATAACTTGGTTGGCATTTAACACAAAACCAGCCTCTGTCCACTTTTCGCACATCCTCAAGGTAACATTACAGTTGTTGCGGTGCTTTCGCCCATCGATATATACCTATATATTCATGTCTTTCATTATCTGAATGCACACAGTTGTCTCCTCTTCGCTCCAAGAAGGTCAATTCCTTGCGAACTGAACAGGCGCGGACGTAGTTGAATATTGAGGGGCATTTTCTGATTAAGGAGTATACATGAGCCAATATTCCGATTACACCAGGCATATGCCAAGAGTCTTATTCGGAATATTTTGAATCGGAAAATTACCCTAATCGGGTTATTGCACGCGTTTATATGACAGCTAGGCTATGCAACAGGAATATGGTGTGCATGTAAACGCAGTCATTGATAGTGCCAGTGTTGTAGCGAAAGTGTAATGGAAAGACTCAAAGTCCTTTTAGACAGCGTTGTTGAAATCGCAGCGCTGTGATGTGGTCAAGTTCATGTGGAGCAACCTGCAGACGATCCTGCATCGAGCTGTATTTGGTAATTTTCAGGGGAGACGTGGAGTAGGACGACTCGCCTGTGAGATCCTCCCCTGAAGCTTGAGAAGCTAATATATTGAGTGGCGTTAAACCGGCAGATGTTGCTGGTCTCTTACTGCGGTCAAGCTATCACCAGTTCGCAAAACGACGGTCAAACTATCACCGCTAAAAATTTGATGCGCAATTACAGCGGATAGCGCGGTACTATGGTCACGTGATACAATTGCTGTCAAAAATCGGCTTGTTGAGAGAAATACCAAGGCTTATTCAACGAAAGAATGCGTATATTTAGTTCAGAGAAAAAATCGTCAACAACTGCCATAATGTGGTTTGAAAATGATTTTTTATTTTTCTTTTTTCAATAAATAGTGGACATTTTGTGCAGATTGAAATGTGAGATTTTGGTGAGCTGCTGTTAATGCAGATGACAAACAATTGCATGTAACTGAAATAATGTTTCACATAAAGCGAAAGGAAAAAAGGTAGATGTCACTGTGGCATTAATGTAGGAATTCCCATTAGAATTGTTCTTTTTAGGAGGACAAGATAAGAGAAAATTCAAGCAGGGTCCACAATACCTGTGTAATTAAAATGTTTGTGGATATTAGGGGGCCCAAACCATACTGCACAAGCTGTTGTAAAAGCTTATTGAATAAAGAGAGATTGCATGGGTGAATCAACATGTAAACATCCATCAAAGTGTGTGCTTTGCAATTAGACAAAACTAAATGGGGGCATGTCTGAGGACCTGAAATGGTTAAAATTGAATAATTTAGCACTTGCATGCAACACTGTCTACATTCCCGTACAGAATGTCTGAATAGGAAGAAATTCCATGTTGGATATATTAAATAAATGGCTATCAAAGTTTGCACTGTGAAATGTGCGAATGCAGATGATTTAATAGGGAGGTTATGTTTCTGGCATATACTTACTGCAAATCAAAAAGTTTGTGAAAAATAACAGTTGCATATAATAATACATAGATCCTACAATAGGCCCACTGAATATGAAGACATTCTGTGATGGAAATTTTTAAATAAATGGCCATCAAAGTTCGTACTGTGCAATGTGCGAATGCAGACAATTAGATGGGGGGCATCATACTTGAGGACCTCTAGTTCCTGCAAATCAAATAGATAGTGAAAAGTAACACTTGCATATCATAGCACATGGATCCTACTATAACCCCACGCAATATGAAAAGATTCTGTCATGGAAATATTTAATAAATGGCCATCAAAATTAGTACTGCGTAATGTGCAAATGCAGACAATTGGATGGGGGGCGTCATACTTGAGGACCTCTATTTCCTGCAGATCAAATAGTTAGAGAAAAGTAACACTTGCATGTCATAATATATGTATCCTACTATCAGCCCACAGAATATCAAGAGATTCTGTGGTGGAATTTTGAAATGAATGGCCGTTAAAATTGATACTGCGTAATGTGCCTTGAAGAATAAAATTTACACATGCATGTTCTAAAATACATAAAATTACATTTTTAAAAACAATTTATTATGCTATAATTTTATGTATTTTCGAACACGCATTTGGAAATTTTATTCTTCAAGGCATTCATGCACAACAGCATAATAAAAGAAAAAAAACTGAAACATCAAAACAGAGAATTGGTGGGTTCTTCATTAGTGAAATTATGAAAATATGGTCGCAAAAACTAACCATTTATTGGGCAAGCAAATTAGTCCAATCTAATTTCTTTCATGTTTATGTTTAGGTCAAGAAAATAATTTTGAAATGAATAAAACACTAGTGTTCAGGTACTTAAGTTGGAAATATCTAATTCTATCATTGACTTATTCAGTCTGTAAGACTATATAACTTGAAATAATTTGCATAAGTGAAAATTAAACAATATTATGCTCAAGGTTATTTTATTTTGCAAGGCATACATGGATATTTCTGGTGAGGGGAAAGGTTAAGAGGGTAAATACACTTAGTTTGGTGAAAACATACAATTGCAATTGTGTTTGTAACAAATACCATCAAATGTTGGTGGGCCGCAGGACCGAGTAAGGCAAGTTCAAGCTAACAGCTTGATATTTTTTTTTCAATCAAGGCAGTACAAAGTACTTCAGGTGATGCACATTGATTCAAAAATTTCCGGTACATTAGGCGACACTTGACGTAAAATATTACAAGGAATATTTTATGCAAGTTCTTTTTGACAAATTATTGGTACTAAAACACAGTCATCCATTCAATTTAATTCATGGTCACCCATTCCATTGTCTTCATTCTCACGCTGCAAAGTACCTAATTTGATGGCCATTTCTTTAATAATTCCGCCATGGAATCTTTTCATTTTCAATGTTCTTGTACAAGAATACATGAAGCATGTAAAGGAGGTGTTATATTTCACAAGCTCCTTGACTTGCCCTCAAAAATCACCTCCATTCAAATGTCTACATGCCTACATTGCAAGAGTAACAAAATTGAATGGCCATTTATTTAATTATTCCACATTGGAATCGCTATATTCAGTTTTTATAATAATACAAAAGATGTAGTGTGGCAAGCAACTGTTATTTTTCTTAAAGTTTTTGATTTGCAGGAATTACATACCCTGAAACGTGGCCCCACATTCAATGAGCTCCTTTCGCGCACTGCAACAGTTCCGACATTGATGCCCATTTTTTCATAATTCCATCATAGAATCTCTTCATATTCAGTCAAATTATATTACAGTGCATGTAGCATGGTGAGAAATTGTCATTTTTCACAAATGTTTTGATTTACAGGAATTACAGGCTCTCAAACATGGTACCCTAATCAATCATCTCCATTCACACATTACAATCGTTCCCGATTTGATGGCCATTTATTCAATAAGTTAGTCACCGAATCTTTTCATATTCAGTGAGTTTATACTACGACACATGACCTATAAATAAGCAAGAGGACCTTTTTACAGACTACTTCATTTGCAGGAACCTCAGGCCCTCAAGTATGGACCCCCATTCAATTGTCTGCATTCACACATTAAACAGTCCCAAATTTGACGGCCATTTATTTAAAAATTCCTCTATGGAATCTTTTGATATTTTAAAATTTTATAATAGGATCCATGTTTTATGCTATTGAAGTGTAACTTTTGACAAAAATGTTCATGTGCCAAAATTATCAGCCCTCAAACATGATCCGCCCGTCCAATTGTCTGCATTCGCACATTTCACAGTACCAACTTCGATAGCCATTTATTTAATATATCCAACATGGAATTTCTTCCTATTCAGACATCCTGTACTGGAATGCAGACAGTGTTGCATGCAAGTGCTACATTTTTCTATTTTAACCATTTCTGGTCCTCAGACATGCCCCCATTTAGTTGTGTCCAATTGCAAAGCACATACTTTGATGGCTGTTTACATGTTGATTCACCCATGCAATCTCTCTTTATTCAATAAGCTTTTTCTACAGTGTTTGCAGTATGGTTTGGGCCCCCAAATTTCCACAAACATTTGAAATTTCACAAGTATTATGGTCCCTGCTTGAATTTTTTTCGTATTTTGTCCACCTAAAAAGAACAATTCTAATGGCAATTCCTACATTAATGCCAGTGACATCTACCTTTTTTTCCTTTTGCTTTTAGTAAAACATTATTTCAGTTACATGCAATTGTTTGTCATCTGGATTAACAGCAGCTCACCAAAATCTCACATTTTAATCTGCACAAAATGTCAACTATTTATTGAAAAAATAAAAAATAAAAAAGAAATAATCTTCAAACCAAATTTTCAAATTTTTCTGAACAAAATACACGCATTCTTTCGTTGAATAAGCCTCGGTATTTCTCTCAACAAGCCGATTTTTGACAGCAATTATATCACGTGACCATAGTACCGCGCTATCCGCTGTAATTGCGCATCAATTTTTAGTGGTGATAGTTTGACCGTCGTTTTGCGAACTGGTGATAGCTTGGCCGCGGTTTGTTACTGCGGGATGTTCTTACGGACCATCAGAAGGAGGACGGAACAGCACGGCCTAATGTGAGAGCACGAAAACAAAACATCCGCCAATTTTCGCTTTTCGCACAACTGGCCAGACAAGAACGTAACTTGACATAAAATAATGAAGAAAATATTTCTTGTTCTGTTTAGCGGCTAGCAATTTCAGCTTAACCCCATTTTACACATGACGAATAGGTATTTCACGGACATCCGCATCCGTACGATATTGCCTCTATCAATGTCATCCGCAAGGGTCAAAATTTCCCCTCTAGAACTCCATTTCGAATTTTGATATTTTTTGAACGGGGATAAGCTATCGCATTCGTCACTGAGCTATATATATACACACACACACACACACACACACACGCAACTGCCGACCAATCAGAACAGCTAGACCAACTGAAACCCACCCCTCATTTGCATTTACAGATCATGAAATCCATCAATAAAAACGTCAATATATCCTTCAACAAATCTATAAATATATCCTTAAATAAATCTTGAAATAAAATGTGAAATATATCCATCAATAAATAAATAAAAACATTTATTGATGTATTTATGTATTTATTTATTGATGCATTTATTTATGTATTTATGAAAATATTTCTTATGGATTTATTTATTTATGAATTAATTTATGTTTTTATTTATGGATAGATTTATTTATTTATTTAATGAATTAAATATTGAAGGATATATTTATCGATTTAGTGAAAGATTTATGTATTAATATGTCTCAAATCGTCCTCCATAAATTATCGTGTTTCCATCACATAATAAAAGCAATCCTTGTCAAAAGCAGTCCTCGTTGCCGTTAATGCAACCAAAGTTGGCTGTAGTGTATAGCGAAAGCGCGTTCACGAGAGGGGAGTTGGATTTTGGCAGGGAGGGGAAAAATGGCACAACACCGGCCCTAAACAACGATTCAAAAACCTTGACATGTTTATACTAAAGTTCAGAGGTGGACGATTTCATTCATGAGAAATGGTGTACGCTGAAAAGCCAGCCCGTGAAAATGAACACTTTTTTATTTATTTGATTTTCAAAAAAGGGAAGTCAGTGAACTGCTAAACTGCAATAGAGTGCAACTTTAGCAGAGGCGGACAGAGTACACAATTTCATTACTTTAGTAAAAGTACAGATACCACTTGTTAAATTTTACTCAAGTACAAGTAAAAGTTCTTCAGTCAGATTTTTACTTCAGTAAAAGCACCGGAGTGCTTATTTGGAAAAATACTTAAGTATCAAAAGTAAAAGTAAAATTTTCTAAATACTGTGTTATTACTGCCACAGTGCTACCTTTACCCTACTGGATGGAGCTTTTATAGATACCTTAAATAGATGGTTCACTCATCATGAAATTGAAGGAATCAATAAAAATATCCACCCCAATTATTATATCAGTCTTTTGCTTTTGGTTCAACTCAACTACTTCGCCAAATTTTGGTTAATTTGCTTAAAATTGTAAAGCGTCAGGGGTGCAGCTATGTTGTGATCATGTGACGGCATCTAGAATGCCTGATGTGTTGTGATTTTGTTATTTGCTCATGTTCCGTTCTGCATTGCCATGTTCATGTCCATGCTAAGTTAAGTTCTGTGCCTGGCCTTGCCATGATGTTTGATTCTGGTATTTAGTGACCACTGCTTTGTCTGACCATTCTTTGTAGAATGTATTGTGATTTGGTTACTTTGTTTTGTCATGTTTAGTCTTAGTTTACTTTTCCATGTTTTACATTTTGCCATATCTCATTCCGGTTCATGTTTTCCTTTTTGCATTGCACTTTGTCTCCCCCGTCTGGTCTCATGTCTTGCACACAGCCCCAGTCTTGTGTTTCACTCTTCGGGTGATTTATTGGATTCTGGTTTTCAGACTTCCTTCCAATCTCGTTTGCTGGCTTCACTCTTCTTTTCTATCTACTAATAATACTAACAGTTTATTATTTTCCCCTAAGTTTACTAACAACAACTAACCTTGTATATAATACTAACTTACTAACGAGCACCAAGGATTTGTTTAGTTGCACTTACTAATTGACTAACGATCTCTCAGCACTCGTCCTGTTTTAATCTCTGCCTCTTTGCTCTCCCTGATTACCTTTGCTGCATTTTCTGTGTAAGCTCACACCTGATCTTTAGTAACATGGTCACAGGACCAGTAACATGGTCCTGTTTCCTGTCCTGTTTCACATTAATCTATGCACGTTAGAAACTCAGTGACTGGAGCCGTATGTTTGTTATCGGAATGTCTCGTGTTCCCTGTCCGCGTTTTGGCTTTGACCAATTTTATGTGATTAGGCTTTTCCTCATGTGCCTTCCCCTTGTAATCAGTCTGACTCTCTGCACCTGCGATTCTCACCATGTGATCTTCCCAGAAGTGCATATTAGGTGTCTTTTCACAGCGACTCTTCGTCAGATTGTTTTCCCTCTGTCTTCTTGTGCTACGTTTCTCGCCTTGATTACTCAGTGTTTACCTTTCTGACTGGATTGCCCGACTTTCGATTTTTGCCGTTGTGATTTTTGGATTATTGTTGAATCTGTGTGTTTTGACCATTTTCTGCCTGACGACGAGATCTGTTTGCTGCCCTGGTAGCGATTCGGATTACGCCCTTTGGATTTTGGCTTTGCTTCTCTGGTATACCTATTCCTGTGAACCAGACCCATTTCTGTCCATCTACGATTACTGTGATTGCTGCCCTGGTTTTTGATCCCATTTTTGCCCAACTGGATTTTGACTTTTGGATTGTGGATTTTGTACTTTTTACCTTCTGCCCTGCGGGGGTGTTTCCCCCTTAATTAATAAAGCGAGTTCTACTGCATTGCCTGGTTCTCGCGACTGGTTCCTGATTGCAACCTCACATGATGTTACATGTGCATAAAGCCACCAAGGCTTATATATACACATACACACACACACACACACACACACACGCGCACACACACACACACACACACACACACACGAAGAGTTTGGTTCCAAAACGCAATAAGTGCCAAAATTACAAAAATTGGGATAATGCCATAGACAGGTAGTCCTGTGCTTCTTACACATGGAGCAATAATCTGTTTTTAGGAATTCATACGATAAGGTGTATTTCTTCATGGCCAAAGTTTATGTTTTTTTGTAAAATGCAATGGGCGCCAACATAGAAAAAGCTGATTTACTCAAAATGTGTAAAATAGATATATTAAGTTTTGGAAACAAACTCTTCATATATATTATTGATTCCTTCAATTTCAACCATCTATTTAAAGCATCTATAAAAGCTCCATCCAGTAGGTTTCTTTAGGTAAAGCTAAGCACTGAGGCAGTAATAACACAATATTTAGAAAATTTACTTTTACTTTTGATACTTAAGTATTTTTTTTAAATAAGTGCTCCAGTACTTTTACCTAAGTAAAAATCTGACTGTAGAACTTTTACTCGTACTTGAGTAAAATTTAACAAGTGGTATCTGTAGACTGAAGTAATGAAGCTTTGTACTCTGTCCGCCTCTGCTAAAGTTGCACTCTATTGCAGTTTAGCAGTTCACTGACTTCCCTTTTTTGAAAATCAAATAAATAAAAAAGTCTTCATTTTCACGGGCTGGCTTTTCAGCGTACACCATTTCTCATGAATGAATCGATTGTGCGATACATGTTATGCAAGGGTTGAAAATTGACAGGCTTATTTGAAAGCCTGCCACACAATCGAGCTTGGTTGTTTGGTTCAAATGAAGACTCATTTCAGGACTCATCGCAGAGCACTTAGCTAGTGTCAGAACACTTTCAGGAGTTCAATTAGAAACTAGATTCCAGAGGTTGGAACTATGAAAATAGCCGTGGATCGTCTGTGTCTGGTGATGGGTTTTGAGATTTCCTGAGTTATGAAATAGGCTACCGCTCCTGGACATGTGAATAATGCCTAACGAACTCTTTGGCCCAGTATTTTGAACGCCAAAGAATGCCTAAGCAACACAAGAGTCCGTCCAGAATTGCTGTTGAGTGTCCACTCTCAGAAAATAAGTCAAACCAAACTATTATCCTTGTATTTCATTGTATTGTTATTGTGTTTTATTGGAGATTTTGCACTTCGCTTCAAAACAAAAAGGGCAAGTAAATGGTCACTCACCAAGCAAATTTGACAGAATTGGGCCGGGCTCGTGGGCAATTTCTAAGGTGCTCACTTAATAAGCCAAAAAAAATGATTTGATATATTTGAAATATCATGTTTCGAGGTTGTAAATCCTGATTTTGAAGCAATGAAAATCACTGCCCCCAGTGCGAGAGCCATTCTAGTTTGCATGGCAAAATACCTTGTTATTATTTGACTCTACAAGAATGCACTAATTAGCTGTCACAAAAATCCTCTAAAACCGGAAATCTGTCAGAGATTAATTGTTTGAAGTCTGTTTTGTGCAAATTAGGTGTTTTTAAGTAGGAAAAGGTGTTGTTTGGCTTCCAAAAGCAGGTTTTGGAGTTTGTTGGGTTCTCAAAACCCAACAAAGCTGATCGCCCCTCCCTTTAAGGAACTTGGAACATGTACGCGCTTTTCTTAAATTGAAACTTCTGAGTATTTGCGACTTTGCATTGACTTTGAAAGCATTCTGTCACAAAAAAAATTTGTTTTGCGTCCAGTGTGAAAGCAGCTTAAGAATGGCTCACTCAGCAGGGTAAATGGCGGTGTACAGCTCATTGTGATAAACACCCAGTAGCAACAATGACGACCATTGCCAGACGATAAATTTACACCATTAGTGATACCTACAGCAAGGTATCTGACAAGTATCTTAGCTCAGCATTACAAAACAAGTATTAACGTGACATAGATCACCACTTTCAGCTAAACTTATCATGCAGTTATACATTCATCAACAAATTTGAAATCTGAGTTCTAACCAGAGAAAAAATGTTGCTACATGAACACAAACTCTGGTTTGATCAGACAGAATTAGCAAACTCACTAGCTTACCAATCGAGAGTTAGCAAAGGTTGCTAACTCGCTCCAAAGAGGAAATATCGATCTCTTTACTGTTTGATTCATTCTGACAAACATGATCTATGCAAGATAGCCTAACAAAAACAATACAAAAGCTTCCCTCAATTTTGCTTGGGACGACAATTTATAATTCACTTCCAACTGAGTTAGCACCAGCTCTACTCACCTTGAAAAGAGGTAAAGTGCCACTGCCAGTTCCTTTCGCTCCTCAGTCCCACGCACTTGTCATGCATGAGAACGGAACTGATGCAGAAGACCCACACGCTTCGATTCGTGGAACACTTTTGTTGATGTTTGGGGACGCGGGTAGGGTTTCCCCGCTTTTTTTTTTTTTAAGAAAAAGTAGCGCGTACTTGGGTTATGAATGGAAATCTAACGGAGTAAAAAGTACAATATTTGCCTTTCAAATGTACTCAAGTAAAAGTAATAAGTCGTCCCCCAAAATGATGCTCAAGTAAAGTACAGATCCCCAAAAAGTGTACTTATGTACAGTACTCAAGTAAATTTACTCCATTACTGTCTGCCTCTGGCATATACTAAATCCATCCTTGCACTTGAGTCCAGTCCACATTTTCCTGGCCTCCGTGCCAATCGTGACAAAACTCATTTCGGAAATTTGATTGTATAAATATAATCAAATAGATTCAAATACTTAATAACAAAATTTTGAGTAAAAAGATAAACATAGAGGTGACAAAAGACCACAATATTCGGTATTTTGTGATATTAATAATAATTAGAACATGTGAAAGTGCTATAGGATGCTGAGTGGATGTGAGGGAGCCCTGCATAGTGGCCAGGCTCCAGCTCCATTATGACCTCATGCAGTGGAATAGGAACTAATCAGAGCTGATCAGGACAAAGAAAGAACACACCAGTTGCATCACAGAAGTTAGTGAGTGTCTGTGCTGTGGTATCATAGATATGTATGCACAAATAACTCCAAAGTGCATTACATGGATGAGGACATGTATCCTTACCTTCACTGTAGTCACAAATGATGTTCAAACCATCCCCTTCAGATTGATAGATTAAATTAGCAAACCAGAGCATGTGCTGTTTATGTTGTATTGACGAAGATGGGATAAAATAAACATAATTTGTATTTCAGAGAACGCCAGGTGGAAACCAGAACATTGTGAATGTTTTTAATAACTGTCAAATATTGAATAAAAGAAAGATCTCAAACTGATAGTATCTTAAATTATTTATTACATTATTTATTGGGATAGGTCACACAACAGCAAGTAAAGTTATGCAAAAACACAAGAACAGTGACTGAAGCTTTACATTGGCCCTGCACTCCTACACATTGCAAGAAAAAAAGGAACAAAGTAACTGGTCAAATTGAGGTCATCAGAAATGTCACCATGGTACTGATGTGCAGACCCAGGCAAGCCGGTGCTCCTCTTTTTCCAGTTGACACTCATCCAAAGTAAACAAGTGTTCAGGCGCCATTTCTCCTGAAAAATTCTCAATTTTTAATGCAATTGGAACGATGCCTCAGTTTGAGGTCACGTGAATACAGTGCATTTTTTTTTAAATGACTGCAAGTGTCGCTGTTGACTAGCGAGGGAATGTCAAACACACAACACCTCCCACTACTGTCACAAACATAGAGTGGAGCAATTCTTCTGCGCGGAGAAAAAGCACCCTTTATGGCGATTGCAGATTTCATTCCCCGCGTTTCCTGAGGAGTGCTTTTTTTCGCTTATTTGTTTACTCTGCGATTGCATCTTAAGCTACGTCGCAATCCCATGAATAAAATGGGATACAGAGGATTTTCTGCGCACGTCTCGATGTGCAGCCTCTTTTTCTTTATCCTCGCGCTACCGCCCAACCTGGGAGATGTGAGCTACTCTATTGCGGAGGAGATGAAGCGCGGATCAGTCATTGGGAATTTAGCGAAGGACCTCGGACTCGATGTTAAAGGACTCTCAGCTCGCAATTCCCGTATTGATAGTGAAAGTGGAGACAGCCATATGGTCGATATTGAGGGAAACACTGGATATCTGATTGTTGCCGAAAGGATAGACAGGGAAGAGCTTTGTGGACGGAGGGCTTCTTGCTCATTAAAATACGAGCTCGTGCTGGAAAAGCCTCTTGAATTACACCGCATTGTGTTGCAAATTCAGGATATAAACGACAACTCACCTCAGTTTCCGAAAGAGATCATTAACCTGGAAATAAGAGAATCAGCCAGTAAAGGCGCGCGCTTTCTCTTGGATCGGGCCCATGATGCGGATATCGGACATAACGCGGTTCAGAGCTACACGCTTCAAAGGAATGATCATTTTGTTTTGTCTGTTCAAACGAACTCAGACGGAGGGATATACTGTGAGTTAGTCCTAGAAAAAGAGCTGGATCGGGAAGAGCAGCAGGAGGTGACATTATTACTTACTGCCGCTGATGGAGGGCGTCCACAGAGATCTGCTACTGTAGTTATACACGTCACTGTGCTGGATGCTAACGATAATATTCCCGTGTTTAGCCAGGCTGTGTATATAGTAAGTCTGCCTGAAAACTCTCCTTCAGGTACTACAGTTCTTACAGTCAGCGCCACTGACGCAGACGAGGGCGCTAACGGACGAGTGATTTATGAGTTCAGCGATATATCCGTGAAAGCAGCGAAGTTGTTTACTATTGAGCGAGATACTGGGGCTATTGGAGTAATAGGGTTGATAGATTTTGAGAAAGAGTCATATTATGAAATTCAGATTCAGGCAAAAGATGGCTTAGGCTCTGCGTCAAATGCCAAAGTAGTCATTGAAGTCACTGACGTGAATGACAATGCCCCTGTGATTTTTCTGAAATCCCTGCACAATCCCATCCCTGAGAGTGCGATAGCTGGCACAGAGGTGGGCATCGTTAATGTTCAGGATAAAGACTCAGGGGCAAATAGACAGGTCCACTGCTCCATTCAGCAGAATGTTCCTTTCAACTTAACCCCATCCATCAAAAATTACTACTCACTGATAACTACAGCAGAACTGGACCGTGAGCTGGTGACGGATTATAACATCACCATCACTGCTACTGACGAGGGCTCTCCGCCCTTATCTTCATCAAAGACTGTGCAGTTATCTGTGTCGGACGTTAATGACAACCCGCCTGTGTTTGATGAACAGTCGTACAGCGCCTCTGTGGCTGAAAATAACAAACCCGGCTCCTCTGTTCTTTCTGTATGGGCTAGAGACCCGGACTGGAGACAGAACGGCACAGTTTTCTATTCTCTGCTGTCCGGTGTGATCGGCGGTGCACCGGTCTCCTCATTTTTATCCATTAACGGAGACACGGGGGTGATCCAGGCTGTCAGATCATTTGATTATGAGCAGTGGAGCAGCTTCAAAGTCCTGGTTGTTGCCAGAGACAATGGTTCTCCTCCACTCAGCAGTAACGTGACTGTGAACGTGCTGATAACTGATGAGAATGATAACTCTCCACAGATACTATACCCTGCTCCCACAGGGAGCTCCTTCATGACTGAGATGGTGCCCAAAGCTACTCATGCGGGCTCCCTGGTTTCCAAGGTGATAGCTGTGGATGCGGACTCTGGACAGAATGCCTGGCTGTCCTATCAGATGGTGAAATCCACTGATGCGGGACTTTTCACTGTTGGGCTCCACAGCGGAGAGATCCGGGTGCAGCGGGATATTTCAGAATCTGATGCCATGAGGCAGAACCTTGTTATCTCAGTGAAAGATAACGGACAGCCCTCTCTCTCTGCCACCTGTGCAGTATATTTACTGATTTCAAATAACTTGGCTGAAGTCCCTCAGCTAAAGGACGAGTCTCTTGAGAACAATTCCAAACTGACTTCATATTTGATAATCGCACTGGTGTCCGTCTCCACCTTCTTCCTCACCTTCATTATTCTGATGGTGGCCGTGAGGTTTTGCCACAGAAGAAAGCCCAGACTGTTGTTTGACGGTGCAGTGGCCATTCCCAGCGCATATTTCCCTCCCAACTATGCAGAGGTGGAGGGGGCAGGAACTCTGCGCAGTTCTTACAATTATGACACGTACCTGACAACGGGCTCACGCACCAGCGACTTCAAGTTCATCAGATCTTACAATGAGGCCACAATGGCTGCTGATCAGACCCTGAAGACGAGCCCGAATGAAGCCAGTGAGCAGGACGGAGGGAGCGAGGGCCAATCAGGAGCCTTTGTTCTGGTAAATAATGCAATTTTTTGATGGAGAATTTCATGATCATTTTGACAATTTTTTTTTGCCAATATTTTATTACATTTGAAATAGCCAAATAATAACAAAAAAAAAAACAGTAAAACCAAAAAAAAACCCCACATGCATGACAGCAAAAAAATAGCATCCCATACATCATTAAAAAAAGGAGGGGGGGGGGCATAACATACATATATAGTACAGCACCACATAACACAATATATGGAGATTTCATGAAGTTTAGAAGTGTCACATAAATCAGGGAATACAACACTGAGGCACAGCAATAGGATACTCAGAAGGGAGCATTAGACATTTACCGAGGTACCAGTGGGATGCCAGGCTACAGTGCAGTGCCCCCTACGTATGAGGTCTACTATACAATCTGAGAGATGGTTTAAAAAAGGCGCCCAAAGCTTATCAAAAGCCCTCTCATTTCGCCTCAAGACTGCACTTAACTGTTCCATTGGCAGAACTTTAAAAATTTCTCCATACCAGTGATTTATAGTTGGAGGTCTAGACTTAATCCATTGAAATAAAATACATCTCCTTGCTAACAATAGAAGTTTATTTAATAATTTTTCCTGGACACCTATCATAGAAAATCCTTCCTCTGCGATACCCAGTAAAAACAAGCCAGGACTCATTTGAATTTGTTTTTTTTTTTTACCAAAAATGAGATCAAGTTCCTTTGAAAATTTTCCCCAGAACTGAGCTATTCAAGAACAACCCCAAATCGAATGTAAAAAAGACCCAACCTCTTACTTACATTTTACACAGAATGGCGAGATCTGAGGATAAAAAGTATGAAGAGATTGGGCTGTGCGCTGCAATCTGTGAAGGATCCAACACTGACCGTCTGTCAGCCCATTGCACAAAAATATCCTCCCTACAGACCCCACTGCATGGAACCATTCCTCCTCCCCAAACTCAGTCCCGAGATCCCTCTCCCATACACTTTTCATTTTACCAATGTTGAATGTATCGACAGATTGCAATTTCCCATAACCATGGGTAATAAAATTTTAATGCGGCGAAAATGTAACAAAAATGAGTCAATAGCAGAGGCTACTGGCTGATTATCCAAAATATTTAAATTATTAATTAAATATCTAATCTGAAGAAAAGCATGAAAATGTTTAGAAGATATGTCATATTTCATTTTCAACTGTTCAAATGACAGTAATTTTCCAGACTCAAATAAGTCCCCCACAATCTTAATACCTTGATCATACCAGCATTGGAATATATTCCATCTCAATCCAGGGAGAAAGGCTTTATTTTGTATAATAGGGTGCAAGACCAAGAAGAAACCCTTCCTTTTGGTAAACTCCCCCATCCTTTCCCATGTTCTAATCGTGTTCATCAAAAGCGGGCTGTTTCTGACCTCGGTCGGAGGCAAAGGTATTTTATTTGTAAAGAGGCTCAGCAGAAACAGAGAGGGACAATGCCAGGCGTCAATATGAGTCTCCTGTCTAGAGTCTAAGAAATATCTCAGCCAACCTGATACTAAACACATATGACATGCCCAGTTATAAAACATAAAATTCGGCAATGAAAGACCACCCCTCTCTTTTGGCAGCTGTTATGTTTTCAAATTAAGTTGTGGTTTTTTCCCATGCCAAATAAAATTTGAAATGGCTCTATCAATATCGGAGAACACAGATTTATTCATCCAAAGAGGAAGCATTTCCATTGGGTATAAAATCCTTGGAAGGATATTCAATTTTGTAAACTAACCCAACCTAGCCCAGAGAGAGGGAGGTCAAACCATCTCAGTAGATCACTCTTAATTGAAGTAATAATGGGTAACAGATTAGACTTGAATAAGTTATTTCAACTAGCAGAAATTCTGATACCTAAATATGTAAAACCAGATTCAGACCATTTGAAAGGAAAGTTGATAAAGGCACATTTATTACCAAAAATCTCCCAATAGCAAAGCTTCAGATTTGTCATAGTTGATTCGATAGCCTGAAAGACAACCAAAGACCTCTATAATTGAGACAAGGGCAGGAATAGAAATTTCAGGCTGAATCTGGAACAGAATGACATCATCAGCATATAGTGCCAGTTTATGAACAATTCCCCCGAGATTCACACCATAAATATTGTTAGCACATCTTATAGCCTCTGCGAGTGGCTCAATGGCCAGGGAAAATAACAGAGGGGACAGAGGACACCCTTGTCTCGTACCATGTCCCACGCCTCTGGGGCACTATAAAGCAACCTCATCCATTTTATGAATTCAGGCCCCAGTCCAAACCTCTGAAGAAAGTCAAAACGATATTAAAATTCTACCCTGTCAAAGGCCTTAGTAGCGTCCAGAGCCACAAGCAGAATTTTTTCTTTACTAAAGTCAGCATACTGTAACACATTGGGCTCTAATTTCCTGGCGCAGCGCAGGTGGCGTAGCCAGGCGCAGCCCGCGCAGTGGTAATTTCGTACGGCGCAGCCCGCGTACTGGTAATTTCGTGAGGAGCGCAGCCTTCGGTGGACGATGGTGCGCCGAGATGGGTGTGGCGGCGTTGTAGGGGGAGGTGTCACATATTCATCAAGACGCAGTGACAATTTCGTAGAAAAAGTCTCCGCTGGAGTTGCGCAGAAAACTCGCCAGCTCCAACCTGGTTTAATTTCCGGGCAGTGGTAATTTGGCTGACCGGCGCAGAGTGCGCACACGTCACCGAAATCTCACAGGCAGGTTTACCGAATGTCAGGCACATTTCAATGCTAGAAATAATTACAGGAAGCACTATTTAATGTAACTATCTGAATAAGGACATAAAATATAGTATGTATAGCGATTGTCCTGATGTCAGATTAAAGGCGGTTGTCACGCGTAATGGAAACTTGACCTGGCTTAATCGATGCAGCTGAATCTGTGATGCAAACTAACGACTTCACATCTTTCTCAGTCAACCACAAACTATATATATACTGTATATCGAATGCTTGCGTTCTATGCTCATTAAAGCCGCTTGCACACTGGACGCGAAACGAATTTTTCGCCCGACTGATTACAGACAAAGTCAATGCAAAGACGCGATCGTTGGACAGGGTTTTAATATAGCTCCGTGTCCGAAAGACATAAAATTTCTAATTTTTCCTTGTATTCCAGGAATTATTAGACGTGCAAACTTGGCTATGTTTGTGTTCGACCTTCACAAAATGCAAATTGATAGCTATCGACTTTTCTTGGTCTTTTTAGCCTATTCGTCTGTTTTCTTCCGTTGAAGATAGACGGCAGTCTTTATTCGGTCTTTCTTTTGAAAATCAGTCAGATGGACCGAATAGATTCACGCTTTATTTCCACAGCAGAGATAAAATAGTGGGTGAGCAAATCAATTCCATGACCATTGACAGTGTGAAGAAATTATCACATGCACGATCAAGACTGTCCGACACGAAATGCAAATTACTCCATGTCCACCAGCCAACAAAAAGTAAAAGTATTGATATGAGAACAGATTTATAACGAAGTAAAGAATAAAAATATATTAGCAACAAACATGATATCAAACAAAGATGACCCACCAATAAATAAATCTCAGTGTTCATTGGATGCTTTGATGTTAAAATGTTTCTTTTTATTCTTTATTTCGTTTTCTATCTATTCTAATCCCCCCCCCCCCTTTTTTTATTTTATTTTTTTTTAGCTGTCAGACACGGAGGCATTGTACATTGTCCCATGCCAGTGTCGACTCGCTTTATTGAGCAGAGCTTAAACAGAAACATTGATTGAAATTCTCGGTTCTCATCTTAAAGAACTGAGCCCTCTTATCAAAACATTCACGTTTAATATCGACAAGAGTCAGCAGATTTGAAGAAATTAAAAGCAATAATAGACTGTCGGACACGGAGATTTATTAAAACCCTGTCAGACCTTTGGACACAAGAAGCAATCTGTCGAACGAAAAATTCGTTTCGCGTCCAGTGTGCAAGCGGCTTAATACTAGGCTACTATTATTGTCACTTAGGTTTTATCGTCTTTAGTGGGGGAAAGGAATGCAGCCTGATTGCTATGATCTCGTACTGAGTTAAGATCACATATTGGAAATAAATGTGTCACGTATCTTGCATTGTTGTCCATGCATGTTAATCCCAAAATTTAAAGCAGCAACAGTTTGTAACTAATGGGAACACGCTATCCATCGTTTCTCTTGCCAGTGAGCAAGATTTTACTGGGCTGTGTCGCCTTCTATATTCTAACACATTAAAGGTGAGGTGAGGAGCTCATTTGACTGGTGAAGATTTGACTCGGCTGTGTTATACCCAAACACGCCTTCTTTGCCAACTTGCGCTGGAAGGAGGGGCAGAGGCGGGACAGAGGAGTTCTTGCGCCAGGCTACGCCGGGCACGAAATTGCCACATACGCCTGGACACACCCCGTTGGCGCGGCGCACCCCCCATGCGCCGCGCCTGCGCCGCGCCTGCGCCTGGTCTACGAAATTAGAGCCCATTGGGCTCTAATTTCCTGGCGCAGCGCAGCTGGCGTAGCGAGGCGCAGCCCGCGCTGTGGTAATTTCGTACGGCGCAGCCCGCGTAGTGGTAATTTCGTGAGGTGCGCAGCCTTCGGTAGACGAAGGTGCGCCGAGATGGGTGTGGCGGCGTAGTAGGGGGAGGTGTCACATATTCATCAAGACGCAGTGACAATTTCGTAGAAAAAGTCTCCGCTGGAGTTGCGCAGAAAACTCGCCAGCTCCAACCTGGTTTAATTTCCGTGCAGTGGTAATTTGGCTGACCGGCGCGCACACGTCATCGAAATCTCACAGGCAGGTTTACAGAATGTCAGGCACATTTCAATTCAAGAAAAAATTACAGGAAGCACTAGGCTATTTAATTTAACTATCTGAATATGGACATAAATTATAGTATCTATATCGATTGTCCTGATGTCAGGCAGTTGCCACGCGTAATGGAAACTTGACCTGGCTTAATCAACTAAACTGAATCTGTGATGCAAACTAACGACTTCACATCTTTCTCAGCCAACCACAAACTGTATAATATATATATATATATATATATATATATATATATATATATATATATATATATCTCGAATGCTTGCGTTCTATGCTCATTAAAGCCGCTTGCACACTGGACGCAAAACGAATTTTTCGCACGACTGATTACAGACAAAGTCAATGCAAAGACGCGATAGTCGGACAGGGTTTTAATATTGCTCCGTGTCCGAGAGTCATAAAAGTTCTAGTTTTTTCCGAGTATTCCAGGAATTATTAGACGTGCAAACTTGGCTATGTTTGTGTTCGGCCTTCACAAAATGCAAATTGATAGCTATTGACTTTTCTTGGTCTTTTTAGCCTATTCATCTGTTTTCTTCCGTTGAAGATAGACATCAGTATTTATTCGGTCTTTCTTTTGAAAATTAGTCAGATGGATCGAACAGATTCAGCTTTATTTCCACAGCAGAGATAATATAGTGCGTGAGCAAATCAATTCCATGACCACTGACAGAGTGAAGAAATCATCGCATGCACGATCAAGACTGTCCGACACGAAATGCAAATTACTCCATGTCCAGCAGCCAGCAAAAAGTAAAAGTATTGATATGAGAACAGATTTATTACGAAACAAAGAATAAAAATATATCAGCAACAAACGTGATATCAAACAAAGATGACCCGCCAATAAATAAATCGCAGTGGTCATTGGATGCTCTGTTGTTAAAATGTTTCTTTTTATTCTTTATTTCATTATCAATCTGTTCTAATCGTCCTCTTTTTTTGGCTGTCAGACGCGGAGGCATTGTACATTGTCTCGCGCAAGTGTCGACTCACTTTATTGAGCAGAGCTTAAACAGAAACATTGATTGAAATTCTCGGTACTCATCTTGAAGAACTGAACCCTCTTATCAAACATTCACGTTTAATGTCTGAAAGAGTCAGTAGATTTGAAGAAATTAAAAACAATAATAGACTGTCGGACACAACGATTATTTAAAACCCTGTCAGACCTTTGGACACAATTCGCAATCTGTCGAGCGAAAAATTCGTTTCGCGTCCAGTGTGCAAGCGGCTTAATACTAGGCTACTATTATTGTCACTTATGTTTTATCGTCTTTAGTGGGGGAAAGGAATGCAGCCTGATTGCTATGATCTCGTACTGAGTTAAGATCACATATTGGAAATAAATGTGTAACGTATCTTGCTTTGTTGTAGGCCTATATGCATGTTAATCCCGAAAGTTTAAGCAGCTTCAGTTTGTAATAATAGGAACACGCTATCCATCGTTTCTCTTGCCAGTGAGCAATATTTGACTCGGCTGGGTCGCCTTCTATATTCAAACACATTAAAGGTGAGGTGAGGAGCGCATTTTGACTGGTGAAGATTTGACTCGGCTGTGTTATACCCAAACACGCCTTCTTTGCCAACTTGCGCTGGAAGGAGGGGCAGAGGCGGGACAGAGGAGTACTTGCGCCAGGCTACGCCGGGCACGAAATTGCCACATACGCCTGGACACACCCCGTTGGCGCGGCGCACCCCCCATGCGCCGCGCCTGCGCCTGGCCTACGAAATTAGAGCCCATTAAGAAGACAACGAACATTTGAATGTGAAAACCTATTCCTAATAAATCCAGTTTGATCAGGTAGGAAGATAGATTTCCAATCTCTGGGCAAGAAGTCTTGATTGCAGCTTAAAATCTACTCCACTCAAACTTTGGTCTATAGGACAAACAACAATCCGAGGGCTTCTTCTTCTTTAGAATAAGTGAGATATTGACTAAATTAAGTGTCTGTGGTAAAATTCCCAGTTCAAATGACTCTGTATACATTCTGGTGAGTACCACAAATTTAGTCCGCTTCTTATAAAATTCAGGGCAAAACCCATAGGGACCCGGGGCTTTGCCACTTGGGAGGAATTTGATTGTCACAGAGGCCTCTTCTTTAGTAACCGGACGGCAAAAAATATTCCTGCTCTCAGCCGACAAAGTCAGTAGGTTAATACGATCCAAGAATTTGGCCCTATCTTCGGCATTAGTATGGCGCTCGGGAGAATACAGATTTTTTAAATTTATGTTGTTTCATTTTCTGTTTATGCATTTTTCTGTGTCTGACTCTGATGTGTCCACTGCAGATATGCTTTTACCTCCTTGTTTATTGTGCCTAGAACATTGAAATATTTCATAGAAGGTGATTGCCTGATAGAGCATTGATGTAAATACTGTTTATTTTCTTTATTGGAGCTGCTACTTTCATTTTTCCTTTTAATGTCAGTTTGATTTTACTTGCTTCTCACTTGCTGTTTTTTTTTTTATCAAATTCACTTTGTCATTTCATCCTGTTTGATAAGAATATAAATACATTTTATGCCTTTTTATGCGTATAAGAGGAATTTGATTGGACACCTTGGGCTTGTGAAAGTTTTCAACCTCCTGCCTGCCATTTTTTAGTATTTATTCCTAAATCCTTCATGTCGGCACAATCTCGTTTGTGTTCTTAAAGCTCACTGACCTGAGGCCTGTTCAAGACAGCAGGAGCTCGCATTAGCTTGCCTGCACACGTCTCCTGAATAAAGGAGCCCCGCCGAGTGTTCGTAAGCTCACGCCTTTCTCATTTGGAGGTGTTTCTCTTGGCGAGCAAAGATGGCGTCCAACAACCTGAATCTCGTAGTTATGTCATCTTCTAATGACAATTTGTTCAAAAAATACACTTTGTCTGTTTCTGAAACACTTTAATCGACCTGCTAGATACGTACGTTTTGTTTATCAAGTAAAAAACCCTGTTGAATAGGTCTACCAGGAGCTAAATATATGCTTGCATCACCATCCAGATATTAACAGTTACATCTATCAGATAATGCGGAAAGGGGTGCTTGTTTGATCACTTCATGCAAGTTGCAGGACGCGATTTTGAAAGATTCTGAGTGAGCCTGCTCTCATTCAAGGTCATGTTAAAAGGTGCAGGCGGGCACTGACATGGGTGCTTGTGATCTTGAACACGCCTCTGGTTTATATTCTGTGACCTGTAAAGCAAGTCGACACTTGCGGATCACTTTTCCTTCATCACGCATCGGCGGTGCTGGTGTAACCTGGGTTTTTGGACAATCACTGTTGAAAGAATGATTGGATTTTAATGACATTTCATCAGCTTAATGAGTACCAAGGTCTCTCGGACATGTTCTTTTTAGAGACAGATCTGCACATATGTAATCAGTGTGCAGTTTTGTGATTGGTTGATGTGATTGGTTTTGAGGCAACTATTGAGAGAATGATTGGATTTGAAACACACTTTATTAATTATCAAAATACCTGAGGAAAGTTTGATTTGGGGACCTATCAACTCGTATATCTTACGAGGCTGCTGCACTGCGATTGGTTGATGGTTTTCAGACAATGACATTTGAATGAATTCCACTCAGCTTACTTACTACCAAGGTCTCATGGGCATGTTCAATTTTGGGACAAATTTCTGCACATTTAATTAGGCTGCAGCGTGTTAATTGGTTGATCGTTTCCAGACAATATCTATTGGAAGAATGGTCAAATTGATATTTCAGATTGCTTATTACCAAGTTCTGTCAGTCAAGTTCAACTTTGGGACAGATTCGTGCATATTTAACGAGGTTGCTTTATTTTGATTTCTTGATTATTCTCTGGCAATCGCTATTGAAAGAATTATAAGTTCTGGAAAATGACAATTGAAGGAATCACTGGATTTGAATGAAACCTGCTCAGCCAACTTAAAAGTAAGGTATTTGGGGCCAGATCGATTTTGGGACAGATCCCCGTGTATTTAATGAGGCTGCTGCCATGTGATTTGTGGCTGGTTCCCAAACAATAATAACTGAAAGAATGAATGATTTACATGAAAATAAGTCAGTTTTTTACTGCAAAGTCCTTGTAGTGATTTTGATTTTGCGACAGATCCATTTCTAATTTAATGAAGCTGCTGCATTTTCATTGGTTGATGGATTTCGAACAAAAACTTTTTCAAGAACGATTGAATTTCAATGAAACTTGCGCTGAGTATTTTCTGCAAAGGTCTCTTGGTCAAGTACAGTTCAGTGGCGTAGCCAGAACTGAAAATCGGGTGTGCCAGGAACACCCCTTTACAACTTCTATTAGTCCTGACTTGTTCTCAATCATTTTCCTTAATTAAAACATTTTACAATTATAACAATACACTATTGACAATTATAGATACAGTGTTTTTCTTAATGTGATCCAAGTGTGACATAATAATAGGCTAAACTCAGTTGAGAAAAATAATTTACTCGTAGCCGCACACTTTATGAAACTGCTCTGGATCTTCTGCGCTACATTTTTTTTGGCACATCAGGTGATCAAACATGCTCTTCATGATCGCTTACATTGTTGGAATTAAATCAAAGACAAAGATGAGAAATACCTGTACACAATTTTGAGTATGGCTGATTGAAAGGCAAAAACTCATCTCATCTTTCACGAGGAGAACTAGCAACACCTAATAGTGTGGATTGTTTTCGGAGTGAAAGCATAGTTCATTAGGAATGATGACTGCGAACAAGTCAGGACTAATGGAAGTTCTAAAGGGATGTTCCTGGCACACCCGATTTTCAGTTCTGGCTACGCCACTAGTAGAGTTTAGGGCCAGATCCATGCTTATTCATTGAGGCTGGCCTGTTGTTATGGGTTGATGTTTTTTTTTTATACGGTAACTGCTTGCGGAATCACAAGGCAATTTCCAACAGAAACAATCTTAGCTTGTTATAAAGTGCACAAATACTGTATAATCACAGAGGTATTAGCAAATGTTTTGATGATCTTCCTTCTACCTTGAATGCAGTTAAGCAGATACAGAAATTTCCATTCAAACTTACTATGACAACTATTGAATTACAGAAAATATCTGAATTGCTTTGCGGACAACAGTGGATTTCTTTGGAACTCTTGTAGTTTAAATAGTGTTTTTTCCCATTCACTGTTTTCATTTTTCTTCTGCCAGGAGGTAATAGCTTTTCACATGCATTTATTTGCTGAAATATTTGTTAATCAGATAAAGGGACATCTCATAAACCTATGGATGGATATCAATGAAATTTTGTGCCTCGATTGATACTGCATTCAGGAGGAAGTGCTTCAGTTTTTGTGAAGATCTGACTCATGTTCTAGATCCAGGATCCAAAAGCATTTATATGTGCGTAAAGATGGTACTGTGACCAATCAAGTCCAATGATAATGCAAAAGTGGCTGTAATGTGCTCTCCGAGTACCTTCTAGTAACAATTTTGTTTTGGTTACTCATAGGCCGAACTGCAATGATCATGATGGTTGGTAATGATCCTATTATGTTCTATTTTTAGCTCGTAAAGCCCACAATCCTGTGTTGCTGTCCACAGACCTGGTGCTGAAATGGGCTGCAGCATCAGGAGGCTGATTTTGTGTTAAATGCCTCTGAGAGTCCTGCTCCTGTTTACTGCTGCTTTACATTTGATTTGGATTTCAGTGTCTCCCACTGTCCAACTGCTGGGTTAAAACTCTCTCTAGTGTTCAGTTCAGTGTTCATGCTTTTATCTGGATGTTAGTGAGAAGGTCAGTGCAAACCACAAATATTTAAAGTTTCAGTTTTTAAGTGTTTAATATATAACGCTCTCGTCTAGTTCATGCAGCAGCTATTTTCTGTTGGTTATTATATGGTTGACAATGCACATCATTAGTACAAGTACAATTAAAACAATTTTTTGTCCATTGGGAGAACTTAATTTTACCTCCAAAGAGACGTAAGTAGCCATGTGTTAGGACCCCAGTGGGTCCGTCTCCATTCCCGCGTGACTTAACCTCTCTCTGTCTCCAAATATGTCTCATTCATGCGAATTACTCTGTGCGAGCCCTTGTTTTTCAATGGTGCTCAACTCAGCCCAGCCCATCACCAGCCTCTTGTCTGCTCTGCTGCCTGCTTGCTGACGTGCCTGATTGGTCCAGTGTTCCTGTCCTCCTCCAAGCCCGTATCAACACACCGCGTTTCTTCTACAAAGTGATCTGTCAAACGCACATTCTAGACGGCTTTTTTTTTTTTAATGAGCAGTCTGTCCCGTTCTGCTAAACTCAATGATTACCCGTTGTCTCGCGTGCACTGATTGTTCAAAATCGTACGACGTATAGTGACTTGAATCTGTAACTTTCACTCCGGTGGTTACTCGTTGTTTTGTCAGTTGTATGAGTATTGATTGTTTGACAGTCATATAAAGTATAAAGACTTGAATCTGTAACTCACACTCCCGTGGTGACTCGTTGCTTTATTGATAGTTAGACAACCGTCTGGAGTTTAACTCCGTTAATTGTATGTTTTAATTTGGAGACAGGGCCAGACAAGAGCACTCAACTTCGCAATTTGTTTGCCTTTAGTTTAGTGGTGCTACTCGCTGATGTTGATTTTCTCCTTTTTTTCTGAACAGTTGGTTAAGCCCGTTTTTGATTCTTGATTTTATTTGAGTAGCACAATTTCGGTCCTTTGTTTTCCCATTCCCCCGTGTACCAGCCACTCATTTGTGATTCAATTTTCTCATGACACGCCAGCATTAAACAATACCTTCACTTCAACCTATAAACATCTGGTCATTTGTTACTTCCTTCACTCCTAGACCAATGGGGACGTAACACCATGTGCATTTAAATATTAAAGCCCCGGTCACACAGCACTCCAAGTCTAACTCAAGTACAAAAAGTTATGAAAATCTGGTGGATGTGGTCGTAAGTGGTAATTTTTGGTCAATTTTGGCTTGGTCGTGCTTTGTACGGGGTATGGCCGTCGGCGGCTGTTTCACTGCTGAAGCACTGCTTAAGCACGGCTAACCACGTCCAGCCACGTCTAAGGTTAAAAATAGGTTCGCACGTCTTCGAACGCTGGAAAAAAGCGGCAAGTTACCACGGCTAACCTAGGCCTCATCGCGTCTGTAGCACTGCCGATCACGTGTTGAGCGCGGACGTAAAACGGGCACTCCACTGCCATAGCACTGCCCAATCACGGGTAACCGCGGCTCGGCGTCGTCGGAAGCGCGGCTTGCCGCGCATAAAAGCGGCCGCGCACGGCTGGTCTTTACAGTTGCCGATCCAGATCTTCTAAGTCCACACCTCCACGCAATTTGAACTTAGAAAAAAATAAAATAATGAAAAAAAGAACAAAGCAATAGCAAACAAAAAAAAAAAAAATGACAAAGTACAAATGAAAGTAAAATAAAAATTGGATTAAGACAGTTATCTTTTAACATTTAATAGAAGATAATTGTCTTAATCCAATATATTTTCCTTTCATTTCATATGTACTTTATATTTTTATGTTTGCTATCTTTATTTCTTTTTTTATTTTAATTTAATATATGAAAAGTTTATTTATTCCAATTCGCAATTAATTACTTCTATAGTCTATAGTTTTAATTTAATTTTAATCTAGTAAAGTCAAAACTGTCAAACACATTTTACATTTCAATTTATTACATTAATTCAATATGTAATGTCATCAGTACATATATCAAACATCATTTGATGGATGAAGATGAGGACATCACGGCGTTTAGGGTTCATGTTCACCCCTTGACATCTAGACTGCAAGTGCCGAGGTCTCAGAAAATTACAGTTTTTATTTGCCGCAAATAAGAAGTAATACAGAAGTGATTAGGCAGTGATCAATCGTATTTAGAACTTGTTCGAGACGTCGTTTAACGGGCTTAGGTAGTGCTATGTACGCGGAAAAATCCATTTGTCAGTGATAAGCCGCTAAACACACGCTATTTCCCATGATACCAACGCGTAACACCCGTCCGATGACCGTGCTCTGCCCGTGAAAGACTGCTAAACTTTCGCGTCTTACCGCGTCTCCCCAAGTTTTAATCACTGCCGGAACACGGATTATCACGTGTGTTTCACATGTGTTGGACGTCTTTACCACGTGTGCCGCCCGTGGTTGTCCGCGGGCTGAAATTTTGAGCAGTTCAAAACTTTTTACCGCGTCCGACGCCGTTCCGTTTTTTCCCCGTGTCCTGCCACGTCTATAAATCGACTGTAGCTCGTCTTAAACTCGACATCACTGCGAGCAACATCGTCTGCTTCACGGGAGACCACTTTTTGACGGGTTTTGACCGCGATTAAGCCGTAAAGCGCTGTGTGACCGGGCCTTAACAATTCATGACTCGATGTTTGCAGATATAGTTACTGCTGCACCACATGTGCAGAAATGTGACTCTACTCGTGTGAACTTTCAGTAATAACTGAAAATTCCCGCAGAAATTGTGATATTGGGTTTTCCCCTGCACCAAAGCGAATGTGAACTTTGCTGACTGACTCATGACCCTTAGCTGAATCTAAGCAACCTTTTCCCAATAGTCTAGAGCCCTGTTTAAAGTCATAGAGAACCATATGATGATCCTATTGAGGCGTGCATGATGTTTATCAGAGGACGGGTGATGATCATGAGAATGTGCATAATTATATGAACAGAGACACTGAAATGGAGCACTGGCATGACTCGTGTAAACTGTAATCTGGAAAGGAATCCATTTTGAGTGACTCTCCTTGAGGCTGTAATCATTCATTTACATGGGGCAAAAATTGCGTTTTAAGTGAATTTTGATAAACTATGAATTGGATCTCAGAAGAAGGTCATAACTTCCTTCTCCTATCGGACCTGAAGTATTTGGAGATAGTTCGGTGCTGGCCATCCTGCGTTTTATGATAATAGTAATAAATATAATAATAAAACAAGTATTATCATGATTATTATAATTATTATAATAACAATTATTATTATGTGTTGTCTATATTTGGCTCTGTTGTTCTCCATAGGGTCCGGGTCCAAACCATGGACTTAAGGCACCCGTGGGCTGCTGTGTGGAAGCCACACCACTTATGACTGTAAGGAAAGGACTCTGCGTAGGATGTTGGCTGTCCCAAGTAGTGTGGTTTTCTGGATTTCACTGAGGCTGAGGTTACCCGGGATGCCGGTGAATACTTTGTCTGAGCCTTTTTTGATCATGCCCAAGGCGCCTACTACCACAGGAACGGTTTAGGGTTTCGTCTGCCACATTCTTGCAATTTCAAGTTCTAGGTCTTTGTATTTTGATACTTCCTCAGAAACTTTGGTAGAGATGTTTTTGTCAGAGGGGATGGCAACATCGATAAGAGAGCATATCCTATCTCTTTTGCTCTTAATGACAATATCAGGACGATTTGCAGGGATTTCTCTGTCTGTATGGGTGGGCATATCATACAGGATGGTGATGTCGTCCTTTTCTTCTACCTGTTTTGGATTATGTTCATACCACTTGTCTGCTGTTTGTATTTCATACTCCGGACAGATGTTAATAATAATACTACTAATAATAATTATTATTATTAACTGTGGTAACATGAGTGGAATTGCAAGGGGGCAACCCCACTAATAATATATATTTCATGATGCATGTTTGAGGCCAGGGTCCACATTGATCTTATTCCTCCGATACGAACCCCTATTTAATATAAATAATGCGAAAGATTTAAAAATACTGCGCACGTACCACATTATGAAGGATGGACATGCATTTTTATAAAACTAACTCCAAGTGTCGCTGTTGACCATCGAAGAACCGATAGACGCTTCTCTCCACCTACAAGTGTATTATTTAGAGAGGGGAGCCATTCGTCCGCACCGCTATAAAAGAACACCCGTCAGACCGAGTGCAGTTTTTATTCTGGTTTCTTTGGAAGGATTGTCTCGACCAGTTAAAATTTGAGTCAATTAGATTGTGCCTGGAATACAACTTTTTTTTACATTTAAAATATGAAAAGCAGAGAGTTCTCTGTGCGCATCTCGATGTTGTGCGTGGTTTTCTTTCTCCTCGCGCTGCCGCCCAGCCTGGGTGACGTGAGCTATTCTATTCCGGAGGAGATGAAGCGCGGATCTGTCATTGGGAATATAGCGAAGGACCTCGGACTGGATGTTAAAGGACTCTCATTTCGCAAAGCCCGTATTGATACTGAGGAAAGTGGAAGTAATTATTGCGATATCAATGTGAACACGGGAGATTTGATTGTGGCTGGGAGGATAGACAGGGAAGAGCTTTGCGGTCCAATGGCGCTGTGTGCTCTGAAATACGACCTCGTGCTGGAAAAGCCTCTGGAATTATATCGCGTTACGCTGCAAATTCAGGATGTAAACGACAATTCGCCTCGATTTCCGAAGAAGGTTATCAACCTGGAAATAAGGGAATCAGCAGATAAGGGCGCGCGATTCCCCTTAAATCAGGCACTCGATGCGGATATCGGACAAAATGCTGTTCAGAGCTACACGCTACAAAGGAATGATCATTTTGTTTTGTCTGTTCATACGAACACAGACGGAGGGAAATACGGCGAGTTGGCACTAGAAAAAGAGCTGGATCGCGAGGAGCAGCAGGAGGTGACATTATTACTTACTGCCGCTGATGGAGGGAGTCCACAGAGATCTGCGTCTGTAGTTATTCACGTCACTGTGCTTGATGCTAACGATAACATCCCCGTGTTTACCCAGCCAGTTTATAAAGTCAGGTTGCCTGAAAACTCTCCTTTAGGTACTGTAGTGCTTGCAGTCACCGCCACTGACGCTGATGAGGGCGCTAACGGACAAGTGACGTATGAATTTTATGATATATCGGAAAAAGCAGAGAAGTTATTCACGATTGAGCGGGAATCGGGGGAAGTTAAAATGATTGGTACTATGGATTATGAAGACGCAGCATTTCATGAAATACAAATAGAGGCAAAAGATGGTTTAGGTTCAGCCTCGAATGCGAAGGTAATCATTGAAGTGAATGATGTGAATGACAACGCCCCTGTGATATTCCTGAAATCTCTGCAAAATCCCATCCCGGAGAATGCGGTAGCTGGCACAGAGGTGGGAATCATAAATGTTCAGGATAAAGACTCTGGGGAAAATAGACAGGTCCGCTGCTCCATTCAGCAGAATGTTCCTTTCAAGTTAACCCCCTCCATCAAAAATTACTACTCACTGGTAACTACAGGAGAACTGGACCGTGAGCTGGTGACGGATTATAACATCACCATAACTGCTACAGATGAGGGCTCTCCACCCTTATCTTCATCAAAGACTGTGCAGTTATCTGTGTCGGACGTTAATGACAACCCGCCTGTGTTTGATGAACAGTCGTACCGCACCTTTGTGGCTGAAAATAACAAACCTGGCTCCTCTGTTCTTTCTGTACGGGCCAGAGACCCGGACTGGAGACAGAACGGTACAGTTTTCTATTCTCTGTTGTCCGGTGAGATCAGCGGTACTCCGGTCTCCTCGTTTTTATCCATAAATGGAGATACGGGGGTGATCCACGCTGTCAGATCGTTTGATTATGAGCAGTGGAGGAGCTTCAAAGTCCAGGTTGTTGCCAGAGACAACGGTTCTCCTCCACTCAGCAGTAACGTGACTGTGAACGTGGTGATAACTGATGAGAATGATAACTCTCCACAGATACTATACCCTGCTCCCACAGGGAGCTCCTTCATGACTGAAATGGTACCCAAAGCTGCTCACGCGGGCTCCCTGATTTCCAAGGTGATAGCTGTGGATGCGGACTCTGGACAGAATGCCTGGCTGTCCTATCAGATGGTGAAATCCACTGATGCGGGACTTTTCACTATTGGGCTCCACAGCGGAGAGATCCGGGTGCAGCGGGACATTTCTGAATCTGATGCCATGAGGCAGAACCTTGTTATCTCAGTGAAGGATAACGGACAGCCCTCTCTCTCTGCCACCTGTGCAGTGTATTTTCTGATTTCAGATAACTTGGCTGAAGTCCCTCAGCTGAAGGATGAGTCTCATGTGAACAATTCCAAACTGACTTCATATTTGATCATCGCGCTGGTGTCCGTCTCCACCTTCTTCCTCACCTTCATTATTCTGATGGTGGCCGTGAGGTTTTGCCGCAGAAGAAAGCCCAGACTGTTGTTTGACAGTGCAGTGGCTATTCCCAGCGCATATTTTCCTCCCAACTATGCAGACGTGGAGGGAGCAGGAACTCTACGCAGTTCTTACAATTATGACACGTACCTGACAACAGGCTCACGCACCAGCGACTTCAAGTTCATCAGATCTTACAATGAGGCCACAATGGCTGCTGATCAGACCCTGAAGAGGAGCCCAAATGAAGCCAGTGAGCAGGAAGGAGGGAGTGAGGCCCAATCAGGAGCCTTTGCTCTGGTAAATAATTAAATCTTATGATGAATAATTTCATCATCATTTTGACTTTTGTAAATTTATGTTGCTTCATTTTCGATTTCTGCATTTTTCTGTCTGACTCTGATGTGTCCACTGCAGATATACTTTTACCTGCTTGTTTATTGTGTGAAGAACATTGAAATATGTCATAGCAGGTGATTGCCTGATAGAGCATTGATGTAAATCCTTTTTATTTTCTTTATTGGAGCTGCTACTTTTGTTTTTCCTTTTAATGTCAGTTTGCTGTTCGCAGTTTGCAGTTCGCTTCTCACTTGCTGTTTTTTTAATCAAGTTCACTTTGTCATTTCATCCTGTTTGATAAGAATATAAATACATTATATGCCATTTTTGCAGATAAGAGGAATTTGATTAGAGACCTTGGGCTTGTGAAAGTTTTAGGCCTACTGTCTGCCATTTTTTTTGTCTTTATTCCTGAATCCTTCATGTTGGCACGATAGAGGCTCAAGGGTTTTGTTTGTGTCCTAAAAGTTCACTGACCTGAGGCCTGTTTGAGACAGCAGTAGTCCGTGTGAATTTGCATGTGCACGTCTCCTGAAAAAGGGAGCCCCGCCGAGTGCCCGAAAGCTCACAACTTACCCATTTTGAGGTGTTTCTCTTTGCGAGCAAAGATGGTGTCCAACATCCTGACTCTTGTTGTTGTGACATCTTCTCATGACAATTTGCTCACAAAATACACTGTCTGTTTCTGAAACACTTCAATCAACCTGCCAGATACGTACATATTTTTTAGCCAGCAACAAACCCTGTTGAATAGGGTTACCAGGGGCTAAACATATACTTGCATCAACATCCAGATATGAACAGTCACATCTGTCAGATAATGCGAAAAGGAGTGCTAGTTCGATCACTTCATGTAAGTTGCAGGACGCCATCTTGAAAGATTCTGAGTGTGCTTGCTCTCATTCAAGGTCATGTTAAAAGGTGCGGGCGGGCACTGACATGGGTGCTTATGATCTTGAACACGTCTCTGGTTTATATTCTGTCACCTGCAAAGCAAGTCGACACTTGCAGATCACTTTTCCTTCATCTCACATCGGCGGTGCTGGTGTAACCTGGGTTTTTGGACAATCACTTTTGAAAGAATGATTGGATTTTAATGACATTTCATCAGCTTAATGAGTACCAAGGTCTATTGTGCAAATTCAATTTAGGGACAGATCTGCACATATGTAATGAGTGTGCAGTTTTGTGTTTGGTTGATGGTTTTGAGACAACTATTGAGAGAATGATTGGATTTGAATTAAACTTAATGAGCAACCAAAATAACTGAGGAAAGTTTGATTTGGGGACCTATCAACTCATATGTTACGAGGCTGCTGCACTGCGATTGGTTGATGGTTTTCAGACAATAACTTTTGAAAGAATTCTTGGATTTGAATGAATCCCGCTCTGCCTATGCACTCCCATAGTCTCATGGGCATGTTCGATTTTCATGACAAATTTCTGCACATTTAATTAGGATGCAGCATTTTCATTGGTTTATAGTTTCCAGACAATATCTATTGGTAATGGAACAATGACCAAATTAACATAAAACTATTTCAGATTGCTTATTACCGAGTTTTGTCAGTCAAGTTCAATTTTGGGACAGATTCTTGCATATTTAATGAGGTTGCTTTATTTTGATAGCTTGATCATTCCCTCACAATTGCTATTGAAAGAATGATAAGTTCTGGAAAATCACGATTGAAAGAATCACTGGGTTTGAATGAAACTTGCTCAGCCAACTTAAAACTTAGGTGTTTCGGGCCAGATCGATTTTGGGACAGGTCCGCGTATATAGAATGGGGCTGCTGTATTGTGATTGGTGGCTGGTTTCCGAACAATAGTTATTGAAAAAAATGATACATTTACTTGAAGCAAAGTCAAATTGCTTACGCTAAAGTCTTATCGGTTATTTACAGTGGCGGCTCGTGAATTGGCAGCAGAGTAAGCTCAAACAATCCCTTAAAGTTAATGATCGTTCATGAGCTGTTTTCAATCATCCATTTAAATTACAATAACAGAAACTCAGAGAACTCAACATTATCTGATGCGGCCAGTTTCATTAATAACGCATACCTGTCAACTCTCACACATTCGGCATGAGTTTAAGTGGCATTTTTACGCTCCTCTGCTGTAGACAGTATGTAAGAGATTTTCGCGTGGAATTTAAGTACTTGTGCATGGAGGAGTTTGAAGCAATGGAATTGCATAAATACGTTTCAAATTATCTTATTTAATTTAAACGATCATGAAACAAAGGCATTGCTTCCAAACCGCAACCCCTGAGTAAATAAAAGTGTGAGAAGTCTGGAGTCGTAATCAGCATGCGTTATAAATGAAAAAAGGCCACATCTGATAATGTAGAGAGTTTTCGGAGTTTCTGTTTCGGTAATTTAAATGAATGATTGAAAGCAGGTCATGACCAGTCATTAATTTAAAGGGATTGTTTGAGTTTCCCCTATTGCCAGCCCTTAGCAAAAAGTAGTATACTTGAAGTTCATTTTATTAAGTATACTTCAGTATTAGTGTAAGTCTGTCAAGTATACTACGGACCCATGTACTTGTAGTGTACCCGAAAGTATACTAATTTAATACTTCTTCGGACTAAATTGGAACATTTTAAGTTTATAAAAGTATACTTTTAAGTATACTTCAATTTTAAGCAAAGTAAACTGAAAGTATCCATCTAGTTTACATCTAAGTTTTATTCTATACTGCAAGTACACTACAAGTGAACTTTTTCGTATACTGTGAGTGAACTAGTTGTATACTTCTAGTATACTTTTCAATTTATGAAAGTATACATTTAAGTATACTGCAAGTAAACTTACAGATATACTGCTAGTTTATTAGTTGTATACTTCTAGTAAACTTTTCAGTTCATGAAAGTATACTGTGAGGAAACTTAAAAAGAGCATCATTGGATGTTTATTGACTACAATGAGTCAGGACTTCAGGTTCATATCTCATCTGATAGACAACATCATTGTCACTACACTATTGCACCAGTGGGAAGATCCCAACCTACTGGCCCACCAACACCAACTTACATTCCTCAGGCAGCCTCCCATCCAACCACAAACCAAGGCTACAGCTGCTTAGCTTCAGCCACACAGCTGGTGCAGATCAAGATGTGGTATTGTTGCTTGTTGTAAAACTAGTACAGACATTTCATTGTCACTTTGTCAGATAGCACTGAAGTTCCAGCCTTCTTAATCTCATGTTTGAAAATACTTTGTACATTTATCTGTGAATCTGCAGATAATGGCCAGCTAGATTGAATTGATATCTCAACTTGAACACAGCAATGTTTGGTACTGGTACAATATGCAGGGCTTTGTTGTCCACACTCTTCTTTAAAAATGATTAAATCATTGATAAAAAGAATGTACCATCTTTCAAGTATTACAGCACTGCTGCATCTTTTCTTTAGTCGGTCATATTTTTGACTGTGATACAGAACTCCATTAACTGAAAAAAATCATCGGTGTACTCATTTGGAATATTTCATCAGCCTTTGCTTGAGTCCTTCAGCCTACTGGTCAGGCTGAAGGCATTGATAATTAATATTTTATGTGTATTTCTGATTCCATATGAGAGAAAGAGGTACTTTTGTTTTGAATTGGGATTTCAATGAGAGTTGCCATTGCTTTGTTCTTATACTTCGGCATCTAATACAATATTGTGTTTGAAAATTAAATTTATAAAGGAATCAATTTTGCTCTCTCCTGAGTATGTGCTCCATTGTAAATCCTTATAAGTACCTTCATCTGTGAATTAAAGCAGAATGCACTTCAGCATTGTCTACTCATAGAGTACATGAGGTAATCTCTTGTCTACTTGCGTTAAATAATATCTGAATTGCGACAGTAATATATTTCAGATTGCAATAATCATAATCTGTGAGTTTGATGTTAAGTTTGAAGTATACTTGCAGTTAAAAAAAAACTTTTAGCTCCCTGAAAGTTTAGAACTAAATTTAAACTATAGAGGGCTTGAAGTATATAACTAGTGGACTTGTAGTCTACCTATAAGTTTACTTGCAATATACTTCAAAGTGTACTTTCATGAACTAAAAAGTTGGCTTGAAGTATATAACAAGTAAAGTTGTAGTATCTGAGTTTACTTTCAGTATACTTCAAAGTATACTTTTATAAATTAGACATTGTGCTAGAAGTATATAACTAGTGAACTAATAGTTCATTTTTAAGTTTACTAGCAGTATATTTCACAGTATACTTTCATGAACTGAAAAGTTTACTAGAAGTATATAACTAATAAACTAGCAGTATATCTGTAAGTTTACTTGCAGTATACAACAAATTATAGTTTTATAAACTAGAAATTGTGCTAGAAGTACGTAACTAGTAAACTAATAGTTCATCTTTAAGTTTACTAGCAGTATACTTCACAGTATACTTTCATGAACTGAAAAGTTTACTAGAAATATACAACTAATAAACTAGCTGTATATCTGTAAGTTTTCTTGCAGTATACTTAAATGTATACTTTCATAAATTGAAAAGTATTCTAGAAGTATACAACTAATTAAGTCACAGTATACTTAAAAGTCCACTTGTAGAGTACTTGCAGTACAAAATAAAACTTAAACTTAAAGTACCCATCGAGTTTATATCTATGTTACTTAAACTTGAAGTATACTTTTGTTTGCAAGAGTATGTATCAAGTCTGTCAATACTGCAATAATTGTCAAATTTGTTCTCAAATAAAATCAGACAAATGTTTACCTATTTCTGTGTGGGTTCGTAACACTGCATAAAAATCAAGTTCAGCTCCACCCATGTGCTATTTACTCTGCTATGCTACCCCAAAGCTGACTTGTTACTGTGAACTTACATGTGGAATTTGTAAGTCCATGAGATAGTAAAAACTGAGAAAAAATATAGTACAGTATACTTCAAAGAAGCCAATATGTATGGTAAAAATATTTTAATGTGCTTATGCTTTTGATAGTAGCCTAACTGCAAGCCATTATACTTGAACATTAGGCATGAATATTTTAGTTATTAGATATACTCAAGAAAATTATGATAATAGAAAGTTTAGGTACCAGTATTAGCTAAATATACTTAGACTTTTCGGTGTACTTCTCAGTATAAGCTAAGTATATGTAAGTACTTTTGTATTACTTAGCTAAGTATATCTCTGATAAGTACATCAAAAGTAAACTGAAAGTATACTCTCTTATTTTTTAGTTTTGAAGAAGTATACTAATAGCACACTTAAATAAACTTTTTTTTGTAAGGGTAAGTATATCTCTAATAAGTACATCAAAAGTAAACTGAAAGTATACTCTCTTATTTTTAGTTTAGAAGAAGTATACTAATAGCACACTTGAATAAACTACTTTTTTGTAAGGGAGTTCACGAGCCGCCGCTGGTTATTTAGATTCTGGAGCAGATTCATATTTATTTCATGAAGCTGCTGCATTTTCATGGTTGATGTTTTCCAGACAATAACTTTTTTAAAGAACCGATGGATGGATGTCAATGAATTTTTGCATGTTGATGAATAGTGTTCAGGAAGAAGTGCTTCAATTTTGGTGAAGATCTGACTCATTTTCTTGGTCCAGGATCCAATAGCATTTCTATGCACGGAAAGACGGCTCTATCATTAAAAACTCAAGTTTAATGATTATGTGATCGTGGAGGTAATGCGCTGTCTGAGCGCTTTCTTGTCGTAATTTTTGTTTTGGTTGGCATAGCCGCGATTCACATGCCGGATGGTAATGATTATATAACTTTCTGTTATAATCCTGTGTTGCTGTTCACAGACCTGGTGCTGAAATGGGCTGCAGCATCAGGAGGCTGATTTTGTGTAAAATGCTTCTGAGAGTCCTGCTCCTGTTTACTGCTGCTTTACATTTGATTTGGATTTCAGTGTCTCCCACTGTGTAACTGCTGGGTTAAAACCCTCTCTAGTGTTCAGTGTTCATGCTTTTATCTGGATGTTTGTGAAAAAGTCAGTGCAAAGCACAAATATTTAGTTTCATTTCTTTAGGATTTAAAATACAACTGCTCTTTTCGAGTTCATGTGGCACCTGTTTTCTGTTGGTTATGATTTGGTTAACAATGCACATCGGTAGTACAAGCACAATCAAAACATTTTTTTTTACAAGGTCACTTCGATCGATTGCCAGAACTTAATTTTACCTCCTAATAGACGGAAGTAGCCATGTGCATTCAACTATTAACAATTCATGACTCGATCAGTGGCTTCTCTGGAAATGAAAATTGGTGGGGCCCGGACCATGCCTTTGCGTCAATGATTGTTCCTGGCTTGTGAGGATACATATATTTACATTTTGTGATTTGGAAGAAGAAAAATATTTTGCTTTATGGATTTTGTCTGCTTGACTGCATGATTTCTTTCCCCCAGCAGTATTTGAGTCTTAAGTGTACCAGCCCAGGGATTTGCTTTAATATTTTGAGCCAGTTATCTTTTCCCGTTTCCTTTCATTCTCATACTGAACTTGAAATGTTTGTTTTCATTCATTCACGTGTTCATGATGTGAAACGTTATATTTTCGTTCGTAATACCTTCTCACTTATAATTGATTTTACGTTCAAAAATACTTTTGAAAATTCGCCCAGTTTTTCAGCAGTCTGAAATTAATATCACACTTCGCTCCCTGCGAGACGATTTTGCGGCTTTGGTCCAAAAACGTGCTGCAGCTGTAGATGAGACATCCACGAATCGTAAACTTGCGCGTGGGATACTTCCGATTAGGCTACTGTAGGCTACGCGTTCCTGCTATTTGGATCTAACTGATCGTCCTGTGCAAACATTCGACGAGAAAAGCTTTGGTTCATTGATTTATTTAAACGTATTAAAATTGAGGAAGAAGAGTTGAAAGTGGAGATTTTTGAAATTCAGGTTTTTAGGTTCAAAACTCCATCGTCATATCTACATCGTCAAATTGAATTTGTTTCGGTGAGCTCACTGAAACACTGACAGGAGAAACGCCCACTCAGATTAAAAAAAATGAGACACAATTATAATCCAAGTCATGTAATTATAAAAATAAATAGACATATGAAACTGACGAATAAAAGAAATCAACCCCCATCACAAAAGACTGTTAAACAGAACGCTAACACCTGTGGGAGGATTAGCAGCGACATCAGTGACCCATGATAAGTGCATCGGTGCAAATAAGAACACATCACACTGCCCAATTATAGTAGCCCGCCGTGCCTTAATCAAGAGTGATCAGAAGGCGGACAAGTTTGGGATACATAGGCTATACTTTTTCGGAATCTGGTTGTTTTCGACTTAACTCTTGTAAGTCTTTTAAGAGACGGGAGAAAATCACTAAACTGGGTGAGAGGGGTCCTTAGAAATCTAAAAGCCTCTCTTTTGTCATCCGTCCTTACTGATTTCTTCTAATGATGGGACCCAACACCATGCAATTTTAATGCACTATGCACCGCTTCGTTAATACAAATTAAATATTGAGGATTGTTTATTTGTAAACGTGACGGTAATCTTATGGAATTTGACTACAAGCAGAGCCAAAGGTCTGTTGTGCAATTAAAATGTGTTCTAGATTTGCCCGGATAACAGTTTAAGGCGCCGCATTGTCCGCTGAAATATTTAATATAACATTTTGCCGATGAAATCAGCCATGCGGTGATACCGTCGAGACACTAAAATCAATAAATGACTTTCAGCCACCTGTGATAAGTGGAATGCCTGATTATGTGAGGAAATATAGAACGAAACGTATCTCGCGCATTTAGCCACAATGTGCAGCGCTCTGATTCAATTCTCAAAAGAAAACCATGTCGCCTTCCAAATCCTGAAACTTGAAGATGAACTGGAAGGCTCCTTCACATTGACTGTAATTACTTATACTTTACTCAGGGTGTCGCTATTGACCCGCGGGGGAAGGCAAGAAACGCCTCTCCTCACACGATTGTAGTACTCAGAGAGGGGAGCCATTGTTATGCACAGCGAAAAACACCCATAGGACCTAGTGCGGTTCTTGTTGGCTGTGAAACATTATTTTGGACTTCAAAGTATTTGGTATATATATAGACTTCATCGTATGGGAACGCTTACAATGGGATCCAGAGCATCTTCTGTGCACATCTCGATGTTCTGCCTGATTTTCTTAATCCTCGCGCTGCCGCCCAGCCTGGGAGATGTGAGGTATTCTATTCCGGAGGAGATGAAGCGCGGATCTGTCATTGGGAATATAGCAAAGGACCTCGGACTCAATGTAAGAGGACTCTCCGCTCGCAATTTCCGTTTAGATGCTGAAAATGGAGATCGTGATCTTGTCGATATCAGAGGAAACACCGGAGATTTGACTGTAGCTGAGAGGATTGACAGAGAAGAGCTTTGTGGACGAAGGGTTTCTTGCTCATTAAAGTTCGAGCTTGTGCTGGAGAATCCCCTAGAATTACACCGCGTTACGCTGCAAATTCAGGATATAAACGACAATTCTCCTCAGTTTCCAAACGAGGTTATTAACCTGGAAATAACGGAATCTGCAGGTAAAGGTGCGCGCTTCCCCTTAAATCAGGCCCACGATGCGGATATCGGACAGAACGCGGTTCAGGGCTACACGCTACAAAGGAATGATCATTTTGTTCTGGCTGTTCATGCGAAAACAGACGGAGGCAAATACAGCGAGTTAGTGCTAGAAAAAGAGCTGGATCGCGAGGAGCAGCAGGAGGTGACATTATTACTTACTGCCGCTGATGATGGGAGTCCACAGAGATCTGCGACTGTAGTCATTCACGTCACTGTGCTGGATGCTAACGATAATATCCCCGTGTTTAGCCAGGCTGTGTATAAAGTCAGTTTACCTGAAAACTCTCCTTTAGGCACTGTAGTGCTTTCAGTCAGTGCCACTGACGCAGATGAGGGAGCTAATGGACAAGTAACCTATGAATTCAGCGATATATCCGTGAAAGCAATGAAATTATTCAGTATAATTAAAGAGACGGGTGATATTAAAGTCGTCGGACAAGTTGATTTTGAGAGAGAATCAAATCATGAAATGCAAATTCTTGCAAAAGATGGCTCTGGCTTAGTTTCTAGTTCAAAAGTCATTATTGAGGTCACTGATATGAATGACAACGCCCCTGTAATATTTCTGAAATCCCTGAACAATCCCATCCCTGAGAGTTTGGCAGTTGGCACAGAGGTGGGCATCATTAGTGTTCAGGATAAAGACTCAGGGGCAAATAGACTGGTCCGCTGCTCCATTCAGCAGAATGTTCCTTTCAAGTTAACCCCCTCCATCAAAAATTACTACTCACTGGTAACTACAGGAGAACTGGACCGTGAGCTAGTGACAGATTACAACATCACCATCACTGCAACTGACGAGGGCTCTCCGCCCTTATCTTCATCAAAGACTGTGCAGTTATCTGTGTCAGACGTTAATGACAACCCGCCTGTGTTTGAGCAACAGTTGTACAGCGCCTCTGTGGCTGAAAATAACAAACCCGGCTCCTCTGTTCTTTCTGTACGGGCCAGAGACCCGGACTGGAGACAGAACGGCACAGTTTTCTATTCTCTGTTGTCTAGTGAGATCAGCGGTGCTCCGGTGTCCTCGTTTTTATCCATTAACGGAGACACGGGGGTGATCCACGCTGTCAGATCATTTGATTATGAGCAGTGGAGAAGCTTCAAAGTCCAGGTTGTTGCCAGAGACAACGGTTCTCCTCCACTCAGCAGTAACGTGACTGTGAGCGTGCTGATAACTGATGAGAATGATAACTCTCCACAGATACTATATCCTGCTCCTACAGGGAGCTCCTTCATGACTGAGATGGTGCCCAAAGCTGCTCACGCGGGCTCCCTGGTTTCCAAGGTGATAGCTGTGGATGCGGACTCTGGACAGAACGCCTGGCTGTCCTATCAGATGGTGAAATCCACTGATGCAGGACTTTTCACTATTGGGCTCCACAGCGGAGAGATCCGGGTGCAGCGGGACATTTCTGAATCTGATGTCATGAGGCAGAACCTTCTTATCTCAGTGAAAGATAACGGACAGCCCTCTCTCTCTGCCACCTGTGCAGTGTATTTATTTATTTCTGACAACTTGTCTGAAGTCCCTCTGCTGAAGGAAGAGTCTCTTGAGAACAATTCCAAACTGACTTCATATTTGATCATCACGCTGGTGTCCGTCTCCACCTTCTTCCTCACCTTCATTATTCTGATGGTGGCCGTGAGGTTTTGCCGCAGAAGAAAGCCCAGACTGTTGTTTGACGGTGCAGTGGCCATTCCCAGCGCATATTTCCCTCCCAACTATGCAGAGGTGGAGGGCGCAGGAACTCTGCGCAGTTCTTACAATTATGACACGTACTTGACAACGGGCTCACGCACCAGCGACTTCAAGTTCATCAGATCTTACAATGAGGCCACAATGGCTGCTGATCAGACCCTGAAAAGGAGCCCGAATGAAGCCACTGAGCAGGAAGGAGGAAGTGAGGCCCAATCAGGAGCCTTTGCTATGGTAAATAATCCAATTATTATATGAATAATTTCTTCATCATTTTGACTATTTTTAATTTATGTTAAGTTTAATTTTCTATTTCTGGATTTTTCTTTCTGATTCTGTTGTGTCCACTACACTACATATATGCTTTTACCTGCTTGTTTATTGTGTGTAGAACATTGAAATATTTCAAAGAAGGCCTGATAGAACATTGATGTAAATAATAAATGTTCTTTATTGGAGCTACTACTTTTGTTTTTCTTTTTAAAGTCAGTTTGAATTTGCTTGCTTCCCACTTGCTGTTTTTGTATCAAATTTACTGCCTCATTTCATCCTGTTTGATAAGAATATAAATTTAATGTCTTTTTATGTGGATAAGAGGAATTTGACTGGACACCTTGGGCTTGTAAGCATTTTAGACCTATTACCCGCCATATTATACTCTTTATTCCTGAATCATTCTTGTCGTTGTGATTGAGTCTCAAGGGTTTCGTTTGTGTACTTAAAGCTCACGAACCTGAGGCTTGTTTGAGACAGCAAAAGCCCGTGTGAATTTGCATGCGCACGTCTCCTGAATAAGGGAACCACACCGAGTGCCAGTAAGCTCACGTCTTATCCATTTGGAGGTGTTTCTCTTTGCAAGCAAAGATGGAACCAAACAATCTGACTCGTGGTTGTGACACTTAATAATGACAGTTTGTCCACATTATACACTTAGGGCCCGATTTACTAAGACCTTTAGCACATGCAAAATCTTTTTGCCTGTGCAAAACCAATAACATTGCCACTGATTGGTGCAAAGCCAGTACCCTGGCCAATCACGGGCAATGTTATTGGTTTTGCACGGGCAAAAAGATTTTGCAGGTGCTAAAGGTTTTCGTAAATCAGGCCCTTAATGTATGTCTGAAACACTTCAAACGACCTGCCAGACAGTTAAATATTGTTTAGCAAGCAACAATACCCGTGGACTTGGGTTCCAAAGAGCGAAACATACACTCGAATCACCATCCAGATATGAACAGTTTCGGCTGTCAGATAAACTGGAAAGGAGTACTAGTTTGATTGCTTCATTTATGTTGCAGGAGGCCATCTTGAAAGATTGTGAGTGCCCCTGCTCTCGTTCAAGGTCACATTAAAAGGTGCGCATGGGCAGTAGCACGGATGCTTGTGATCTTGAGCATGTAACTGGTTTATATTCTGTCATCTGCAAAGCAAGTCGACACTTACGGTTCACTTTCCCGGTGTTTCCCGGCAGGGCCGGCGCTAGACGGCTAAATTTGGGGTAAAATATCCTACCCTTTATGACTACAATTAGTCCTGGCTAATTCTAGATGGTTTTCCTTATAAACACATTTTCCAATTCAAGATTAACTAAGTGGCAATTGAAGACACGGGTCCTCTCCTCCATGCGACCTAACAGCGACAAAATAATGGGCTACAGTCAGTACAGAAAAATAATTGAATTATAAATAAGTCTATGCACTGGCACAGAGCAACGGTATTTTTTTCCCAGCGAGAGCAGCATTTCAGAACTCCCTTGCGAAAGAAGGTAATTTTGGCGACAAGTGCGCACACCTGTTTTTGCTGCATGGTCACGCAACTTGCTGTCAAAAATAGACAGCTGTCCGATTGGAAAATGTAAACGGACGAAACCACTGACCTGTCACCAGAATTACCTGAAGATTTCTGAAATGCCGCTCTCGCAGGAAAAAAAAGTTACGTCGCTGAGTGCCAGTGCATAGACCAAATTATAATTATTTTTCTGAACTGAATGTAGCCCATTTGTCTGTTAGATCGCATAGGGGGAGAGAAGCCGTGTCTTCAATTGCCACTTGATTATTCTTAAATTGGAAAGCGTGTTAATAAAGGAGAACTATTAAGAACAAGCCAGGACTAATTGTTGCCAATAAAGGGATGGATTCTTGCCTAGGCAATCGTATAGGCAAGGGCCGGCCCTGTTTCCCGGTATCGGTGTAACCTGGGTTTTCGGACAATAACAATAAAAGAATGATTGGATTTTAATGACCCTTTATCTGCTTAATGAGTACCAAGGTCTCTCGAACAAGTTCCATTTGGGGAGCGATCTGCACATATGTAATGAGTGTGCAGTTTTGTCATTGATTGATGGTTTTCAGACAATAACTTGAAAAAAAATAATCAGATTTGAATGAAATACTCAGCTTACTTACTGCCAATGTCTCGTGGGCAAATTCTCTTTTGGAAAAGATCTGCGCATATTTAATCACGCCGCTGCATTTTGATTGGTGATGGTCCCTGTATGATATCAATTTAAAGAATTTGATTTCTGGACAGTTGGAAAAATGAATGGATTTGAATTAAACTTTATTAGCTACCAAAACACCTAGGGCAAGTTTGATCTGGGCACATATCAACTTGCTAAGCGTATAGCGTATAGCGTATAGCTGCATTACGATTGGTTGATGATTTCCAAACAATAAATATTGAAAGAATAATTGGATTTGAATGAATCCCACTCAGCTTACTTACCACCAAAGCCTCTTGAGCATGTTCAATTTTGGGGAAAAAATCTGGCGCATTTAATTAGGCTGCTGCATTTGATGGGTTGATAGTTTCCAGACAATATATTTTGGAATAATGATCAAATTAACAGAAAACTATCTCAGATTGCTTCATACTAAGTTCTGTCAGTCAAGTTCAGTTTTTGGATGGATTTGTGCAAATATAATAAGGTTGCTTTATTTTGATTGCTAGATCATTTCCTGGTAATAGCTTTTGCGACAATTTAGTTTCCGGAAAATGACTATTGAAAGAATCATTTGATTTGAATGAAATTTGCTCAGCTTACTTAATACTAAGGTGTTTTGGGCCAGATCGATTTTTGGACAGATCCACATATAGTGAATGAGGTTGCTGTCTTGTGATTGCTGGCTGTTTCCGAATAATGGTTATTGAAAAATAATTAGATTTACAGGAAACAAAGTCAAATATCTTGCCCCAAAGTCTTTCCAGTTAATTAGATTCTGGAGCAGATACATATTTATTTAATGAACCTGCTGCATTTTCATTGGTTGATGGTTTTCAGACAAACGCTTTTTGAAAAACAATTGAATTTAAATGAAACTTGCGTATTTCCTGCAAAGGTCTCTTTGTCAAGTTAAGTTCAGGGCCAAGTCCATGCATATTTGTTGAGGCTGGTCTGTTGTGACAGGTTGATGGTTTTTAAACAGTAAATACTCACAGGATTATATCCAACAGAAACAATCGTAGCTTGTTATAAAGTGCACTATTGCTGTATTATTAATTTTTTATTTAACCCGGGAAATCCCATTGAGATTAAAATCTCTTTTTCAAGGGAGCCCTGGGGGTTGAGGTGGGGAGGGAGAGGGCAATTTGCACAACAATTTAGATTAGGGGATGATTAGGTGGCAGGTCGAAAGAGCCAGGTTGGGACTTTAGCCATGACACCGGGGAACCCCCAACTCTTATCGGTAAGTTTCATAAGATCTTTAGTGACCACAGCGAGTCAGATCCTCTGTTTAACGTCGCATCCGAAAGACGGCACCTCTTTCAGTACAGTGTCCCCTTCACTGTACAGGGGCATTGGAGATTATTCCACCAGAGGAAAGATCACAACCTACTTGCCCATCAACACCTCTTCCAGCAGCAACTTGGATTTCCTCAGTGGTCTCCCATCCAAGTACTAACCAAGCCGACACTTGCTTAGCTTCAGCCATGCAGCTGGAGCAGATCAAATAGTGGTATGGCTGCTGACTGCTGGCTGCTGGTTAGAATCACAGAGGTATTAGCAAATCTTTTGATCGTCTTCTTTATCCCTTTAATGCAGTTAAACAGATACAGAAATTTCAATTCAAACTTACTGCAACAACTATGGAAATGAGTGTAACTAGTTCAGGCAGGAAACTCGAGAAGAGCTACATCAGCTGACAGCAGCCTGGTAAGCTACCAGCACGTCAGCATCAGCAGGCACACAATTGGAGGATACGCATCACGAAGTCATACAGCGGTCTATTTGAAAGACGTCAGGCTCCCTTTCTTCCGCTGCTGTTTGAAATGACTTTTCATGCTGTGCAACATGCTGTTTGGTTTTTTGCTTGCCACCTCCACCCCTGCCTCCACCTGTTTGGTTCTGCTCATATCGGGGGATTTTGCTTTCTGTTCATGACTATGTTTGTAGGTTTGCTGTGCCTAGGTAGGACATTCCTCCAGAGCAGAACCGCCGCCAAAATATAATGTAATGCTTAAACCCATGAATAAATTTTCTATTTTATTCAAACGTGAGTTTTCTTGACTGAACTGATATTACAGAACATATCTGAATTGCTTTGCGGGCAACACATCGATTTTTTTGGAGCTCTCATAGTTTAAATTTTCTCTTTTCTCATGCACTGTTTTTTTTTATTTTACTTCTGTCAGGAGGTACTTGGGTTTCACCTGCTTTTGTTTGTTGAAATATTTGTTTGCCAGTTGAAAGGATATCTCAAAAACCGATGGATGGATTTCAATGAAATTTTGCATGTTGACAAATAGTGTGTTCAGGAAGAAGTGCTTTAATTTTGGAGATGCTCGGACTCATTTTCTTGATCAAGGGTCCAAAAGTATTTCTATGCGCATAGAGACGGCTCTATCATTAAACCCTCAAGTTCAATTATTATGCAATGCTGGAGGTAATGCCCCGTCCGAGTGCCTTCTAGTAATAATCTTGTTTTGGTTGGCATAACTGCGATGCTAATGCCGGATGGAAATGATCACATAATGTTCTGTTTTTAGCTCGGAAAGCCCATAATCCTGTGTTGCTGCTCACAGCCCTGTTGCTAAAATGGGCTGCATCATCAGGAGGCTGAATTGGTGTTAAAAACTTCTAAGAGTCCTGCTCCTGTTTACTGCTGCTTTATATTTGATTTGGATTTCAGTGATCTGCCACAATGAGACTGCCACGTTAAAACTCTCTCTAGTTTTCATTGTTCATGTTTTTATATGGAGGTTTCTGAGAAGGTCTGTGCGGAGCACAAATATTTCAAGTTTCAATTCTTAAGTGTTTAAAATATAACTGCTCTTATCTAGTTCATACGGCAGCTGTTTTCTGTTGGTTTTTATTTGTGCTTGTACTACTGATGTGCATTGTCAATCAATCAAAACACTTTTTGCAAGGACACTTCGATACATTGGGAGAACTTAATTTTACCTCCGAAAAGACGTGACTAGCGGTGCCCATTTAAATATGCACAATTTATGGCTCAATGTAAGCAGATACATTTACTGCTGCACCACATTTGTAGAATTGTGCACGTACTCATGTGGACTTCTAGTAATAACTAAAAATTCCCACAGAAATTGTGATGTTGGGTTTCCAACTTACAACAAAGCGAATGTGACCTTTGCTGACTGACTCATGACCCTCAGCTGAGTTGAAGCAACCGTCTCCCAATAGTCTAGAGCGCAGTTTTATGTCACAGAGAATCAGATGATGATCCTCTTGAGGCCTGCATGATGTTTATCCCAAGAAAGGAGATGGTTTACTAGAATGTGCATAATATAAACAGAGACACTGAAAAAGAACACTGGGATGACTTGTGTAAGCTGTAAGATGACTAGGAATCTACTTTGAGTGACTCTCCTTGACGCCGTAATCATTTACATGGGGCAAAAAAAATGTGTTTTTAAGTGAACTTTGATTAACTATGAATTGGATCTCAGAGGAAAGTCATAGCTCCCTTCTCCTATCGGACTTGGAGTATGTGGAGGTAGTTCGGTGCTGACCGTCCTGCGTTTTGAAATAATAATAATAATAATAATAATAATAATACAAATGCTAGAAATTCAACAATAAACATCATTCTTCTTATTATTGTTATTATTCTTATGAACTGAGGTAACATTAGTGGATTTGCACATGGGCAACCCCACTAATAAGATACATTTCATGATGCATGTTTGAGGCCAGGGTCCGCATTGGTCTTTTTCCTCCGATACGAACCCCTGTTTTATATACAAACCCAAAACCAGTGAAGCTGCCATGTTGTGTAAATCGTTATATTCATTTGAATACACTGCTAAGACAAGTTACATAATGTTCGAACAGGTAAACTTTGTAATTTTTTGCAAATATTAGCTCATTTGGAATTTGACGCCTGCAACATGTTTCAAAAAAGCTGGCACAAGTGGCAAAAAAGACTAAGAGAGTTGAGGAATGCTCATCAAACACTTATTTGGAACATCCCACAGGTGAACGGGCTAATTGGGAACAGGTGGGTGCCATGATTGGGTATAAAAGCTGCTTCCCAGAAATGCTCAGTCATTCACAAACAAGGATGGGGCGAGAATCACCACTTAGTGAACAAATGCGTGAGCTGATTGTCGAACAGTTTTAAAACAACATTCCTCAATGAGCTATTGCAAGAAATTTAGGGATTTCATCATCTACGATCCGTAATATCGTCAAAAGGTTCAGAGAATCTGGAGAAATCACTGCATGTAAGCGACAAGGCTGAAAACCAACATTGAATTCCCGTGACCTTCGATCCCTCAGGCGGTACTGCATCAAAAACCGACATCAGTGTGTAAAGGACATCACCACATGGGCTCAGGCTCACCCCAGAAAACCACTGTCAGTAACTACAGTTCGTTGCTACATCTGCAAGTGCAAGATAAAACTCTACAATGCAAAGCAAAAGCCATTTATCAACAGCACCCAGAAATGCCGCCGGCTTAGCTGGGCCCAAGCTCGTCTAAGATGGACTGATGCAAAGTGGAAAAGTGTTCTGTGGTCTGACAAGTCCACATTTCAAATTGTTTTTGGAAACTGTGTACGTTGTGTCCTTCGTACCAAAGAGGAAAAGAACCACCCGTACTGTTATAGGCGCAAAGTTCAAAAGCTGTAAGAAGAGGTCCGGGGAACACCAGATGCAGGAAGCAGAAGTGTTTATTAAACACAAAAAAACACTAGGAGAAAGGGTTGGCAGACACACCAGAAATAAAACACCGTGCTAAAGCACTGAACAATAGGAAGAACTATGGTACACTGCCAAAGGCAGGGGGGAACAGAAGTACACTCTCCAAGAGAGGATAAACTAAGAAAACAAAAACTGAACCTAACTAAACTGACGGATACACTGGGAGACTTTAACACGGGGCAGACAAGACTAGAGCGCAGCAAACAGAAAGACTCGGGAACCATACGCGGGAGACACTCAGAAGGCACAAAGAGCTGAGACTTCACCATGTAGCACAGAGACAATACGGAGGATCCGTCTGACAATCGCGTGGACCAGGTAATACTAATGACTCGAGACAAGACGCTGAGACGAGCAATCAAACTAGACGGTTTAGATTAAGGCAATCTAAACGTGACAAGTAAAAAAGCACCACAAAGAAAGCGAAGGAAAGCAAAGGGTTTCAATTGCAGTTAATCAGAAAGTTCAGACTGAAAGCAGAAAAGCCAGAAACGCATACGTTCGCTAAATGAGTTAATCAAGGTTAATACTAAGTGACGAAGTATTTACAATCACCCTTAAATACGTGAAGATTAATACGCGTTAGTAGTGTCCTATCAGAGAACGCATTCACTCAGTTTTGCGAGACCCAGAATTAAGCACAGCTGGAAGCAATGAATGAAATACCAAAGCCAAACCGAAAGTGGAAAGGTGATTGGACGACGGAACACAGGCACGCTGAAGGCAATCACGCAACATCACTGGAAACAGATTGGGAGCGATAGTCAGCCGGCTGAACTGAAAGCTGGAAAATAAACGACACGAAGTAAATCACAAGCACAAAGACGCACGGGACAACACACGAAAGGGCAGAATCATAACAAAAGCCAGCACCTGTGATGGTATGGGGGTGTATTAGTGCCCAAGGCATGGGCAACTTACACATATGTGAAGGCACCATTAATGCTGAAAGGTACATAAAGGTTTTGGAGCAACATATGTTGCCATCCAAGCAACGTCTTTTTCATGGATTCCCCTGCTTATTTCAGCAAGACAATGCCAAGCCACATTCTGCACGTGTTACAACAGCATAGCTCCGTAGTAAAAGAGTGCGGGTACTAAACTGGCCTACCTGTAGTCCAGACCTGTCTCCCATTGAAAATATGTGGCGCATTATGAAGCATAAAATACGGCAACGGAGAACCCGGACTGTTGAACAACTTAAGCTGTACATCAAGCAAGAATGAGAAAGAGTTCCACCTGAAAAGCTTCAAAAATTAGTCTCCTTAGTTCGCAAACGTTTACTGAGTGTCGTTAAAAGGAAAGGCGATGTAACACAGTGCTAAAAAGGCCCCTGTGCCAACTTTTTTGCAATGTGTTGCTGCCTTTAAATTCTAAGTTAATGATTATTTGCAAAAAAAAAAAAAAAAAAGTTTCTCAGTTTGAACATTAAACATCTTGTCTTTGCAGTGTACTCAATTGAATTTAAGTTGAAAAGGATTTGCAAATCATTGTATTCTGTTTTTATCCACAATTTACATAACATGCCAACTTCACTGGTTTTGGGTTTTGTAAATAATGCGTAAGACATCAAAATACTGTGCACGCACCATAATATGAAGGATGGATGTGCATTTTTATAAAACTAACTCCAAGTGTCGCTATTGACCATCGGAGCACCGATAGACGTTTCTCTCCGCCTCCGTGTATTATTCAGAGAGGGGAGCCATTCGTCTGCACTGCTAAAAAACATCCATCAGACAGAGTGCGGTTTTAATTCTACCGTTTCTACAGGATTGTCTCGACCTGTTAAAATTTGAGTCAATTAGATTGTACCAGGAATACGACTTTTTTTTTTTCATTCTAAACATGAAAAGCAGAGTATTCTCTGTGCGCGTCTCAATGTTGTGCCTGGTTTTCTTTATCCTCGCGCTGCCGCCCAGCCTGGAAGATGTGAGCTACTTTATTCCAGAGGAGATGAAGCGCGGATCTGTCATTGGGAATATAGCGAAGGACATCGGACTCGATGTTAAAGGACTAACATTTCGCAAAGCCCGTATTGATACTGAGGAAAGTGGAACTAATTATTGTGATATCAATGTGAACACAGGAGATTTGATTGTGGCTGGAAGGATAGACAGGGAAGAGCTTTGCGGTCCAATGGCGCTGTGTGCTCTGAAATACGACCTCGTGCTAGAAAAGCCTCTGGAATTATATCGCGTTACGCTGCAAATTCAGGATATAAACGACAATTCACCCCAGTTTCCAAAGAAGATAATAAACCTGGAAATAAGAGAATCAGCGGACAAAGGCGCGCGCTTCCCCTTTGATCGGGCCCACGATGCGGATATCGGAGAGAACGCGGTTCAGAGCTACACGCTACAAAGGAATGATCATTTTGTTCTGGCTGTTCATACGAACACAGACGGAGGGAAATACGGTGAGTTAGTGCTAGAAAAAGAGTTGGATCGCGAAGAGCAGAAGGAGGTCACATTATCACTCACTGCCGCTGATGGAGGGAGTCCAAAGAGATCTGCGACTGTAGTTATACACGTCACTGTGCTGGATGCTAACGATAATATCCCTGTGTTTAGCCAGTCTGTGTATAAAGTAAGTCTGCCTGAAAACTCTCCTTTGGGTACGGTTGTGCTGACAGTCAGCGCCACTGATGCAGACGAGGGCGCTAACGGACGAGTGACATATGAATTCAATAGCATATCTGCAAAAGCAGTGAGATGGTTCATTATTGATATGGAAACCGGGGAGATTAGTGTGATTGGATCAATAGATTATGAAGAAGGATCTTTTCATGAAATCCAAATCCAAGCAAAAGATGGTTTGGGCTTGGCTTCAAATGCGAAGGTGATCATTGAAGTGACTGATGTGAATGACAACACCCCTGTGATTTTTCTGAAGTCCTTGCACAATCCCATCCCCGAGAGTGCAATAGCTGGCACAGAGGTGGGCATCATTAATGTTCAGGATAAAGACTCCGGGGCAAATAGACAGGTCCGCTGCTCCATTCAGCAGAATGTTCCTTTCAAGTTAACCCCCTCCATCAAGAATTACTACTCACTGGTCACTACGGGAGCACTGGACCGTGAGCTGGTGACAGATTATAACATCACCATCACTGTTACTGACGAGGGCTCTCCACCCTTATCTTCATCAAAGACTGTGCAGTTATCTGTGTCAGACATTAATGACAACCCGCCTGTGTTTGATGAACAGTCGTACAGTGCTTCTGTGGCTGAAAATAACAAACCCGGCTCCTCTGTTCTTTCTGTACGGGCCAGAGACCCGGACTGGAGACAGAACGGCACAGTTTTCTATTCTCTGTTGTCCGGTGAGATCGGCGGTGCTCCGGTGTCCTCATTTTTATCCATTAACGGAGACACGGGGGTGATCCACGCTGTCAGATCATTTGATTATGAGCAGTGGAGGAGCTTCAAAGTCCAGGTTGTTGCCAGAGACAATGGTTCTCCTCCACTCAGCAGTAACGTGACTGTGAACGTGCTGATAACTGATGAGAATGATAACTCTCCACAGATACTATACCCTGCTCCCACAGGGAGCTCCTTCATGACTGAGATGGTTCCCAAAGCTGCTCATGCGGGCTCCCTGGTTTCCAAGGTTATAGCTGTGGATGCTGACTCTGGACAGAATGCCTGGCTGTCCTATCAGATGAGGAAATCCACTGATGCTGGACTTTTCACTATTGGGCTCCATAGTGGAGAGATCCGGGTGCAGCGGGACATTTCTGAATCTGATGCCATGAGGCAGAACCTTGTTATCTCAGTGAAAGATAACGGACAGCCCTCTCTCTCTGTCACCTGTGCAGTGTATTTACTGATTTCAGATAACTTGGCTGAAGTCCCTCAGATGAAAGACGAGTCTCATGAGAACAATTCCAAACTGACTTCATATTTGATAATCGCACTGGTGTCCGTGTCCACTTTCTTCCTCACCTTCATTATTCTGATGGTGGCCGTGAGGTTTTGCCGCAGAAGAAAGCCCAGGCTGTTGTTTGACGGTGCAGTGGCCATTCCCAGCGCATATTTCCCTCCCAACTATGCAGATGTGGAGGGAGCAGGAACTCTACGCAGTTCTTACAATTATGACACGTACCTGACAACGGGCTCACACACCAGCGACTTCAAGTTCATCAGATCTTACAATGAGGCAACAATGGCAGCTAATCAGACCCTGAAGAGGAGCCCGAATGAAGCCAGTGAGCAGGAAGGAGGCAGTGAGGGCCAATCAGGAGCCTTTGCTATGGTAAATATATATTTTCTCCTCTTTTTAAAAACGTGTTTGCATTTGAATATGGTTGTCTATAATTTTTGATGTGTTGTGTTGAAATATTTCAAGGTTCCCTGGTGCAAATAAATTTTGTCTGGAGTGAAGAACTCTTTTAGAAATTAAACGGCTTAAAGGTGCAGTCGCCAGCACAGGTCATGTTAACCGCAGACAGTGATTTTGAGATAAGTCTACTTGTTGTCTGTTGTCCTGAATTTGCTGTTTGTTTTACGGAGCTACTTCTCATTGTGAGGATTTTGCTTTGAAGTACAGATCTTGTGATGCACAATTTTTTAATATTCCCCAATGTTTTTTCTTTGTTTTCTTTATTTTTCCCAAAATTTGCATTTAACAGCCAGTGGTAAATATTTGCTGAGAAGAAACTGATTTGAATTTTCTCTCCTGTGGTTTGTATTGTTTTGTATTTGTCTGTGTTGTCTCCTGAGCATATCATAATAATCTATTTTATTTTTAAATATATTAAATTGTTATATTTTGCTGTGGGCGGCACGGTGGCACACTGGTTAGCATTAAGAAGGTCGTGGGTTCAAATCTGGCCTGGGGCCTTTCTGTGTGGAGTTTGCATGTTCTCCCCGTGTTGCATGGGTTTTCGCCGGGTACTCCGGTTTCCTCCCACAGTCCAAAGACATGCATATCAGGCTAATTGGAGACACCAAATTGCCCATAGGTATGAGTGTGAGAGCGAATGGTGTGTGAATGGTGTGTGCGCCCTGCGATGGATTGGCAAGCTGTTCAGGGTGGGTCCCTGCCTTTGCCCGTAGTCAGCTGGGATAGGCTCCAGCTCGCCCCGAGACCCTAGTGAGGAATAAGCGGGTATAGAAAATGGATGGATATTTTGCTGTCATTTTTTTGGATTTACTATCATTGTTTCAATTTTTATTTGAGATTGTGTTGACATATTTAACCAGTATACACGCTAGCATGTTTTTTTTTTTTTTTTCTGAATTTGAAAAAGCTGCAGCATGTTTCACTTGTCGCTGTTCACCATCATGGTGCTGAAATGGGCTGACTTTGCCATCATGGAGCTGACATGGGCTGTTTTTGTTCTAGAGAGATTGTTGTCAGAAACTTCCACAAGTTCTGCCGCATTTGTTCCAGTAATTTTGATATTAAGATTTCTTCAATCTTTGACTTTGAAATGTCCATGTGGAAACCATAGGTTAATTTTCAGATTCCATGTTCCAGTGAATTTAGACAATGTATTTTTTTGGTCACCTGACCCGAAGGCGTGACCTATTGCGATCCCCTTTTGTCCGTCGTCATGCGTCGTCCGTCGTGCGTCGTCCGTAAACTTTTCCTTGTGAACAAAATAACTTCAGTATTTATGAACCAATTTTGATGAGACTTGCAGGCTTATATCCATAAGATCTTGGACGAGTTCGAAAACCAGATTGATTCGATCATATTTGATGGAGTTATTGCCCTTTGTTGTATTGTTATCATAAGCAACCTTGTGAATACAATAATTTTAGTAAATATTGGTCAATTTTCATGAAACTTTGCATGCTGGCTTAAGATCTCAAAGAAGTTCGAAAACCAGACCGATTCTATCAAATTTGATGGAGTTATTGCCCTATTGTCATCATAAGCCACATTGTGAACACAACAACTTCAGTAAGGGTCATTTAAGGATGTGTCATGTTTAGGTTTTGGAGGAAACTGGAGTATACCTGGAGAAAACCAACAACCTGTGGTTGGTACTTGGCAACTGCCTGTACAGTTTGAGGGGAAAATGCCCAGCAGGATGCGGTTTTACCTCAGAAGTAGAAAAGTAACTTGACATATGTTAATGAAGGTATTATTCCTTCCTTTTACTGAAGCGTTTTTTGTTTAAACGCAAAATGAAGTTTTTATGAGCACATTCACAGACCGCACCGACAAAACCTATGTATTGTCAACTCTGTTAGTGCAAGCCTATTGTCTTGCATTTACTTTTTTATATCTAGATATGCTGGAAACCAGTTATCTTTATAGATGGAAGTGTCTTGAGGTGCTTTATAAAAATTGTGAATTTCATGACCCCCAGGTGCCATGTTTTCCCCTGGGGAGGGGGTCAAGTTTACTATAGTTTATATAGGAAAATGATACTTTTGGGTATATTCTGTTTAATTCCTACTGGAAATCATTCACACTTGATTGACATTACAACAATGAGATGATATTATGATATTTTTGACAGTTTCCCTTACCCGGGGGCTAAGGGGCAGGGCCCAAGGGTCAAAATGGCTTGAGAAATCTTCTTTGCTTAAAGAAAATAGCCACAAGTTATATACATACAATTTAGAATACTCTATTGCTTATGATACTGTTTTCCATTAATCTGATCCCTGGGGTCAAAATAAGGCCTTGCCTAATTGCCAAGGTTTAACATTGGATATACTATACTCAGGTGACCGTTAAGGCCATGGGCCTCTTGTCATGTGGTAAGAGTGGACATATCTAATATGGTAGCTCTTGATCTTTTTTTCCCCCAATATTAATGTGCCTTGCATAATATGTCAAAGCAATTCGAGCCTGATTCTCACGTTGCCTCTGATGAAGTACAGAATTTCAGTCATTGCCATATGCTTTTAGTAACGAAACCATTGTTTCCAAATGATGTGTTTTGTTGTATCTGAAAATATTGAAATGTCTCCTTAATTACTCTGTGATGATTTTTGTCAGAGTATTATACAGACTCCAATTCATAAATGTCAAAATTGGCTGTCTCGATTTAACTGTCATGTGCAATTATACAAACCCATCTTTATTTCAGATCTTCTGAATATTATGATAAAGTTTTCCTAATCAGTATCAGGACTTCCATCTCAAAATTTCGACCTTGTTTGTTCTGGCATACTTATTTAGCAGAGTTCTGTTGAACTTCCTTTGAAATATTAACAGTCTATATTATGTCATACATTTCCAAGATTTAAGCAGCTTTGATTTACGCCATACAATTTCATTACTCTGTCACTTGACTATTCGGAATCCCCATTATGATGGGAATATGTGTTGAAACAAGAATGTGGTCTTTTAAAGACTCATTGAAATGTCAAGTTTTTTAATGTATATAAATAAGAAAATGCATTTATGGTTTACATATTTACAAAATTAATCCATATGTATTTAGCCGTGGGTATAAGAGGCCTGCATAATTTAGATGATAGATAGATAAATAAATAGTTATCTTCCGAAAACGATGTGTTCACCTCGTGTTGGCTACGTTTACAGACCAGTTGAAAGTTGATGCGAAGCTGAAATGTAGCCTACGTCAGTTAGTGTGCAATTAAAAACAAACTCTTAGTGTCGCTGTTCACCAGCGAGGGAATCAGACGCACTCCTCTCCTCCCATTCTTGTTATGGGCAGAGCTGTGAGCCATTATTCGCGCCACCAAAAACAGGCTGCTGGCGAAGAACAGATGCCATTCCTTAATCGTTTTCCTCTGGCTCTATCACTTTCGACGATTTACTCATAAACTCACTCCGCTTTATACCGTCTTTTTTATTTTTTAAATGGCCGTCAGGGGATTTTCTGCGCGGCTGCCGAGGTTCAGCCTCTTATTCTTTATCCTCGCGCTGCCGCCCAGCCTGGGAGATGTGAGCTATTCTATTCCGGAGGAGATGAAGCGCGGATCTGTGATTGGGAATATAGCGAAGGACTTCCGACTCGATGTTCAAGGACTATCTGCTCGCAATTCTCGTATAGATACTGAAAATGGCAATAGTCATCTGGTCAATATTAGGGGAAACACTGGAGATCTCGTTGTTGCCGAGAGGATAGACAGGGAAGAGCTTTGCGGACGAAGGCCCTCTTGCTCATTAAAATACGAACTCGTGCTGGAGAATCCTCTAGAATTACACCGCATAACCCTGCAAATTCAGGATATAAATGACAACTCACCTCAGTTTCCGAAAGACGTTATTAACCTGGAAATAAGCGAATTGGCGGATAAAGGATCACACTTTCCTTTAGATCAGGCCAACGATGCGGATATCGGACTAAACGCGGTTCAGAGCTACACGCTACAAAAGAATGATTATTTTGTTCTGTCTGTTCATACGAACACAGACGGAGTGAAATACGGTGAGTTAGTGCTAGAAAAAGAGCTGGATCGCGAGGAGCAGCAGGAGGTGACATTATTACTTACTGCCGCTGATGGAGGGAGTCCACAGAGATCTGCTTCTGTCGTTATACACGTAACTGTGTTGGATGCCAACGATAATATCCCCGTGTTTAGTCAGGCTGTGTATAAAGTCAGTCTGCCTGAAAACTCTCCTTTAGGTACTGTAGTGCTTATAGTCAGCGCCACTGACGCAGACGAGGGCGCTCACGGACAAGTGACGTATGAGTTCAGTAGCATTTCCGATAAAGCAGCTAAATTGTTTAGTATTGTGAAAGAAACTGGGAAAATTGACGTTACTGGACTAGTTGATTTCGAAAAAGAATCATATTATGAAATACAAATCCAAGCAAAAGATGGTTTAGGTTTAGCCTCCAATGCTAAAGTTATCATTGAAATTACTGATGCGAATGACAACGCCCCTGTGATATTTCTAAAATCCCTGCACAATCCCATCCCTGAGAGTGCAGCAGTTGGCACAGAGGTGGGCATCATTAATGTTCAGGATAAAGACTCTGGGGCAAATAGAAAGGTCCGCTGCTCCATTCAGCAGAATGTTCCTTTCAAGTTAAGCCCCTCCATCAAAAATTACTACTCACTGGTAACTACAGGAGAACTGGACCGTGAGCTGGTGACAGATTATAACATCACCATCACTGCTACTGACGAGGGCTCTCCGCCCTTATCTTCATCAAGGACTGTGCAGTTATCTGTGTCGGACGTTAATGACAACCCGCCTGTGTTTGATGAACAGCTGTACAGCGCCTCTGTGGCTGAAAATAACAAACCCGGCTCCTCTGTTCTTTCTGTACGGGCCAGAGACCCGGACTGGAGACAGAACGGCACCGTTTTCTATTCTCTGTTGTCCGGTGAGATCGGCGGTGCTCCGGTGTCCTCGTTTTTATCCATAAACGGAGACACAGGGGTGATCCACGCTGTCAGATCTTTTGATTATGAGCAGTGGAGGAGCTTCAAAGTCCAGGTTGTTGCCAGAGACAACGGCTCTCCTCCACTCAGCAGTAACGTGACAGTGAACGTGCTGATAACTGATGAGAATGATAACTCTCCACAGATACTATACCCTGCTCCCACAGGGAGCTCCTTCATGACTGAGATGGTGCCCAAAGTTGCTCACGCGGGTTCCCTGGTTTCCAAGGTTATAGCTGTGGATGCAGACTCTGGACAGAACGCCTGGCTGTCCTATCAGATGGTGAAATCCACTGATGCTGGACTTTTCACTATTGGGCTCCACAGCGGAGAGATCCGGGTGCAGCGGGACAATTCTGAATCTGATGCCATGAGGCAGAACCTTGTTATCTCAGTGAAAGATAATGGACAGCCCTCTCTCTCTGCCACCTGTGCAGTGTATTTACTGATTTCAGATAACTTGGCTGAAGTCCCTCAGCTGAAGGATGAGTCTCATGAGAACAATCCCAAACTGACTTCATATTTGATAATCGCATTGGTGTCCGTCTCCACCTTCTTCCTCACCTTCGTTATTCTGATGGTGGCCGTGAGGTTTTGCCGCAGAAGAAAGCCCAGACTGCTGTTTGACGGTGCAGTGGCCATTCCCAGCGCATATTTCCCTCCCAACTATGCAGAGGTGGAGGGGGCAGGAACTCTGCGCAGTTCTTACAATTATGACACGTACCTGACAACAGGCTCACACACCAGCGACTTCAAGTTCATCGGATCTTACAATGAGGCCACAATGGCTGCTGATCAGATGCTGAAGAGGAGCCCGAATGAAGCCAGTGAACAGGAAGGACAGAGTGAGGCCCAATCAGGAGCCTTTGCTCTGGTAAATAGATTTTTCATTCTCCCTGTCGCGCTATGTTACTTTAAATATGGTCTTCACCTTGCGCTAAGTTAAAATATATCGGCATCCTGAGGTTAATATTGCCCAGAGTGGAGCTATTTTCCCGTAGTCAAATAGTTCTTTAATCAAGGGACATTTTCCATTGCATTTAGGGTCTTCAGAGAAGGTGATTCGTTCTGGTGCATTGTTGCCCATTGGTCTGTATTTGCTGTTTGTTACGTCGAGCAAGTTTTTTGCACCTTGTTAATTAGATGAAAGCTTTTAAAACTCACGTCTGTATCATAGCTGGCAAAACTATTTGATTTACGATCTGGTTTTTAGAGATATTTTTCTTGTAATTTCACTGTGTCCATGAATGCAATTAGTTGGAAGCACCTACACTATTTTTCATCTGTTCATAAGCGTTTGATCTTCTCTTAACTTATTCATTCATAGTTGGTATATCCTCTCTATAACAACTTTTATAAAATAAGGTGTAGTGTATTGCATAGTTTTGCTTTTTTCTCTTTTCATTGTGGATTTGTTTTTTATATGGGATTGTGCCAGCATCTTTGACCAGATGTTCATGCTAATTTCAAAATTAAGCGTTAACAGTTTATGAATCTTTGCTTGGTTCTCTGTGTCGCTGTTCGTTGCCACGGTGCTAAAAATGGGCTGTAATTTTTAACAAGAGTCCCCAGTCAAAGGCTTCAGTGAGTTATGCATCATTTGCTCCTTGTCTTTTTGATGTATAGATTTACTTCATCTTCCAAGTTCCACTTTCCATATGAAAACTTTTGGTTCATTTTCAGATCACGTTTTACCATGACTGTTGAATTATATATATATATATATCTATATATATGTGTGTGTGTGTGTGTGTGTGTGTGTGTGTTGATCATGGAAACATCATAAATGATAGTTTTATAGATTTTCCTACATGAGTTGTCTAAAGCAATGTGTTAAAGTAATATTATTCAGGTTATTGGGTTGTGCTCTGGGAGTACGAGTTTTCTGCAAATAAAATTTGCTCTTTGTGACTGAAGTATTGTTTTCGAATAATTTTCAGAGGAAATGCTAACATTTGCCTTCAAGGCCTACATTGTCACCCCCGACAAAAAAAAATTTTATCAGGAAAAAAAAAAACTAAAAACGACCAAAGTGACAATAATAGTAGAGTATTGAGCTGCTTGGACACTGGACGCGAAACAAATTTTTCGCACGACAGATTGCGTTGAACGCCGTGTCTCGTGTCCGAAAGTTTTACAGGGTTTTAATATAGGCTACCTCCGTGTCCGACAGTTGATTATTGATTTTAATTTCTTCAAATCTACTGACTCTTTGAGATAATAAACGTGAATGTTTTGATAAGAGGGCTCAGTTCAAGATGAGTACTGAGAATTTCAATCAATGTTCCTGTTTAAGCTCTGCTCAATAAAGTGAGTCGACATTGGCACGGGACAATGTACAATGCCACCGTGTCTGACAAAAAAAAAAAAAAAGAGGACGATTAAAACAGATTGATAACAAAATAACAAATAAAACGTAAATTTTAACAACAGAACATCCAATGAACACTGCAAATTATTTATCTGCGGGTCATCTTTTTTGGATGTTCCGTTTGTTGGTGATATATTTTAGCCTATTGTTTATTTCGTTATAAATGTGTTCTCATATCAATACTTTTACTTTTTGCGGGCAGCTGGACATGGAGTAGTTTGCATTCCTCGTCGGACAGTCTTGATCGTGCATGCGATAATTTATTCACACTGATGGACATGGAATTGATTTGCTCACTGACTACAAGTACTATTTTATCTCTGGTGTGGAAATAAAGCGTGAATCTGTTCGATCCATCTGACAAATTTTCAAAAGAAAGACCGAATAAAGACTGATGTCTATCTTCAACGGAGGAAAACAGATGAATAGGCTAAAAAGACAAAAAAAAGTCGATAGCTATCAATTTGCATTTTGTGAAGGTCGAACACAAACATGGCCAAGTTTGCACGTCTAATAATTCCTGGAATACTCGGAAAAATTTGAACTTTCATGACTTTCGGACACGGAGCTATATTAAAACCCTGTCCGACTATCGCGTCTTCACATTGACTTTGTCTGTAATCAGTCGTGCGAAAAATTCGTTTCGTGTCCAGTGTGCAATATAAATATTATATATATATATATATATACAGTTTGTGGTTGGCTGAGAAAGATCTGAAGTCGTTAGTTTGCATCTCAGATTCAGCTGCGTTGATTAAGCCAGGTCTAGTTTCCATTACGCGTGCCAACCGCCTTTAATCTGACATCAGGACAATCGATGTAGATACTATAATTTATGTCCTTATTCAGAGAGTTATATTTAATAGTGCTTCCTGTAATTATTCATTGCATTGAAATGTGCCTGACATTCTGGAAACCTGCCTGTGAGATTTCGGTGAAGTGTGCGCACTGTGCGCCGGTCAGCCAAATTACCATTGCACAGAAATTGAACCAGGTTGGAGCTGGCGAGTTTTCTGCGCAACTCCAGCGGAGGCTTTTTCTACGAAATTGTCACTGCGTCTTGATGTATACTGTATGTGACACCTCCCCCTACTACGCCGCCACACCCATCTCGGCTCACTTTTGTCTACCAAAGGCTGCGCACGGTGTTGCACCTCATGAAATTACCACTGCGCGGGCTGTGCCGGACGAAATTAGCACTGCGTGGGCTGTGCCACGCTACGCCACCTGCGCTGCGCCAAGAAATTGGAGCCCATACGGCCCTCTACAGATGTTGTCACCCTTGGTAAATATGAACAAAATTGGGTATGGAAAAATGCCTTTTTTGTTTATCCCCAAGATTAAAAATATTTTAAAAATAAAACATGTTCTTCAAATGCATTTAAAATGAATTATAAACTTGAAACAAAAAATTCTCAAAATTGTGTCCCACAATTATTGGACCCCCTTCAATTCAAGGAGGAGACAGCACCTCGGCAAAGTATATTTCAGCGGAGAGTGGAATACTTAAAGTGTCTAAAACGCATAGTTTTTTAAATTTTCATTTGTTAATGTTCCAGTGCGACACATTTTGAAACCAGCGAGTCTTCAAATTGGCTTCAATACCAGGGGGCAGACATTTTTACTTGGGGAATCTTCCGATTTTGAATTTGACCCTAGGAAACCTCACCTTTAAAAATGATTAATAACCTTAAGCTCTCGCAGGTTACATCTCCCGATTAGCCACAGTTGCTCAGACTAATTGGTAAAAACCAACGACAATCTAATTTACTTTTGATAGCATTGTCACGCATTGCACCACAAAATTATGAGGCACTTCTGTGCATAAATGAAGACGTAAAATATCAATGTATCTTCATAATTTCAGCGCTCATTAAGCAGCACAGATTTGCAGAAATTATTCTGCGAGGCTGTGGGAATCCGTTTTTTATTATGAATGTTATCACGGCTAAAGAGTGCTGTAAGGTTGCACAGCTTACAGCTGTAAGGTTGCACAGCTAAGGTTGCACAGCAAGAGCGGTGAAAATAAATGCTGCAAAGTTAGCGAATGTTTTGGATTTACAATGCCATATCAATTATCTAAATGTTTGCAATGGGAATTCACCTTTCATTACTATTTATAATTGAAGCACTGATGAGTAAAACCCCACAAGTCAAGTCAAGTGTGACTTATGGGGTTTTAGTAATAGGTGCTTCAATTATATACTGACCAAAACGTCCAATGCAACACTCGGGTTTATTGCAACACATGTCATTTTCTTATAATAAATTTTACAATACATAACAAATATTAAGATTCAAATCAAACACACAGTTTTAGAGTCAGGAATAAAGAACAGGGTTTTCCTGGTTTCCAATTCATTGCATTAGTTGAAGGCACAATTCTGGATCACCGAAGTCAGTATCTTGTATGGCCTCCTCTGGCGTCACACACAGCCTCGATTCTGCGATGCATGGAGTCAATCAAATGGCAAATTTCAGCATGTGTGATGCAGGCCCATTCCTCCTGGAGTGCTTGACGCAACTGTTGGACTGTGGCTGGTTCTGGATCACACCTTCTCACCCGGCAATCCAGAATATCCCATAGATATTCTATAGGGTTTAAATCTGGGGAATACGCAGGCCAAATAAGACACTGAACATTATTCTGCCTCAGGTAGTCCTGACAGACTCTGGCGACATGCTGCCTCGGGTTATCCTGTTGCAGCGTTAGGCGATAGCGATGGACGAGTGGAACTGCGACAGGGGTAAGGATGTTGTCACGGTAACGGGCCGCACTGAGGTTTCCATCGATGAAAATGAGGTCTGTCTTGTGTCTACTGCTTATTCCAGCCCAAACCATCACACTGGGTCCACTCCAGTGGTCACGCTGCAGGATGGTAGTATCAGTATAACGTTCCCGTCGCCTACACCATACATGCAGTCTTCCGTCAGACACACTCAACTTGAACGTCGATTCATCGGAGAAGAGCACCCTGTTCCACCTGACAGCATTCCAGCCCAAATGTGCCCTTGACCATCGCAGACGGACGCGGCGACGTGCAGGATTCAACACCAAACCACGGTGGGGACGTTGGTTGTGCAAGTTGGCTTCACGCAGGCAGTTGCGTAAAGTTTGGTCGCTAATCCAGTTCTGGTGACGACCTCTGGTCTGAGCAGCAGTGACTGTAGCTGGCAGGAAGCGATTGCGCATGTGCTGGAGGCGAATATGGCGATCTTGCTGAGGGGTGGTGACACGTGGTCTGGGGGCACGTGGTCGATCACCGGTGCTTCCTGTGTCATTATACCGGCTCCAGAGATGTGATATCGTCGACACGTGGACGCCCAGGTTCCTTCCAACCCGTATTTGCGACATTCCACCAGTGAGCATACCAATGGCTCGCTCTCGCTGATTTTGACCTAGGCGCTGCATGGTCACATGTTGACCTGGGACATTGCAAAGGAATTTTTAAGTTGCCCATTACTAAGGCTATTTATTGACCAAATTCTCGAAGGATTAGCCAATGATTTCCACTCAACCTGACGGGATCGGCAAAATTCTAAACAATGTGCAATCAAGCGGAACGAGCTGCCCACACAACAAAATCAAGACAATTTTCTGAGCTTTTAAGTTGTAGTTGATGTTTCATGGCTCAAAACCACTATCCCATTTTATGTACACCAAATATTTCAAAATTGTATGTGTTGCGTTGGAAGTTTTGGTCAGTGTAGGTCATGCATTGGTCTTGGTCGCTCAGTCGATGAATTGTTTCATTGTTAATCAGGCCAGCTTAAATAAAAAGAGCTTGCAGGCAGCCAAGTCATAAAGGGAGAGCTTACTGAAGGCCCTTTGAACTACTCCATGGCCCGTATGAAAGGTTAGAGAACAACTGAAGTCACGTAAGAGAATAACTGACACACGAGCACTGCGGCACTGGTGTTTGATTGGATAATGCGTCTGAAATGCACACTCACCCACTATATAGGGCACTGTGTAGTGAATGTTCTTCATTGAAAACAATATAGAAAGTGAGTGAGCGACTGGACAAGTGAGCATTCCGAACGCAGGCTTAGATTCCCCAAGTAAAAATGTCCGCCCCCTGGTATTGACGCTGATTTGAAGACTTAAAAATGGTTTAAAAATGCTTAGCACTGGATCATTACCAAATTTAAATTTATAAAACTATGTGTTTTAGACACTTCAAGAATTCTACTTTCCGCTGAAATATACTTTGCCGAGGTGCTGTCTCCTCATTTAATTATCTGTGCAGCCTCCCTTTGCTAAGCTAAAAGCTTTGTGTTTTCTCCCTCAGAGAGCAATTAGGTTATGGAGGTCATGGCAAGGGATCTGGGACCATTCATCCATTCACCCATGCAGAATCTCTCCAGAGCCTTCAGGCTACATCCACAGCAATATGTTTTCATTTTAAAAGGCATAACTTTTGCTACATTTCCACCTGGCTGCCACACTACTCCAGCATTAAAATTAATTGAATAACAAAAAATAAAAAAATTAAAAAATAAACAAATACAGAGACTTTTGGAAACATTGCACACCCTGTTTCACTTTTGACAGACTGAGACTGCATTGTAGTGTGGACGGGCCAAAACGGTTACCTTTGAAAATGATGACGCAGTCACCCGCGTTTGCAGCTGGACTGGTTTTAATAGTCAACGTATCCTTCCCTGATTCATCCCGCCTCAATCATTTGACCATTTTCATTGTTCATTACCATTAGCTACTGTAGCCTTGACTGCCAGCCTTTACAACCAGAGGATGAATGGTCAAGGTGAAATGCGTTATCAGGCATACTAATATGGTTGGAGATAATTTCTGGGAATGTGGTAAAATGTGTGTGTGGACGGGGACCGTTTTCTTTTTAAAACACTATTTTGCAATATAAACATATTACTGTGGATGTGGCCTCAAATTCTCTGGTCCACATTATTTAATTCTCCTCGTCAGCTGGATCCACATGTGTTTTGATTGGGTTCAAGTCAGGGGATGAGGATGGCCATGGCAAAACCTTGATTCTGTGGCTAACAAATTATTTTTGTGCTGCAAGGTTAAGCTTTCTGGTGAAGACAGGTCTTCATTTAATATCTGATGGTGTAAGATGGAATCCATGATAAAACAAATCCTAAAAGAATTGTTTGGATCCTCCCAAAGAAAATCAGCCCCAAAACCTCAAATATCTATGGCCGTACTTCACAGTTGGGAAACCGACCTTTGTTTTTATGCCAAACCCATAGTGTTTATTGTCAAAGAGCTCTGTTTTTGGTCTCATTTGATCATAAATCCCATTCACTTTGGGAGTTCCTGCAGTATTCAGCGAACTGTTGGCACGAGTTTGTATTTTCTTTGACAGTTAAGCCGTTTTCCTGCCAATCCTCCCAAACATTTTTGGTGGGTTGATGACCTCTGGTTGTAGTTTTGGAAACTCTCTGACCCCGGGACAAATCTAATGTCTGTAGTTCTCCAGCTGTGATCCTTGGAGTTTCCTTTACCACTTGATTCATCTTCGTCAAAGAGCATTAAAACTTTTCAGCTGTTTTCTCATCGCCTTTCCCACATTTGTGAAGGTCAACAACTTTATGCTGCACATCATTGCTTTAATCCTTTCTCTTAACCATGGTGATGGATGCTTGGGTATTGCTAACATTGTGGTTCCAATAATTGTGACATGCATGTTTTGGAAAACTTTTAACATATGAGTTAAACTGGCATATTATTTCATATACGTTATAGTATGATGCTGCGTCGGCTAACTGGACTCCCAACATTATGAGAATTCGAATTCCTTAGTATTTTACTTAATTTTGAGAGAACACATGAATAAAGCTCAAGCACATCAGTGTGATCAATAGACGCTGGATTTACCTGCCACAATTATTTAACGTTAAAAATGGTATTTGTCTTATATGGTATTTGTGTGGAAACTTAACGTTTTGTTCCGCATTTCAAGGGGACACTTTCAGAGGTAACAGTTTCTTTGCCAAGAAACAGTGTATACTGCATGAACCAAAATAAATTTTTACTGCCAACCTTTAAGTCAGCATATGTTTAAGTTGCACATAATTGCGAGACTTCAGACTTCTTTGGGTGGACTCATTTCTTCCTTGTTGCGCGCAGCCTGCATGGTATTTAAGCGTATTTGCACTTTTATCGCGTAAGTCTCATATATTTTCCTCAGGGACTGTCTGTGGAATAATTTTCCACTTGTACTGTGCATTTCATTTGTTTTTACAGTTTTGACGGTGGTGACTGATACCTCCATTGAAGTTAATAAACTCACTAGTACCTGAAAAAGTATGTTATGTATTTCCTGGAGGGAATGAGAGTTAGAAGTATTATCCTGATGTTGTGACATTATAATTCCACTATACTCGGTCTTAGCTTACAGTTCATAGTTTCATTTTTTCGGCTGCTTTAAACCTCTGTTCAACATCTTTAGGTAAAGTTTTAACGGTCATTATTTACGCAGATTGTCTCCATGCTTCAACAGGGGAGACCGGGGTTACCTTGTCATGATTTTGTATTTGGCTTCATAAGTCTGTGTTGCTAAAACTTAGAGAAATTCCTTTATGGTTGATGTGCAGTGGAGAATGTCGCCTACAAAAGTTGTATAGATACAATCTCAATATAACGTATATTTTCGTCACAATATTCAATTTTCGTTATGTTACAAACATGCCGAAGTAAACCCATACCCGGGGTTACTTCGTCAGATGGGTGGGGTAAAATTGTCATAGTTGGCAATCAGCTGTAGCTGAAAAAGACAGTCCAATATTCTCATAACAGAAATGGTGAGAACTGTTTTATTTTTACCACGACCCAACACAATCTATGATTTATGCATAACCACCATCAGACTAGAAATGATGACATATGTAGGCGAGCACACTGACATTTGCACAGTCCTCATGTGCCCACCCTTTGCATGAGAAGCATTGGACCCACTCCTCTCCACCTTTGGATGATGAGTAAGGACTAAGGCACCAAAGAGGTGCAGCAAACATTCCCACTGACAAAGGAATGGAATGAAATGCAGAGGCCTCAAGGCTGGCAATTCTCTGCCAACACTCCCACTTTAATGGGCCCCACTTGTGGCCCATTAAGGTGGAGGTGAAAGAATGAGAAAGGAGAGGGGTTGCAAGGAGCAAACCCTTACAAACCCATAATTGTGTCCTCCAAACAAAGGCCCTAAAGGGTCCTCTATCATAAACATAAAATAAATGCAAATATGAGAATTATTAAGACACTACTGAAAAACAATAAATCGGCTCCTATATTTGACTTTGGAATATTTTAATATAGGCCTAACATTGGACCTACAAGTGGTGCAACCCCAGACCCTGACAAACTAATCCCATGCTGCTTATGTAGCCCCAAGCTCCCATTTTGGAACTCAGGCCACATATCTCATCTCATGATCTCAGCAGGCCTTTATCTTATGTGTTGTTAATAACTCTAGTTACATACGTTTATGAAACAGTGAAAACACTGTGAAAATCTTTGTCTTCAAAGAAGTTAGACGTATTTCTTTCAGAAATTTAAAGGTCGGAATTTGGGCCAATATTCAGTTATTTAGGCAGAAAACACTTACATGACACTACTAGACCTTCTTCTATCCAAGAGATGACATTGCGGGGATGTTACACAATTTGTAAATTTTCATTTTCCCATCAGTGCATTTGCAATGAAAAAAACTGGGGTGACAAACTTAACCCCATGGCTGAAGTAACACCGGTCTCCTCTATTTTTTTTTCTGCTGCGATTTTCTGGGAACACATTATGTGAGCTTACAACAGCATACTAGGGGAGACCAGGGTTACCTCCTCATGATTTTATATTTGCCTCTATAACTCTTTGTTGCTAAAACTTAGAGAAATACCTTTATGGTATATGTGTAGTGCAGAATGTTGCTTTCCCATGTTCCCGTTTTGGAAATCAGGCCGAATCTCTTATCTCGTGATCGCGGCAGGCCTTTGTCTAATTAGTGACAAACCTAACGCCGTGGCCAAAGTAGCCCCGGTCTCCCCAATCTGATACAGGAGTAAGGAATGACAGCGATGTGTATGCGCAAAAAAGTGCGCTTTCATAACGATTTATTCGTATTTAAAATAGATTAGTGAATTGCGTGCCAGTTTGTCCTGTTTGACGCAACGCTGATGTACTCATTCAATCATCTGTAATTTCTCAAAATAACTCTGAGCGTCGCTGTTGACCAGCGGAGGAACGATGGATCACATCACGAGCAAGATATTATCCAGGGTGGGGAGTCATCCCTCGGTGCGAATATAATCGCAATTCATACCCAGTGCAGATTCCGTTCCATGGTATTTTTTTCCTCTGACAGAATTACCTCCGCTAAGATAAATATAAAGCAACGGAGTTCCTCCTACCCGTTTCTATATATAATTTTAAATGGATTCCACAGGATTCTCAGCGCGCGTCTCGATGTTCTGGCTGATTTTCTTTACCCTCGCGCTGCCGCCCTGCCTGGGAGATGTGAGCTATTCTATTCCGGAGGAGATGAAGCCCGGATCAGTCATTGGGAATATAGCAAAGGACCTCGGACTCGATGCTAAAGGACTCTCACCTCGAAAAGCCCGGATTGATACTGAAGAAAGTGGGAGGAATTATTGCGATATCAATATGGACACTGGAGATTTGATTGTGGCTGCAAGGATAGACAGGGAAGACCTTTGCGGTCCAATGGCGATGTGTACTCTGAAATACGATCTCGTGCTGGAGAGGCCTCTGGAATTATATCGCGTTGCGCTGCAAATTCAGGATATAAACGACAATTCGCCTCAGTTTCCGAAAGAGGTCATTAACCTGGAAATAAGAGAATCGGCAGATAAGGGCGCGCGCTTCCCGTTAAAACAAGCCCATGATGCGGATATCGGACAGAACGCGGTTCGGAGCTACACCCTGCAAAAGAATGATTATTTTGTTTTGGCTGTTCATACGACTACAGACGGAGGGAGATACGGTGAGTTATTGCTAGAAAAAGAGCTGGATCGCGAGGAGCAGCAGGAGGTGACATTATTACTTACCGCCGCTGATGGAGGGAATCCACAGAGATCTGCAACTGTAGTTGTACACGTCACTGTGCTGGATGCTAACGATAATATCCCAGTGTTTAGTCAGGCTGTGTATAAAGTCAGTTTGCCTGAAAATTCTCCTTCAGGGACTGTAGTGCTGTCAGTCAGCGCCAGTGACGCAGACGAGGGCTCTAACGGCCAAGTGACGTATGAATTCAGTGGTCTTTCTGCAAAAGCAGGGAGATTGTTTAGTATTGAGCAGGAAACCGGAGAAATTCAATTGATTGGGGCAGTGGATTATGAAGACGGATCTTTGTATGAAATCGGAATAGAAGCAAAAGATGGTTTGGGTTTGGCTTCAAATGCCAAGGTGATCATTGAAATAACTGATGTGAATGACAATGCCCCTGTGATATTTCTAAAATCCTTGCACCATCCCATCCCTGAGAGTGCAGTTGTTGGCACAGAGGTGGGCATCATTAATGTTCAGGATAAAGACTCTGGGGCAAATAGACAGGTCCGCTGCTCCATTCAGCAGAATGTTCCTTTCAAGTTAACACCCTCCATCAAAAATTACTATTCACTGGTTACTACAGGAGAACTGGACCGTGAGCGAGTGACAGATTACAACATCACCATCACTGCTACTGACGAGGGCTCTCCGCCCTTATCTTCATCAAAGACTCTGCAATTATCGGTGTCGGACGTTAATGACAACCCGCCTGTGTTTGATGACCAGTCGTACAGCGCCTCTGTGGCTGAAAATAACAGACCCGGCTCCTCTGTTCTTTCTGTACAGGCCAAAGACCCGGACTGGAGACAGAACGGCACAGTTTTCTATTCTCTGTTGTCCGGTGAGATCGGCGGTGCTCCGGTGTCCTCGTTTTTATCAATTAACGGAGACACAGGGGTGATCCACGCAGTCAAATCATTTGATTATGAGCAGTGGAGGAGCTTCAAAGTCCAGGTTGTTGCCAGAGACAACGGCTCTCCTCCACTCAGCAGTAACGTGACTGTGAGCGTGCTGATAACTGATGAGAATGATAACTCTCCACAGATACTATACCCTGCTCCCACAGGGAGCTCCTTCATGACTGAGATGGTGCCCAAAGCTGCTCAAGCAGGCTCCCTGGTCTCCAAGGTGATAGCTGTGGATGCGGACTCTGGACAGAACGCCTGGCTGTCCTATCAGATGGTGAAATCCACTGATGCGGGACTTTTCACTATTGGGCTCCACAGCGGAGAGATCCGGGTGCAGCGGGACATTTCTGAATTTGATGCCATGAGGCAGAACCTTGTTATCTCAGTGAAAGATAACGGACAGCCCTCTCTCTCTGCCATCTGTGCAGTATATTTACTGCTTTCAGATAACTTGGCTGAAGTCCCTCAGATGAAAGACGAGTCTCATGAGAACAATTCCAAACTGACTTCATATTTGATAATCGCGCTGGTGTCTGTCTCCACCTTCTTCCTCACCTTCATTATTCTGATGGTGGGCCTGAGGTTTTGCCGCAGAAGAAAGCCCAGACTATTGTTTGACGGCGCAGTGGCCATTCCCAGCGCATATTTCCCTCCCAACTATGCAGAGGTGGAGGGAGCAGGAACTCTGCGCAGTTCTTGCAATTATGACACGTACCTGACAACGGGCTCACGCACCAGTGACTTCAAGTTCATCAGATCTTACAATGAGGCCACAATGGCTGTTGATCAGACCCTGAAGAGGAGCCCGAATGAAGCCAGTGAGCAGGAAGGAGGGAGTGAGAGCCAATCAGGAGCCTTTGTTCTGGTAAATTGGGTTTTTTTCATTATTCTACTTTCAAAGAGTTATTTTGAATAAATATCTTCCCCCTCTAGGGTCTTGAAGTTAATATTGCCCAGAGTGTAGCACTTTTCTAGTCATCAAAAGTTTATTTAAGCAAGAGGTAGACGCCAATACATTAGAGTTTTTCACAGAAGGTGATTCTCAGTTGTGGTGAATAGTTGCCCATTGTTCTGATTTTGCTGTTCGTAATGTTGAGCAACTTTATCTCACCTTCTGAAATTCACTCCACCCGATGATTTCATGATGCACAGTTTTTATTTTTTGGAAATCGAATTTGGCTGTCAAGATGCAAGCTTTTAACGCATGTCTTCATCATGGCTGGAAAAAAAAAAGACTATTTGATGAGTCTTTTATATATTTTATATTTATCTTTTATATATATATTTATCTGGCTTTTATATATATTTCTGTTGTAATCTCATGGTATCCTTGAGTCCAGTTTGTGGGCAGCATCGACACAATTTTTTCAAATGTTCTTAAGTATACAGTTCAGTAAGTATATCCTTCTCTATATTATAAAATTTATAATATATGATGAAGTATAATGCATAGATTGTTTTACTTTTTCATGTTTTCATTTAGTTTTATATTCAGGATTGTGCTCATATCTTCAGCCAGATTTTCATGCTGACCTGCAGCAGTTAGCTTTTCCAGTTTATACAGCTGTGCTTTATTTTCTCGGTCGCTCATCGTTGTCTCGGTTCTGAAATGGTTGTGAGACTGTTTTTTGTGATGGTGCTGAAATGCGCTGTATTTGTTAAAGAGAGGCTCCAGTCAGATGCTTCAGTGATTTCTGCATCATTTGCTCCTGGTTAATTTCATGTTTAGATTTTTTTCATCTTTTAGTTTTTCATGTGAAAACCTTTGGCTTATTTGCGGACTATTAAATTTCCCAGTGAATGTAAATAATGTATTTTCCAATGTAATAGAGACATCTAAAATGATAGCTGTTTATGGCTTTTCCAATGTGATCTTTTTTAGTTTATGTTGTAATATTACTCAGATATACTGGATATCTGTTGTTGCCATATGCTTTTACTGACTGAGCCAGTGTTTTCTAAAAACCACTACCGGAAATATTATCGATTGTCAACTATTAAAATGTGAAAATAAAATACGCCAAGGCATTTTATGGACCCTGGTGCATTTGCGATACCTTCCATCAAATTTTTTACCCTGACTGAATATGAGGAGAAGTTATTAATTTATGTTTTAATTGTTTATCTTCTTGATCATGGAATAAAAGCTAACCTATCTTCATTTTGGTTTGTTCCGAGCAGAAACCATATTTTTACGTTCAGGTACCAGAGTTCCAAGCCTTCTCCTTTACGTAAAAACTGATGAGAACGCTATAGTAGAATGGTTAATAATGTTAATAATAATAATTTTTAAAATGACATCAACTTTATAAGGGGAATATTTTTACAAGGCTGAATGAATCAGGTTCCCACTAACATGCAGCCTGACAGCCCCTCTCCTAGAATCCAACCATCTTTACAATCCAAATAAATGAGGTGAAAAAGATCTAAGACTGCTGTTCATGCAAAAAAAAAAAAAGTATTCAGGCATGCTTGTGCTCCAGCTAATAGGATTGGTGTGGGTGTAAATGCAATGCATCATTTTCCAACATTGAAAACAGGCCCACTGGGTTAGCCTACAGCTTTTAAATGAGATAAAACAATGTTAAATCAATCACAGTTTTACATTTTTTTTGTTCTGCAGTTGCTTTTTAAATTATGTCTACATTATACATTTTAAAAGCAACCAGCCTGACACCTATACAGCTTCCTCTGTGGGGCTGAAACCATCCGTAACAGATTTACATTTGTAGTGAATTCAAATTGAAAGGTTTCTGGTAAACTAATGTGAATAATAGTAAAGAAAATATCTAACGTTGTCAGAAAACGTTTCATGCCTGTTGTTTTATTGTGTGTCACAATGTAAGTGCTAGCTAGTTATTAATGTTACACATTTGGAGTATTTCACTGAGGAAAATTACCTCAGTGGTCAAGATGCTTGAATTTCTAATGTAAGCAAGCTAATTTATTCAAACTCATAACTTAATTAAAGTGTAGCTAGCGAGCAAAAATGAGTGAACGACTGAAAGTAAATACACCGCAAACTAAGTGCAGTATATGCAAGTAATTCAACAATTAATGGTAGTAATTTTATCGAATAACCAAATGACAGATACCTTGCCAAAACAAACCCAATGTAGTGGTTTACCCTACTTTATTACAAAGCTAGAAAGAGATCAAGAGAAAATAGCATCACGATTGATGGGACTTGCATTTGAGCTACAGTCCTCGTGAGCAGCTTCCATCATCAGCTCCCACAAAAACAATGTCCAATGAACCTGGTGAGTTGCTAAAAAATAATCACACATTGCTTAATCCCACATAACTCATTGCTTCTAGCGCGCAGAGTTATATATTATCAATCGACCACTGATTTCAATAATCGCATATGACTGACTCACGTTCTGCGAATGGGAGCGAGGCACACATATCAGATAATAGCTGTAGATGTAGAAGAAACTTCACTGAATACCTTGTATTTTTGTGGCATCATGGACTATCCAGGGAACCTTTGCAGCCAGGTTGCTATGTTTATCCACAGCTCTTGTATCCGTCTGCTTCACTGCTACAATAGATGTCCATATCGTCTGCATTATTACGTGACATCTCTGGTGGAATTATCACAATTCCTGTCGGTAGGATTGATTTTTCTTAGACAAATTCTTCCATATTCACGGTTTTTGCTGCTGGCTAGCCATGCTTTCTGCTGGCTCAAAAATGAGTCGTCAAAGCCTCACATTTTGGCGGTTAAACTGAAAGGGCTTTTGATTGGACTGTGTGTTGTTTGTGTTAACATAATCAGTCACCTTAAAGCAAGATTGTCCCCATGACTGTTTGGCTTTCCCTGCGGGTGTTTGAGTCCTAGAGCACCCATGGCATTGGCACACATGTTAGGGAAATATGCTGAGCAGGCTGATCAAATCTGATGTTAGGCTACAAGCAGACTGGGGGACACTCTAACAGGCATCAATTAAATCACATCAAGAACAGACTTTTCTTTTCAAAATCTTTTCTTTGTGTTTATTTGAAAATGTGTCACCAACAATGTTTCCAGAAAAGCTAATTGTAACACTAAATAATATTATTAACAGTTTTCGAAAACTGAGTGTAGCATTTTCACTACAGAACAGCTGAAATTGCTTTTGTTCCCGGTTTGGATTATGTTTATCCAAAAATTTTGTTTGTGTCTAATTCTTTGAACCATATCTCATCCCTGATCTTGATAACTAATCTGAAATGTTCACAGAAATGAAATCTATAATTCAAATATACTTATTGAAAAAAGTGATAGCCATGTGTCCCCGATTTTCCCGCTAAGAGCTTCTTTAGATCCTTCTTAAGGCTCCAGTAAGAGGGAAACACGTTTCCCAGATTCCTTCTTAGCCTAAAATGATCTTTTGAGAAGGAGGATTTGAAAGAAGGGTCCCCCCCCCTCATGCACATCTAATACCCATTAAGCATTTAAAATGAGGGAAAACTTACATCTCTCCTCTATGGTTCCATGAGTTGAAATATTCTACCATATTTCCCTAATTTTTCCCCAATATTTTCCCTAATATTTCCTTATATTTAATATTCCTTAAGCTTATAACCAAGAGTAACAAAATAAACTGCGTAATTATATCCAGAATTACAAACCTAATTCCGAAATAGTTGGGACAAAGTGTAAATTGTGAATTAATTCAAAATCCAATGACGTACAAATCACCCCACCCAGTATTTTATTCAGAGTAGAAAAGAGATAACACACCAAATGTTGAAAGTGAGAAATTTTACAATTTTATCCACAAAATGAGCTCATTTGAAATTTGATGCCTGCTGCAGGTCTCAAAAAAGTTGGGGCAGGGGCCTGTTTGCCATGGTGTAGCATCCCCTCTTCTTTTTAACACAGTTTAGCCATTGGAATTTGATCCCACTCTTGTTTAATACAGGCTTCCAGCTGCTGGAGAGTTTTTGGTCCCCTTTGATGGACTTTTCATTTAATTATGCGCCAAATGTTCTCAGTCCGTGAAAGATTAGGGCTGCAGGCAGGCCGGTTCAGCACACGGACTCTTCTACTACAAAGCCATGCTGTTGTAATAGCTGCAATATGTGGTTTTGCATTGTCCTGCTGAAATACACAAGGCCTTCCTTGGAATAGATGTCTTCTGGGAGGAGCATATGTTGCTCTAAAACCTTTATATACCCTTCAGCATTCATGGTGCTTTTTAAAACATGCAAGTGTCCCACAACATTGCACTAATGCATCCCCATACCATCAGAGATGCTGGCTTTTGAACTGAACGCTGATAACAAGAGGGGTGGTCTTTCTCCTTTTTTAGCTCGGAGGACACAACGCCCATGATTTCCAACAAGAATGTCAAATTTGGACTCGTCTGAGCACAGGACACTTTGCCACTTTGCTACAGTCCATTTTAAATTAGCCTTGGCCCACAGAACACGGTGGCGCTTCTGGATCATGCTCAACAATGGCTTCCTTTTTGCATGATAGAGTTTTAGGTGGCATCTGTGGATGGCACGGCGGACTGTGTTTACAAACAGTGATTTCTTTGAGTATTCCTCAGCCCATTTAGTAATGTCAATGACAGAATCATGCCGGTGAATGATGCAGTGGTCTCTGAGGGCCCGAAGATCACGGGCATCCAGTAAAGGTCTTCGGCCTTGTCCCATACTCACATAGATTTTTTCCAGTTTTTCTGAATCTTTTGATGATGTTATGCACTGTTGATGATGAGTCCTTCAAAGCCTTTGCAATTTGACATTGAGGAACATTGTTTTTAAAGTATTCCACAATTTTTTTTAAGCAAACCCTCACGAGTCGGAGAGCTTCTGTCAATCTTTACTTCTGAGAGACTCAGCCTCTCTAAGCCATCCCTTTTATAACCAATCATGAAATACACCTGATGCCAGTTAACTTCATTACTTGCAAAATGTTCTTACAGTTGAACCTCTTGTATATTAATTGATTTTCCAGCCCTTTTTTTTTTTTTTTTGCCTGTGTCCCAACTTTTTTGAAACCTGTTGCAGTGGAAAATTTGTAATGAGCTCATTTTGTGGATAAAAATGTAAAATGTCTCAGTTTCAACATTTAAAACATTATCGATATTCTATTGTAAATAACATATTGGCTCAAATGATCTGAAAGTCACTGCATTTTGATTTTATTCACAATTTACACTTTGTCCCAACAATTTCGGAATTGGGGTTGTATAACCAAAAAATAAGAATAAAAACATAAAATGAAATAATATGAAATTACATGAGGTTCAGTATCATGTAATGTTATATGATTTCACTCATGTAATATTATGTTTTCATTTTATGTTTTCATTCTTATTTTTCTGATTTCTTATCTGTGTTATTGGACTTTATTTGCGTCTGTTTGTTTTCAGACATTCTGCTGCGTGCACAATGGCATTACGCACATTCATTTTTAACATTATACGCCACTCATTACATCAAAACTTAATTTGTGTGCACTTAAGTATGTGGAACAATCGGTTACTCTGACATCGATTGATCAATTGAGCTCCAGTTAAGAAGGAAGTTAAAAAGGGCACAAAGACACCAGTTAAGCAGGGCACTAACGCATCTGGGAAACACTCTTATCTTAAGGCTCCCTCTTGGCTGAACTCTTCTTTGGAGCCTTCTTAGCTCCTTGAGAACGCTCTTAACCCTTAAATTCCCAACGATAGTAAAAGTTGAAAGGAAATTCTATGTATTCTGTTAATATGTCCTCTAGAGGGGCTAATAACAGCCCAATCGAAATTTAAAATTTTTGGTGACCTTTGACCTCATTTTAGTTTTGTGACACATACGTCACAATGGGCATTTCGGGGACCTTATTGCTAAAATGACTTGAATGATAAAACAGTTGACATATGGCTGAAGTATTAGGCATAGTTTATTTTTCATTAGCTTACCTGTTTGTCTACTTTATCTGGTGATGAATGGGTGCTGATCTATTGTGTGGATTCCACCATGGGGGCGGTCATATTGGAAAGGTTAGCTGGTGCAGCCAGTGTAGTGTCAGTTCCACTTTTATGCATCAGATGGCAGCACTGATCATCTAAATATGTCATAATCTGCATTAGATTACAAAATTTATGTGGGGTCAGTGGTTTTGACAATCCCAAAAATCGTGTGACAAATTCATCACAGGGAGCATTTAAGGGTTAACTGGGAAACGCGGCCAATGAAGTTAAATACATTATTTTATTTAAAAAAAACTTGTGCCACTATTATTGGATCCCTTCAATACTTTGCAGCCTCCCTTTGCTGAGATAACAGCTCAGAGTCCTCTCCCATAGAGAGTATTGAGGTTGGGGAAGACGAGGCAAGGGATCTAAAACCATTTCTCTATGCAGAACCTCTCCAGCTCCATTAAATTCTCATTTTCATGTTAATGGACTCTCCTCCTCAACTCACTTTTGGTTAATTTTGATGTGTGCTTTGAATAATTGCCCTGTTGGAGGATCCAGTCATGGCCCAGTTTAAGCTCTCTAATAATGACAGTCGGGTTTTCATGGACAGTCTGCTGGTACTTGATAGATTGCATGTCTGAGGCTTTTGGAAGAGAAACTAATCCCTCATCATAAAAGATCATTTGCCATACTCAACAGCTGAGATGGGCTTTTTTTGGTGGAATTGCTGCATTAGTTTTTATTACAAACCCAAATTTGGTTTTTATTGCTGAAGGGATAAATTGTGGTCTCATCTGACCATAGAACACTATCCCATTGGAGGTTCCTTCATTGTCTTGCAAACTTTAGGCACATGAGGTGTGCCTTTGAATGGCAATATAGGCTTTTTATACTCTGAAACATTTGAAGTTCTGTCAATGATTGTCACAACTCTCATGTCTCAGTAACGAACTCCTCCCCTGGCCCAGCCATCGATGTGAGATTTGGGATTTATCTCTATTGATTTATTGTCTCTTCAATTCCACTGTTTCTAAATGTGACCATTTGTAGCCTCTCTCCTTCTGTGTAATTGTCTCATCTATTTATTTTGCTTGTTCTGTCTGAGTCCTCACTGAATTTCCTTGCATTTTGCCTCCAGGTGTGATCAAGTATCGAGCTTTGCTCCTACCCCAAGTGTTTGTTTTAAACTAAAAGTAAAGAAAAGGGCCAATCTCTCTCATGAGCTATTTATTAGGAACAGCTTCCTGATCTCATTGGTCTCCAGATCAGGAACCTCATCCCTTGTAAATCCTATTCTGGGAAAGCAGTTCGGCCACTGCAACTTTGGATCGACCTCCTGGCCTCTGACCCCAGGACTGTCCTGACCATGGCTCAGATTCGCCCCACTCCTGCTGCTAACAAATCGCCCGACCTGGGCTGCCCACTAACTCTGAGTTCTCCCTGCCCTCATCTGTTCACTTTTTTCAAGCCCTAGGGCTCTAATTTCTTGGCGCAGCGCAGGGCGGCGCAGCGTGGCGTAGCATGGCGCAGCCCACGCAGTGGTAATTTTGTGCAGTGCAACACCGTGCGCAGCCACTTTGGCAATTTGGTAGATGGACGTGCGCCGAGATGGGTGTGGCGGCGTAGTAGGGGGAGGTGACACATATTCATCAAGACGCAGTGACAATTTCGTAGAAAAAGTCTCAGCTGGAGTTGCACAGAATGCTCGCCATCTCCAACCTGGATTAATTTCTGTGCAGTAGTAATTTGGCTGACCGGCGCACAGTGTGCACACGTCACCGAAATCTCACAGGCAGGTTTCCAGAATGTCAGGCACATTTCAATGCAATAAATAATTACAGGAAGCACCATTCAATGTAACTATCTGAATAAGGACATAAATTATAGTATCTACATCGATTGTCCTGATGTCAGATTAAAGGCAGCTGGCACGCGTAAAGGAAACTTGCCCTGGCTTAATCAACGCAGCTGAATCTGTGATGCAAACTAACAACTTCATATCTTTCTCAGCCGACCACAAACTGATTATGTATATGTATTTATATATATATATATATATATATATATATATATATATATATATACAGTATCTCACCAAAGTGAGTACACCCTTCACATTTCGACTATTAATTTAGTATATCTTTTTAAGGGCCAACGTTACAGAAATGAAAACTGAATATATTCTAGAGTAGTCATTGCACAATAGGTGTAGCAGTGCAGATTTACTGCACTGTCCAAATAATTGAACAAACAGTCACTATTTCCAAAATGAGTGGCAACAAAAGTGAGTACACTTTACTGTCAACATGCCAAATTGTGTCCATAGTGTCAATATTTAGAGTGACCGCCATTGTTGTCCAGCACTGCCTTGATTCTCAGAGGCATGGAATTCACCAGAGCTGCACCGCTTGTTGCTGGGATCCTCCACTCCTCCATGACAACATCACGGAGCTGGTGGATGTTGGACGCCTGCTGCTCCTCCACCTTCCTCTTGAGGATGCCCCACTGGTGCTCAATGGGATTCAGGTCTGACATACTTGGCCATACCATCACTTTCAGCTTCTTCAGGAAGGCAATTGTCATCTTGGAGGTGTGTTTCGGGTGGGTCGTTATCATGTTGTAAAACAGCCGTGCGGCTCAGTTTCTGAAGGGAGGGCATCATGTTCTGCTTCAGAATCTCACAGTACATGTTGGATCCATTATTCCATTAATGAAGTGCAGCTCCCCAGGACCAGAAGCACTCATGCAGCCTCAGACCATGAAACTGTCAGGACCATGTTTGACTGTAGACAGTACACACTTGTTTTGATACTTCTCACCAGGGCGCCGCCACACATGCTGGACACCATCTGAGCCTAACAAGTTTATCTTGGTCTCGTCAGACCACAGAACATGGTTCTAGTAGTTCATGTTCTTGGACTGGTTGTCTTCAACAAACAGTTTTAGGGCTTTCTTGTGGGCTAGCTTCAGAAGAGGCTTCTATCTTGGCTGACAGCTATGCAGACCAACTTTGCGCAGAGCATGGCATATGGTCTGAGCACTGACAGGCTGTTATCCCACTGCTACAACCTTGTTAGCAATGCTGCCAGCACTCCTGTATCTGTTTTCTGAAGCCAACTTGTGCAACTGACGCAGAGCACGAGGACTCCACCTCTTCAGTCGACCCTGACGAGGCCTGTTCGGAGCAGAACTCGTCTTGGAAAACCGCTGGATAACCTTGGCCACCGTGCTGTAGCTCAGTTTCATGGTTTCAAAGATCTTCTTGTAGCTTAGACCATCTTTGTGGAGAGCAACAATTCTCTTTTTCAGATCCTCAGACAGTTCTTCCCCATGAGGTGCCATGTTGACCATCCAGTGACCAGAATGAGAGCATCGCACCCAAAGCACCACAATTTAACCCTTCAACATGTTACACAACCTCATATGGTCCAGTCAAACAGAAAAAAGCATGAACATGATGAGCAAGTTGCGTTTCATTGCTTGGTTGACCATTATCAATTGGGGTGTGTACTCACTTTTGTTGCCATCCATTTTGGAAATAGTGACTGTTTGTTCAGGTATTTGGACAGTGCAGTAAATCTACACTGCTAAACATATTGTACCATGACTACTCTAGAATATATAGAAGTTTCACTTCTGTAGCATTGTCCCTTGAAAAGGTAAAAAAAAAAAGAAAAGAAAAATTAATTGTCAAAATGTGAGGGGCGTACTCACTTTTGTGAGATACTGTATATATATATATATATATATATATATATATATATATATATATATATATATATATATATATATATATATATACAGTATATATATTATGCTTGCGGTCTATTCTCAGTAAAGCCGCTTGCACTCTGGATACGAAATAAATTTTTCGCACGACTGATTACAGACAAAGTCAATGCAAAGACGCAATAGTCAGACAGGATTTTAATATAGCTCCATGTCCGATGATGCAAATTGATAGCTATTGACTTTTCTTGGTCTTTTTAGCCTATTTGTCTGTTTTCTTCCGTTGAAGATAGACAACAGTCTTTATTCGGTCTTTCTTTTGAAAACTAGTCAGATGGATTGAACAGATTCACGCTTTATTTGCACAGTAGAGATAAAATAGAGCGTGAGAAAATCAATTCCATGACCATTGACAGTGGGAATAAATTATCGCATGCACGATCAAGACTGTCCGACGCGAAATGCAAAACACTCCAAGTCCAGCAGCCAGCAAAAAGTAAAAGTATTGATATGAGAACAGACTTATAACGAAATAGAGAATAAAATATACCAACAAACAGAACATCCAAAAAATGAATCGCAAATAAATAAATCGCCGTGTTCGTAGGATGTTCTGTTGTTCAAATGTTTATTTTTATTCTTTATTTCGTTATCAATCTGTTCCAATCATCCTCTTTTTTTTTTTTTTTTTTTGGCTGTCAGACACGGAGGCATTGTACATTGTCTCGCGCCAATGTCGACTCACTTTATTGAGCAGAGCTTACACAGAAACATTGATTGAAATTCTCGGTACTCATCTTGAAGAACTGAGCCCTCTTATCGAAACATTCACGTTTAATATCTAAAAGAGTCGGTAGATTTGAAGAAATTAAAAAACAATAATCGACTGTCGGACACGGAGATATATTAAAACCCTGTCAGACTTTCAGACACGAGACACTGCGTTCAGCGCAATCTGTCGTGCGAAAAATTTATTTCGCGTCCAGTGTGCAAGCAGCTTAATACTCGGCTACTATTAAGCCTACTGTCACTTAGGTTTTATCGTTTTTACTGTGGGAAAGGAATACAGCCTGATTGCTATGATGTCATACTGAGTTAAGATCACATGTTAAAAATAAATGTGTAACGTATCTTGCATTGTTGTTCATGCATGTTAATCCCAAAATTTTAAGCAGCAAAATGGTGTAATAATAGCAACACGCTATCCATCCTTTCTCTTCCCAATGAGCAACCGTCGTATTTCACTCCAACTTCATAAGTTTGAATTATCTGACGTAGTTTCGTTTTGAAATTCCATTCAAGTTCGCCAGTGGTAATAATTCGTAATGCTTAATATACACGTAAGCAGTGCAGAAAACATGCCTGAAGCAGCAATGTAACATGTAACATTAACGCATCATGCAGATATATAGGCTTCTACATTCCAACACATTAAAGATGAGGAAAGAAGCTCATTTGATAGGTGAAGATTTGACTCGGCTGTGTTATACCAAAACACGCCTTCTTTGCCACTTGAGCAGGAAAGCCGGACAGAGGAGTACTTAATTGCGCCAGGCTACGCCGGGCACGAAATTGCATCATACGCCTGGACACACCCCGTTGGCACCCCCGAGGCACCCGGCCCCCCAATCGCCGCGCCAGTGCCGCGCCTGCGCCTGGTCTACGAATTTAGAGCCCCTAATCTGCATGTGGTTCCTCTGTCTGGGTCTGTAACAGATGTCAAGTGATCATAGATTTGAACTATCTGACCCCAAGACATAGATTCATCTGCAGTGCTCAGTCTGTTATCTTTGGATTATACCACTTGAACCATCCTCATTACAGTGCGCGCAATGAAAATGGGCAAATGTCATCTTTCAGGTGGATTTTTAATATAACCAAATGCCTTAAACCTCTCAATTATGAACCTGTCAGTGAAAATGGTTGTTTTCCAACTTTTTAGCTATTTCCTCATAGCCAGTGCAACACTTGTGATGCTAGACAACATAATGTTGCACACTGTTGTTGTAATCTTTTGTCTACATCTTTGTAATGTACAACTAAGGAAAATTGGCCAATGTATATCATCTCAAATTTATATGCCAGGGAAACCGGAAGTCAGGGCTGATTTACCTTTTCTCAATCATTATGAGGATCATAAAAAGTAAAATATGCTTGAGATTAAAGTTCAGTTTCAGTTTTTTAAGGTTTTCTGTAGCAGCAAAAAAAAAGAAAAAAAGTGGCTCAGTTTTTATTTGGGGGGGAAGGTATTTTAAGATCAGACAAACATTTTTCTTTAAATTCAGCGCTATATTTTTGTTGATGATATGGGAGTATTAACCCCAGAACCTCATCAAAATATAGTCAGACTAATTTAAGTTGGCTATCCATTATTTACGCAGCTTTCGGCATTGTGCGTCAACATTTCGTTTTTTGTTCTTCCTCAATGATTGCCTGCAACCGACACCTCCGCGTGAATAGATTAATGAAATGCATATATTTGATACCTAAATAGGCATGAAAATTATGTTCATCTACGAACAATAGGCCTATAGCATGGTTTTCACGGTGGAGCAATTGGCTTTTTTTAATTCAGACAATGACGTTGTAATCCTTTCAAGTTTTCCGGTCATTTGTAAGAATTTACATGTCGGTAATTTTTCAAAATCACTCTGAGTGTCGCTGTTGACCAGCGAAGAACGATGGAAACACCAATCCTCTCATGAGTGAAATATTATGCAGGGACGGGAGCCATTCTTCTGCGCCGCGGAAAAAAGAAGGCAATTCATACCGACTACGGATTCCCTTCCTGGTCGTTGTTTTCCTCAAGATTTCCCTCCGCCGATTCAAACATAAAGCGACGGAGTTAAAACGAAACCCGCCTGTATCTATTTAAAAAAAATGGAATCCAGAGGATTCTCTGCGCGCGTCTCGGTGCTTTGTCTGGTTTTCTTTATCCTCGGGCTGTCACCCTGCCTGGGAGATGTGAGCTATTCTATTCCGGAGGAGATGAAGCGCGGATCTGTCATTGGGAATGTAGCAAAGGACTTCGGACTCGAGGTAAAGGGACTCTCAGCTCGAAAAGCCCGTATTGATAATGAAGAAAGTGGAACTAATCATTGCGATATCAATGTGGACACTGGAGATTTGATTGTGGCTGGCAGGATAGACAGGGAAGAGCTTTGCGGTCCAATGGCGTTGTGTACTCTGAAATACGATCTTGTGCTGGAGAAGCCTCTGGAATTACATCGAATCACGGTAAAAATTCAGGACATAAACGACAATTCGCCTCAGTTTCCGAAAGAGGTTATTAACCTGGAAATAAGCGAATCAGCTGACAAAGGAGCGCGCTTTCTCTTGGATCAGGCCCACGATGCGGATATCGAGCAGAACGCGGTTCAGAGCTACACGCTTCAAAGGAATGATAATTTTGTTTTGGCTGTTCATACGAACACAGATGGAGGGAAATACGGTGTGTTGGTGCTGGAAAAAGAGCTGGATCGCGAGAGGCAACAAGAGATGACATTATTACTTACTGCCGCTGATGGAGGGAGTCCACAGAAATCTGCAACCGTGGTTATACAAGTCGCTGTGCTGGATGCTAATGATAATATCCCAGTTTTTAGCCAGGCTGTGTACAAAGTAACTCTGCCGGAAAACTCTCCTTTAGGTACTGTAGTGCTTACAGTCAGCGCCAGTGACGCAGACGAGGGCGTTTACGGACAAGTGACGTATGAGTTCAGTGGTGTATCTGCAAAAGCAGCGCGGTTGTTTAGTATTGAGCAGGAAACCGGGGAAATTAGAGTGACCGGATTGGTAGACTATGAAGAAAAATCTTTTTATGAAATCCGAATCCAAGCAAAAGATGGTTTAGGCTCAGCCTCCAATGCAAAGGTAATTATTGAAGTCATTGATGTGAATGACAACTCACCTGTGATATTTCTGAAATCTCTGCACAATACCATCCCTGAGAGTGCCGTAGTTGGCACAGAGGTGGGCATCATTAATGTTCAGGATAAAGACTCTGGGGCAAATAGACAGGTCCGCTGCTTCATTCAGCAGAATGTTCCTTTCAAGTTAACCCCCTCCATAAAAAATTACTACTCACTGGTTACTACAGGAGAACTGGACCGTGAGCTGGTGACGGATTATAACATCACCATCACTGCTACGGATGAGGGCTCTCCGCCCTTATCTTCCTCAGAGACTGTGCAATTATTTGTTTCGGACGTTAATGACAACCCGCCTGTGTTTTATGAAAAATCGTACAGCGCCTCTGTGGCTGAAAATAACAAACCCGGCTCCTCTGTTCTTTCTGTACGGGCCAGAGACCCGGACTGGAGACAGAACGGCACAGTTGTCTACTCTCTGTTGTCCGGTGAAATCGGTGGTGCACCGGTGTCCACGTTTTTATCCATAAACGGAGACACAGGGGTGATCCACGCTGTCAGATCATTTGATTATGAGCAGTGGAAAAGCTTCAAAGTCCAGGTTATTGCCAGAGACAACGGTTCTCCTCCACTCAGCAGTAACGTGACTGTGAGCGTGCTGATAACTGATGAGAATGATAACTCTCCACAGATACTATACCCTGCTCCAACAGGGAGCTCCTTTATGACTGAGATGGTGCCCAAAGCTGCTCACGCGGGCTCCCTGGTGTCCAAGGTGATAGCTGTGGATGCGGACTCTGGACAGAACGCCTGGCTGTCCTATCAGATGGTGAAATCCACTGAAGCGGGACTTTTCACTATTGGGCTCCACAGCGGAGAGATCCGGGTGCAGCGGGACATTTCTGAATCTGATGCCATGAGGCAGAACCTTGTTATCTCAGTGAAAGATAACGGACAGCCCTCTCTCTCTGCCTCCTGTGCGGTGTATTTACTGATTTCAGATAACTTGGCTGAAGTCCCTCAGCTGAAGGACGAGTCTCATGAGAACAATTCCAAACTGACTTCATATTTGATCATCGCACTGGTGTCCGTCTCCACCTTCTTCCTCACCTTCATTATTCTGATGGTGGCCGTGAGGTTTTGCCGCAGAAGAAAGCCCAGACTGTTGTTTGACGGTGCAGTGGCTATTCCCAGTGCATATTTCCCTCCCAACTATGCAGAGGTGGAGGGAGCAGGAACTCTGCGCAGTTCTTACAATTATGACACGTACCTGACAACGGGCTCACGCACCAGTGACTTCAAGTTCATCAGATCTTACAATGACACCACAATGGCTGCTGATCAGACCCTAAAGAGGAGCCCGAAAGAAGCCAGTGAGCAGGAAGGAGGAAGTGAGGGCCAATCAGGAGCCTTTGCTCTGGTAATCAATACAATTCTAGTATGAATAATTTCATGATCTGTTTTGATGACTCTTGTTTAGTTTGATTCAGATAGCTTTGTTTAATCTTCTTAAAATTAATTGTTACCAGCTTGCATAATATTCATAAATTGATCTAACAGGGAGTTAATCAGACAGGATTAGCCACCGAAATACTGATGGACCCTGACCATGTTTCGTTTAATTTTTTATTTGTGTATTTTTCTATGGCTGACGTGTCCACTCTTGGTATGTTTTAAACTACCTGTTTGCGTTGTGCTAAACATCAAAATCTTGAATGGACAAAGATTGTCTGATGGAGTATTGATGAGAATATATTTTCTTTTTTGTAGCAGCTTATTCTTTTTTTCCTTTTGATGGCAGTTTGTTTTTACGGACTTATCAGTTGCTGTTTTTGAAACAAATTCACTGCATCATTTCATCCAGTTCATTGAGAATGAAAATACATTTTATGCATTTTTTTGTGCATAAGTGGAATCTCATTGGACACCTTAGGCTTGTTAGACTTTTTTTATACTGTACTTTTGAATCATTCATGTCGGAGCAATTGAGTCTCAAGAGTTTAGTTTTTGTGCTTAAGGATCAATAAGCTGGATTTTATTATGCTAAGAAAGTCAAGTACATAAATTTTAATTACTGCTCAGAAAGTCGACACTTCAGGATCACGTTTCTGTGTCATGCATCAGGAGGGTCAATGTAACTTGGGTGTCCTGATCTGATAAAATGATCAGATTTGAATAAAACTTCATCAGCTTAGTAAGTCCCAAGGTCTCTCGGGCAAGTTTAATTTGGGAACAGATCCACGAATATGACAGGAGGAACCTGTCTTGTGATTGGTTGATGGTTTCTTGACAATAACTATTGAAAGAAGGATTGGATTTGAATGAAATGAGCTCACTCTCTGCAAGGTCAATTTTGGGACAGATTCTTGCATATTGAATTAGGCTACTGCATTTAGATCGGTGATGGTCTCCGGACAAATAGCCATTGAACAAATTTTTTGAAAATTGAAAACTGAACAATGACTTTTGAAAGAATTATTTGATTTGAATGAAACTCATGGTGGTGCAGCGGTTATCTCTGCTGCCTCACAGCACGAACGTTGTGGGTTTGAATCTGGCCTGGGGCCTTTCTGTGTGGAGTTTGCATGTTCTCCACATGTTCGTGTGGGTTTACTCTGGTTTCATCCCGCACTCCAAAGACATGCATATTAGTTTAATTGGAGACTCTAAATTGCCAAAAGGTATGAGTGCGAGTGTGAATGGTGTGTGTGCCCTGCGATGGATTGGCAAGCTGTCCAGGGTGGGTCCCTGCCTTTGCCAGTAGTCAGCTGGGATAGGCTCCAGTTCGCCCTGCGACCCTAGTGAGGAATAAGCAGGTAAAGAAAAATGAATGAAACTTAATGAGCTTACCTACTGCTAAGGTCTGTTGAGCAAGTTTGATTTTGGGACATATTCACGCATATTTCATGCGTCTGCCTTGTGATTGGTTGATGGTTACCAGAAAAAAAAATGTATAGAACGATTGAATTTGAATGAAATGAATGAAATTTGAATGAAACTTTTGCTGGGTATTTACTTCAGAGGTCTCTTGGTCAAGTACTGTATAATAACAAAACAAAATATACTTGTAGCCCCCGGACAAAGTCGGGCGGCCACTTTGGATTCAGGCTCATTGTCTCTGCTGCCATGTCCGTAGACACTTCCTTGTGGACGCTGTGCAGGCTGTAATTTTTGGCAGATTACTTTCATTTTTGGTTGAAACGTGTGATATACTTCACTTAGGAAACGATAAACTTTTGTTGCCATGGCGAGAGCATTAACTGAACAATGCGCTATAATGGGGAGAAGCAGGTGCGTCGACCGGACTGCCTAGTGTTATTAAGGAACTATTAAATGTTTTGATGATCTTCCAAACAGCTTGAATTCCATTAAAAGGATACAGAATTTTCAATTCAAACTTACTGTGACAGCTATTGAAATGATATTGCTTAAAGTATTTGTATCGCTTTGCTGGTGGTGAATTCACTTCCATTGAAATCTTCTAGTTTAAATATTTGTGTTTTCTCATGCACTGCTTTTATTTCCACCAGGAGGTAATATGTTTTCACCTGGCTTTGTTTGTTTGTTTGTTTGTTTGTCAGTTAATGGGATGTCTCAGAAAGCCATGGGGAGATGTCAGTGAAATTTTGTGAGGAGGAAGCGATTTTAAAAAAGGTGAAGTTCCGACTCATATCCTGTGATAGCGGGCTAAGATGGCCATAATGGATTGAGTGAGTGAGTCAGGATCCTTTTATACTGAATTTCTCAAGAATGGCACTCGCTAAAAGCTTCTAACTTTACACATTAAAAGATGCTGTAGCAGATGAGCTGATTAAAATTTGGTTGAATCTGTGAAGTTACATTATGTTAAATTAATATGCAAAAATGCACCGCATCGCATTATGCACCGCATTAATTAAATTATCAGCAATACAGTCAAAGCCTGATAATATTTTTTAATGCATTAGCCAGCTTAACAAGCATTACAGCCGATGTTTGTTTTGTGTCTCTGTTGAAGCGTACAGCACTAATGTTACATGTGTATACCCTCATTCCAAATCTGCAGTCGCCAACTCCCTAGCTATAAAGCTACATGAAAAACTGGCTGCTAAATGTCACAGTTTTCCATGTAGCTCTGGAGCATGAGTACCTTTGTTTGCTCCAGTAATATTGCAGTTACTGTAAAATGGGGTAATAAGAGACACTTTTGAGATATTTTGTTTGATTCCTCCCAAAGCAGAAAGGCTTTGCAGGCCTGGTATGTGTCACATTGTAACTTTGAGCCCAGGCTTTATATTACTACTGGACATACTGAGCATGTGGGGTTATGTGATCTTATTTGTATTTGTTATTCAGTGTCCCTTACAGCCCCATGCATGGGGCTATCAGGGACACCCCCTCATTTGAGTTGATGGCTCTATTATACACATAATAAGAGTTATAAGGGACACAGAATGGCCGGCTCTTCCTCTGGCATGTTGTCTTTGAAGGCCTTGATGGTAGTCCCACGCCTGTCCAAATATCCTTTAACAATCAGACGTGGATCAATGCAATCTATTGGATAACCCCATTCACCACAGGTGAAAAAGCGTTTCACCAACATCTCTTCAACTTTGGAACCTATGGCCACTGGTCTGCCAGGATTCCCAACATTCAGGTCTTTTTTATGTCTTGGTATCACTGCCGTTTGTATGCTAAACGTCTCCTCTGCTTTTCTTGGACATATAGTACAGGCCAAAAGTTTGGACACACCTTCTCATTCTTGCGTTTCTTTTATTTTCATGACTATTTACATTGTAGATTCTTAAAACTATGAATGAACACAAGTGGAATTATGTACTTAACAACAAAGTGTGAAATACCTATAACTGAAAACATGTCTTATGTTCTAGTTTCTTCAAAGTAGCCACCCTTTGCTCTAATTACTGCTTTGCACACTCTTGGCATTCTCTTGATGAGCTTCAAGAGGTAGTCACCTAAAATGATTTTCACTTCATAGGTGTGCCTTGTCAGGGTTAATTAGTGGAATTTCTTGCCTTATCAATGGGGTTGGGACCATCAGTTGTGCTGTGCAGAAGTCAGGTTGATACACAGCCGACAGCCCTATTGGACAACTGTTCGATACATATATAATTCCACATGTGTTCATTCACAGTTTGATGCCTTCAGTGAGAATCTACAATGTAAATAATCATGAAAAAAAGGAAATGCATTGAGTGAGAAGGTGTGCCTAAACTTTTGGCCTGTACTGTACTACTATCTTCCGCTTCCACAACCTGCAAAATATCCTTTTTCTCATGTTTTTGTGGGTCTTTGTGTCTAATTTTGTTTTATATGTTCATGGCATAGTGTCCCTTGTTACCCTAGATTTCAGTCAAATTTTACCTAAAAATATAAACTAAAGGAAATTTGAACAACAAATGTAATTTTTTAACACAATCCAAAGTACACATCCCTGATAGTTTTCTGTAGCCAAGGACACTCTTATTCAGCTTGTATACACTCTGGCTTAGCCTGAAATGATAGTTTTCCAAGTCAACAATTTTTCAAAAATTTCATATGTAGCTGTTTATTGCTGTCAATCATAAAGGAAGAATATAATCATATCCAACTTGCAATTTTCCAGTACCTACCAAGGTATCATAAAAATGAAGTATCATCACAGGGAGTGCCGAAACAAAACTTGAATTCGCTTTTGTAAACTTTTTGAGGAAATTGTCCCTTGTTACTCGGCTGGCCCTTATTTCCCCATTTTATGGTACTTTAAAAACTGTCCATGATGACGTTGTGATATCTCAGCTGAAGGCAACTCTGAGGTGACAGCCAGACAGTTAACATTTAAGCCAGCTAGCTAAGTGCCGTTGTCTTCTGGCTGTACGGAACATCTGCTGGTAGTTCACAAGCTGACGCTATATCTCTTAAGTGGGTGCAAAACTCTATGCAACTCCAAACCATGCAGTTAAAAACTTGTTTTCATGTCGCTCTGTCACTAGCTAGCTGGTTACATACGCGTCAAATTATGCTGGCTGGGTGTGAATGACATTAGCCATGTCATCTACTGCTTAAAGACATTCCTAAGCAAATCCTATTTTCAAAAGCTGCACTAGCAGAATGATATATTTTTTTTATCCCCCTGGCGTAAAAGTGCAGGGGGATATAGAAATTGCCTCGTCCGTCTGTAATAGTAAAATTTCCAGAGCAGAACTCAAAAACCTTTCGTTATATCTATCTGAAACTTTGTATGCGCATTACCCAAGTACTGAAGTGGTGTCTTTTCATATTTTCAAATTTCTGAAATTATTTTTATTTTCCTTTCCATGGAAGCAAGATGGATTTGAACTCAGTCGCAGGGATTGTTTTGTTTCTGGAGCAGAACTAAAACACTGTTCATTAATGACTCTTGTTTTATTGCCTTTGTCAACATGTGGTTCATAGTCTTTGTTAGATGTTGCCAGTCCATACTTCCAGATAATTCCAGAGGCAAATCACCACAACATTCTTGTTTGAATTTCTTTGAAGGTGTAGGATTGACATGACTTTCGCAAATAATCAGGGGCCGGGAGGATATGTCATCTATTGATGACTCTTGTTTTTTTTTGCTTTTTGTTTTTAATTGACCACCATAAATATCAATTTCATTAACAGTAAATGTGCTATGAGTCTATGAAGTTGCAGCATACTTAGTTAAGGAAAAAACACACCACATTGCAGGGTCACGTACAATCCAGTAATATTGCAGTTAGCTTGTTCTTGATCTTGGATCCAAATAAATTTTTATGCATAAAGACTGCACTGTCGAGACTCGTTTAACATTCAGGTTCAATGATAATGCAATGTCGAAGGTAATGCGCTCTCCGAGTGCCTTCTAGTAACAATTTTGCTTCGCTTTCTCATTCACCTAACTGCAATGATCATGCCCTTTGGTAATGATCATGTTATGTTCTGTTTAGATCATAAAGCCCATAATCCTTTGTTGCTGTCCACAGCCCTGGTGCTGAAATGGGCTGCATTATCAGGAGGCTGATTTGGTGTTAAATGCCTCCGAGTTTCCTGCTCCTCTTTGTTGCCGCTTTACATTTGATTTGGATTTCAGCGTCTCCCACTGTGTAACTACTGGGTTAAAACTCTGCATTGTCCAGTATTTATACTTATGTGGAGGTTAGTAAGAAGGTCTGTGGAAGGCAGAGAGTTTTTTTTTTTTCATTTTTTAAATTTTTCAGATAAAATTTCTCTTGTCCAGTTTATGCGGCAGTTGTTCGCTAGTTACTATTTGGTCCATTCTCAGAAATTAGTTTTAATTGCAGTTTTGTATAATTTCTTCTGTTTTGAAAATATATTGGGATGGAGGGGGGGCAGGACTTGCCTCAACATTTGGGCTGATGGTCAGCTCACTCGTTCAATGTTTGAATAGACTTCACTGGTTATGAAGTTCAGGATCAGCTTGCTAGGAAGGATTATAGGCTGGATAATAAAATATGAATTCGCTTCATGCCTTGACTTTTTATTTCTAAAATGCTGAATCACACATTTAAAAATCATTTTTTAAACTAGCAGATGACAATTAACATAATTAGTCCAAGCTCAATCAAAACGCTTTTTTACCAGGACACTTGCGAGAACTTTGTATAATTCCAAGGAGACCTAGCAATAATCAAATATCTAAAATTTATGGCACAGCGCACCCAGACAGACTCACTACGACACCACGTTTGCTGAATTTTGCACCTACTCTTGCAGACTTTTTGTAATATCTGGGCAATGTCTGCTGAAACTGTGATATGGGGTTTCCAACTTTTGCCAAAGAAATTGTGAACTTTGCTGACTAACTCATAACCGTTAGCTGAGTCGAAGCAATCTTCTCTCACTACTCCAGGGCAAACTGTTTAAACAAGTAGAGAACGGAATGATGATCCTGTTGAGACCAGCATGATGTTCAGCACAGAAGGGTTGATGGGGTGTGAGAATAAGCATAATAAACACAAACCGCACTGGAGCACAGGTGTAACACCCGTGAACTTTAACTTGAGAGGGAATTGCCCTCAGTGAATTTTTTTGAGAGTGTAATTATTCTTTTCCATGGGGCTGAAAAAATTGTGTAATGAAATAACTTTGAAAAGCTAAGGATCACTTTGAAATGTGTTTGCTGACTTCTCCAATAGGAGCTTAACACTTTAAAGTTGGAATGGAGTCTCAATTTATAAATATATGGAAGTAGAGTGGTGCCGACGGTACAGTCTTTACTACGATTACCACGAGAACTATGACTAATAATAAGAATAAAATAAATATTAATATTTTCAATATTAATAATAATATAGATAAAATGAGAAGTAAAAGCATGCCTGGGGGCAACCCCAGAAAAAGTAGGCATTTCATGATGCATTTTAAGGCCAGGGACCGCTTTGATGTTGTTTCTCAATTTCGATGGTCGGTTTCATTGAAACAATTCATAAGTTGTCAAAATACTGCGTATGGACCATATACTGAAGGATGAGGGTGCATTTTTATAAAACCAACCCTGAGTGTCGCTGTTGACTAGTGAGAAAACGATGGACGCTCCTCTCCACCTATTTCTGTAATATTCAGTGAGGGGAGACATTTGTCTGCGCCGCGAAAAAAGACCCATCAGACGAAGTGCATGATTTTATTGACGTCTCCCGTTTCTTTTAAATAATTTTCTCGGCCTATTAAATTTGACCCAAATATATTGTACCAGAAAAAAGGACTGCATTTGATTTTAAATATGAAAGCCAGAAGATTTCCTGCGTGCGTCTCGATGTTGTTCCTGGTTTTCCTCACGCTTGTGCTGCCGCCTAGCATGGGGGATGTGAGCTACTCTATTCCGGAGGAAATGAAGCACGGATCTGTCATTGGGAATATAGCGAAGGATTTCGGACTGGATGTTAAAAGACTCTCGGCTCGAAAAGCCCGTATTGATACCGAGGAAAGTGGAACTAATTATTGCGATATCAATATGGACACTGGAGATTTGATTGTGGCTGGAAGGATTGACAGGGAAGAGCTTTGCGGTCCAATGGCGTTGTGTGCTCTGAAATACGATCTCGTGCTGGAAAAGCCTCTGGAATTATATCGCGTGACACTGCAAATTGAGGATATAAACGACAATTCTCCTCAGTTTCCAAAAGAGGTTATTAACCTGGAAATAAGCGAATTAGCAGTTAAAGGCGCGCGCTTCCTTTTAAATCAGGCCCACGATGCGGATATCGGGCAGAACGCGGTTCAGAGCTACACGCTACAAAGGAATGATCATTTTGTTTTGGCTGTTCATACGAACACAGACGGAGGTAAGTACGGTGAGTTAGTTCTAGAAAAAGAGCTGGATCGCGAGGAGCAGCAAGAGGTGACATTATTACTTACTGCCGCTGATGGAGGGAGTCCACAGAGATCTGCGTCTGTAGATATTCACGTCACTGTGCTGGATGCTAACGATAATATCCCCGTGTTTAGCCAGCCTGTGTATAAAGTCAGTCTGCCTGAAAACTCTCCTTTAGCCACTCCAGTGCTTACAGTCAGCGCTATTGACGCTGATGAGGGCGTTAAAGGAAAAGTGACGTATGAGTTCAGTGGTGTATCAGCAAAAGCAGCGAGGTTGTTTGGTATTGCGCAGGAAACCGGGGAAATTAGCGTGACTGGGTCGATAGATTATGAAGACGCATCTTTTCATGAAATCCGAATAGAGGCGAAAGATGGTTTAGGTTCAGCGTCAAATACTAAAGTAATCATTGAAATTACTGATGTGAATGACAATGCCCCTGTTATATTTCTGAAATCCCTGCACAATCCCATCCCTGAGAGTGCGGGAGCTGGCACAGAGGTGGGCATCATTAATGTTCAGGATAAAGACTCTGGGGCAAATAAACAGGTCCGCTGCTCCATTCAACAGAATGTTCCTTTCAAGTTGACTCCCTCCATCAAAAATTACTACTCACTGGTAACTACAGGAGAACTGGACCGTGAGCTAGTGACGGATTATAACATCACCATCACTGCTACTGACGAGGGCTCTCCGCCCTTATCTTCATCAAAGACTGTGCAGTTATCGGTGTCGGACGTTAATGACAACCCGCCTGTGTTTGATGAAAAATCGTACAGCGCCTCTGTGGCTGAAAATAACAAACCTGGCTCCTCTGTTCTTTCTGTACGGGCCAGAGACCCGGACTGGAGACAGAACGGCACAGTTTTCTATTCTCTGTTGTCCGGTGAGATCGGCGGTGCTCCAGTGTCCTCGTTTTTATCCATTAACGGAGAAACAGGGGTGATCCACGCTGTCAGATCATTTGATTATGAGCAGTGGAGGAGCTTCAAAGTCCAAGTTGTTGCCAGAGACAACGGTTCTCCTCCACTCAGCAGTAACGTGACTGTGAACGTGCTGATAACTGATGAGAATGATAACTCTCCACAGATACTATACCCTGCTCCCACAGGGAGCTCCTTCATGACTGAGATGGTGCCCAAAGCTGCTCACGCAGGCTCCCTGGTCTCCAAGGTGATAGCTGTGGATGCGGACTCTGGACAGAACGCCTGGCTGTCTTTTCAAATGGTGAAATCCACTGATGCGGGACTTTTCACTATTGGGCTCCACAGTGGAGAGATCCGGGTGCAGCGGGACATTTCTGAATCTGATGCCATGAGGCAGAACCTTGTTATCTCAGTGAAAGATAACGGACAGCCCTCTCTCTCTGCCACCTGTGCAGTGTATTTACTGATTTCAGATAACTTGGCTGAAGTCCCTCAGATGAAAGACGAGTCTCATGAGAACAATTCCAAACTGACTTCATATTTGATCATCGCACTGGTGTCCGTCTCCACCTTCTTCCTCACCTTCATTATTCTGATGGTGACCATGAGGTTTTGCCGCAGAAGAAAGCCCAGACTGTTGTTTGACGGTGCAGTGGCCATTCCCAGCGCATATTTCCCTCCCAACTATGCAGAGGTGGAGGGAACAGGAACTCTGCGCAGTTCTTACAATTACGACACGTACCTGACAACTGGCTCACGCACCAGCGACTTCAAGTTCATCAGATCTTACAATGAGGCCACAATGGCTGCTGATCAGACCCTGAAGAGGAGCCCAAATGAAGCCAGTGTACAGGAAGGAGGGAGTGAGGCCCAATCAGGAGCCTTTGCTATGGTAAATAATCTATTTTTACCGGGAATAATTTTGTCCTTTTTTTGTGACGACACAATTATTTTTTAGTGTTTGACCCAATTGGCTTTGTTTAATAGTGGTAAAATTAAAATAGTTTTCAGAATGCAAAATATTCATTAATCTATCAAACCGGAACTTCTCCATAGAGGATGAGCCACAGAAATACTGACGGGGCCCAATTATGTTTAGTTTCATTTTCTATTTCTTCATTTTGTGTGTCTAACCTGTCCACGCCAGGTATGTTATAACCTTCCTATTTTTTATTTGCACAGAACACTGAAATATTTAATAGACGATGATTGCTTGATAGAGCATTGATGTCCAACCCTAATTCCAAAATAGCTGGGACAAAGTGTAAATTGTGAATAAAATCAAAATGCAATGACTTTCAAATCACACCAGCCAGTATTTTATTTACAATAGAACAAAAGATAAAATGGCAAATGTTGAAACAGAAATTTAAAAATTTTATCCACAAAATGAGCTCATTTCAAATTTAATGGCTGCTACAGGTCTCAAAAAAATTGGGATGGGCGCCTGTTTACCATGGTGTAGCATCACCTCTTATTTTTAACACAGATTGGAGGCATCTGGGCATTGAGGAGACAAGTTTCTTTAGTTTAGTCATTGGAATTCGACCTCACTCTTGTTTAATACAGGTTTCCAGCTGCTGGAAAATTTTGGGTCTCCTTTGATGGACTTTTTGTTTAACTCCTTTGCACAGAAGCAAAATTAGGCTATTTATGGTTTACCCAATTCAATGCTTTATAATTCAAGATTTAAGCTTTATAAAGAGAAAAAGTGTGGCTCAAATCAGAAAAGACTGCATTTAGAATTACATTGTATTTCAGTTTATTTTCATGATTTTGGTAGAAAAAATGGGCTGCAAACATAAAGTATCTTCATGAGAATTCACCATTGAAATTGAAAAAAAATAATAATAATAATACTGAGAATTGAAAAACTGCTGGAGCTTAAATCTATACATTTCTGGGATCATAAACTCCTTGAACTTCAGTAGAATTCATCTTCAACATTACATTCTAGATTACCTACATGCTATTAGCCAAATTATACAGCTATCCATTTTTCTTCAAAGTCCCCCAAGCCAGCACAAACACGCATTAAATTAACTGCTGATTAAACAGTCAGAACATTCACTCTGCAATGATTTTAGCGACCAGTTCCCACTTCTGAGCTCACAAACTCATTTCGACACTTAAATGGAACAAGTACAACTCACTAACTAATTAATTTCTGAATTCTGAAATATACCTTATTTTAACAGAACAGACACTCCACTTTCAGGGAAGATCACACAATATATAACTCCCTAGATTCAACAGAACGGTGCAATGAACATACCAGGAGGTCCACCCAAATGCATGGGCAGTTCACGTTTTAAACAGGAAAAAAACCTTGGCATTCCACTTTTTTGAGCACGGTATACATTCTAAAACAAAAAGCAAAAATAGCAGCCTAACCTTTTTCATGAATCCCTCCTCCAGTGACCGATGTATCCAGTAGCAGGAACCCTCCGGTCCTGTTTCATTCAAAATGACTCCCATTGACCATGTCCTTATCTCATGTAAATCCTCTAAATGTAACTGAACACTTCAAGGCCAGTTTTGCGAACCTGTTTTATATACGTATATCGCGTCAATTTCAGCCGCGTAATGTGTACAACGTAGACAGGATACAACTGAGCCTGCTGATACGCATAGGCTTGTATGCTCTGTGTTTGTCCAATCCACGTGTTTCACTTACTGTGCAAAGTTTAGACACTCAGGAAATAGATAAAAAATTAGCCAATCAATACATTGTTACCAGGGAAGTTTCACGAGGGTGTGAATTATAACTGTGCAGTTACGCAGAAGAGCATGAGTGTATGATTGAGTGATTGGCTATCAATACCAGTGCTTGGGTGGATATGAGGAAGAGCTGAATTTGTCAATGAAGGAATCTACCCGTAAATCCACGGTCGGGAACTACGCATTTTTTGCATGTGATCACAGTAATTGACAGTAGAATGTGAGAGAATCAATACCATGTAGAATTTTTTGCTTCAGAAAACTGATTTTTCAGAACCACTAATTGGCATACCGTTGGCTCACTGTAGCTAAAGTGGTTGCTACATAAGACAACGATTTTTTTCTGTCGCAAGAGATTTTTTAAAACTGCTGGATCAATACTACGGGCAAGGATATTGACCAGTTTGCACATCAGGCTTAGCTGAGGATTTTAATTCATGCAACTCTTTAAAAACAGGCAGTGGAGTGAACTTCCCCATATTCAAAACCGCGCTCGAGGTCTGCTTGCTTGTGAATATCACTAACTGATCGGGGGTGCCATTTAGTGATCGAGTACAGTAACAGCGTGCTTAAATTTGCAGTTCCACAGAGGCAAGCGTCTACATCTGCAGAAAGCGGTTAATTATGCGCCAAATGTTCTCAAACGGTGAAAGATCAGGACTGCAGGCAGGCCAATTCAGCACACGGACTCTTCTACTACGAAGCCATGCTGTTGTAATAGCTGCAGTATGTGGTTTTGCATTGTCCTGCTGAAATGCACAAGGCCTTCCTTGAAATAGATGTCATCTGGAGGGGAGCATATGTTGCTCTAAAATCTTTATATACCTTTCAGTATTTATGGTGCTTTTTAAAACATGCAAGTGTCCCACACCGTATGCACTAATGCATCGGCATACCATCATAGAAGCTGGCTTTTGAACTGAATGCTGATAATAGGAGGGGTGGTCTTTCTCCTCTTTAGACCGGAGGACACAACGCCCATGAGTTCCAACGAGAATGTCAAATTTGAACTCGTCTGCCCACAGGAAACTTTGCCAATTTGCTACATTCCATTTTAAATTAGCCTTGGCCCACAGAACACAGCGGCACTTCTGGGTCATGCTCAACAATGGCTTCCTTTTCGCATGATAGAGTTTTAGGTGGCATCTGTGGATGGCACAGCAGATTGTGTTTACAGACAGTGATTTCTTTAAGTATTCCTGGGCCCAAGTAAGTATTCTTACTCACAGAGATTTTTTCTCTCTCTTATATATTAATTGCTTTTCTGGCCCTTATTTGCCTGTGCCCCAACTTTTTTGAGACCTGTTGCAGCCGGAAATATGAATTAAGCTTATTTTGTGGATGAAAATGCAAAATTTTCAACCTTTGAAATGTTATCTATGTTCGACTGTAAATAACATTTTGGCTCATGTGATCTGAAAGTCATTGCATTCTGATTTCATTCACAATTTACACTTTGTCCCAACTATTTCGGAATTGGGGTTGTAAATATACAGTATTTTCTTTCTTAGAGCTGCTAATTTATTAATCCTTTTGATATCAGTTTGCTTTTGCTCACTCAAATTCACTGCATTAATTTATAGATTTCATTAAAAATATAAACATATTTTATGCTGTCTTGCATGCACAAGAGGAATCTGATTAGACATTTAAGTGTTGTTAGATTTTTACAACTACTACCTGTCACTTTTTAACCTTTACAACTGAGCTGTTTATGTAGGTGCAATCGCGTCTCAAGATTTGTTGCATCTATTTTATGTTGTATGAATTTGTCTACTTGAGGCTCAATCACCTGATTTTCATACAACACCAATTCCAGAAAAGTTGAGATGCCCTCTAAAATGTAAACAAAAACTGAAAGCAATGATTTTCAAATCTCATAAACTCATGTTTTATTCACAATAGAATATAGACAACTTATCAGATGTTGAATGTGAGACATTTTACCATTTCATGAATAATAATAGCTCATTTTCATTTTGAAGGCAGCAACCCATCTCAAAAAAGTTGGGACAGGGTCTTATTTACCATTGTGTAACATCCCCTCTTCTTTAAACAGCAGTCTGTTAACATCTGGGAAGTAAGGAGACCAATTGCTGGAGTTTTGGAATAGGGATGTTGTCCCACTCTTGTCTGATGAAGGATTCTAGCTGCTCACTAGTCCTGGGTCTTCTTTGCCGGATTTTCCGTTTTATGAGGCGCCAAATTATTTCCATTGGTAAAAAGTCTAAGCTGCAGACAGGCCATTTCAGCAACTGTACTTTTCTACTGTGCAGCCATGCTGTTGTGATGGATGCAGCATGCAGTTTGGCATTGTATTGTTGCAATATGCAAGGCCTGCCCTGACAGACATTGTCTGGATGGGAGCATATATTGTTGCAAAACCTCTATATACTTTTCAGCATCAGATAGTGCCTTTCCAGATCTGTAAGCTGCCCACACTATAGGAATTAATGCAACCCCATACTATCAGAGATGCAAGCTTTTTAACTGTGCACTGATAACAAGCTGGAGGGTCCCTCTGTTCTTTAGTCTGCACAACACAGCTTCCATGGTTTCCAAAAAGAATTTCAAATTTCAATTCATCTGACTACTAAACAATTTTTTATTTTGCCTCAGTCCATTTTAAATGAGCTTTGGTCCAGAGAAGATGTCAGCGTTTCTGGATTGTGTTCACATATGGCTTCTTTTTTGCATGATACAGCTTTAGCTTGCATTTGTCGATTGCACAGCGGACTGTTCACAGACATTGATTTCTGGAAGTGTTCCTGAGCCCATGCAGTGAATTCCAGTGCAGAATCATGACTGTTTTTAATGCAGGGGTGCCTGAGGACCCGATGATCATGAGCATCCAATATTGACCTTCGGCCTTGTCCCTAGTGCACAGAGTTTTCTCCTGATTTTCTGAATCTTTTGAGGATATTATGAACTGTGGCTGGTGGGACATTCAAAGTCTTTACAATTTTACTTTGAGGAACATTTTTCTGAAATTGTTTCACAAATTTTAGATGCAGTTTTTCATAGATTTGTGAAGGTCTGCCCATCTTTACTTCTGAGAGTCTCTGCCTCTCCAAAATGCTTTTTTTATACTCAGTCATGTTACTGACCTGATGCCAGTTTACCTAATAAGTAGCAAAATGCTCCTCCAGCTGTTTTTTATTTGTACCACTTATCCAGCCTTTTGTTGCCCCTATCCAAACTCTTTTGAGAAGTGTTGCTTCCATCAAATTCAAAGTGTTAATAAAAGGTGGGTTTCTGAGATCAGCAAATTATTGCATTCTGTTTTTATTTACATTTTAAACACCATCCCAACTTTTTTGGAATTGGGGTTGTAGTTCAAATATGTGTGTTCTTCTCATGCTGTATCTACAATCATTTTGTTTTGGTTACTCATAGGCCTAACTGCAATGATCGTGATGGATGGTAATGATCATGTTATGTTCTGTTTTTTGCTCGTAAAGCCCATAATCCTGTGTTGCTGTCCAGAGACCTGGTGATGAAATGGGCTGCAGCACCAGGAGGCTGATTTGGTGTTAAATGCTTCTGAGAGTCCTGCTCCTCTTTGTTGCTGCTTTACATTTGATTTGGATTTCAGGGTCTCCCACTGTGAAATTGCCATGTTAAAGCTCTCTCTGTTGTTCAGTGTTTATGCTTTCATGTCAGGGCTTGTGAGAAGGTCTGTGGCGAGTAGAATTATTAATACTTCTAATTTGTAAGTTTTTCAGATATAACAGCTCTTGCATAGTTAATGTGGCAGTTGCTTGCTATTTTTCATCTTAGATTCTCTCATCTGAAGTAATGTTCTCTTGATGTGCCATGGACATTATTTTTACCTCTTGAATTTATATTGGAGGGGGACTTGCCCTCACGTTTCAGCTCACTCTTTCGATGTCTGAATGGACTTCACTGGTAATGAAGTTTTAGATCGGCTTGCTGGGAACGATTATTGGCTGCGTTATACATAAAATATCACCTCCGGCCTTGCTCTATAACCAAACAAACACAATCGTAGAGCTAAGTAACTTATTGCACATGCATTGTAATCAATCAATGTTGCTAGCTAGGCTAACCATATATGCTAAAACATACAGTTTGACATAGAAGTTTACATACCATGGCTGAATTTGTAAAATAGATGACTTTTTATTAAAGAACACATGAATTGCCAGGCAAAACACATTTATTTTTTTTTTGGATTCATCTCCAACTATAGGTCATGTAGAATGGCGCAATCATCAAAGAAAATATGGCAATAAAGGGAAAAAATGAAATGAAATCTGTTCAAAAGCGTGAATATCCTTAGTTCTTAAAACTGCATATTGCTCCCTTTAGCATCAATAACAGCTTGCAGTCGTTTGTGATATTTATCAATGTGGCTCCTAATTCTCATGGTATAGCCGCCCATTCATCCTTGCAAAATTCCTCCAGCTCTTATAAATTCATTGGTCATCTTGCATGAACTGCATGTTTGAGATTCCCCCAAAGTAGCTAGATGATTTTGAGGTCAAAAGACTGTGATGGCCACTCCAGAACCTTCATATTTCTCTCCTGTAATCACTGGAGGGTCAACTTGGCCTCGTGCTTTGGATCATTGTCATGCTCGAAAGTTCAATACAACTCATGCTTAGCTTTGTGCTGAAGAATGCAAATTGTCTGCCAGTATTTTCTAATAACATACTGCATTCATCTTGCTATCAATTTTCATGAGATTCACTGTGCATTCAGAGCTCACACACCCCCAAAATATCAGAGTCACCAACACGCTTTACAGTGGGAATGGTATATTTTTCACCATGGGCCTTGTTGACTGCCCTCCAAACATAGCGATTATGGTTGTAACCATAATGTTCTATTTTGGTCTCGTCACTCCAAATGACAGTATTCCAGAAGTTGTGAGGTGTGTCAAGGTGTTGTCTGGCATATTTTAGGCAGGCTTTTTGTGGGATTTGGGAAATAATGGCTTCCTCCTAGCAATTCAACCATTCAACTCAATGTTTAAGCACCTCCATTTTGTGCATCTTTTTCCAGAGCATACTGTATTTCTCCTGAGATAGCTTGCAGGTTTTTCTTTGTGTCCTGAACTATTCTCCTGGCAATTTGGGCTGAATCTTTCTTAGCCTTCCTGACCTTGGCATGGTCACAACATATCCCCTAATATTCCACCTCTTCATCACAGACTAAACAGTACTGACTGGCATTTTCAAGTCTTTGCATATCTTTATATATCCTTTCCCATCGTTAAAAAGTGGAACTACCTTGTTACAAATGTCCTTAGACAGTTCTTTACCGCTCCCCGTGGCTCAGTGTCCAGCCAGATCAGTGCATCCACTTGGGAGCTAACAAACTCAATGAATAAACATAGATGCTAGCGACAATATAAAAAGCCACAGGTGTGGAACCCTTTATAGCCATTTATTCCGGAGTGAGTCACCTTGTGTCTGTATAACAAGGTCAAACATTCAAGGGTATTTAAACTTATTATCAGAGCCATTTGCGTGATTTCAGGTATCATTATGATTTTAAAGGGAGCTAAAAAACTATGAGATGATAAATACCTTCACATGATCACTATCATTAAAGACAAGTTTTTTTTTAATGATGAGTCATATTCTCAAAATAAATGGCAAAAATTTCAGAAATTCAGCTAGGGTATGCAAACCTTTGAGCACAAATGTAAATTAGTTTGCTTAACCTGCAAGAAGTGTGTAATGATCAAATCTGTGGCAAACTTCTCCAAGAACCATGAAAGGAGCTGAATGACAGTAAAACGTTTGTTGAAGCAAATATCCACTGAAATTAATGACAACAAAAGACAATTCACTTTTCACTCACATGTACTTTGTAGAAAAGACGCTGACAATGAGAGGAAAAAAATGTGATCCTATACACTTATCCGCTTCCTTGGTAACCAACTCGGAAAAGGTCAGGGAGCAATAGGTTGTGCAATAACCAATTAACGGTGACAAAAAAGCTCAAAACTATAAGGAGAATCCGTTAAGCCGGTAAAAACTTTGGTTAAGACAGAGTCCTTGGATGTCATGATCACGTGACTGACAAAGTACTCCTTAGCCTCTATTTGGCTAAATATTTTTGAGGGATGAAAAGACGGCAACCTTCAGTTTTTTTTGTTTTTTTTTTGGTTTCATTTTTCATCATTTTAAGTCTTGCAAAACTTGGAATTCTTATTTTTTAAATATTTGTTTTATGTAAAGGTTCGCTTTCACTTTAAGTTTATTCTATTTGCTTGCTTCTAAAGAAGTTCATACAGTTCCTGAAATTTTTGTTTACATTCGTTTTGCATTCATGCTATGAATGGTTATTTTTAAATGATAATATTTGCTCACCAATAATTCTTTCTACATTTAGTATTTCTTCTGCAAATTTAACTATTTGTCCATAGCACTTTAACAATCTCAAATTTTATACAGTGGCACAGCCAGAGCTGCAAATTGGGTTGGCATAGAACATCCCTTGAGATCAATAATTAGCTCCAGATTGTTCTCAATCATTTTTATAATTTCACATTGATTCCACTCTGATAGCATTCCACCCTATCAGATGTTGCTAATTCTCCTGCACATTTAGACGTGCAGTTTGGTGCATTTCAATCAGCCTTACTCAAAATAGTGCAAAGTTGTTTAAAATCTTTGTCTTTGCTGCATGGCAAACAATTTGAACGACCATAAAGCACAGAATGGAATACCTGATGTGTCAAAAAGGTAATGCGGAAGTTACAGAGCAGTTTCCTTTCCGTTAAAAAAATGATTAATTAATTAAGTTTGCCCGAGATTGCATGAGAAAGAAATTGTGTCCTCATTTGCCTGTGGATTATTCTTAAAATTGTGAAACTGCTGACAAAGGAAATGACTGAGACCAGGTCAGGTCTTTTTATACGTTTATATTGATGTGTTTTTCCTCACCCTATTTTCATCTTTAGCAAAGCGAGTGCCGTATTTCGCGCATATAAACTTAATTCAACTTAAAATCGGCAATTCGAAATGCCATAGGCTATATGATGATATGTTTGGACCACTAAACTAATTAGATGGCTTTCAGCGCTCTGTGATAAGTGGGTCTCCTTCATTATCATTCTAGAAAATGTTTTAAGATGCTCATATGAGTGGTATTGATGGATTAGGGACGATGCTCTGATTTAATGCTTTCATGAAAAACACTGTAGCCGTCCGAATTCTGCATCCGTGATGAACTGCGGCGTTTTCAAAAATGGAATGCAATTGTTTATATTGTACTCAGGGAGTCGCTATTGACCCACGAGAGGAGAATCGGCGCTGCTCTCCACAGACGGGTGAAATACTCAAGAGAGGGGAGCCATTATTCTGCGCATCTAAAAAGCAGCAATCAGACCGAGTAGGCTACTGTTCTTGTTAGCTAAAAGACATTTGTTTTTGGGATTTAAAACGAACAGTTACACTTAAATACATCAATAACCCACCGAATTCCAACATTTAAAATGGGAAGCAGAGGGTTTACTGCGCGCGGCTCTTTTTCCCGCCTGGTTTTCTTTATCCTCGCGTTGCCGCCCAGCCTGGAAGATGTGAGCTACTCTATTCCAGAGGAGATGAAGCGCGGATCTGTCATTGGGAATATAGCGATGGACCTCAGACTCGACGCTGAAGGATTTTCCGGTCGAAAGGCTCGTATAGATACAGAGGGAAGCAGCGGACGTTATTGCGACATAAATATGAACACTGGACATCTGATTGTTGAGGAGAGGATTGACAGAGAAGAGCTTTGCGGTCCGAGAGTTTCCTGTTCTCTACGTTGCGAGCTCGTGCTGGAGAATCCCCTGGAATTACAACGTGTTTTGCTACAAATTCAGGACATAAACGATAATTCACCTCAGTTTCCTGACGAGATGATTGAATTGGAAATAAGAGAATCGGCGGTTAAAGGCACGCGCTTCCCCTTAGATCAGGCCCACGATGCAGATATCGGACAGAACGCGGTTCAGAGCTACACGTTACAAAAGAATGATAATTTTGTCTTAGCTGTTCATACGAACACAGACGGAGGGAAATACGGCGAGTTAGTGCTAGAAAAAGAGCTGGATCGCGAGGAGCAGCAGGAGGTGACATTATTACTTACTGCCACTGATGGAGGGAGTCCACAGAGATCTGCAACTGTAGTAATACACGTCACTGTGCTGGATGCTAACGATAATATCCCCGTGTTTAGCCAGGCTGTGTATAAAGTCAGTCTGCCTGAAAACTCTCCTCTGGGTACTGTAGTGCTCTCAGTGAGCGCCACTGACGCAGACGAGGGCGCTAATGGACAAGTGACGTACGTATTAAGTCGTATATCTGATAAAGCCAAAAAATTGTTTAGCATTGAGAGGGAAACCGGTGAATTGAAAATGATCGGTGACATAGATTTTGAAAAGGAATCCTATTACGAAATGCAAATCCAAGCCAAAGATGGATCTGGCTTAGTTTCTAGTACAAAAGTAATTATTGAAGTCACTGATGTGAATGACAATGCTCCTGTGATATTTCTGAAATCCCTGCACAATCCTATTCCTGAAAGTGCGGTAGCAGGCACAGAGGTGGGCATCATTAATGTTCAGGATAAAGACTCTGGGGTAAATAGACAGGTCCGCTGCTCCATTCAGCAGAATGTTCCTTTCAAGTTAACTCCCTCCATCAAAAATTACTACTCACTGGTTACTACAGGAGAACTGGACCGTGAGCTGGTGACAGATTATAACATCACCATCACTGCTACTGACGAGGGCTCTCCATCCTTATCTTCATCAAAGACTGTGCAGTTATCTGTGTCAGACTTCAATGACAACCCGCCAGTGTTTGATGAACAGTCATATAGCGCCTCTGTGGCTGAAAATAACAAACCTGGCTCCTCTGTCCTTTCTGTACGGGCCAGAGACCCAGACTGGGGACAGAACGGCACAGTTTTCTATTCTCTCTTGTCCAATGAGATAGGCGGTGCTCCGGTGTCCACATTTTTATCCATTAACGGAGGCACGGGGGTGATACGCGCTGTCAGATCATTTGATTATGAGCAGTGCAGAAGCTTCAAAGTCCAGGTTGTTGCCAGAGACAACGGTTCTCCTCCACTCAGCAGTAATGTGACTGTGAGCGTGCTGATAACTGATGAGAATGATAACTCTCCACAGATACTATACCCTGCTCCCACTGGGAGCTCCTTCATGACTGAGATGGTGCCCAAAGCTGCCCACACGGGCTCCCTGGTTTCCAAGGTGATAGCTGTGGATGCAGACTCTGGACAGAATGCCTGGCTGTCCTATCAGATGGTGAAATCCACTGATGCGGGACTTTTCACTATTGGGCTCCACAGCGGAGAGATCCGGATGCAGCGGGACATTTCAGAATCTGATGCCATGAGGCAGAACCTTGTTATCTCAGTGAAAGATAACGGACAGCCCTCTCTCTCTGCAACCTGTGCAGTGTATTTACTGATTTCAGATAATTTGGCTGAAGTCCCTCAGCTGAAGGACGAGTCTCATGAGAAAAATTCCAAACTGACTTCATATTTGATCATCGCGCTGGTGTCTGTCTCCACCTTCTTCCTCACCTTCATTATTCTGATGGTGGCCGTGAGGTTTTGCCACAGAAGGAAGCCCAGACTGTTGTTTGACAGTGCAGTGGCCATTCCCAGTGCATATTTCCCTCCCAACTATGCAGAGGTGGAGGGGGCAGGAACTCTGCGCAGTTCTTACAATTATGACACGTACCTGACAACGGGCTCACGCACCAGCGACTTCAAGTTCATCAGATCTTACAATGAGGCCACAATGGCTGCTGATCAGACCCTGAAGAGGAGCCCGAATGAAGCCAGTGAGCAGGAAGGAGTGAGTGAGGCCCAATCAGGAGCCTTTGCTCTGGTAAATAATCAAATTTTAATATTATAAATTTAATCATTTCTATGACTGACTATGCTTATAGGTTTTTTTTTGGGATCGAGGCAGATAGTCATGTCTAATTGCGGTGAAATTAATATTGCATCCAGCATGCAAAATGTTCATAAATCAATCATTCAGGAACTTAAACACACCACATGAGCCACAGAAATGCTGATGATCCCCAGCCATGTTTAGGTGCACGTTGCTGTTTTGCATTTTTCCATGTCTTACGTGTCCACTCCAGGTATGCATTAATCAACCCAATTATTTTTAAATTGAAATATTTAGTAGAAGATGATTGCTCAATAGACCGTAATATAAATAACTTTTCTTCCCTGGAGCTGCAAATTTTGTTATTTATTTTGATGTGAGTTTGAATTTATTTACTCATCTCATGTTGTTTTTGTATCAAATTCACTGCATCATTTCATCTTTTTCATCAACAATATAAACATAGTTTATGCCTTCTTGTGTGCACAAGAGGAATCTGAGCTGAGACTTGAGTGTAGTCAAAATTTTAGACCTACTGCTAGCCATTTTTTTTAACCTATACACCTAAATGATCTATGTTCGAGCAATCAATTCTCAAGACTTTGGTGCGTCTATTTTACATTTTATGTTTGAGTCTACTTGAGGCTTAATAGCCTGGTTTGTATAGTTTAAATATGCTTTTTTAATGTGCTGTATTAATTATAATTTTGTTTTGGTAGCTAGGTCTAACTGCAATAATCATGATGGTTGGTAATGATCATATTATGTTCTGTTTTTATCTCGTAAAGTCCATAATCCTGTGTTGCTGTTCACAGACCTGGTGCTGAAATAGGCTGCATCATCAGCAGGCTGATTCGGTGTTAAAAACTTCTGAGAGTCCTGCTCCTGTTTACTGCTGCTTTACATTTGATTTGGATTTCCGAGTCTCCCATTGTGAAACTGCCATGTTAAAATGCTCTTTATTGTTCAGTGTTCATGCTTTTATATGATTGTCCATAAGAATGCCTGTGGAAAGCACAAATATTTATAGTTTCTATTCTCAAGCATTTCAGAAATAATAGCTTTTGTTTAGTTTATGTGGCAGTTGGTTATTATTGTGATTATTTGGCCCCTTCTGGTTAAGAAATGTTCACTTACGGTGCCATGTACATTGTTTTGCTTATTTTGCCTTTTGAATGGAGGAAGGGGCTTACACACATGTTTGGGCTGATGGGCAGCTCATTCGTTAAATGTCTAAATGGTCTTGACTGGTCATGAAGTTTAAGATCAGCTTGCTGAGAAAGATTATTGGCTGCATTATACATTAAGTATTGTCTCTGGTCCTGCTATAAAACCAAACAAACCCGAATGTAGTGCTAAGTAACTTATTGCGCATTCATAGTAAACATTCAGTGTTGCTAGCTAGGCTATCCACATAAGCTAAAGTGTAAGTAAGTACAGTAAACATGCTAGCAGAGTGAAATAATCCAATCTTCGGAAAACTTCCAAGATCTCGAAACTATAAAAAGAGCAAAATGACAATAATACTTGCGTTTTTTGCCTTTTGCCTTTTGAAGGGGGGAATGCACACACGTTTGGGCTGACGGTCAGCTCATTCTTTTTATGTATAAATGGTCTTGCCCGGTCATGAAGTATAAGATCAGCTTCTTGGCAAGGATTATTGGCTGCAATATACATTAAGTATGGTCTCAGGCATTGCTATATAACCAACCAGACACGATTGTCGGGTCAAGTAACTTATTGCACATGCATATTAATCTATCAATTTTGCCAGCTAGGCTGTCCACATAAGCTAAAATTTAAATTTGTATCCTAAACATGCTAGCAGAGTGTATAATCAAATCTGCGGAAAACTTCCTCGTTCTCAGAACTATAAAAAAAGCAAAATAACTAATACTTGCATAAATGTTAACATCCGCTCAATATCATGAATGCAAAATGCATACTTTGTATAAAAGACACTTACATTGAGAGAAAAAAAAACAGATCATACACACATCTGTTGCTAGCCAACTAACTCGTAAAGGGTGGAGGAGCACTAGCTTGTTCAATGACCAATTTAAGCTGACAATAAAAGCTCAAAATGAGTGAGAATTTAGTACACAATCAGTAAAGCGGATACAGGCTGCGGTTCAGCCTTAGTCTATGACGTAGAAAAAAAAAAAACTAACCTGCGCACTCTCTATTCTTGGTGCATTCTGCCATGGTCATTAATGCATCTGCTTCCGGTCATGGCAAAACCAATGGGTAAAATGCATAATAAAGATAGTAAACACCCCGCTCAGAAATAAATGGTCTAATAATAATATTATAATCATTATTATTATTATCATTATTATTAATAATCATTATGATAATGATAATAATAATAATAAGGTTGCTATAGGCTACTTTTTCAAAAAAGGACATGCTTATAAGTGAAAGCTTTCAGGATGTAACAGTCAAAATCAAGTAAACTTTTTTTTTTTTTTTTTACCATGAGTGGATGTTAAAGCCAACTTAACAGGAGGAAGGGAGCTTTGCGCAGTTTAGTTTTTTTTCTACGTCATTGGCTGGAGTGCTTAGGTGTCACTGTTACGTGACTGCCAAAGCATTCCTTACTGCCTCATTGGATAAATCGTTTTGAGGGATGAAAGGAAGGCGACCTTAAGCTTTTGTTTTGTTTGGTCACATTTTCCCCATTTGAAGCCTTATACAACTTTCCAGAGGAAAAATAGTGAAAAATCCAAGTCATAATATCTTTGCACAAAATGGGTAATTTTTTCCCCAACATTTGTTCAGTGCAAAGGTTCTCTCACTTTAAAACATTCTCTTCTCTTGCTTCCTTTGATGCTCACACAGCTCTTGAAATTTTGGTTTACATTCGGTCATTTGTTCTTGCAATTAACGGTCATTTTTCAGTCTTTATATTTGCTCACCAGTAATTCATTTTACATTCATATTACTTTAGCAAATTCAATTATTTGTCAAAATGTGCAGGCCGAAGGAGGGCCCAGGCAGGGGACTGAACCCCAGACTCACGGGTAAGAGTCACATGCGCTGATCACATGGCCAGAGAGCCATGCTCGTTTTTTTTTTTTTTTTTTCTGCCTTGTTTAAATCATTTACTGCGCCACTGTAATGGAATCAACATTGTCAACAACATTTCAAATGTCCAGTTATCAAAGACCTAAGAACATTGGCCCACCGCCAACACTGAGTTCACTACAGTGGTTTTTTCTGTTTTGTTCTGCTATTTGAAATACTGTGAGACTCCTGTGTGGTTGAGCAGTGTTGAACATTTGATTATGTATAGCACAGCTTCTTTTGAAAAATTTGTCTACCTGAGACCAGCCAATATCTTCCTCTCGTTCCTGTTTTTCTTCTCTTATTTAAGGCTGTTTAACTTATAGAGACTGGCCCAAACTAGAAAGTGTCCTTTTCTGAGCGAGTGACTGATATACAGTTTGAACACGCATGTGTGGGGCGATACCTGTTCTTATTTCAAGTTCGAGGGCTTAGCACCATGTTATGCTTCCTCAGCTATTAGAGTCCTTTTTGAAAATTGCTTCATTTGGAATATTGACATAAAGGTTACTATGACAATAATTATTATTATTATTTTTACAATTATTATGATTATTATTATTGTTATTGTATTTTGTGTCTTTGAGGAATTAACCAAGTGTTTGACGTGCAGCTGAACGAGTAACCGGTATTATCACAAATTCTGGAAGTGATCTAGAAAGTAATTTTGAAGGTGCTACACACACATCCTGCTGAAAAGAGCTTCAGTTGGACCGAGATTTACAAGGAGAAACTGATGTTGATTCTGAAGCAATGTGCATGTTGTAAATTGGGGGCACGTGTAAATTTTTTGTTTAAGGAATTTTTTTCTCAAAGTTTCATTAACCCGTCTGCTCAGATGTAGATGCCATTGGACATCTAGCTGCTCTATTTATGCACGCAGTTTCACTATTTTATGACTGGATGACACACCCAGAACAATTATGGAATATTCCCTTCCAAGCAAAGCTCGAACACGGTTTAGAATATGGATGGGTTAAGCCCCATCCCTGTTTTCCAGGAGTTGTAGGAATTGGACTCCTCAGCTAAGCCTGATGTGCAAACTGCTCAATATACTTGCCCATAGTATCTGTCCAGCAGTTAAGAAAAATTATCTCTGTAGTCAGAAAAAAATATTGTCCTTTGTAGCAACCTCTTCAGCTACAGAGCCAATGGTATCCCAATTATGTAATTTAAAAATATTAGTTTTCTGAAGCAAAAATTCACCATTGTATTGATACTCTGTCATTCTACTATCAATTATTGTCATTAAATATTAAAAACACGTAATTCCCTACTGTGGATTTGCGCATAGATCTGTCTCTCAAATAATTAAGCTGTTTTTTTAGGGTCTCATACGTTCCCTCATGGAAATACAATCATTTCAATGGCTACTCAGGCTTATCTACGTTAACCACAGCTATAGTTTATGCCCTAGTGAAACTCTCCTGGTAATTACCTATTGATTGGCACATTTTTTATATCCAATTCCAGATGGTATTAGCTTTCCTCAGTAATTGAAAGGCATTGATTGGACCCTCGGAAAAGCAAGAACACATTTGTGTGATAGCATTTTGATTGTATTCTCTCAACATTGCGCAGCTAAGAATGACATGATTGCATGGAAAAAAAAAGACTTCCAGAACCATCCCTAGAGTGCTGAGCTTATATTTCTGGGTAATTTATTTTCTTTTGCCTTTGGTGTTCAAGCACAGGTAATTGTAACAAAAATATCAAGACTTGAGGTGTTATTTACTTGCTAATACTGTTCTTATGATGTTAATTTTCAGTAATCTAGTTCATGTGTTAAATATGTGCATATTGTTTTTATCGGTTATATTATATATAACAGCAAACTCAAGTATATATTTGTTTCAGTCATTGTGCTTACATGAGTTGGCTGTAGGCTGAGGTAGTAATTTAGCTCGCATCTGTTCATCCATTCTTATTTGTAGATTTAATTACAATGTTAAAGTTTTCTGCTGGTTTTGTATGCTTTTTGTGACATTGAATGATTGTTTCTGACCCATTATTGGAAGTAAAATGTTTCAGTCAGCTAAAAATCAGCTTTATTTCCAGAGCTGCTGATACCTGCAAAGTGTATGAACTCAGAATTTGTTTGCTGGTAAGAAAAATAAGGTGATGTTATTTAAGATATATGTGTGATTTTTTTTTTCGTAGAAACAATTGACATATGACAAATCAAACTCCATTTCTACAACATGCCAGATTAGCTCATTAGTGCATTGTATGAGCAGTGACAGCTTTTTGCGGAATCGTACCCGCTTACTTCCCTATTTGTTTGGCAATGATTGAAGCAGATTGGCTCAATGTAAAACACGTGATTTGATGTGTCTTGCTGTGTCGTAAACTGCGATTATAGCCTTTGAAATATGAAGTGAATTGAATGCAATGTAATGCGCATTTTAATCGAATTCAGACCCTGAGTAATGACATCGACGACTCACATGGAATGTTAAATTCATAAACCGCGACGCCTAAAATGAATAAAATGGAAACGATGGTTCCTCCAGAAGGTTTGCATATCACTTAAAAATATCAACTCAAGTTCTGGATGATGCACTTGATTTCCTGTAATTTAAAAACAATTACGCTGTGTGTCGCTGTTGACCTGAGAGGAATTGTAGATGCGCCTTTCCTCCCACTGGTGTCATATTAATGAGGGGAGTCATTATTCTGCTCCACGAAAAAAGACATCAAACCTAATGCAGACCTCAGTAGGCCTACTGGTTTTTGCCTCTTAAACATTATTGATTTCACGTACGTAAACATCGAGAAGTTGGACTGAACCTTAAAATTTGAGTTACAAATGAAAAATGGAATCCAGAGAATTATCTGCGCGCGTCTCGATGTTCTGCCTGGTTTTCTTTATCCTCGCGCTGCCGCCCAGCCTGGGAGATGTGAGCTATTCTATTCCGGAGGAGATGAAGCGCGGATCTGTCATTGGGAATATAGCAAAGGATCTCGGACTGGATGTCAAAGGACTTTCAGCTCGCAAAGCCCGTATTGATACTGAGGAAAGTGGAACTAATTATTGTGATATCAACGTGAACACTGGAGATTTGATCGCGGCTGGAAGGATTGACAGGGAAGAGCTTTGCGGTCCAATGGTGTTGTGTGCAATGAAATACGATCTCGTGCTGGAGAATCCTCTGGAATTATATCACATTACGCTGCAAATTCAGGACATAAACGACAATTCACCTCAATTTCCGAAGAAGGTTATTAACCTGGAAATAAGAGAATCAGCAGATAAAGGAGCGCGCTTTCTTTTGGACCAGGCCCACGATGCGGATATCGGACAGAACGCGGTTCAGAGCTACGCGATACAAAGGAATGATCATTTTGTTTTGGCTGTTCATACGAACACAGACGGTGGGAAATATGGCGAGTTAGTGCTAGAAAAGGAGCTGGATCGCGAGGAGCAGCAGGAGGTGACATTATTACTTACTGTCGCTGATGGAGGGAGTCCACAGAGATCTGCTTCTGTAGTTATTCACGTCACTGTGCTAGATGCTAACGATAATATCCCCGTGTTTAGCCAGCCTGTTTATAAGGTCAGTCTGCCTGAAAACAGCGCTTTAGGTACTGCAGTGCTTAGAGTCAGCGCTACTGACGCAGACGAGGGCGCTAACGGAAAAGTGACGTATGAGTTCAGTGGTGTATCAACAAAAGCAGCGAGATTGTTCAGTATTGAGCAGGAAACCGGGGAAATTACCGTGATTGGGAAAATAGATTATGAAGACGCATCTTTTCATGAGATTAGAATCCAAGCAAAAGATGGTTTAGGTTCAGCCTCAAATGCGAAGGTAATCATTGATGTCACTGATGTGAATGACAACGCCCCTGTGATATTTCTGAAATCCCTGCACAATCCCATCCCTGAGAGTGTGGTAGCTGGCACAGAGGTGGGCATCATTAATGTTCAGGATAAAGACTCTGGGGTAAATAGACAGGTCCGCTGCTCCATTCAGCAGAATGTTCCTTTCAAGTTAACCCCCTCCATCAAAAATTACTACTCACTGGTAACTACAGGAGAACTGGACCGTGAGCTGGTGACGGATTATAACATCACAATCACTGCTACTGACCAGGGCTCTCCACTCTTATCTTCATCAAAGACTGTGCAGTTATCTGTGTCGGACGTTAATGACAACCCGCCTGTCTTTGAGCAACAGTCGTACAGCACCTCTGTGGCTGAAAATAACAAACCTGGCTCCTCTATTCTTTCTGTATGGGCCAGAGACCCGGACTGGAGACAGAACGGCACAGTTTTCTATTCTCTGTTGTCCAGTGAGATTGGCGGTGCTCCGGTGTCCTCGTTTTTATCCATAAACGGAGACACGGGGGTGATCCATGCTGTCAGATCATTTGATTATGAGCAGTGGAGAAGCTTCAAAGTCCAGGTTGTTGCCAGAGACAACGGTTCTCCTCCACTCAGCAGTAACGTGACTGTGAGCGTGCTGATAACTGATGAGAATGATAACTCTCCACAGATACTATACCCTGCTCCCACAGGGAGCTCCTTCATGACTGAGATGGTGCCCAAAGCTGCTCATGCAGGCTCCCTGGTTTCCAAGGTGATAGCTGTGGATGCGGACTCTGGACAGAATGCCTGGCTGTCCTATCAGATGATGAAATCCACTGATGCGGGACTTTTCACAATTGGACTCCACAGCGGAGAGATCCGGATGCAGCGGGACATTTCTGAATCTGATGCCATGAGGCAGAACCTTGTTATCTCAGTGAAAGATAATGGAGAGGCCTCTCTCTCTGCCACCTGTGCAGTGTATTTACTGATTTCAGATAACTTGGCTGAAGTCCCTCAGCTGCAGGACGAGTCTCATGAGAACAATTCCAAACTGACTTCATATTTGATAATCGCACTGGTGTCCGTCTCCACCTTCTTCCTCACCTTTATTATTCTGACGGTGGCCGTGAGGTTTTGCCGCAGAAAAAAGCCCAGACTGTTGTTTGACAGTGCAGTGGCCATTCCCAGTGCATATTTCCCTCCCAACTATGCAGGGGTGGAGGGAGCAGGAACTCTACGCAGTTCTTACAATTATGACACGTACCTGACAACGGGCTCACGCACCAGCGACTTCAAGTTCATCAGAGATTACAACGAGGTCACAATGGCTGCTGATCAGACCCTGAAGAGGAGCCCGAACGAAGGCAGTGAGCAGGAAGGAGGGAGTGAGGCACAATCAGGAGCCTTTGTTCTGGTAAATAGGGTTTTTCATTATTCTACTTTCAAACAGTTGTTTTCAATAAATATCTTATCCTTTTATTGAGTTGAAACATGTTGGGGTCTTGAAGTTAATATTGCCTAGAGTGGAGCACTTTTCTAGTCATCAAAAGTTTCTTAAAGCCAGAGGCAGATTCAACACATTTGAGTTCTTCACAGAAGGTGATTCTCAGTTGTGTTGAATAGTTGCCCGTTGTTTTGATTTTGCTATTTGTATTGTTGAGCAACTTTGCCTCACCTTGTTAATTTCACTCCACCCGATGATTTCATGATGCACAGCTTTACTTTTTTGGATATGGAATTGGGTCTTTAAGATGCAAGCTTTTAACGCATGTCTTCATTATGGCTGGAAAAAAAAAAAAAAACTATTTGGTGATTTCCTGTCTGGCTTTTGTACAAGTAGATATTTCTGATGTAATCTCACAGTTTTCTTGAGTCCAGTTTGTGGGCAGCAGCTGCACATTTTTTTTCAAATGTTTGTGAGTGTTTGGCCTTCTTTTAAGTTTTTTACTCATTGTTCAGTAAGTATATCCTTCTCTATATGATAACATTTATAATATAAATTTTTCAAATGTTCTTAAGTGTCTTGCCTTCTCTAAAATTATTCACTCACAGTTCAGTAAGTATATCCTTCTCTATATTATAACATTTATAATATAAGGTGAAGTATAATGCGTAGATTGTTTTACTTTTTCTGTTTTCATTGTTTAGTTTTATATTCAGGATTGTGCTCACAACTTCAGCCAGATTTTCATGCTAACCTGCAGCAGTTAGCGTTTCCAGTTTATACAGCTGTGCTTTATTTTCTCCGTCACTCATTGTTGTCACGGTGCTGAAATGGGTGGTTTTGCTGTTCGATTCGATGGTGCTGAAATGCGCTGTATTTGTGAATGAGTGAACTCCAGTCAGATGCTTCAGAGATTTCTGCATCATTTGCTCCTGGTAAATTTCATCTTCAGATTTTTTGTCATCTTCTAGTTTTTCATGTGAAAACCTTTGGTTCATTTTCGGACTATTACATTTTGCAGTGAATGTAAATAATGTATTTTCAAATGTAATAGAGACATCCAAAATGATAGCTGTTTATGGCTTTTCCAATGCGATTTTACCTTTAACAATTTATTTTGAAGTAGTATTACTCAGATAAACTAGTTTTTATTACCTCTCTGCCCTCAAGGCTGACGGGGTATTGCTATCCTTCGTGCGGTTGGGCGGGCGGGCGTCTCCAAAAACTTCGACATCGGGCTGAGGGGTATTCCGTGCATTGCACTCCTATTTTTTGTTGTTGTCTCATGCTTTTTGTTACTGAGCTATTGTTTTCGAATAACGACCACCAGAAATATTATCAACGGTTAAAATGTGAAAATAATATACACCAAGGAATTTTATAGACCCCGATGCATATGCAATACCCGCCATCAAAATTTGTACCCAAGTTAAATATGAACAAAAGTTATTCATTTATGTCTTTATTGCTGATCTTCTTGATCAAGGAATAAAAACTAACCAATGTTCATTTGGTTTATTCTGAGCAGAAACCTTATTTTTACGTGCTGATACCAGAGTTCCAAGCCCTCTCCTCTGCGCAAAAAACTGGTGAGACTATAGTAGAATGGTTAATAACGTTCTTTTTAAAATTACATCACCTTTACAGAGTGAATATTTGCACAAGGCTGAATGAGCCATGCATAAGATTTAGCTCTAACATGCAGCCTGACAGTCCCTCTCCTGGAGGCCAACCCTCTCCGCGTTCCAAACAAACAGGGTGAAAAAATCTGAAATTGGTATTCATGAAAAAAAAAGAAAACTATTCAGGCATGTTTTCGCCCCAGCATATAGGCTTGTTGTGTGTGCGGATGTAAATGCAATGCATCATATTCCAAAATTGAAAACAGGCCCACTGGGTTAGCTTACAGCTTTTAAATGAAATAAAACAATGTTGCATTAATTACAGTTTTACATTTTATTTGTTCTTCGGTTCACCCTTGCCTTTTGAATTGTATTATAAATTGTGAAAATAACCAGCGAGAGGCCTAGACAGCTTCCTCTATGGGGCTGAAACCATCCATAACAGATTTACATTTGCAGCGGATTCAAATAGAAAAGTGTCTGATCAACTAGGGTATGATTGTCATACACTTATTGGGACTTATGATTGTCGAGAAAATATATAATATTGTCAGAATATGTTTCATGCCTGCTGTTTTATAGTAAGTCACATCTCACATGCTTTGTGCATTATCTAGCTATGTATTAATGTAACACAATTGGGGTATTTCACTGATGAAAAGAACCTCAGTCAGATGCTTAAACCTCAGTGGACAAGATGCTTAAATTTCTAATATAAGCTAGCCAATTTATTCAAAGTCATAACTAAAGTAAAATGAAGCTAGCAAGCAAAAATTGGTGGATAACTGAAAGAAAATTCCTAGCAAAGTACCTGCAGTATATGCAAATAAAATTACCACCATTATATGTTGAATTATTGTACAACCAAATGACTGATAGCTCACCAACACAAACTCAGCGTTGCAGTTTACCTTACTTTACCACAAAGCTAGAAGGAGATAAAGAGAAAATAACATCGAAATTTGACAGGAGTTGCATCCCTTTGAGCTACAACCCTCGTTGGCAGCTTCCATCATCAGCTCACACAAAATCAATGCCTAATTGAGCTGGTGAGTTGCTAAAAAATAATGACACATTAATGAACACATTGCTTTGAGCGCACAGAGTAAAACATGATCAATTGAGCACTGATTTCAATAATCTCATATGACTCAGTCACGTTCTGCGAATGGGAGCAAGGCACACATATCAGATATTGGCTGATGATGTAGAAGAAACTTCACTGAATACCTTGTGTTTTTGTGGCATCATGGACTATCCAGGGAACCTTTCTAGCCAGCTTGCTATGTTTATCCACAGCTCTTGTATCCGTCTGCTTCACTGCTACAACATATGTCCATATTGTCTGCGTTATTACTTGACATCTCTGGTGGGACTCACACAATTCCTGTCAATAGGGTTGATTTTTGTCAGACTAATTCTCCTTTATTTACTGTTTCTTCTGTTGGCTAGCTATGCTTTTTTCTGGCTAATAAAGGAGTCATCAAAGTCTCACACTTTGGTGGTTTAACTGAAAACACTTTTGATTGGACAGAGTGCTGTTTGTGTAAACATAATCAATCACCTTAAAGCAAGATTGTCCCCATGACTGTTTATTTTTCGCTGCGGGTGTTTGAGTCCAGTAGCAATGGCACATATGCTCGGGCTATAGGCAGGCTGATAAATTCTGATGTTTGCCTACAAGCAGACTGGGAAACAGTCTAACAGGCATCAATTACTTCACTTCCAGAACAGAGTTTTTGTTTTGAAATCTTTTCTTTGTCTTTTTTTGAAAATGTGTCACAAATAATGTTTCCAGAAAAGCTAATTGGAATAAAAAAAAGTTATTTACCAGTAATCTAAAACTGAGAATAGCATTTTCACTGCAGGTAAACTGAAATTGCTTTTGTTCCCGGTTTGGATGACATTTATCCAAAAATTTAGTTTGTGTCTGGTTTTTATTTTCATTTTTTGAACCATGTCTAATCCCTACTCCTCATAACTAATCTGAAATGTTTTCCGAAATGAAATCTATAATTCAAATGTAATTTTTGAAAAAAATTAATGAAGTAAATTTAGTATCTTACTGAAAAACTTGTGCCACTATCACTGGATCCCTTCAATACTTTGCAGCCTCCCTTGGCTGAGATAACAGCTCTGAGTCCTCTCCCACAGAGAGTATTGAAGTTGGAGAAGACTAGGCAAGGGATCTAACACCATTTCTCTATGCAGAGATAAAATTCTCATGTCTATGATAATGGACTCTCCTCCTCAACTCTGGCTTTTTTGGTTGATTTTGATGTGTGCTTTGGATAATTACCTTGTTGGAGGACCTAGTCATGGCCCAGTTTTAGCTTTCTAATGATGGCAGTCGGGTTTTCATGGACAGTCTGCTGGTGCTTGATGGATTGCATGTCTGAGGCCTTTGGAAGAGAAACAAATCCTTCATCATAAAAGATCATCTGCCATACTCTACAGCTGAGATGAGCTTTTTTGGTGGAATCGCTGCATTCGTTTTTATTACAAACCCACATTTGGTTTTTATTGCTGAAGGGATAAATTGTGGTCTCATCTGACCATAGAACACTATCCCATTGGGGGTTCCCGCATTGTTTGGTAAACTTTAGACACATGAGCTGTGCTTTTGAATGGTAATAGAGGCTTTTTATGCTCTGAAATATTTAAAGTTATGTCAATGATTGTCACAACTCTCATGTCTCAGTTATGAGCTCCTCCCCTGGTCCAGCCGTGGATGTGAGATTTGGGATTGATCTCCATTTATTGATTTATTGTCTCTTCAATTCCACTGTTTCTCAACGTCATAATCTGTAGCCTCTCTCTTTCTGTGTAATTGTCTCATCGATATATTTTTCTTGCCCTGCCTCAGTCCTCACTGAATTGCCTTGCATTTTGCCTCTAGTTACCTTCCAGTGATCAAGTATTGAGCTTTGCTCTTCTGCCATGTGTTTGATTTAAACTACAAGCAAAGGAAAAGGCTAATCTTTTTCATGAGCTATTTACAATGTATCAGGAACAGCTTCCTGATCTCAGTGGTCTCCAGATCAGGAACCTTGTCCCTGGTAAATCCTATTCCAGGAAAGCAGTTTGGCCACTGCAACTTTGGATCGACCTCCTGGCCTCTGACCCCAGGACTGTCCTGACCATGGCTCAAATTCGCCCCACTCCTGCTGCAAACAAATCGCCTGACCTGGACTGCCCCCTTACTCTGAGTTTTCCCTGCCCTCATCTGTTGAATTGTTTTAACCCCTAATCTCCGTGTGGTTCCTCTGTCTGGGTCTGTAACAGATGTTGTGTGCTCATAGATTTGAAGACTATCCCCAAGACATAAATATATCTGCAGTGCTCAGTCTGTGACCCTTGGAGTTTCATTAACCACTTCAACCATCCTCATTACAGTGCAGGCAATTAAAATGGGCATATGCCGTTTTCCAGGTGGATTTTTAATACAGCCACATGCCTGTATGGAATGTTATGGACCTGTCAGTGAAAATTGTTGTTTTTTTTTACTTTTTAGCCATTTCCTCATTGTCAGCGCAACACATGTGAAACTCAACAACTGAATGATGCACTTTTTTGCTTTAATCATTTGTCTAAATCTTTGTGATGTAGGCTACAACAAAGAAAAATTGGCCAATGTATATCATCTCAAATTTGCATGCCAGGGAAACAGGAAGTCATGGCTTATTAACCTTTTCTCAATCATTATGATGAGCATAAAAAGGTAAAATATGTTTACGATTATAGTTCGGTTTCAGCTTTTTCACAGGTTTTCTGTGGCTGCAAAAAATAAATAAATGAATAACTAACTAAATAAATAGATACATGTGGCACACATTTTTTGGGGAGGATAGGTATATTAAGATTAGACAAACTTTTTTCTTTAAATTCAGCGCTATATTTTTGTTCATGTATGAAGATATGAGAGTATTCACTAAAGAACGCCAACAAAACATAATCAGACGAATTTGAGTCTCCATTATTTACGTAGCTTCCGGCTTTGTGCATCAACGTTCTTCCTCACTGATTGTGCGCAACCGGCACCTCCTCTTGAATAGATTAATTTAATGCATATATTTGATACCTAATTTCGGCATGGCAATGATGTGCAAGTAAAAAAATATTGCATGGTTTTCACGGAGGAGCGATTTGCTTTGTTATTAAGAAAATTATGTTGCTATCCCTTGTAATTTTTCAGGTAATTTGTAAGAATTTACATTTAAAAACTGTGAAGTAGGCTATGTATTATAATGTCGGTAATTTTCAAAATCACTCTGAGTGTCGCTGTTGACCAGCTAAGGAGGACAGAAACGCCTGTCTTCTCGTGAGTGAAATATTATTCTGGGAGGGGAGCCATATTTCTTCGAAGCGGGGAAAAAGAAGAAGAAAAAAAAAATTCACACCGAGTGCGGATTCCATTCCTGCATGGTCCTTACAAGATTTTCCTCCGCCGATTCAAACATCAACCAACTGCGTTACAACGAAGCCTGCCTCGGTCTAATTTCAAAATGGAATTAAAACGACTCTCTGCGCGCGTGTTGGTGCTTTGTCTGGTTCTCTTTATTCACGCGCTGCCGCTCATTCTGGGGGATGTGAGCTATTCAATTCCGGAGGAGATGAAGCGCGGATCTGTCATTGGGAATATAGCGAAGGACCTCGGACTCGATGTTAAAGGACTCTCAGCTCGCAGAGCCCGTCTTGATACTGAGGAAAGTGGAACTAATTATTGTGATATCAACATCAAGACTGGAGATTTGATTGTGGCTGGGAGGATAGACAGGGAAGAGCTTTGCAGTCCAATGGCGTTGTGTCTTCTGAAATACGATCTCGTGCTGGAGAGGCCTCTGGAATTATTTCGCGTGTCGGTACAAATTCAGGACATAAACGACAATTCGCCTCAGTTTCCGACAGAGGTTATTAACCTGGAAATAAGCGAATCAGCTGACAAAGGAGCGCGCTTTCTCTTGGATCAGGCCCACGATGCGGATATCGGACGGAATGCGGTTCAGAGCTACACGCTACAAAGGAATGAGCATTTTGTTTTGGCTGTTCATACAAATACAGACGGAGGGATATACGGCGAGTTAATGCTAGAAAAAGAGCTGGATCGCGAGGAGCAGCAAGGGATTACATTATTACTTACTGCGGCTGATGGAGGGAGTCCACAGAGATCTGCGACCGCGGTTATACAAGTCGCTGTGCTGGATGCTAACGATAATATCCCAGTTTTTAGCCAGGCTGTGTATGAAGTCAGTCTCCCGGAAAACTCTCCTTTAGGTACTGAAGTGCTTACAGTCCGCGCTACTGACGCAGACGATGGCGCTAATGGTCAAGTGACGTATGCGTTCAGTGGTGTATCTGCAAAAACAGCGAGGTTGTTTAGTATTGAGCAGGAAACCGGTGAAGTTAGAGTGACTGGATCGGTAGATTATGAAGAAGCATCTTCTCATGAAATCCGCATCCAAGCAAAAGATGGTTTAGGTTCCGCCTCCAATGCAAAGGTAATTATTGACGTGACTGATGTGAATGACAATGCTCCTGTGATATTTCTGAAATCCCTGCACAATCCCATCCCTGAGAGTGCAGTTGTTGGCACAGAAGTGGGCATCATTAATGTTCAGGATAAAGATTCTGGGGAAAATAGACAGGTCCGCTGCTCCATTCAGCAGAATGTTCCTTTCAAGTTAACCCCCTCCATCAAAAATTACTACTCACTGGTTACTACAGGAGAACTGGACCGTGAGCTGGTGACGGATTATAACATCACCATCACTGCTACTGACGAGGGCTCTCCGCCCTTATCTTCATCAAAGACTGTGCAGTTATCTGTGTCGGACGTCAATGACAACCCGCCTGTGTTTGATGAACAGTTGTACAGCGCCTCTGTGGCTGAAAATAACAAACCCGGCTCCTCTGTTCTGTCTGTACGGGCCAGAGACCCGGACTGGAGACAGAACGGCACAGTTTTCTATTCTCTGTTGTCCGGTGAGATCAGCGGTGCTCCGGTGTCCTCGTTTTTATCAATTAACGGAGACACGGGGGTGATCCACGCTGTCAGATCATTTGATTATGAGCAGTGGAGGAGCTTCAAAGTCCAGGTTGTTGCCAGAGACAACGGTTCTCCTCCACTCAGCAGTAACGTGACTGTGAGCGTGCTGATAACTGATGAGAATGATAACTCTCCACAGATACTATACCCTGCTCTCACAGGGAGCTCCTTCATGACTGAGATGGTGCCCAAAGCTGCTCACACGGGCTCCCTGGTTTCCAAGGTGATAGCTGTGGATGCGGACTCTGGACAGAATGCCTGGCTGTCCTATCAGATGGTGAAATCCACTGATGCGGGACTTTTCACTATTGGGCTCCACAGCGGAGAGATCCGGATGCAGCGGGACATTTCAGAATCTGATGCCATGAGGCAGAACCTTGTTATCTCAGTGAAAGATAATGGACAACCCTCTCTCTCTGCCACTTGTGCAGTGTATTTACTGATTTCAGATAACTTGGCTGAAGTCCCTCAGCTGAAGGACGAGTCTCATGAGAACAACTCCAAACTGACTTCATATTTGATCATCGCACTGGTGTCCGTCTCCACCTTCTTCCTCACCTTCATTATTCTGATGGTGGCCATGAGGTTTTGCCGTGTAAGAAAGCCCAGGCTGTTGTTTGACGGTGCAGTGGCCATTCCCAGCGCATATTTCCCCCCCAACTATGCAGAGGTGGAGGGAGCAGGAACTCTCTGCAGTTCTTACAATTATGACACATACCTGACAACGGGCTCACGCACCAGCGACTTCAAGTTCATCAGATCTTACAATGAGGCCACAATGGCTGCTGATCAGACCCTGAAGAGGAGCCCGAATGAAGCCAGTCAGCAGGAAGGAATGAGTGAGGCCCAATCAGGAGTCTTTGCTCTGGTAAATAATCATATTTTAACATGAAAAATTTCATCATTTCTTTGACAAAGTCGTTTTTTGAAATATGCACATATCTAAGTCTAATGGCGTTGAAATTAATATTGCTTTCGGCATGCAAAATATTCATAAATCCATCAGTCAGTGACTTAAACACACAGAGTGGGCCACAGAAATGCTGATTAAACCTGGCCGTGTTTCGATACGTCACATTTTTGCGTTTTTCTGTCTTGCATGTCCAATCAAGGTATACATTTACCAACCCATTTATTTTGAAATTGAATTTTTTAATATAAGATTATTGCTTCGAAGAGCGTTGATTTAAACATATTTTCTCTTATGGAGCTGCAAATTTTATTGTTTATTTTGATGTCAGTTTTATTTCACTCATCACTTGTTTTTGTATCAAATTAACTGCATTTTATCTTTATCACTGATGATTTAAACATACTTTATGCCTTCTTGCACGCACAAGAGGAGTCTGATTTGAGAGCTTAGAATTTTCAAATTTTTAGACCTACTGCTTTCAATGTTTTTAACCTGTACATCTGAATCATTTTTCTCGGAGCCATCAAGTCTCAAGAATTTGGTGTGTCTACTTCACGTTTTATGTTTTTGTGTCAACTTGAGTCTCAATAGCCTGATTGATATAGTTTAAATCTCTGTTTTTCTCATGTGCTGTATTTAAAATCATTTTGATTTGGTTACTTATTGACCTAACCGCAATTCTCATGCCGGTTGGTAATGATTACATGACTTTCTGATTTGGTGTTAAAAACTTCTGAGAGTCCTTGCTGTTGCTTTACATTTGATTTGGATTTCAGTGTCTCCCACTGTGAAACTGCCATGTTAAAACTCTCTCTATTATTCAGTGTTCATGCTTTTATATGATGGCCCATGAGAATGTCAATGGAAAGCAGAGATATTTATAGTTTCAATTCTCAAGCGTTTCAGAGATAATTGCTCTTGTTTAGTTTATATGACAGTTGGTTGTAATTGTGATTATCTGGTCCTTTCAGGTAAAGAAATGTTCACTTACGGTGCCATGTACATTATATTGCTTATTTTGCCTTTTGAATGGAGGAAGGGGCCTACACACACGTTTGGGCTGACGGGCAGCTCATTCTTTCAATGTCTAAATCGTCTTGACTGGTCATGAAGTTTATGATCAGCTTGCTGAGAAAGATTATTGGCTGCAATATACATTAAGTATTGTCTCCGGTCCTGCTATATAACCAAACAAACCCAACTATAGTGCTAAGTAACTTATTGCACATACATAGTAAACATTCAGTGTTGCCAGCTAGGCTATCCACATAAGCTAAAATGTAAATTAGTACGGTAAACATGCTAGCAGAGTGAAATAATCAATTCTTTGGAAAACTTCCCAATCTCGGAACTATAAAAAGAGCAAAATGACAATAATACTTGCGTAAACATTAACATTTACTCAATATAATGAATAGGAAATGCATACTTTGTAGAAAAGACACAATGAGAGAAAAAAAACAGATCATACACACATCTGTTGTTAGCCAACCAACTCAAGAAAGGGTGGGGGAGCGCTTACCAATTGGTTCAATAACCAATTTAAGCTGAAAAACAAGCTCAAAATTAGTGGAAATTTACTACAAAATCAGTTAAGCTGATACAGACTGCGGTTCAGCTGAGGTCAATGACGTAGAGAAAAAAAAAAACTAGACTGCGTGCCTTTTATTCTTGGTGCATTCTGCCACGGTCATTTAGGCACCTGCTTCCGGCCTTGGAAAAACCAATGGGAAAAATGCATAGTAAACATAGTAAGCACCCCGTTCAGAAATATACTCAGCAACAAAAGTTTCTGTGACACCATTTATGTGTATGTTATAAATGACACGCAAAGATCTCAATGCAATCAATATGTTTATTTAACAGGAGAAACACTGACTTTTCAGTGCCAACGTCACTCAAAACGAAAAATGTCATTTTCATGCGTCATGAAGCACTTGTCTGACGTCTAACCAATTGTGACCTTCACACTTCAATACCGGGTGTGACTTCCTCATGCCATGATGCAAGCAACGCATCTCCGGCGCATGGACCGAGTCAGATGTGCCAGAAATTGCTGTGGGATGTCATTCCAAATCTGACGTAGACGTTGTCGCAATTCCTGGAGTGTAGCTGGCGGGTTATCCAACCGCCGCAAACGTCGATCCATCTCGTCCCAAAGATGCTTGATTGGCGACATGTCTGGGGATCCGGCTGGCCATGGCAGGACATTGACATGTTGTTGCATCAGATACTGCTGTACAATCCTTGCAACGTGTGGTCTGGCGTTATCATGTTGCAGCGTTATTCCGGGACCATGTTGCATCAAAAACGGTACCACCAATGGCCGTAGCACTTCATCGCGATATCTTTGACCTGTCAGATTTCCATCAATAACAAGCAAATCTGTTCTGTTTCTAGCCGTGATCCCTCCCCAAATCATGACACTACCACCTCCAAAACGATCAAATTCCTGAACACAGTTGTTGGCTTAACGTTCTCCACGTCGACGGTATACACGTAAACGACCATCACATCGGTTAAGCATGAATCTTGATACATCAGTGAAGAGTACAAGATCCCACTGACGTTGGATCCACCGTCGATGTTGTTGTGCCCACTGTAGACGCAGTCGTCGGTGTTGTACTGTGAATATTGGACGTCTTGCTGGCCGACGTGGGACAATGCCAAAATGACGGAGACGGCGACGGATTGTCTGTGCAGACAGTCGCCTCAAACCAGGTATCGTTCTTGCAGTTATGGTTGCAGATTGGAATCGATTTCGGAGATGGGTTGTTCGAATCCAGTTGTCCTGTCTGGGAGTGGTTACTCGTGGACGGCCGCTGCGAGGACGGTCTCTGACATGTCTTGTCTGCTGATGACGCTGCCATAAGTTCCAAATGGTGTTTCGGTGGACATTCAGGCGATGAGCAACTTCCCTCTGCGAGGTTCCGGATTCAATCATCCCAATGGCCCTCCACCGATCATTTTCAGACAGTCTTGGCATTTAGAGGGTAGAGTTCCTGATCCGAAATGGCTGTGTTTTCGATAAGTGATGCTTCCGTCGTTCATCAGGCACAATGTGAACATTCCAAAAATTCTCCTCTTTTATTGCCATCCACAAGCATGATTTACGCACATTTTCACGTGCAAAGTCATTTTCTCGCATTTTCATGATTTCCATTTTAATGTTGTGTTTACGTGTACTGTTTCAGTCTGATATCACCATGTATGACAATTTCATAATTGCGTTATGAAAAATAATTAACAATATTGGTGTCACAGAAACTTTTGTTGCTGAGTATAAATGATCTTTGAAAAAAATAATAAAAACAATAATAATTAAGGTTTCTATGGGCCACATTTTCAAATAACGACACGCTTAGAAGTAAAAGCTTTTAGGATGTAACAAATATGAACAACATCAAGTAAACTGAGAATCAAAAACTCAAATATTTTTCCATAAATATCAGTAAAACTATGGTTTTAGAGAGACTTAAAAAAAAAAACATATTTACAACAGTGCAACAGGAACTAACCATTTTGGCACATAAATTATGCGCATCCAAATTGGTTAAATCACTACATGCTTTGTTTTGCCAAGACCAGATGTTACAAACCCCAATTCCAATGAAGTTGGGACATTGTGTTAAACGTGCATAAAAACTGAATGCAACGATTTGCAAATCTCATAAACCCATATTTTATTCACAATAGAACATATACAACAAATCAGATGTTGAAAGTGAGACATTTTTCCATGTCTTGAAAAATATTAGCTCATTTTGAATTTGATGGCGGCAACACATCTCAAAAAAGCTGGGACGGGGGCAACAAAAGGCCGGAAAAGTAAAAGGTACTTCTAAAAAAAATAGTTGGGAGGAACATTTTACAATTAATTAGGTAAATTAGCAACAGGTCGGTAACATGACTGGGTATAAAATTAGCATTTTGGAGAGGCAGTCTCTCAGAGCTAAAGATGGGCGGATGTTCACCAATCTGCGAAAAACTGAGCCTGAAGAATGTGGAACAACATCAGAAAAATGTTCCTAAATGTAAAATTGCAAAGATTTTTAATATCCCACCATCTACAGTACATAATATCCTCAAAAGATTCAGATATGGAATCTGGAGAAATCTCTGTGTGCAAGTGACAAGGCCGAAGGTCAACATTGGATGCTTGTGATCTTCGGGCCCTCAGGCGGCATTGCATTTAAAACAGGCACAATTCTGAAATGGAATTCACTGCAAGGGCTCAGGAACACTTCCATAAATCATTGTTTTTGAACACAGTTCGCCGTGCAATGTACAAATGCAAACTAAATCGGTATCATGCAAAGGAGAAGCCATATGTGAACATGATCCAGAAATGCTTCCGTCTACTCTGGGCCCAAGCTCATTTAAAATGGACTGAAGCAAAACGGAAAACTGTTCTGTGGTCAGATGAATCAAAATTTGAAATTATTTTTGGAAAGGACAGATGCCTTGTCGTGCGGAGTAAAGAGGTGAGAGACCATCCAGCTTGTTGTCAGCACTCAGTTCAACTTCAAAAGCATGCACCTCTGATGGTATGGGATTGCATTAGTGCCTATGGCATGGGCAGCTTACACATCTGAATAGGCATTCAATGCTGAGATGTATATAGAGGTTTCACAATAATGTCTCTTTCAGGGAAGGCCTTGCAAGGCAATGCTCACCCACATACTGCATCCATCACAACAGCATGGCCTCGCAGGAGGAGAGCCCGGGTGCTGAAATGGCCTGCCTGCAGTCTAGACTTTTCACCAATAAAAAACATTTGGCGCATCACAAAATGAAAAATCTGGCTTAGAAGACCCAGGACTGTTGAGCAGCTAGAATCCTACATCAGACAAGAGTGGGACAACATCCCTTTTCCAAAACTCCAGCAATTGGTCTCCTCACTTCCCAGACGTTTATAGACTGTTGTTAAAATAAGAGGGGATGCTACGCAATGGCAAACATGGCTCTGTCCCAACTTTATTGAGATGTGTTAATGCTCTCAAATTCAAAATGAGCCAATATTTTTCATGAAATGGTAAAATGTAACACTTTCAACATTTGATATATTGTCAATATTCTATTGTGAATAAAATCCGGGTTTATGAGATTTGCAAATCATTGCATTCTGTTTTTTATGGCGTTAAATTAGTCTCAAAACTCGAGCGCATAAAAAATAATTTTGCAACTGTGGGCTGATTCACAGAGCAATATTAAGGCGAAAACACAGACTGTCCGATTGTGGTGCACTAAGGTCGTATTTTTAGATGAGGTATCACAAATAGTCAGAACGCCGGCCACGAATGAAATTTTCAGTTCGTACATTTTTTGAGCTGAAAAGGAGTAGCGAATGACGAAGGACGGGAAGGCAGATTTCTTGACAAATGAAGCTAAAGCCATGTCATGGCAGCTTTTTAATAATTAGCAAAAATAGAATGAATGCACGCACATTCAAAAACCAATATCACAGGTGCCGGACCCAAAGAAACAATAGAAAAAAGAGAATAAAAGTCCACACACTGTTAAAGTAGCTCCCAGAAGACTTTATTCCTTGTGCAACGTTTCGGCCGACGTGGCTTTCGTCAGGTGAGTTCCACAGGTCTTCTGGGAGCCACTCGAACAGTGTGCAGACTTTTACTCTCTCTTTTTTCAGCTTTTTAATATTTGCAACATTCTATTATGAACTATTGGCACACTATGGTGTCGCCATTGTGTATTGCTTTTTTGTTGGAATGATATGGTTCGGAAATATTCGCAATATTCAGGTTGATGGTTTCAACGTGTCTTAGCCTTTAACTACAACTCGATTCCATTTGAGCAAGTGAGTTATAGGTACTGCTGTTGTGAACTAATACAATGTTACATATAAATATATTAGCCCTAATCTAATTTAAATGTTTTAGGTATAAATAGATGCCAGTTTGCGACGAGAGCAGTGAAAGTGTAGGCTAAGGGGGCAAAGGCTGATGAGGGAGAGAGAGAGAGAAAGAGAGAGAGAGTGTGTGTGTGTGTGTGTGTGTGTACATAAACACTCTAAATTTACTGAACAGTTAACATTGTAGTGGTGTACAGCAGCAGTGATAGCTCGTGTCTATCACTCATTTGCTTAGACGGCATCGAGTTGTAATTAAAGGCTGAGAAACGTTGAAAGCATTAACCTGAATGTGGTGAATATTTCCAAACCATATTATCCTATCAAAACCATAGAGAGAGAGAGAGTGTGTGTGTGTGTGTGTGTGTGTGTGTGTGTGTACATAAACACTCTAAATTTACTGAACAGTTAACATTGTAGTGGTGTACAGCAGCAGTGATAGCTCGTATCTATCACTCATTTGCTCAGATGGCATCGAGTTGTAATTAAAGGCTGAGAAACGTTGAAAGCATTAACCTGAATGTGGTGAATATTTCCAAACCATATTATCCTATCAAAACCATAGCGTGCCAATAGTTCGTAATGGAATTACTGCAAGTACTAAAACACTGCTACTTGTTACAGCATTAGTTTACTTGTCAAGAAACCTACCTTCCGTCCTTCACTATTTGCATAAAATCACTTCTACGTTTTAAGCACAAATAATGAACAAACTGAAGATCTTAACTCTCGGCTGGGTCGTCAGCATCAGAAAAGAAATGTTGTTTGGAGGAATTGATAATTAAGAACCACTCGGAAACATAGTATTGCTATGTAAATGGCAGAGCCATGGGTAAATTGATGCTAAAATAGGCAAGCAAAGTACAAGAATTAACGTGCGGGGACTGATGGAAAGCCTCTCTTACAACCCGCCGTGCGTGTTTCTGCGTGCTGTCTACGGGCAAAAATGGGCCAAATCGCCAGGGACACGCACGACACCCGTACGGATTTTCTTCCCCACAGACCACGCGCAAAGGCCCGTAGAAGAAAATTGGCATGCACATTATTTTCTGCGTGCACCCAGCGATTTCACAATCGCAGCCAGGTTGCAAGGGGAAGGTGCGCACTTGTGCCTCACTTCCCACTTGCGTTCCCCGTGCGTTGAGCGTAAGTACTGAAGCCGCACTTGTCAAGTACGTGTCAAGTGCATACAACTAAAGTGTCTTGAGCTTCTCAAGTGCCTGTGCCGCCTAGGTCGCACGAAGGACTTACGGGGCAAGCACGTGCTCTACTCCACACGAAGGTGGCCAGTACTTGCCTATTAAAGGTCACATGGGTAGCGCACTTCAGTTTGTATTTTGGGTTTTGAGCGAAGGATCAAAAGAAGAAGGAGAAGAAAACGGAATGACTTCCAATAAAGCAAGGAAGGGAACTGCCAAGGCAGCTAAGACCAATGGCGCCGCCAGCCGGATTCCTGTACGCACTGTGCGTACAATTTTTATTTATTTCTTTTATTTTTTCTTTTTTATTTTTTTTTTGAAGGTGTGAAAAAAATAAATATTTTAAAATAGTTTTTTTATTTAATTGTTTTTGGAGAGGGGATAATAAAGATGCTGGTTTGTAATAGACTAAACATGCTGAGTCCACTTATTTTTAAGCCAATTACTTGAAGCACTACATAAAGGCCAATGATTTTCATTTACGTCATCTGTCACTAAGTGATTTTGAATTCTGGCGCGATATTCTTCTTCTACACTCCGTAGCCCACCGCCTATGTGGCGATTACGGTTCGGTCCGGTAATGTTCTAATGTCGACAAGACAGTTGAGCCTTTTCCAGACATTTGAAAGAAAAAGAACGCGACGGGGAGGCGTAGACTTCATTTCAAATAGGTAGGAACATTAATTGCCTATTATTATTATTATTTTTTTTATTATTACAAAGTGTGTTTTTCTGTGTTTTTACCACGAGTCTCTGCATAGTGCACCGTCACCATATTTTGCTGGGCTGTGTTTGTGCCTCTGGTGCGCCGTCACCATAACGTTTTGCTTGGCTGTTTTCATCTGTGTATCTGTACGCTGTCACCATCCTTTGCTGTAAAGGCTAACTGATCTTCATTTTTTCGTTGAATAAAAATCTATGCAGTGTCTACGTGTCCGAAAGTCGAACAGGGTTTTAATATATCCGTGTCCGCCAGCCGGATGGTTTTAATATAACTCCGTGTCCGAAAGTCGATTATTGTTTTTAATTTCTTCAAATCTACTGAATCTTTTAGATATTAAACATGAATGTTTTGATGAGAGGGCTCAGTTCTTCGAGATGAGAACCGAGAATTTCAATCAATGTTTCTGTTCTGCCCAATAAAGTGAGTCGACATTGGCGCGGGACTTCGTGCATTTATGACGAATTTAGCGACTGTCGGAGAGAGATCATAAAATACTCCGTTTCCGAAAGTAGTAAAAGTTCTCATTTTTCGAGTATTCCAGGAATTATTAGACGTAGGCTACAAACTTGGCCATGTTTGTTTTTGACCTTCACAAAATGCAAATTGAGAGCTATCGACTTTTCTTGGTCTTTTTATTTGTCTGTTTTCTTCCGTTGAAGATAGACAAAAGTCTTTATTCGGTCTCTCTTTTGAAAATTAGTCAGATGGATCAAACAGATTCACGCTATTTTTCCACACCAAAGATATAACAGTGCTTGTAGTCAGTGAGAAAATCAATTCCATGACCATTCACTTTGTAAATTAAATATCCCATGCACGATCAAGACTGTTCGACGCGAAATGCAAAATACTCCATGTTCGGCTGCCAGCAAAAAGTGAAAGTATTGATATGAGGACAGATTTAGCCTATTACGAAATAAAAAAATATCTCACCAACTAAGAGAACATCCAAAAAAGATAGCCTGCAAATAAATAAATCGAAGTGATCACTAGATGTTCTGTTTGTTGTTAAAATGTTTCTTTTTATTTATTATTTCGTTATCAATCTGTTCTAATTGTCCTCTTTTCTTTTTCTTTTTTTGCTATCAGACACGGAGTATTTTGCATTTAATGTCCGACAGGCATTGTACATTGTCGACTCACTTTATTGAGCAGAGCTCAAACAGAAACAATGATTGAAATTCTCGGTGCTCATCTCGAAGAACTGAGCCCTCTTATCAAAACATTCACTTCTAATATCTAAAAGATTCAGTAGATTTGAAGGAATTAAAAACAATAATCAAATGTCAGACTCGGAGTTATATTGAAACCATCCGACTGCCGGACACGGAGATGTATTAAAACCCTGTCCGACTTTCGGACACGTCACTGCGAAAAATCTAATTTGAATAATGGAATTGATTTGAATCGTTTCTTGTTGAATTTTTTTGTTTGGTCTTTGAAACATCTGTAGGCTGTATAATTTCTCCCTCCCTCTGCTTACCGTAGGGGAGAGCAGGGACTTACGGATCACTTCATCATATTTTCCTCTCTGCACAGAGATGCATTTATTTATTATAGTGACCAGCATACATATGTCTTCTAATAATCCCGACCACGTTTGCAAAGTTTGGATGAAAACGAATGCTGGTCTGCTGCGCGCACTGCCGCTATGTGTTTATTTTTAAATTTAAATTACAGGTAGGCTAATCAAAAAAAAAAAAAGGGGGGGGGGGGGGGGGGGTTCTATGCGGACTATCAAATTGAATCCTGGCGGAATCCTGAATTCTTCCTCCTCAAGCATCCTCTGATATTTAATCTGGTCCAGTGTTGTAACCATGATGATGCTGAGGGTGATACTGAAGATGAGACCAAGATGCTTTGTCTTTATTACTCCTGGAAAAATGTCGGGGTAGACATAGTTGCCGTAGGAAGCCAGTGCGCCCATCTTGCAATGGAAGTGAGTGAGGCGCACGGGCACCGTACGATTCCCAACAAGTACGTGCCGAGTGAGTGAAACGTACGACAACCATACGCTGCACGCACGATCAAAAACGACCAATTTTCGTACGGTGGGCGAGTGGCGCGCAAATGGGTTGCACGAGCCACTTGCTCCATAAGTACTACACACTTGCAACACCATAGAAACCCTACATCCTCTTCGGGATGGCTACGGCCAATAAATTTCCCCCAAATCGCACAGCCTGTGCGGCCAGGTAACCCGTACGACCGGCTGTAAGAGAGGCTTTAGCCAGCTTTTTGAACGTGAAATATTTAGCTTGCTTTAATCGTAGCAACGTATATTGAGTGAAACCATACCTTCAAACAATATCAAAATGGGATCAATGAAAGATTTCGTTTCGTGAAAAACTTTGTTGCTTCGACATGATTGTTGTGCCCTTTGACTTCTGTAGCCTAGTTCACGGCAGTTGAAAACCAGTTATAAAATCAAACGGCCAACAAAGCTGATGGTCGGCATTGAATGTCCCGCCTCCAAAGTCTAAAAGTCAAATCGTCAAGCGAGCGTATATTGATATTGCGAGCATATTTTGTCATTGAGAGTGCGTGTTTAAGTATTGCGAGCATAGTTTGACATTGAGAGCGTGTGTAGAAGTTGCAAGCGAGCGCGTTTTAAAATTGAGAGCACATAATATTGAAATTGCGCGCGGCTAGAGAGGGTCTTGCGCACTCAGTTTTTATGCGCTCGAGTTTTGAGACTAATTTAACGCCATAGATTTTATTCACGTTTTTCACCACGTCCCAACTTCATTGGAATTGGGGCTTGTAAAACAAACTTACCAGGAGGAAGGGTAGCTTCCGTTGCAGACGTCTTATGGTGTTCGGTTAACTTACCTCCCCCAACAACGTCTGCGCACTCGAGCGAGGTTTTGTGTTCTACCAATCAGAAACTAGCTCTTAAAATCCAGGAGCTAATTATATATGCACAAGTGTGGGATGTCTCCTCCTTCAGTATAGCTCCTGCAAGTCTTTTTACGGGCCCTCGCACTAGAGCTTTTCCTACTTTTGCCAAGTCAACAGATAGTTCCTTTGTTACTCGCTTGCTGGGATATTCGATCACAATTGACACCTTGGGTGTACTTTCGCTAGGTGCCGGTACATCGTAAATTTCTCCTTGAGCATTGCGGCTAGTCTCCATCGTCTCTGTCGTGGCTGTGTAAGGGGTGGAGCACCGGGCAGCTACACACCCCCGATTTAATGACGGATTCCACCCACCACAGAGACACAGGACAAGGCAGTGAAGGAATAACAATGTTTTTATTTATAAAATCCAGATACGCACTTCCACGCACCAACCCCGCTCCTCCTACCATATGCTCAGGTCCCTCCCCCTTCACACTTCCACTCCTGTGTCCAATTAGAACGAACAGGAGTCAGCTGTGCCCTCCTCCTTGCAATCAAGGCACCCCAGCCCGCACTCCCCACGTGGCCCACATTTTAAACAATTAACTCCAGCGAGTTTACACCAGTTGTCAGGCAGCCTCCTGACAGCTGGAACAGGATTAATGAATTCAGGGTTTTCTGCTTTTTCAACTAGTTCAGCTACTCCAAATTGAGGTGGTTGTCCAGGTGCTTTTACGGGAATTGAAGTGACAAAGTTATCAAAGATTAGCCGTGTTTTGGCCAACGGAGAAGAACTCTCTTCTGTTTTTAGACGTCTCGTTCGGGGCCTTTCGCTATCATAAAGAAGTTTTAATTCCGATCGCTTTTCATCATGTTCTTTCTCTATTTTCGAAAATTTTTCAAGTAAGCGATAGCAGCCCGTTCGGCTGACGAATAACTCGTTCGTGTATACCGCTGTGTTAACAGAGATGTCAGAGCTCACATTACGTCACGGAACACAAAACTTCGCTCGAGTGCGCAGACGTTGAGGACGTCTGCAACGGAGGATAGAGGAAGGGTGCTTTGCGCAGTTTAGTTTTTTCTCTACGTCATTGGCTGGAGTCCTAAGGTGTCACTGTCACGTGACTGACAAAGCATTTCTTAGTGTCTCATTGGATAAATCGTTTTGAGGGATGAAAGGAAGGTGACCTTAAGATTATGTTTTTTTTGGTCGCATTTTCACCATTCGAAGCCTTGTACAACTTCCCAAAAGAAAAAAAATAGCGAAAAATCCAAGTTATAATATCTGGGTGCAATATGGGTAATTCTTTTTCTCCAACATTTGTTCAGTGCAAAGGTTCTCTCACTTTAAAACATTCTCTTCTCTTGCTTCCTTTGATGCTCACACAGCTCATGAAATTTTGGTTTACATTCGGTCATGCGTTCTTCCAAATAACGGTTATTTTTTATTCTTTATATTTGCTCACCAGTCATTAATTGTACATTCATATCACTTTTGCAAATTGAATCATTTGTCTATATGTGGCAGGCCGAAGGAGGGCCTGGGCAGGGGACTGAACCCCAGACTCCTGGGTAAGAGTCACACACACTGACCACATTGCCAGAGAGCCAGGCTCATTGGCAAGGTAGCCAGGGTGCGTACTTATTAGGAGACATTTCTAGTGACAGGACCCCATCAACTGTCACATCTGTACCGCTTTTTCAGGAGCGTATCCTCAACCGCCATGCTTTACGCATGCTGAAATCCTTTGGGATTCCCTGAATCCTGTCAATTACGCCACAGTCTTGTAATTGACCAAGGCTTGTCACTGGGGCAGTACCTTGGAAGTGGGTTTTTATTTGTTTTGGAACATAAAAGTACCTTTTAGACATTAAAAAGGTTCACACAGGTACCTTGAGGCCCTATAATTAGCCCTAAAAGGTACATAAGTGCTGAATGTACCTTTGGGAACAGAAACGGACTGCTGTACCCCTATTTCTGAGAGTGCAGAATGTGGCAGGCCGAAGGAGGGCCCAGGGGGATTAAACCTTAGACTTCGAGGTAGGAGTCACTCGTGATGACCACATCACCAAAGAGCCAGACTGGTTGGCAAGGTGTAAGGCTTGTGCTTATTTTGAGGCATTTTTAGTGACAGAACTCATTCACTGTCACACCTAGCTCTTTAACAATCTCATACTTTATTCAGTGGCATAGCTAGAACTGAACATAAGCTAGACACAGAATACCCCTTGACTTCAATAAATTAGTCCTGACTTGTTCTCAGTTATTTTTCTTATTTAATTGTGCTTTCACTCTGAAAACACTTAACACTGTCAGGTGTTGCAAATTCTCCTCATTAAGCTAAGAGGACAACCATTCATTTGGACGTGTTATTTGGTGCATTTCAATCAGCCTTGTTCAAAGTTATTCAAAAGTGTTTTAAATCTTTGTCTTTGATGGAACAAGCAATTTAAACGACCATGGAGCACAGGATAGAACGCCTGATGTGCCAAAAAGGTAACACGGAAGTTCCAGTGCAGTTTACCCCCGTTAAGCATAGGCCGACTGATGAGTGAATTATTTTTTCTGAATTGATTTAGTTGACCGTAGATGGCACTAAGAAAAAAGCTGTATCTTCAATGGCTATTAGTATGATGCTTATAATTGGGAAAAGTGCTGACAAAGATGACTCAAACAGGTCAGGACTTTATAGGGGTGTTTTTGCCCACCCTATTTTAATCTCTGGCTACGCCACTGCCACATCTTGCGCGTGCATTCCTTAACTGACTCCTTAAAAAATTCTCCCAATTAATGTGCGATGTGAAAATATCTTATGGAGCTTTAAAATAAATAGATGACTTTCAGCGCGATGTGATAAGCGGGTATTCCTAATTATGCGAGACATATTTTTGAGAGGCTTATTTTAGGCGTAATTATGTTTTACGGGAAGTGCTGTGATTGAGTTATTTGCTGAAAAGCACCGTACCGGTCCTTATTCTGCTTCCGTGATGAATTGGGGTGTTTTCAAAAATATTATGCAATTATTTATATTTTACTCAGGGTGTCGCTATTGACCCGCAGGGAGAGATAAGGCGCGGCTCTCCACAGAGGAGTGCAGTAGTAGGCTACTCAGAATGGGGAGACATCATTCTGCGTATTTAAAGCACCAATCAGACCGAGTACTGCTCTTGATGGTCGTCAGCCATTGTTTTGTAGAATTTTAAATTAAAAGTAAAGACTATAATCCGGCGAGTTGTAACGTTTGAAATGGGATGCAGTGGATTTTCTGCGTGCGTCGTGTTTTCCCACCTGGTCATCTTTATCCTCGCGCTCCCACCCAACCTGGGAGATGTGAGCTATTCTGTTCCGGAGGAAATGAAGCGCGGATCTGTCATTGGGAATATTGCGAAGGACCTCGGACTCGATGTTAAAGGACTCTCTTTTCGCAATTTCCGTTTAGATACTGAAAGTGGCGATAGCCATCTGGTCGATATCAGGGGAAACACTGGAGAGCTGATCGTTGCAGAGAGGATTGACAGGGAAGAGCTTTGCGGACGAAGGGTCTCTTGCGCATTAAAATATGAGCTCGTGCTGGAGAAGCCTCTGGAATTACACCACGTTACGATGCAAATTCAGGATATAAACGACAATTCACCTCAGTTTCCGAAAGAAGTTATTAACCTAGAGATAAGCGAACTAGCTGTTAAAGGTGCGCACTTTCTCTTGGACCGGGCCCTCGATGCAGATATCGGAGAGAACGCGGTTCAGAGCTACACGCTTCAAAGGAATGATCATTTTGTTTTGGCTGTTCATACGAACACAGACGGAGGGAAATATGGTGAATTAGTGCTAGAAAAAGAGCTGGATCGCGAGGAGCAGCAGGAGGTGACATTATTACTTACTGCCGTTGATGGAGGGAGTCCACAGAGATCTGCTACTGTAATCATACAGGTCACTGTGCTGGATGCTAACGATAATATCCCCGTGTTTAACCAGCCTCTGTATAAAGTCAGTCTGCCTGAAAACTCTCCTTTAGGTACTGTGGTGCTTACAGTCAGCGCCACTGACGCAGACGAGGGCGCTAATGGACAAGTGACGTATGAGTTCAGCGATATATCCGTGAAAGCAGGGAAATTGTTTCGTATTGAGCGGGAAACGGGGGAAATTGGAGTAATAGGGTTGATAGATTTCGAGAAGGAGACTTATTATGAAATGCAAATCCAGGCAAAAGATGGTTTAGGTTCAGCCTCGAATGTAAAAGTGATTATTGAAGTTACTGATGTCAATGATAATGCTCCTGTGATATTTCTGAAATCCCTGCACAATCCCATCCCTGAGAGTGCAGTAGTTGGCGCAGAGGTGGGAATCATTAATGTTCAGGATAAAGACTCTGGGGCAAATAAACAGGTCCGCTGCTCCATTCTGCAGAATGTTCCTTTCAAGTTAACCCCCTCCATCAAAAATTACTACTCACTGGTTACTACAGGAGAACTGGACCGTGAGCTAGTGACGGATTATAACATCACCATCACTGCTACTGACGAGGGCTCACCACCCTTATCTTCATCAAAGACTGTGCAATTATCTGTGTCGGACGTTAATGACAACCCGCCTGTGTTTGATGAACAGTCGTACAGCACCTTTGTGGCTGAAAATAACAAACCCGGGTCCTCTGTTCTTTCTGTACGGGCAACAGACCCGGACTGGAGACAGAACGGCACAGTTTTCTATTCTCTGTTGTCCAGTGAGATCGGGGGTGCGCCGGTGTCCTCATTTTTATCCATTAACGGAGACACGGGGGTGATCCACGCTGTCAGATCATTTGACTATGAGCAGTGCAGGAGCTTCAAAGTCCAGGTTGTTGCCAGAGACAACGGTTCTCCTCCACTCAGCAGTCACGTGACTGTGAGTGTGCTGATAACTGATGAGAATGATAACTCTCCACAGATACTATACCCTGCTCCCACAGGGAGCTCCTTCATGACTGAGATGGTGCCCAAAGCTGCCCACACGGGCTCCCTGGTTTCCAAGGTTATAGCTGTGGATGCAGACTCTGGACAGAACGCCTGGCTGTCATATCAGATGGTGAAATCCACTGATGCGGGACTTTTCGCTATTGGGCTCCACAGCGGAGAGATCCGGGTACAGCGGGACATTTCTGAATCTGATGCCATGAGGCAGAACCTTGTTATCTCAGTGAAAGATAACGGACAACCCTCTCTCTCTGTCACCTGTGCAGTGTATTTACTGATTTCAGATAACTTGGCTGAAGTTCCTCTGCTGAAGGACGAGTCTCATGAGAACAACTCCAAACTGACTTCATATTTGATCATCGCACTGGTGTCCGTCTCCACCTTCTTCCTCACCTTCGTTATTCTGATGGTGGCCGTGAGGTTTTGCCGCAGAAGAAATCTCACACTGTTGTTTGACAGTGCAGTGGCCATTCCCAGTGCATATTTCCCTCCCAACTATGCAGAGGTGGAGGGAGCAGGAACTCTGCGCAGTTCTTACAATTACGACACATACCTGACAACGGGCTCACGCACCAGCGACTTCAAGTTCATCAGATCTTACAATGAGGCCACAATGGCTGCTGATCAGATGCTGAAGAGGAGCCCGAATGAAGCCAGTGAACAGGAAGGAGGGAGTGAGGCCCAATCAGGAGCCTTTGTTCTGGTAAATAGATTTTTGCCTTCTACCTGTTTCAATGTGTTACTTTTAAAATAGGTTCCTGCTCCTTTTATCACCTTAAATACGTCATTGTCCTGAAGTGAAGTTAATATTGCCCAGTGACGAGTACTTTTCCAGTTGTCAAAAGGCTCTTTAAGTTAGGGGCAGTTGTCAGTGCCTTAATGTTCTTCACAGGGGTGATTTTCATTTGCAGTGTATTGTTGCCCATTGTTCTTAATTTGCTGTTTGTAATGTAGAGCAAATTAATTGCACCTTGTTAATTTTGTTCAAATGAATGACTTCATCATGGAAAGTTTTATTTTTATAATGGAATTGGGTGTTCAAGGTGCTTTTAATTCACGTTGTCATGCTAGCTGGGTTTTATAGATATTTTTGTTGTATTTTCACTTTTTCGTTGAGTCCAGCTTGTTAGATGCACCTACATTATTTTTAGCTGTATGTGTTTGGCCTTCTGTGATCTTATTCATTCATAGTTCAATGAATATATCCTCTATGTAACAACATTTATAGCAAAAGGTGCAGGGTAATAGATTATTTTCTTTTTTTCTGTTTTCATCATGGTTTTGTTTGATTTTCTTGCTAATTTCTAAACTTTGTTTTGGCAGAACTGTGCTTCGCTCTCTGTGTCGCTGTTCGCTATCGTGGTGCTGAAACAGACTAGTTTTTAGTGAGATACACTGGACAGAGATTGCAGTGAGTTCTGCATCATTTGGAACTGGTCTTTTTGATGTTTGTATTTATATAATCTTCCAGTTTCCACTTTCCACATTCCAACAAAACACAATATAAAATAAAATAAAATAAAATTATAAATAAAATGTTTAACTTGGCCCCACTCACGAATAACCTACTAGCCTATAACTGACTGGCCTATTATTACTGGCTGCTGAAAGCCACTAGACGTAGCCTCAGATTCTTTGATCCACATTATTTGATTCTCCTCGTCAGCTGGATTCATGGGTGTTTTATTGTGTTCGTGGGGTGGCCATGGCAAAAGCTTGATTCTCATGAAGGTAAATCCCTATCTTTATTCAGAAGCATGATATTTTAGCTCGAGAGCAGACACCTCAACTTCATACGTGAATTTTGCAAAATTTTTCCAAAATTCTGCTCTTGCGCTCAAATAGCTCTCGCTTGCACTAGCATCTGCTGCTGCTTAACAGATTTTTTGCGTGCAAATTTCAGCCTTTTCTCCTTATGCACAAAACTGCCTCGGTGTTCTTGAAACGTTTCTGCTCGCGCTCTGATTTTTTATTTATTTTTATCTATTTTTTTTTTTTGCGATACTTTCCAGTCAACAATTGCCAACCAATCAAATTCCAGGTTTTGTTTTGACCAATGAAACTATCGCTGCCACGTTGGGCCCATTCGTTTAACTTCATACAGCGTGCCGTGGAGGTGGTGACTCTTAGACAGACCCCCATTCCCTAACGCACCATTTTTTTTTTTTTTATAAATTTCAGTTGAGCCTTTCCTGCCAATCCTCCTCAAGATTTTAGGTGGCGTCAAAGGCCTCTTAGCGAGCGTAGTTTTGGGAACTCTCCGACCCCGGGACATAATGTCTGAAATTCTCTGACTGTGATCCTTAGAGTTTCCTTTACCGCGTGAACCATCCTCCTCAGAGTACATACATTTAATATGGGAACAAGTCCTCTTCCAGGTGGATTTTGCAACACAGCCGCACGTCTTAAAACTTTTCTGTTTTTTTCCTTTAAGGTCAAAATGAATATTTTCAACTTTTCAGTGGTTTTTTTAATCGCTATCCCAACATTTAGGCTGCTCAATAACTTGGCAACTTTCTGCCGCTCATCATTGCTTTTATCCTTTGTCATAACCATGGTGATGGATGACTCAAACTGATCTGTGCGTCACCTCATATTTATGGCCTGTTTACACCGAACCGCGACCCTGATACGACCCTGATACAACCAGCTCAGGGAAGCTTCGCAATTGGTTGGATTTCGATCCCTGTAATCGCACATGCAGTCTCAGCGCGGTCGCAAATTCGGTCGCATTCAAAACATGTACATTTGTCGGTCGTTATGGGGTTGCAATAGGCTCGCATTAAGCTGGCCATAATGCTCACAATAGTTTGCGAGTGAGAAATTCCAATAAATTTGCAAGCATTGATGCAACCGCATGCCGAGCCGCTTGCGAATCTATTACAACCTGTGATTCCGAGTCGAGAGTGAGCTGAGACTTATGCAAGCTTATTACGAACAATTATAATATCCTCTTGTGTTTTTCACCGGTCGCACAACCTTGGCGAGTGTTTTCAGCAGTTCCATACACTCGCAAACCTCTATGAGACCAATGGAGAGTGATGGAGACTAAGAGAGATGGTTTTTGAGATCATGGAGACCGCATAGACACCAGCTTGCAACCCCTGTGCGAGAACGGGGTGTTACACTCCAGGAAACAGGAAGCCATGTGTGACCATTACATTTTCTCAGTCATGTGATCAAGATAAAGAACGTAAAACATACATGAAAATATACTTCAAATAGATTTGTCTTGTAAAGTTTTCCAGGGATACCAATAATTCGCCATGCCTGTGAGGAAAAATATCAATAATAAGAATATGTATTTTTTTTATTCCTTAAATCATTTTCAACCAATTCAAGATTTGATTTTTGTGAATGTTTTGAATGAAAGATTGGGAGGTTTAACCCAATTTTGTTCATGGGCTTTTTATCGAATACCAAGGATGCTTATATTATTTGATGTCATTCTCAAGGTCAGAATTTGCTTTCCAGGTGGAAACATGAACTGTAATTACACAAGCCACCTGTGTTTCAGACCTTCAAGTTTTTTAGATGGCAATTTTCCTGAGTTTCAATTCAAAGTCCATTTAATTGCCATAAATATGTAATTTAATATTTTTTTACATTATATTATGATGCTTTTTTTGCTCACTGAGCCTACTACAATATAAGAATATTAATTCCTTAGCAGATGAATTGATTTTAAGAGAGTACATGAATAATCTTTAAAGCTCATTGCTGTGATCAATAGACGGTGGATTCAACTGTCATCGTTATTTCATGCTCTTCATGATTCATTTTCACTTATCAGGATTTTTCTATTATATTGTACTCACGCTATGTAAAAACGAAACGTTATGCTCTGCGATTCGCAGAAATACATTTATTGGTACCACATTTTTCGCCAAAAAAAAATTGTCATTTCTAGACATCAGACTTCTTCAAGTTGTCTCATTCCCTCCTTGTTCGACGCAGCCTGCAAGGACTCATTTAAGGGTATTTGTGTTTTTATTGCATAGGTCTGTCATTGTGGTTTCCCTAGGGATTGTATATGAAATAATTTTCCGCTTGTACTATGCATTTAATTTATTTGATACAGTTTGACGGTGGTGACTGTTGCCTTTTTCAAACTTATTAAACCCGCCAGTAACTGAATTACTGTGATGTTTTCATTCCAACCAAGCAGTTCCACACCTGAACAAGGACCTTGATGAGAAATCTAGGGGTTGATTGTAAGAATCAAACTGCTTGTTTGGAGTGAAATCCTGCACCCACATCAGCCCTTTCTGGATAAGCCTTGATGACCTCACTGATGTGGAGTATTCCTGGAAAGAGTAGGAGTTAGAAATACGTCTTGATATTATGACCTTATTATGCCGGTGCACTTGGTTATTTCATATTCTTGGTTTCATCATACAACAGGTTTAATTAGCTCCTTCAACGCTTACTTTTCACCCATGTTTTCCCATTATTAAGTTAAAACTCAGAAAAAAATAAACTTTTTTCATATTATAGGATGATGTCCCAAACATATTCTATTTCTTCTCATAGCAGGACTTTACTAAAGCTGCATCACACTTGTATTCAGAGAAGCATCTGTGGGTGCATCAGCTGGCTGTCTCACTAGCTTCGGACCTCAAAGTTTTTGCGCGGCACACACTGACATCGGAAAGCAAAAGTCTTGAAGCTCAATTCTTCTTTTAGTATCTTTATTACAAAACTGAAATCATTCAAAATAGAAAAATAATAGACTTTCGACTTTTCTTAGCAAACTAACCGAAATTAGAGCGCAGGTCAAAACACCGCGTTGCATCAAGGTCCAGTGGCTTCTGTCGTTTCACGGGCTCACGATGTATTTATACTGTACACACAGCAGCCAATGAGAAAACACCATTCAATGGCGTTATTAGACACTGGCCAAACCTTCATTCCACATTACAACACGGAACAGAAAATACTTCAAACCCAAACATCTCAAACAGCATATTGATTCAAATTATCTTAAATTATATGTGTAGAAAATGGCAAAAACAGCATTTAAAACCAGGACGCAATGTGTACATAGCCACAGTATTACATCCGATTGAAAGAATATAAATCTTAAACATCATTTTTTATGCATTTCCCTGTAATTCAACAAGACGAATTAGGGATCCTCAGAAAACTTTAGAACTCCACTAAAATTTAAAATTGGTCTCAAGTTCTTCAGGTTAGAATACAGCTCCTGCATGTAACGGTGGGTCTGCAGGTTTGAAGGGCTTTCAAATCTCCATGAAAACATACTCTGGCAAGATTTTAATTTTAAAAGTGAATACACACAACTTGGCTCCGTACAACAATATATCTTTGTTTCTGCTTCTTATTTTCTGGGGAGACATTACATGTGTGAGTCATTTTAAATGTGAATTGGTTCATTAAAATACACAGTCTTTGATATAAAATGTAGGAAAGACAGTGATGTGCATGCAAAAAGTGCGTTTTTCATAGTATCACATTTTTTTTTTAAATCCGACGTGCTAATCCTGTCCAAGTTTTCAGGTCAGCACTAAAACTATGGAGGCTGCTCAGAAGTACACATTTGATAATCTGTAATTTTTCGGAATATCTCTGAGTGTCGCTGTTGACTAAGGGTAGAACGGCTGATTCGCCGATCCTCGCACGAGTGAAATAATCAGGGAGGGAGCCATTCCTCAGCGCCGCGCAAATATCGCACTGTAGTGCGGATTCTCTTCCTGTCCCCTTTTCCTTTAACAGAAATGCCCCCGCTTTGCAAAATATTAAGCAACTCAATTGCTTCTAATCCTGCTTCAATCTACTTTTTAATGGGATCCAGAGGATTCTCTGCGCGCGTCTCGATGTTCTGCGTGGTTTTCTTTATCCTCACGCTGCCGCCCATCCTGGGGGATGTGAGCTATTCGATTCCGGAGGAGATGAAGCGCGGATCTGTCATTGGGAATGTAGCGCAGGACCTCGGTCTTGATATTAAAGGACTCTCAGCTCGCAATTCCCGAATAGATTCTGAGGAAAGTGGAAGTGTTTATTGCGATATCAATGCGAACACAGGAGATTTGATTGTGGCTGGAAGGATAGACAGGGAAGAGCTTTGCGGGCCAATGGCGTTGTGTGCTCTGCAATACGATCTCGTGCTGGAGAATCCTCTTGAGTTACATCGCGTTACCCTGCAAATTCTGGATATAAACGACAATTCGCCTCAGTTTCCGAGGAAGGTTATTAACCTAGAAATAGGAGAGTCAGCAGATAAAGGTACGCGCTTCCCCTTAAATCAGGCCCATGATGCGGATATCGGACAGAACGCGGTTCAGAGCTACACGCTACAAAGGAATGATCATTTTGTTTTGGCTGTTCATCCAAACGCAGACGGAGGGAAATACGGTGAGTTAGTGCTAGAAAAAGAGCTGGATCGCGAGGAGCAGCAGGAGGTGACATTATTACTTACCGCCGCTGATGGAGGGAGTCCACAGAGATCTGCTACTGTAGTTATTAACGTCACTGTGTTGGATGCTAACGATAATATCCCCGTGTTTAGCCAGGCTGTGTATAAAGTCAGTTTGCCTGAAAACTCTCCCGTTGGTACTATAGTGCTGACAGTCAGCGCCACTGACGCAGACGAGGGCGCTAACGGCCTTGTGAAGTATGAAGTGATTGGTGTATCTGCAAAAGCAGCGGGAATGTTCAGTATTGAGCTGGAAACCGGGGAAATTAGAACCAGTAGGGCAGTGGATTATGAAGACGGATCTGTTCATGAACTCCGAATAGAGGCAAAAGATGGTTTGGGTTTGGCTTCAAATGCCAAAGTCATTGTTGAAATCGCTGATATCAATGACAACGCCCCTGTGATATTCGTTAAATCCCTTCACAATCCCATTCCTGAGAGTGCGGTAGCTGGCACAGAGGTGGGCATCATTAATGTTCAGGATAAAGACTCTGGGGCAAATAAACAGGTCCGCTGCTCCATTCAGCAGAATGTTCCTTTCAAGTTAACCCCCTCCATCAAAAATTACTACTCACTGGTAACTACAGGAGAACTGGACCGTGAGCTGGTGACGGATTACAACATCACCATCACTGCTACTGACGAGGGCTCTCCGCCCTTATCTTCATCAAAGACTGTGCAGTTATCTGTGTCGGACGTTAATGACAACCCGCCTGTGTTTAATGAACAGCACCTCTGTGGCTGAAAATAACAAACCTGGCTCCTCTATTCTTTCTGTACGGGCCAGAGACCCGGACTGGAGACAGAACGGCACAGTTTTCTATTCTCTGTTGTCCACTGAGATTGGCGGTGCTCCGGTGTCCTCATTTTTATCCATTAATGGAGAGACGGGGGTGATCCACGCTGTCAGATCATTTGATTATGAGCAATGGAGGAGCTTTAAAGTCCAGGTTGTTGCCAGAGACAACGGTTCTCCTCCACTCAGCAGTAACGCAACTGTGAGCGTGCTGATAACTGATGAGAATGATAACTCTCCACAGATACTATACCCTGCTCCCACAGGGAGCTCCTTCATGACTGAGATGGTGCCCAAAGCCACTCACGCAGGCTCCCTGGTTTCCAAGGTTATAGCTGTGGATGCGGACTCTGGACAGAACGCCTGGCTGTCTTATCAGATGGTGAAATCCACTGATGCAGGACTTTTTACTATTGGGCTCCACAGCGGAGAGATCCGGGTGCAGCGGGACATTTCAGAATCAGATGCCATGAGGCAGAACCTTGTTATCTCAGTGAAAGATAACGGACAGCCCTCTCTCTCTGCCACCTGTGCAGTATATTTACTGATTTCAGATAACTTGGCTGAAGTCCCTCAGCTGAAGGAAGAGTCTCATGAGAACAATTCCAAACTGACTTCATATTTGATCATCGCGCTGGTGTCCGTCTCCACCTTCTTCCTCACCTTCATTATGCTGATGGTGGCCGTGAGGTTTTGCCGCAGAAGAAAGCCCACACTGTTGTTTGACGGTGCAGTGGCCATTCCCAGTGCATATTTCCCTCCCAACTATGCGGAGGTGGAGGGAGCAGGAACTCTGCGCAGTTCTTACAATTATGACACGTACCTGACAACAGGCTCACGCACCAGCGACTTCAAGTTCATCAGATCTTACAATGAGGCCACAATGGCTGCTGATCAGACCCTGATGAGGAGCCTGAATGAAGGTAGTGAGCCGGAAGGAGCGAGTGAGGCCCAATCAGGAGCTTTTGCTATGGTAAATAGATTTTAGCATCATTCCCGTGACAAATTTCTATTTTGAATATGGATGTTTACTTTCCTTGTTTGGTTGAAATGCATCATTGTCTTGATGTGAAGATAATATTTCCAGGAGCTGAGCACTTTTCTCATGGTCAAGGTCCCTTTTCGCAAGGGCCAGATACCTACACAGTATTGTTCATGACGAAAGGTGATTCTCAGAAGTATTGCATTGCTTTCTATTGATCTGAGTTTTCTGTTTTTAATCGAAACCTAACTTTACTCCCACCTTCTTAATTTTGCTTTAAAGAGCAGTTTTTTTAATTGACTGTTGATGACTTTTCTAAATTTGTGCATTTATTTCAGTTTTCTTTTCATTGTTTGAAAGTGATTTGATGGTTATCTCCTCTGGCTTGTATAGAACAGGTGTTTTTACTCAGGCTACCTGTTGGGGGCCCCGGGCATAGGTCTGCAGTTTTGTCTATCAATGCATCATCCACAGTGAGAATTGGAATTGGCTCAGAAGCATTTTGGTATTGCATCATCACAACTCTGTGCATCATGACTACAAGGCCACACACAAGGTTGCTTGAGTGTACCTCTACTTTCCGTCTTGTTTTCTTGCTGTACCAGGATTGTTTTGTCCACTGTATAGGGAACACTGACAAATTTACACTTTTTTTCAGGAAGATGGTATGTTTTGAGTATTTGATTTCCCAAGATTAGTTACAGGAGGTCTGTTTTCACCAGTGACATTTTTATGGTTAGTCTATCAGAGCCCAGGAACTGTTCTTTAGTGTTTCGCCAGTTTTTTTTTTCCCCCCAATTTCAAAATGGAGTTTCCATTCACAAAGCTGTGCTTCAATCCTTGTGTCGCTGTTCACTGTCATGGGGCTGAAATGGGCTTTGTGTTGCTGTTCATCATCATGGTGCTGAAACGGGCTATATTCGTTAATGAGCCACTCTGCACTCTAAAAACAAAAGGTTCTATAGCTTGCTACATATATTGCACCCTCAAAAGGTTCTATATAGAACCATTTCAGAGGGTTCAATTTAAAGAACCCTTGGGGTTCTTACATTTTTAAAACAAGGCAATCAGAGATGGCAGACCTGGCCCCAGCTACGGGCTGACAGACAGAGTGACAGACACAAACACACACAGACATGATCATTGCTTAACCTGGCCCCCTAGGGGAGGGGCCAGGTAAAAAAAGTCTTCTACTTAGGACATTAAAAAGGTTCATTCATACCCCAGACCTTTGACCTTTATTTTTCAGTTGAAATGGTAAATGGACGGCATTTATATAGCGCTTTCTAGTCACATGACATGACCCCAAAGCATTTTACAATTATGCCTCTGGTCCTGATGGCGGTGGCTGCAATGTAAGGCGCCAACCTGCACATCAGGAGCAGTTAGGGGGTCTAGGATGAGTGCCTCCTGGAAAGTTCCATAAACGATCAGTGACGTTCAAACAATCCTCTTGTGAAGGAAATAGCACCTTTTTTGAGCTAAAGGTTCCATTTTTTGAGCAATGAACCCCAATGGTTCTACATAGCACCCTAAAGAACCCCCTTTTTTAAGAATGTGGTCAGTGAGTTCTGCATCATCTGCTCCTGGTCTTTTTGATATTTGAATTTCTTGCATCTCCCAGCTTCAGCTTTCCTTATAAATTTTTTGGTTCATTTTAAGATCAAGTTTTCAGGTGAATCTGGATAATACTTGAGGTTTTTTTGACTGACATATTGTTTCAGAATCGTCTTCATGGACTGTATTAACATTTGTCAATTATCAAATTTTTTTTTGGACTCCAATGCATTTGCACTGCCGTCCACTAATACTGGCATTGTTTGCAAATATGAACAAAAGTGGTTATGAAATGGTGCCATTTTGTTTATCTCCTTGATATTTTATTTACGTCGTTGACAATAATGAAGACTTGAATTCAAACACAGTTATTTCAAGAAAAATAAAAGCCTCCTGAAAAATATTTTTTTCTTCTCAAAAGCATGTCCCATAATTATTCATCCCTTTCAATTTATGCTGAGTCCAGCTTCCCTTTGCTAAGATAACACCTCTGAGTTTTCTCCTTTTGAGGGTAATGAGGTTATGGACATCATGCATGGATTATGAGACTATTCACCAATCATCCATACTTAATCTCTCCAGATCCTTCAGATTCCCTTGTCCACATTTACTCATTCCCTATGGCAAGCCGCTGCCAACGGCGCGGCAACTTTTTCCATTCCCTACGGTAAGCCGGTGCCTGCGGCATGGATGACCATTCGCAGTCCGATGAAAACACGAAATCAGTTGACGATTGCGGTCATGGGCCACCTGTACTTCAGTACTTTATATTGTGTAATTTTTGGGAAAAGTATTCTGTACAAACGCGACAATTTTATATAAAAGTGTTCCATAGGGAATGAGTAAACTCATTCTCCCCCTCGGGTAGATTTACTGGTATTTGATTGGGTTCAAGTCAGGGGACTGGAATGGCCATGGCAAAATTTTGATTTTGTGATTGCTGAATCCTTTTTCTGTTTACTTATATTAATGCTTTGGATAATATCCCACTGGGAAATCCAATAATGGTCGGTTAAAGCTTTCTGGTGAAGGTAGTCAGGTTTTCATTAACTTTCTGCTGGTCCTTGATGAAATCCATGATAAAATGAATCTTAAAAAGTTGTCCGGGGCCTTTTTATCAGCCTTATGGGGTGGCATCAAGTAAAGATAACAACTGCAGAGATAGGTGAAAAGACTGAATTTGGGTTAAGATCTGTCCAACGCGTTAATAAAACCTGGAAGGATAGTGCTGAACCATCATCTTCAAGGAAGAATGTGGTCTGAAAAAAATTTTGAATGATCGCTGTCGGAGATCACTGAAATTTTTTTTGCGAAATCAAATTGTGAAAAGAAATCGACAGTAGAACTCACAGCTATGTTTCATAGTGAAAGTAAAAGCATTTCCACATGAACAGTGTGAAGAGAACTTAAGGGATTTGGACTGAACTGCTGTCTAGCCTTTGAAGAACCTGAAAGTTTGATTTGGCTTACAACATATGTCAAAAAATTATATTGTTGGAACACATGCTCATTCCGAGTGTAAAATTTGGGTGTTTGGTTGATCTAGTAAGCTTTTACGATGGTCTTACCGCCTGCCTGCGAGAGTGGCATCCTTTGTTCTACACAGCAGGAAGCCATTCCGTCTAGACTACCCAGTGTTCCTCAGAGTTATATCACAGTCCCCATTGAAGTTAAAGCCCAGTTCCATTAATCTGTTTAAAACAATCTAAATCTCTGTCAAATTCATAATATGTTTATGTTCAATATCCTATAAAAGAACCACTTATATATTTACAACACAATTGGACTATAATACTCCATTTTAAGGCTTTTCCATGACAACTGCATCATTTTAGCACATATTCCTACATGCTTGGTCTTTTTATTCTCGGGGGAATCTGAGGAATTGAATGGAACATGTTTCATTTCCCTTAAAATTATGTTTCACTCTCTTTTTGGGAAGCTCTTGAAAAACGGGTTAGAATTTGCGCGGGTGATGGCCCTGGTGGTAACACCTTCGCGAGTGCAATTCTGATTCGGCCTCTACCTTGTTCGTAGGCGTGGTCTTGGTTCTTTAAAAGTACGAGATCCTAACTGGGCATGGTTCCTTCTCTTCTTTTCTCTTCCCTTTTTCCAATCAAGACCTGATGCACGAAGGGTAAGTGGGGGGAAGTCACATGTTTCCTCGTTCCACGGAGGGAGATTGCATGTGAGTTCTCCCCGGCCACGTGGGGCGACTTTAGTTCCGCGTGGCCATTCATCTTTTCCAGGTATGAATATATATTTTCTCTCTAAATTATGGGTAACTGGTCATTGGCTTGACGTTGATTTGTTTGATCCAAGTTGTGCCTACCTGGTAATTAAATTATTGTTATTCCTTTTTCAGCTTGCGTGTTTCCATGACTCGTAACACTCGTATCTTTCTAGCCTTGTTGCGACTGGGACTTAAGGGGCAATTCCTACTAAGACATGAGTAGGTAACGATACTTTTAAGTTAGATTTGAGAGTACGTTCTACCCATTAAGGGTTTGTGTAATACCGGCCCTTAAGATCTAGCTATTAAAAGGTTCCCTTGGGCGTATATTTTATTTATAAGCCGGTACCCGGCTGGTCTTTCTTAGGGGCCCTTGGGTGTACATCAACCTGGTTCGTGATACGTTCACGCTCAGTGCTATTTTGTTTATGCCTCGATGCTGCTATCATGGTATTCTCTTCTATCCAATGGATTTATTGTCGAATTAAGCCAGGACAGCTGCGTTTATTAACCCTGGGGACGTATTTGCTGAGCAACGATGGTTTACCTGCCTTATCTGATGGCAGAGTTGTCTCGAGATTCGCGCATGCTGTCCCAAAACTATCAATTCTAATTTTAATTTGGAGTCAGATATTTTACGAGGATACAACTAAATTTGGTATGCTAACTGTTTAATGGAGTCAGATTGATTGTAACCGTTGCGCTTCTATGCTCTGTCCTTGGACGGTGAAAATTATCCATTATATTGTGATTCACGCTAGTTTGGAGAATGCTCTAATTAAAATTAAACAAAGAGAACACGTGGTTCCTTCACCCACAGCAATGTCCGTTGTTTGGTATTGTTTTGTGAGGTCTTACACCTTAAAGCTGCAATTGGTAACTTTGAGGAGAGAGAGGACTTCGTATAAAAATTTGAAAAAAACTGCTTTCAGATCCCTCCCCCTCCCTCTCAACTGCACTCCTAAGATCCTGCCCCAGAAGGCTGCCGTGCACGCGAAGGCACGCGAGATGTTATGCATGCAACTGCGGAGAGATTTTGCACGTTCACATTATGAAAGCAGTCTAGTTGCCAAGGCTAGACGTTACTGTTGTGAACAGTTAACACTGCTGGCCAACAAACAGGCGTGTCGTTACACCTGAAAATTCCGGGGCTAATATCCCTCCTTTTATTGAAAATAATTAGTCCTGGCTAATTCTACATGGTTTTTCTTCATTCACACGTTTTCACACAGTTCAAGAATAATCAAGTGGCAGTTGAAGACACGGTTTCTCTCCCCCATGCGATCTAAAAGCGACAAAATAATGGGTTACATTCAGTACAGAAAAATAATTTGATTATAATTAGGTTTATGAACCATCACTCGGCGATGGCATATCAGAACTCTTCAGCGAATGAAGGTAATTTCGGCGACAAGTGCATACACCTGTTTTTGCAGCACGGTCACTCAATTTGCAGTAAAAAAAATAGACAGCTGTCCGATTGGGAAATGTAAACGGATGAAACCAATTACTAGTCTGAAATGCCGTCGCCGAGTGCAGATTCATTGACCTCATTATAAATAAATTATTTTTCTGTCCTGATGCAGCCCATTATTTTGTCGCTTTTCGATCACATGAGGGAGAGAAGCCGTCTCTTTGATTGCTACTTAATTATTCTTGAATTAGAAAATGTGTTAATAAAGAAAACCCATCTAGAATTAGCCAGGACTAATTATTTTCAATAAAAGGAGGGATATTAGCCCAGGATTTTTCAGGTGTAACGATCCGCCTGCCAACAAACGAGCAAAAATAAATAATGTCGGCATGAAAAATAATCTACAACAGTATGTATTCATTAAAAACCCAGCACAGGCTTATTTCAGTAAGTTACCCCTTTTTTTAGTACAGAAACTGTCATGAATCCAGCTGCATGACCAGTAAACAATGTATGTCAGCATTTAGCTGTGAGAGCACAGAAATGTTACACATATTTATAAGGACAACAACACAACTGATAAGACTGCCAGGTCACTTCATGAAGATATTTTCTGCTGCTTTCTAATAAAACAATGCCAGTAACGTTAGCTCTAGCATCTGAAACAAGCTAACGGTAGCTCAAGTGCAACATCACAGTAACATCACATGCACTGCGGAGTACTGTAACAATTACAAGGCTCTGGCTATTCGAACAGTGACTGTGCTTGGAAGCGAGGTTCACTCACTTATCTGCAGATCGAAAATGAATTGATGCTGGTTAGGGCTGGGGTTAGTTTGGTGAGCATGTCAGCAACGGCAACTCGCTTACTTGCAGAGCAAAAATGAACCAACGAATGAAGCAGGGGTTTACCTGTCAAGAATAAAAGTCACAAACTCTGTGTCAGTTTTTAATCCTTCCAGATCACGGAGTTCCTTCCACCTCTAAAAAGCCACTCCGATGTTCACTCTGGTTTTTATCCCAGCTTATGTCAAATTCTTTCTTTTGTGCTTCTTTCCTCTGGCTTCCTTATTTTACTTGTCTTAGCTGTGCGTGCTGTTGCCAGTATTGGAGGTATGGGTATTTTTTTCCTCGCTGATGGCACTTAGCTCCTGAACCTGCTCTCTGAAAATTTGAACTTGACTGAGCAATGGCGTGAGCTGAGGAGGAAGGGGGAGGAGGCTGTCTGCAGCGTGTGCATGTACACTGTTTGACGGCTGTCAGATACCATCCTGGCTCTAATTGGTTCTTTTTGGTGGGTCCGAACGATTCTTTTAAATTGCAGTAGGAGCATGAGGTGGGTTTAAAGGAGCCTTTTTTACAGAGTAGTAGTTTTATGTAATACTGTCTGTACACAGTGAAAGTTTTAGCAAAAATGACAAAAGGTTACTTTTCTAAAACTTACCAACTGCAGCTTTAAGGAAGCCACTCCTCAGTGAGACTGATTCGGAAAAAAAGGCTTCAATTTGCTAGGGAGCATAAAGATTGGACTGTGGAGCAATAATTACAGGTCATGTGGTCTGATGAGTCCAGATTTACCCTGTTTCAGAGTGATGGGCGCATAGGGTAAGAAGAGAGTTTGATGAAGTGATGCACCCATCAAGCCCAGTGCCAAGCGTACAAGCCTGTGAGGGCAGTGTTATGATCTGGAGTTACTTCAGTTGGTCAGGGTTAGGTTCATCAACGATATCTGCCCAAAAATGTGGTCAGCTGACTACTTGAAAACACGGAAAAACCAGGTTTTTCCATCAATGGATTTTTTCTGCCCGGATGGCGCAGGCATATTCCAAGACGACTATGCCAGGATTCATTGGGCTCAAATTGTGAAAGAGTGGTTCAGAGGGCACGAGACATCATTTTCACACATGGATGAACCACCACTGAGTCCAGAAACTCCATTGGGAATCTTTGGGATGAGCTGGAGAACACTTTACGTAGCATTCTGATTCCCCCATCATCAATACAAAAGCTTGGTGATAAGTTGATGCTGCTCCGGACAGACATTAATGTGACATTGCATAGGTCATTGAAATAATGCCACAGCAAATGTGTGTTGTAGTAAAAACTAAGGCGGTCCCACAAAATATTAGAATGTGAGAGTTTTTTTTTTTTGGCAAGGTGGTGTATGTTATAGTCGGTTGAAATTGGCTGCACATTAATCCTTTGACGCCAACCCTTAAAGGTTGCTATGACGATTATTTTTGCATTTTGCATCTCCGAGTAATCAATCAAATGTTCGATTTACTGCTAAACGAGCTGCCAGGCTTAGAAAATGTCAGGTGTGTTCCTGAGTTTTACGTCACGGGTGCACGTGATCATACATACTCGTTATTTTTCCCGATTTTGGAGGCTGGCCTTAAGAACTGGCAAAGTGGCTAAAATAGTAACTCCGAAAATGTTTTTTTTTAATATATATATATAGTCGAAACACTGTTCACAGAACTAATGTTAAAATGCTTCTCAAAAGCAGTCCCAAGAATATATATCAAATTTAAATTTTTGGTGGCAGAAGACCTTTAATAGGCATGGTGACGCACCAGTTAATCCTATAGTCTAGTCATTGCAAGCTCCTGGGTTTGAGTTCTGTCATGGATATGCTTTTCTCAGGTATACCACTGTCGTTAAATGCTGTCACTGTTGGTTTTGTTCTGAATTCTTTGGGGATGCCTCAGGCATTTAAAACTGAGGCAAAATGTCTCCTTTTAAATCTCTTCGCTGAGGCCCAGGGCCTCTGCCCAAATATCGATGCATGACCCTTAGTGAGTGAGATCAGCCCAGATATTTTAAATCGATAGTGTTGCCTGAATAATTTTTATCTCTATTTAACTGCATTGATTATACTCATTTGTAGAATATGCGCTCATAATTACATTCATTTCTGAGGAAAGAAGCACGTGTTTTAAAAAGTGGTTATTTTTTTCTTTAGCCTTTAGTGTATTAGCACAGGTAATTGCTCAAAAGTGTCAAGGGTATTGTCTTTACGTGTTATTTAATTCTTTCCTCTATACTTAAAACATTAATTTTCAGTAACATAGTTCAAGTGTTCAGAATGTTCATATTGTTTTTCACTGGTTATATTAGTTTCAGTCGCTTTTCTAACATGAGTCAGCCCAAGACCCATGTAATTTCGTTGGCGTCTGTCTATCCATTCTTATTTGTAGATTATGTTACATTGTTAAGGTTCTCTGCTAGTGCCGTTTGCTTTTTTGCGATGCTGAAGTATTGTCTCAAAGTAAAAATGCTTCACCCAGCACAAAATAAGTTTTATTTCCAGCGCTACTGATAAGCCGGGAAGAATATGAATTCAGAATTTGTTTGCGAGTGAGAAAAATAAGGGAATTATTTTTGATTGATGAATGACTTTTTGTAAGATAATGATTTTTTTTTTTTTTTTTAGATGACTATGCTGGATTAGCTCTGTGCCACAGAGTATGCTACACGGTTTTACTGTGTAGAGTTGGAGCTAAAAGTACTTTTTACTTGATCATAACAGTTTACTTCCCAATTTATTTGGCGAGGATTTAAGCAGATTAGTGTGTCACAACACGTGATTACATGTGTCTAGCTGTGTGGTAAAGGGAGATTATGGCTTTTAAAATATGACGTGAATTGATTACAATAGAATTATTTACATAGAATAAAGGTAAATCTGAGCGATGATATCAACGACTAGCATGGAATTTAAAATTAATGACGCAACGCCCAAAAAATTAAATAAAATAAATAAATAAATAAATTATAATGGATGCCCAGTAACGATGGTTACTCAGAAAACTTTTCAGGTCACTTGGGGGGAGGAAATCTGTTAAAATTCTAAATGTGGCAGTAGATTTCCTGCAATTTGTAAACAATTACACTGCGTGTCGCTGTTGACCAGCGAGGGAACGATAGATCCGTCTTTCCTCCCACGAGTGTTTTATTAAGGGAGGGGAGCAATTCTGCGCTGCAGAAAAAAAGAAAAGAAAAGAGGCATCAGGCCGACTGCGGACTTCACTACCGGTTCTTGCTTCTTAAATATTGAATTCATTGACACAAACATCAAGCCGTTGGACTGTACCTTAAAATAGGAGTTGCGAGTCGAAAATTGGATCCAGAGAATTCGCTGCGCGTTTCTCGGTGTCCTGTCTGATTTTCTTAATTCTCGCGCTCCCGCCCAGCCTGGGAGATGTGAGCTTCTCTATTCCGGAGGAGATGAAGCGCGGATCTGTCATCGGGAATATAGCGAAGGACCTCGGACTCGATCTAAAAGGATTGGCGGCTCGGAAAGCGAGAATAGACACTGAGGAAAGTGTTAATAATTACTGCGATTTTAACGAGAATACTGGGGAGTTGATTGTGGCTGGAAGGATTGACAGGGAAGAGCTTTGCGGTCCAATGGTGGTCTGTGCACTAAAATACGATCTCGTGCTGGCAAATCCTCTGGAATTACATCGCGTCACGCTGCAAATAAAGGACATAAACGACAATTCGCCACAGTTTCCGAAAGAGGTTATCGACCTGGAAATAAGCGAATTGGTAGTTATAGGCACGCGTTTCCTCTTAGACGAGGCCCACGATGCGGATATCGGAGAGAATTCGGTTCAGAGCTACGCGCTACAAAGGAATGATCATTTTGTTTTGGCTGTTCATACGAACACAGACGGAGGGAAATACGGTGAGTTAGTGCTAGAAAAAGAGCTGGATCGCGAGGAGCAGCAGGAGGTGACATTATTACTTACTGCCGCTGATGGAGGGAGTCCACAGAAATCTGCGTCTGTAGTTATTCACGTCACTGTGCTGGATGCTAACGATAATATCCCCGTGTTTAGCCAGGCTGTGTATGAAGTCAGTCTTCCTGAAAACTCTCCTTTAGGTACTGTAGTGCTTACAGTCAGCGCTACTGACGCAGATGAGGGCGCTCATGGACAAGTGACGTATGAGTTCAATCGCATGTCTGACAAAGCCAGAAACATATTTAGCATTGAGAGGGACAGTGGGGAAATTAAAGTGATTGGATCAATAGATTATGAAGACGGATCTTATTATGAGCTGCGAATCCAAGCAAAGGATGGTCTTGGATCAGCTTCCAATGCAAAAGTCATTATTGAAGTCACTGATGTGAATGACAATGCCCCTGTGATATTTCTGAAATCCCTGCACAATCCCATCCCTGAGAGTGCAGTTGTTGGCACAGAAGTGGGCATCATTAATGTTCAGGATAAAGACTTTGGGGCAAATAGACAGGTCCACTGCTCCATTCAGCAGAATGTTCCTTTCAAGTTAACCCCCTCCATCAAAAATTACTACTCTCTGGTAACTACAGGGGAACTTGACCGTGAGCTTGCGACGGAGTATAACATCACCATCACTGCTACTGATGAGGGCTCTCCGCCCTTATCTTCATCAAAGACTGTGCAATTATCTGTGTCGGACGTTAATGACAACCCGCCTGTGTTTGATGAAAAATCGTACAGCGCCTCTATGGCTGAAAATAACAAACCCGGCTCCTCTGTTCTTTCTGTACGGGCCAGAGACCCGGACTGGAGACAGAACGGCACAGTTTTCTATTCTCTGTTGTCCGGTGAGATCGGCGGTGCTCCGGTGTCCTCGTTTTTATCCATTAACGGAGACACGGGGGTGATCCACGCTGTCAGATCATTTGATTATGAGCAGTGGAGAAGCTTCAAAGTCCAGGTTGTTGCCAGAGACAACGGTTCTCCTCCACTCAGCAGTAACGTGACTGTGAACGTGCTGATAACTGATGAGAATGATAACTCTCCACAGATACTATACCCTGCTCCCGCTGGGAGCTCCTTCATGACTGAGATGGTGCCCAAAGCCACTCACGCAGGCTCCCTGGTTTCCAAGGTTATAGCTGTGGATGCGGACTCTGGACAGAATGCCTGGCTGTCTTATCAGATGATGAAATCCACTGATGCAGGACTTTTCACTATTGGGCTCCACAGCGGAGAGATCCGGGTGCAGCGGGACATTTCAGAATCAGATGCCATGAGGCAGAACCTTGTTATCTCAGTGAAAGATAACGGACAGCCCTCTCTCTCTGCTACCTGTGCAGTGTATTTAATGATTTCAGATAACTTGGCTGAAGTCCCTCAGCTGAAGGACGAGTCTCATGAGAACAATTCCAAATTGACTTCATATTTAATCATCGCGCTGGTGTCTGTCTCCACCTTCTTCCTCACCTTCATTATTCTGATGGTGGCCGTGAGGTTTTGCCAAAGAAGAAAGCCCAGACTGTTGTTTGACGGTGCAGTGGCCATTCCCAGTGCATATTTCCCTCCCAACTATGCAGAGGTGGAGGGAGCAGGAACTCTGCGCAGTTCTTACAATTACGACACGTACCTGACAACGGGCTCACGCACCAGCGACTTCAAGTTCATCAGATCTTACAATGAGGCCACAATGGCTGCTGATCAGACCCTGAAGAGGAGCCTGAATGAAGCCAGTGAGCAGGAAGGAGGGAGTGAGGCCCAATCAGGAGCCTTTGCTCTGGTAAATAGATGTTAATCATATTTCGTATGAATAATATTGTTCATTGTGCTAATTTTAAGGCAAATGTCTGCTCTTCACACTCATCTGGTGAAACAGCTGATCTCTCACACTCAAGATTGCAAATTTCCTTGGTGCGCTGGCCTGTTCTCGGGTTTTTCTCCATGTAGTTGCTTTCCTGGAGTTTTGTTTTTTTTTTTTCTTTGTCACTGTCCCGCCATGAAGTGGATGGGGATACAGGAATGAGTGTTGTCATCCATATGTCTGGCTCTGTGTTCATCCCTCATGCTTCTTTTCTGAGTCAGAACTTCTGATCCACTCAAAATTCATCAACAAAATCTATTGTTTAGATGCATCTTATGGCGTATCTGGCCCCTCCTGTCCATCTGTCCCCACCACATCTTATTTACTGGTCAGGATGCCAAAACTGTGGTGGGGGTTCTGAGTTGTTCATACTTATTTTGGGGTGTAGAGGGGCGGGGCAGGTCCTTTTCCTTCTTTGAATTTCCTTTTGTGCACCATCAGTTATTAATTACAGCAAGAATATGTATACCCTGCTCATAACCCTGAGCGCTGGTCATAGTTTATATTCATTTACTACCCTAATTCTGCAATAGTTGGGAGAAAGTGTAAATTGTGAATAAAATCAAAACATAATGACTTTCAAATCAAACCAGCCAGTATTTTGTTCACCATAGAACAGACATTGCATAGTAAATATTGAAACTGAGAAATTTTACAATTTAATCCAAAAAATGAGCTCATTTCAAATTTGATGGCTGCTACGGGTCTCAAAAAAGTTGGGATGGGGGCCTGTTTACCATGGTGCAGCATTCCCTCTTCTTTTTAATAGAAAGTGGAGGCGTCTGGGCATTGAGGAGACAAGTTTGAGTTTAGCCATTGGAATTTGATCCCACTTTTGTGTAATACAGGCTTCCAGCTGCTGGAGAGTTTTGAGTCTCCTTTGATGGACTTTTCGTTAAATTATGCGCATTCATGCTGCTTTTTAAAACATGCAAGTATGTACTAATGCATCCCCATACCATCAGAGATGCTGGCATTTGAACTGAATGCTGATAACAGGAGGGTTGGTCTCTCTCCTCTTTAGCCCATAGAACACAACATCCATGATTTCCAACAATAATGTCAAATTTGGACTCGTCTGACCACAGGACGCTTTGCCACTTTGCTACAGTCCATTTTAAATGAGCCTTGACCCACAGAACACGGTGGCGCTTCTGGATCATGCTCAACAATGGCTTCCTTTTTGCATGATAGAGTTTTAGGTGGCATCTCTGGTTGACATGGCGGACTGTGTTTGCAGACAGTGGTTTCTTGAAGTATTCCTGGGCCCATTTAGTCATGTCAATGACAGAGTCATGCCGGTGAGTGATGCAGTGGCGTGTGAGGGCCCAAAGATCACGGGCATCCAGTAAAGGTCTTCAGCCTTGTCCCTTACGCACAGAGATTTTTCCAGTTTCTCTGAATTTTTTGATGATGTTTTGCACTGTCGATGATGAGACCTTCAAAGCCTTTACAATTTGACGTTGAGGAACATTGTTTTTAAAGTATTCCACAATATTCTTTACACAGGCCCTCACAGGTTGGAGAGCCTCTGGCCGACTTTACTTCTGAGAGACTCAGCCTCTCTATGACATCCCTTTTATAGCCAATCATGTTACACACCTGATGCCAGTTAACTTAATTACTTGCTAAATGTTCTTTCAGTTGATTGTCTTACATATTAATAGCTTTTTTAGATCTTTTTTGCCTGTGTCCCAACTTTTTTGTGACCTGTTGCAGCCAGAAAATTTGAAAAAGCTCATTTTGTGGATAAAAATGTAAAATGCCTCAGTTTCAATATTTGAAATATTTTCTATGTTCTATTGTAAATAACATATTGGCTCATGTGATCTGAAAGTCATTGCATTTTGATTTCATTCACAATTTGCACTTCGTTACAACTATTTTGGAATTGGGGTTGTATTTACATAATCACAAGCTCTGGCTAAAATTAGTGTCACAAGTACATGATCCAACGTTTCATGTGAACTTTTTATTGCCAAGTCTCATTTTATTTGTTCAATCGGGGAAAAAAAACCTATGCATTTGCATTTTCCATTTTTAGCTTTAACCAATTTCTAGTGTTCAGTGTGGGATTCTGGGGGTCTCTTGACCAATCCTGGAGTGTTGGAATCCCCAAGCCTTTACATTGCCTTACAGTCAGTGTTACACCGCCATAACTTGGCTTTTCATGCTGTGAGTTCTCTGTGCTGATTAATATCCTGTTGTTTTCATGCATTGTCCGTTATATACTAATGAGCCTCAAGCTACGACAGCACTCAGTTTTCAGAGAAGCAGGTAATCAGGGTAGCGTGAAGGTGATATAAATGTTATGGTGAGGGATGAAGATGGGACAGGCTTTACTCTAACATGCATGTATACTGTGCGCCTGCATTGCTGATCCCCTCCTCATGAGCAGGAACACGTGCTGTAATGGACTCCTCTGCCACAGAGACTCTTACTGCACACAGAATCTGGAGCGGCAGCTGCTTTACTCTCAGCTGTGGAGCTGCTGGTTCAAGCCCCCACTGGGTTACACTGATAGGTTTATTTGACGTGTATCAGAAGTACATTAAAAGCCAAGCAAATTATCTTCTCAATTTCCAGTTAAATTATGTTGAGACTTAAAACAAACACAAGAAAGCCCCAAGGCTCATTTCTGTCCTCAGGACACAAGACTCATCGTGGGGCCTGGCATTCTGACCGTATCTGGAGTGATGATGGTGGAAGCGCACCGTTGTTGGGCCCATCGCCTAAAACACAATCCAGGGGGCTTATTACATGCATTTCTCTCTCATTCTGTCTGTACTCGCCACTGTTCTCATTGGCATTCCTCCCAGGCTGTCCTCAGTGGAAGCAATTAGTTTGTAAGTGATTCAGCTGTTTCAGGAATGGTTAAAAAAGAAAGATCTGAGTGTTTTTGCTGATTGATTTGTACTATACTTTGTCTTAGGGAGTTTGTAACCTGTGTTTATCAGGGATTCAGTTACAGGACTCTTCACCCCCGAATTTTTCCTCCCCAAGGATTTTTCATTGCTGGACTCTTTGTCCCCAAGGACTTTTTGTCCCGTTATGATAATAAAAACGTGCCACTATTGTTGACAGACAGATGGATGGACAGATGACGGGCAGATTACCATGATATTGGGATGAGGGTTAGAGATACCGTTATCATGCAGAAAGAGGCCAAGGCATTATTGCGGACGAAAATTCCTCTGGGACGAAAAATCCGGGGACGAAGAGTCCAAGAGCCCAGGGAGGCTCGAACAGAGTGCTTTCACTGAAAGGACTGAGTCCCAGGAGATGTTGTATCGAGGAGAGGAAGAGATGAGCTTTTTCTGATGTTTTAGTGTATGTGCTGATTCAGACCCTCCTGCGGAACCGTCTAAGTGTGTGTGCTCTCAGAAAATAACGTTTTTGTATGACTACATTTGTGCCTCTTTGCCCTGTGTTTCAAACTTACCACATTTTTTACACCAGTGGGACTCCGCTTGCAGTGCTAATTCAAATGGACAGCTGAAAACTTACTCTCACACCGTAAAAACTAAAGCTTAAAAAAAGTAAGAGAACCAGCTTTTCTCAACTGAAATCTTTGAGTTTACACAAACAAATTTTTGAAAGAACTTGGAACTTGAAGTTGAGCCAACTCAGAAGTGCTTTGATACTGGTTGCCTTACTTTTATAATTTCAGTCAACTTATTATTTTTATTTTATTCCAAGTTAATTGAACTTATTTTTGCATTTCATACTGTAAAAAATGCCTGTAGGGATTGGCCTCAGCTACACAAAGTCAGCGGGAACATACCTGTGCCCAGCTTTAGCTGTGTTTCAGTGCCACTCAGAGGGTGAGAATGTAAACTGCTGTTCATCTGAGAGTTCCTGCGTCACTCTGGTGCTTTTCTGCATCCTCAACTGAGCTTTGGCTCTTGTGAAACTGTGCAGCTGTGCACAAGCTTGGGTGTGTGTGTGTATGCATGTGTGTGTGTGTGTTTGTTCGTACCCTATCTGCCATGTGAAATGAGGCCGGTGGGGCTTGGTGGGAGGTGTCTAGCTTTGGAATAGTGAGCTCTAATTCATTGACCAGATGTATCTTTCTAAATTAATGTGATGATCTGAAACATTTAAGTGCGACAAATTTGCAAAAAATAGAATCAATCAGTAAGGAGGCTAATACTTTTTCACAGCACTGCATTATGTGGAAAAGTTCTCGTGTTACTGAGAGAAATGGCTTTTTTATGAGCAGAAGATGGTGTTCTAACATTCTCTCTCTCTCTCTCTCTCTCTCTCTCTCTCTCTTTCTCTGTCTCTGTCTCTCTCTCTCAATGCTGCGGTATCCTGACTAAAAAACCAAACAAGGTAGGTAACATTTCATTTACCTTATTACTCTTACATGTTCATAGCAGGAACTCTCATATCTCATTTGCTTATGTAAGATTACTGTGATCATGTGACTTCAAGTTAGTTCCCACTAAGAACAGGCCTTTCGTGTGCATTCTGATAAACTGATTAAGGTGTGTTTGTGTGTGTGTGTGCATGCATTTTTGTTTGTGTGTATATGAGCATGAGCGTACATATGCATGCTTGTTTGTGTGTTTGTGTGTATGCATTTGTTGTCACAGGTACTGTTGCACCATCACTGGAGTCAGGGATGTGACCCTATCACATATTGTATGAAGGTTCTCGGTGTGCAGTAGCAGTTTGGGGTGTTGACCTCATTACATACTGTTTCTGTAGGACTGCTCATACTGCACTATAGGAGTCAGAAATCTGACCTTGTCACATACTGTTTTTCACTTTTTGCTGAAACAGAGAGTAAACTTTGCAGTAGGTACACCATTCTTTGATCACGACTGACTCTAGGCTGGTAGTCTCATTGAATGAATGGGGATCTTGGTATCAGGACTTTAATCAATGCATTTATCTTCACGGGAGAGCAAATCACAAATTTGCTAGTTTAGCTTGGCTTGGCTAACAATAGCAGTGTACAGGCCTTCATTAATGCATTAGTGTAGCTTATGGCTAATATTAGTAGTATAAAGGTTTTTGTTAATTCACTATTATAATGTAGCCTGGCAAACATTAGCAGAATACAGGACATCATTGATTGACTAGTATAGATTGGCTTGGCTAAGGATAGCAAAATACTGGCCTACATTGATTCACTAGTATAGCTTAGCCTGGCTAATATTTGCAGAATAGCAGTGTTCTCTGTTTAGAAACAATGATGTCAAAGTTGTTCATGTGCAGTTTGGCAGTTGGCAGAAGGTGTGATCAGGACATAAATAACATAGCAAGTAGCCTCTTTGGTTCTTCACTTAAAATCCTCAAAAATGTGTTTCCTGAACCCTTAATTAACCTGTTGGTGCAACCTATAACACAACAACTGACTAGCATAGCTATTTTAGATGTTATATTTACTACATATAGAGATGGAGATCTACTAGTGTAAGATAAGCCTTTTTGCCAACCACATATCAAGACATTGACTTTATCGTTAAAATCGCTATACGGGTCTTCATAAATTCACTCATTGCTCAGATTGGCTAACATTTGCAGACATCAGGCCTACATTGATTCACAAGGATAGCTTAGCTTGGCTAAATTCAGCAGAATACAAGCCTTCATTGATTCACAATTATAGGTTAGCTTGGCTCGCATTAGCGAAATGCAGGCCTTCATTGATTTACCTGTACAGTTTAGCCTGGCTAACATTTGCAGAACACAGGCCTTTATTCATTCACTATTATAGGTTGGCTTGGCTATCATTAACAGAATGCAGGCCTTCATTGATTCACTAGTAGAGCTCATCTTGGCTCACATTACCTGTACACAAGCCTTCATACAAAACCCAAAACCAGTGAAGTTAGCACGTTATGTAAATCATACATAAAAACAGAATACAATGATTTGCAAATCCTTTTCAACTTATATTCAATTGAATACACTGCAAAGACAAGATGTTTAATGTTCAAACTGAGAAACTTTTTTTTTTTTTGCAAATAATCATTAACTTAGAATTTAAAGGCAGCAACACATTGCAAAAAAGTTGGCACAGGGGCCTTTTTAGCACTGTGTTACATCGCCTTTCCTTTTAACGACACTCAGTAAACGTTTGGGAACTGAGGAGACCAATTTTTGAAGCTTTTCAGGTGGAACTCTTTCCCATTCTTGCTTGATGTACAGCTTAAGTTGTTCAACAGTCCGGGGTCTCCGCTGTCGTATTTTACGCTTCATAATGCACCACACATTTTCAATGGGAGACAGGTCTGGACTACAGGCAGGCCAGTCTAGTACCCGCACTCTTTTACTACGGAGCCATGCTGTTGTAACACGTGCAGAATGTGGCTTGGCATTGTCTTGCTGAAATAAGCAGGATCGTCCATGAGAAAGACGTTGCTTGGATGGCAACATATGTTGCTCCAAAACCTGTATGTACCTTTCAGCATTAATGGTGCCTTCACATATGTGTAAGTTGCCCATGCCTTGGGCAATAATACACCCCCATACCATCACAGATGCTGGCTTTTGAACTTTGCGCCTATAACAGTCCGGATGGTTCTTTTCCTCTTTGGTCTGGAGGACACGACGTCCACAGTTTCCAAAAACAATTTGAAATGTGGACTCGTCAGACCACAGAACACTTTTCCACTTTGCATCAGTCCATCTTAGATGAGCTTGGGTCCAGCGAAGCCGGCGGCGTTTTTGGATGCTGTTGATAAATGGCTTTCACTTTGCATTGTAGAGTTTTAACTTGCACTTGCAGATGTAGTGACGAACTGTAGTTACTGACAGTGGTTTTCTGAAGTGGTCCTGAGCCCACGTTGTGATGTCCTTTACACACTGATGTCGGTTTTTGATGCAGTTTCGCCTGAGGTATCGATGGTCACGGGCATTCAATGTTGGTTTTTGGCCTTGTCGCTTACGTGCAGTGATTTCTCCAGATTCTCTGAACCTTTTGACGATATTACGGACCGTAGATGATGAAATCCCTAAATTTCTTGCAATAGCTTGTTGAGGAATGTTGTTTATAAACTGTTCGACAATCAGCTCACACATTTGTTCACTAAGTGGCGACCCTCGCCCCATCTTTGTCTGTGAATGACTGAGCATTTCAGGGAAGCTGCTTTTATACCCAATCATGGCACCCACCTGTTCCCAATTAGCCCGTTCACCTGTGGGATGTTCCAAATAAGTGTTTGATGAGCATTCTTCAACTCTCTTAGTCTTTTTTGCCACTTGTGCCAGCTTTTTTGAAACATGTTGCAGGCATCAAATTCCAAATGAGCTAATATTTGCAAAAAATTACAAAGTTTACTTGTTCGGACATTAAGTAACTTGTCTTTGCAGTGTATTCTATTGAATATAGGTTGAAAAGGATTTGCAAATCATTGTATTCTGTTTTTATTTACGATTTACACAACGTGCCAATTTCACTGGTTTTGGGTTTTGTAGATTCACTAGTATTGCTTTGTTTGGCTAAGATTAGCAGTCTAGAGGCCTTCATTGATTCACTAGTGTTGATTAGTTTGGCTAACATTACCTGTACAGAAGCCTTCAGAGATTCACTCATATTGCTTAGCTTGGCTAACATTAGTAGTATTCAGGCCTTCATCAGTTTACAAGTATAGCATAACTTGGGTAACATTGGCAGTTTGCTGGCCTTCATAGATTCACTCATATTACATTAGTAGTAGGCAAATATGGCTCATTTACCTCATGTTATTCATACAGAATATGAATTTCTTGTGTTTGCACTGACCCCTAATCTTAGAGTGGGCCTGAACGTGGACCAGTTAACAAAACAAAGCTTAGGATCTTTTTGACCCAGAATCTCTTTTAGCATGTCATGGAGAGTGGTCTGTTCCTTGTCTGTTTTTGCTCTCTTGCTCTGTGGGTGACCAGCTTTCTCTCTCTCTCTGCCATGTATCTCATCTCCTGCACCAGCAGCAGGTCTGTCCATCAGTCGCACCTCAGTTGTTGCTCTTGCGTATTGTATAACATCCTCATGAAAGTAACGGTCCATATAGCTGGGATCCGGTGAGGTTGGGATCAATTTCTGTTTGATGGAAGTATTTGTCTATGGCCTCTAATAATGAGGTCTCTGTTGTTTTTACACCATGGGTCTGTGTCAGGATGAGGTCTCTGTTGTTTTAACACTGTGGGTCTGTGTCAGGATGAGGCCTCTGTTGTTTTAACACCATAGGTCTGTGTCAGGATGTGGTCTCTGTTGTTTTAACACTGTGGGTCTGTGTCAGGATGAAGTCTCTGTTGTTTTAACACCATAGGTCTTTGTCAGTATGAGATCTCTGTTAATTTAACAGTGTGAGTCTGTGTCAGGATGAGGTCTCTGTTGTTTTTACACTATGGGTCTGCGTCAGGATGAGGTCTCTGTTGTTTTAACAACAAAGACTGTGTCAGGATGTGGTCTCTGTTGTTTTAACACCATGGGTCTGTGTCAGAATGAGGTCTCTGTTGTTTTAACACTGTGAATCTGTGTCAGGCGAGGTCTCTGTTGTTTCAATACTGTAGGTCTGTGTCAGGATGAGGTCTCTGTTGCTTTAACACCATGGGTCTGTGTCAGGATGTGGTCTCAGTTGTTTTAACACTGTGGGTCTGTGTCAGGATGAGGTCTCTGTTGTTTTAGCACCGTAGGTCTGTGTCAGGATAAGGTCACTGTTGTTTTAACACTGTAGGTCTGTGTCAGGTGTTGTTTTAACACCGTAGGTCTGTGTCAGGATGAGGCCTCTGTTGGTAAAACACTGGAGGTCTGCGTCAGGATAAGGTCTTCGTTGTTTTAACACCATAGGTCTGTGTGAGGATGCGGTCTCTGTTGTTTTGACACAGGTCTTTGTCAGGATGAGGTCTCTGTTGTTTTAGCACTGTGGGTCTGTGTCAGGATGAGGTCTCTTATTTTAACAGTGTGGGTCTGTGTCAGGATGAGGTCTCTGTTGTTTTAACACTGTGGGTCTGTGTCAGGATGATGTCTCTGTTGTTTTAACACTATGAGTCTGTGTCAGGATGAGGTCTCTGTTGTTTTTATACTGTGGGTCTGTGTTAGGATGAGGTCTCTGTTGTTTCAACACAGGGGGTCTGTGTTCGGATGAGGTCTCTGTTGTTTTAACACCATGGATCTGTGTCAGGATGAGGTCTCTGTTGTTTTTACACCATAGGTCTGTGTCAGGATGTGGTCCCTGTTGTTTTAACACTGGGGATCTGTGTCAGGATGAGGGCTCTGTTGTTTTAACACTGTGAGTCTGCGCCAGGATGAGGTCTCTGTTGTTTTAACACTGTGAGTCTGTGCCAGGATGAGGTCTCTGTTGTTTTAACACCATGGATCTGTGTCAGGATGAGGGCTCTGTTGTTTTAACACTGTAGGTCTGTGTCAGGATGAGGTCTCTGTTGTTTTAACATCGTAGGTCTGTGTCAGGATAAGGTCTCTGTTGTTTTAACACTGTGGGTCTGTGTCAGGATGAGGTCTCTGTTGTTTAAACACTGGGAGTCTGTGTCAGGATAAGGGCTCTGTTGTTTTAACACTGTAGGTCTGTGTCAGGATGCGATTTCTGTTGTTTTAACACCATAGTTCTGTGTCAGGACGAGGTCTGTGTTGTTTAAACACTGGGGGTCTGTGTCAGGATAAGGGCTCTGTTGTTTTAACATCGTAGGTCTGTGTCAGGATAAGGTCTCTGTTGTTTTAACAGTGTGGGTCTGTGTCAGGATGAGGTTTCTGTTGTTTAAACACTGGGAGTCTGTGTCAGGATAAGGGCTCTGTTGTTTTAACACTGTAGGTCTGTGTCAGGATGCGATTTCTGTTGTTTTAACACCATAGGTCTGTGTCAGGATGAGGTCTCTGTTGTTTAAACACTGGGAGTCTGTGTCTGGATAAGGGCTCTGTTGTTTTAACACCGTAGGTCTGTGTCAGGATGAGGTCTCTGTTGTTTTCACATCGTAGGTCTGTGTCAGGATAAGGTCTCTGTTGTTTTAACACCGTGGGTCTGTGTCAGGATGAGGTCTTTGTTGTTTAAACACTGGGGGTCTGTGTCAGGATAAGAGCTCTGTTGTTTTAACACTGTAGGTCTGTGTCAGGATGCGATTTCTGTTGTTTTAACACCATAGGTCTGTGTCAGGACGAGGTCTCTGTTGTTTTAACACTGGGGGTCTGTGTCAGAATAAAGGCTCTGTTGTTTTAACATCGTAGGTCTGTGTCAGGATAAGGTCTCTGTTGTTTTATCACTGTGGGTCTGTGTCAGGATGAGGTCTCTGTTGTTTAAACACTGGGAGTCTGTGTCAGGATAAGGGCTCTGTTGTTTTAACACTGTAGGTCTGTGTCAGGATGCAATTTCTGTTGTTTTAACACACTAGGTCTGTGTCAGGATGAGGTCTCTGTTGTTAAAACACTGGGGGTCTGTGTCAGGATAAGGGCTCTGTTGTTTTAACACTGTGGGTCTGTGTCAGGATGAGGTCTCTGTTGTTTTAACACTGTATATCTGTGTCAGGATGAGGGCTCTGTTGTTTTAACACCATAGGTCTGTGTCAGGATGAGGTCTCTGTTGTTTTATCATCGTAGGTCTGTGTCAGGATAAGGTCTCTGTTGTTTTAACACTGTGGGTCTGTGTTAGGATGAGGTCTCTGTTGTTTAAACACTGGGAGTCTGTGTCAGGATAAGGGCTCTGTTGTTTTAACACTGTAGGTCTGTGTCAGGATCCGATTTCTATTGTTTTAACACCATAGGTCTGTGTCAGGATGAGGTCTCTGTTGTTTAAACACTGGGGGTCTGTGTCAGGATAAGGGCTCTGTTGTTTTAACATCGTAGGTCTTTGTCAGGATAAGGTCTTTGTTGTTTTAACACTGTGGGTCTGTGTCAGGATGAGGTCTCTGTTGTTTAAACACTGGGAGTCTGTGTCAGGATAAGGGTTCTGTTGTTTTAACACTGTAGGTCTGTGTCAGGATGCGATTTCTGTTGTTTTAACACCATAGGTCTGTGTCAGGACGAGGTCTCTGTTGTTTAAACACTGGGGGTCTGTGTCAGGATAAGGTCTCTGTTGTTTTTTCACTGTGGGTCTGTGTCAGGATGAGGTCTCTGTTGTTTAAACACTAAGAGTCTTTGTCAGGATAAGGGCTCTGTTGTTTTAACACTGTAGGTCTGTGTCAGCATGCAATTTCTGTTGTTTTAACACTCTAGGTCTGTGTCAGGATGAGGTCTCTGTTGTTTAAACACTGGGGGTCTGTGTCAGGATAAGGGCTCTGTTGTTTTAACACTGTGGGTCTGTGTCAGGATGAGGTCTCTGTTGTTTTAACACTGTGGGTCTGTGTCAGGATGAGGTCTCTGTTGTTTAAACACTGGGAGTGTGTGTCAGGATAAGGGCTCTGTTGTTTTAACACTGTAGGTCTGTGTCAGGATGCGATTTCTGTTGTTTTAACACCATAGGTCTGTGTCAGAATAAGGGCTCTGTTGTTTTAACACTGTGGGTCTCTGTCAGGATGAGGTCTCTGTTGTTTAAACACTGGGAGTCTGTGTCAGGATTAGGGCTCTGTTGTTTTAACACTGTAGGTCTGTGTCAGGATGAGGTTTCTGTTGTTTTAATACCGTGGGTCTGTGTCAGGATGTGGTGCCCTTTGTTTTAACACTATGGGTTTTTTTCAGGATGAGGTCTCTGTTGTTTTAACACCGTGGGTCTGTGTCTGGATGAGGCCTCTGTTGTTTTAACACTGTGGGTCTGTGTCAGGATGAAGTCTCTGTTGTTTTAACACCATAGGTCTTTGTCATGATGAGGTCTCTGTTGTTTTAACACTGTGGTTCTGTGTCAGGATGAGGTCTCTGTTGTTTCAACACCATGAGTCTGTGTCAGCCTGCTTGATATGTCTGGGAGCCCTTGCCGAAGAGATCACATCAGCAGCCAGTGCCTCTGAGGAACTGGCTTCTCTCATCACTGGTTGAAATGGGTAGAGGAGCTTGATGAAGTTTTTAAATAACCCCAGTGCTGTGTGTCTATGGTTTTGGGAAGGTCGTAGACTGTGGCATATGTAGCAAGTGCCTACTTTGTTACAGAAACTATTCATCATGTGGGATGTGCTGCTCCATCATAAGGCAACACTTTGCTGTGGGCTTTGTGGTTTCATCTCTTGCTGGATTTGCACAGCCTGCGGAGAAGAGTTGGTGAGGCATAAGTCTTTAGTGTCCCACCATTGTTTGGCCTATTACAACCGCATCTAACATGCTGTGCTACTCAGAGCACCATCAAAGCCATCCAGCTGGTGGGTGTGTGTATTGCAACCAAAACTAGCTGTACTGCTGCCCACTACAGCATTTGTTATGTTTCTGGCATTTCTTTCAGGACAGCATGCCCTTTGGATTTCTCCATGTTTCCAACATTTCCTCAAATGTTTCTGTGATTGCAGATGTAAAGTTGGAGTCTGTGCTCTCCTGGAAGTGATGGGCTGTTGTCGTCTAGTTAAAATCTGTCAGTCCACTGTCCCATGAGGCTAAGCATGCATCCGAAATCCATATATCTGGTGCAAAACTGACAGTACGGATAACACAGACCAGCAGCTCATAAATGTGTGTGATGGATGTCAGGAAAATGAATGCGTTCAAGAGATGTCAGCAAAATGAATTTCTGTTATAGATGATGGCAAAATGAATGTGTGTTATAGATGTCAGGAAAATTAATGTGTGATATGTTAGCAAAATAATATGTCTTATATCTGTCCGCAAAATGAATGTGCTTGATAGATGTTAGCGAAATGAATGTGTTATAGATGTTGGCAAAATGATTGTGTGATATATGTAAGGAAAATTAATGAGTGTGAGATGTCAGAAAAATGAATGTGTATGATAGATATTAGCAAAATGAATGAATGTTATAGATGACAGCAAAATGAATGTGTGTGATTTATGTCAGCAAAACGATGTGTCTTACATATGTCCGCAAAATGAATGTGTATGATAGATGTCAGCAAAATGAACGTGTTATAGATGTCAGCAAAATTAATGAGAGATAAATGTTGGCCAAATGAATGTGTGTCATGGATGTCAGCAAAATGAATGTGTGATGGATTTCAGCAAAATGGTTGCATGTGATGGCAGATGCCAGAAAAACTGAAGTGTGTGATATATGTCAATAAAATGATGATGACTGCTCAGTGTGCAGCAGGGCTAACATGTACTCTATTAGGCTTTGAAACTTGATGCCTTACCTAACACAGGAAGGCTGGTCATCTAACACGCTGAACTCCATGACCTTGTTGATGATCCCGTAAACTGTGGCGCTGTCTGCAGATATTTTTGTTTCCCCTTTTCTGAAATACTGTGGGTCCTGTCTGGTGGACGTTTGTGCTTTCTAGGCTTCTATAGTTCATTTCTCCATGCTTTATTGGCTTTTGTTATCAATGTACATTTCTTCAAGTCTGTTTCTCATGTGAGTGATGAGATTTGATGTGTTGAAATTCTTGCTGGGGTCCCTCCTCATGAAATATCACTGTAGTCCAAGAGCCAGGAGTGATTTATTTCCCTGAAATGAACAGATGTTTAGTGCATACTTTTGAAAAGGTTATGCCTTGGGACATTTGAAACTGCACTGCTGGCCAATCTCCAGTGGTGGGTGTGGCTGGTATTAATCCTTTTCCACCTATTCACCACTATCACCATTTGTCGGAAAATAGGGGGTAGGCTTGATTCTAAAGGCAATATTTCTACAATTCCTTAAGATATTAACAATATCTATATATGAAAATGTTGCTTTGGATGTCCTGAATAAGTTGACGCCAAAACTTTGCATTTTTGTTTTGGTTTGGGGTCACAGATTACACACAACTGAAAACAGCTTTGAAAACACAGATTTTCCAATTGGATCAAAAATTTCAATATGAAAAAGTTATCAGAAACACTCAAAATGCATTTTATTCCAAAGCTAAGACGCTACGGCAGTTTTTTAGGTTGGTAGCTGGCGGGGAAAATCCCATACTGTGTATCCGGCGCAGCCCTGAATATTGACCTCCCCACAGACCGAACTACAATAGTACTGCAAAACGCCACCAGGTGGCTGTATTTATTTCATGGCACAAGGGAATGTGGAAAAATGATGAATACTTGTATGCACATTGCATTGTCCCTGACTATTTGCTGGTACCCATTTATACACCTGGGAGGAGTGTGGTGTTTCGCCCAAGAACACACCGCAAGGGCCGTGGCCAAGGGTGGAACTCGGGACCTCACAATCCCAAGTCAAGCCTACTTGACCACTGTGCCATCGCGTGTCCCAAAACATGAAGTGAAGTGACTCCTGTCCTGCCCATTCCCTACACTGTCTATAGTTTGGGAACTACAGATTTAAAGAGGTCTTTGCATCCAGAAATAATGTTATGTAAGTCAATGACTTCCACAGGAACTGCTTGAAACCAGGTTTTTCGACAGTGCTATTTGTGAGCACATCTTTAACAATATAAAAGACCTCTGCTTTAGTAAATTCTAAAAATTTCATCTTAGCTGGAAGCGGACTTAAGTGCACCTCAAAATTCACATGGTGTTTGCGGGACAAACAAACAAATGTTCTGCAATGGCCATCTCTGTCACCATGTCTCCATCTGTTTGAGAACCTGCAAGCCGAGCAGAACTGTGTTTATAAGCACAAAAGGAAAGTGGCTCATACTCATGAAGAGAAATGGTCCAAAATTCTCACAAACTCACATCCTATACTTGTGAATCAGTTAAGGAGTAGATTCTCTACCATTATCCTTGCCTGAGGTGGTTCCACTTAGTGTGAATCAGGGGTGCCATTAACTATGAAACCTTGCTATGGTCAACATCAGTTTTTCATGAAATGAATAATTAATCTTGGTCAGCTCCATTGCAACACAAATAGAGTTCAGTATTTCTCCTGTTTGCATTCTGAGTTTATTTCTATTATTTTAATATTGATATTAGTGCATTTGCAGTTAGGAGTGCCAGTAATTCTAGTGACCTGAGTGTGTGCGCGCGTGTTTATGTGTGTATCAATGGTACAACTTGGGCATTCGCTTATGCTGAAACTTTACAGCCTGTGGGGGTCGCTGTTGCCCATGAAGTCAGCTGGGCGCAAACTGCCCTTCTCTGACTCCACCTCGTCAGAGGAGAGAGCGCGAGAGAAACGTGCGCGCTCTGCTATCGGGAATTTTTCGGGAGACCGACCGGCTGGACTGGAACGAAAGCAATCGATGAATTCGTAAAATCGGCAAAAACTGTGGATTTAATTTTTTAAATTAATTCTTTTGCCGATATCCTCTTTGCATTATGGCCAGAAGGGACTGTAAGAATGAGGGAGCAGTCGCAGTGCTCGGCCAGACCCTAAGGAGGCTCTCGGTGTTTGTTTTTTTCCTGAACTATGTTTGCGGTCAGATTCGATATTCTATACCAGAGGAGATGAAAAGGGGTTTTTTTGTCGGGGATATTGCGAAAGATTTGGGTTTGGACGTTAAAAGGCTGTTCTCTGGCAGCGCGAGGCTGGTTAGTGACGGTCGCAGACAATATCTGGAGCTGAACAAAGAGACCGGGCAGCTGCGCGTAGCGGAAAGGATCGACCGGGAGGAGCTGTGCGGACAGACATCTCCCTGCAGCTTCAGTCTCGAGATGGTTCTGGAAGACCCCCTGGAATTATACGTTATCACCATCCAAGTCCAGGACATCAATGACAATGCACCGACATTTTCACAAAATAAAATCCATCTGAATATCAGCGAGTCTGCTTTAGTTGGGGCCCGTTTCTTATTAGATAGCGCAGTCGACCTTGACGTGAATATGAATTCTCTGCAAAGCTATAGCCTTAAACCTGCGGACAATTTTGTTCTAAAGCAACACAGTCGTCCAGACGGCACTAAATACGCGGAAATGGTGCTGCAGACGCCGCTAGACAGAGAGATTCTGGGTGAACATTATTTAATATTGACTGCAGTCGACGGAGGAAATCCGCAGATGTCGGGAACAGTTAAAATACTCGTTACAGTATTGGATGCAAACGACAATGCTCCCGTTTTCTCCGAGGAGATGTACAAAGCCACGCTGCTTGAAAATGCTCGGCTCGGGACGGTGATAATCACCGTAAACGCGGTGGACGCAGACGTAGGTATTAATGGAGAAGTTGCATATGAATTCACTCATGTTGATGAAAGCATTCGACAGCTTTTCCAGTTAGATTCAAATACAGGAGAAATTAAAGTAACTGGTGCGACGGACTACGAGCTTGTGAAGCAGTACGAAATTAATGTTCAGGCACGAGACACGTGGGGGCTGACTGGATCGTGTAAGCTTATCATTGAAATAATGGACGTGAACGACAATAGCCCCCAAATAATCATTACGTCATTCTCTGGAAAGATTTCTGAAGACTCGGCGCCAGGTACGGTTATCGCGTTAATTAGTGTTCAGGACTTGGACTCTGGTAAAAACGGCCAGGTGCACTTGTTTATTGACATAAGCCTTCCCTTTAAAATTAAATCATCGCTCAGGAACTATTACACTTTGGTGACAGCCTCTGTTTTGGACAGAGAAACGATTTCGAAATACAACATCACAATTTCTGCTGCGGACGAGGGCTTACCTTCGCTGTCTAGTGAAAAAACGGTTATCCTTGAAATTACTGACATAAATGATAACCCGCCAAATTTTGAACAAAATGCATACAGCTTTCTTGTCATGGAAAACAATAGTCCTGGTTTAGCTCTTCTCTCTGTTCGAGCGACAGATCCTGACTGGGGTCAAAATTCACGCGTCACTTATTATCTTTTTAATGGTGAAGTTAACGGGATCCCAGCATCAGAGTATTTTGCCATAAACTTAGATAATGGAATCATCCAATCAGTGCGTTCGCTTGATTATGAACAAATTAAAGAGCTTGAAATATATGTTAGGGCACAAGATGGGGGCTCTCCCCCACTGAGCAGTAATGTGACAGTTAAAATCTGTGTCCAAGACCAGAACGATAACGCGCCTCAGATCCTGTACCCAGTACAGACTGGCGTCTCTCTGGTGGCTGAAATGGTGCCTCGTTCAGCAGATGTTGGCTATCTCGTCACCAAAGTGGTCGCTGTTGATGTGGACTCAGGACAGAATGCCTGGCTCTCATATAAACTGCTGAAAGCGACAGACAGGGCGCTGTTTGAAGTGGGCTTGCAGAATGGAGAAATAAGAACTGTGCGCCCGGTCACTGATAAAGATTCAGTGAAACAAAGACTCACTGTTGTAGTGGAGGACAACGAGCAGCCCTCTCGCTCAGCTACAGTCAGTGTTAACGTAGCGGTGGCCGACAGCTTCCCGGAAGTGCTCTCTGAATTCACTGACTTTACGCATGATAAGGATTACAATGACAACCTGACTTTCTATTTAGTCTTGGCCTTAGCTGTAGTTTCCTTCCTCTTCATCTCATGTTTAGTGGTTATATTATCAGTGAAAATCCACAGATGGAGACAATCTCGCATCTTCTATCAGTCCAATCTCCCGGTTATTCCGTATTATCCGCCCCATTACGCCGACGTCAGTGGCGCAGGAACTCTGCAGCATGTGTACAATTACGAAGTCTGCAGGACAACAGACTCACGCAGGAGTGACTGTAAGTTCCTCAGACCCTGTAGTCAGAGCGTGCTGATGGTGGAGCCCAGTTCTACGGACACCATGCAGTGCAAGCAAAGAGAGAAAAACATTCTGGATGAACTAGACTCCACAGAAGAGGTGAGATTGTATTTCTATTTCTGCAGTTCAAATTCAACATTAATCTCGACCACAATTCATTACATGTTTTGTATTTAGTTGGACAGTTTGACAGGTGTGAGGTTATCTTTACACCAGACGGAGTTGTGAGTTGTAGTGAAGATGATACACTGATGTTTGCTGGTTTTCATTGAATACCTGAGACCCGTCAATTAAAGCACCATGACTGCTGACATCTTTGGTTTTTCTCAGTTAACTATTTCAAATTGGCAACTGACTGAAACAGTGCAAATTTGTATCATTGGGAAAGAAACATCTTTGAGAGGACCAGCGGGATTTATTTATTCTGCTGTGGTTGTGAGTGTCTTTGTTCAAAAGACGTGCAGCTTGTTTAACTGATATGGATAAAGTTTAGCATCTTTTGTGAAATCCTTGTTTAACTGATGCAGTTATTGTTGAAATTTTTGTTTCAAACCGGTGCAACTTGTTTAACTGATGTGATTATAGTTGAGTATCTTTGCTCAGAACCTTCTTAAACTAATGTAGTTATGGTTGAGTATCATTGTTTTTAACAGCTGCAGCTTGTTTAACTGATGCAGATGTTTTTGTTCAGAAATGGTGCATCGTATTTGACTGTTGCGGGCATCTTTGTTACCGTATGTGAGATACTACTGAGCCTGTCTCCTGTGGTCATGTGATATGTTCCCGTCTCTTTCGCTGTGTGGAGCGTGTGACTTTGTTCACATCTTGCTGCTGCCCATCACTTTTTTTACATCCCTCTGAATATCTGGAGGTGAACGTGCCTACTTTGTGAAAATTCAGCACTGAAAGATTAATAAAAATTACATAATGATCAAGGGCAAAATTTTAGTCTTTTTTTTCTACATGTGATGTAAATCAAGTAGTCATTTTCTATACTAAACTAGACCGAAAGATCAGAACGCAGTATGGTGTTTGAACAATATTTTTATGCGGTTTCACTGTACTGCGAATATTTATTTATTTCGAATCAGGTTTCATGGGCAGCTCCTGTTGCGATGCTCACGTCTGCTTGAGCTGGGGAGTCGCTGTTCTCATCTGTGGTGCTGAAATAGAGCTCGAGCGCTCTCTGCTTGAGCTGGGAAGTCGCTGTTCACCTCTGTGGTGCTGAAATAGAGCTCGAGCGCTCTCTGCTTGAGCTGGGGAGTCGCTGTTCACCTCTGTGGTGCTGAAATAGAACTCCAGCGCTCACTTCTTGCGGACCGATGCAACAGAAACGAAAATCTCGTGAATAAATACCCTGACTCACGCACTTACTCAACACACGTAGTTATGCACAAACTCACACTCATTAATACAAATATGCATAAGCTGCATACACACACATACAGGCACATGTACCCTCATGCATGCGAGTGTGTGTGTTCTTGTGCGTGTTACAGAGTGATGACTAAAGACTTTATTTTTTTCTTATCCCACAGAGTAGGGACATTTCTGAGAAGTTGTCCTCGCAACTATAAATGCAAATTGTGACTTTTTAGTTTAGGTTAGGGATGAGTTGAGTTTAGAATTAGGGATAGAGGTTAGACAATCGTCACTTATTAATGAGATTAGGGAAAGGCTGTTGCCCTGGTCCTTAAATCATACCCTACAAGGTATGAGGACTGCTGGTTTTCCACCCTCCTTTTACCTGGGAGTCAGGTGTTAACACACTCTGGCCAATTAGAGGCACTAACTGTTCATTTACTTGCCAGGGATAACAGAAAACCTGGGCAGGATTTTGATTCCAGGTCCAGATTTGAGGACCCCTGCTGTAGAGACACACAGAGAGTGAATAGATGTCAATACAATGTCCTCAGAAGGATAGAAGTGCAAGGATGTGTGTGTGCGTGCGTGTGTTTGTGCACATCTGTATTCATGTGCGTGAGTGCCTATGTTGTGCAAGTGTTTGAGTCTCACATGCATTCACATAGAAGCAGAAATACATGTGCATGGACACAAATTTGCCCACAAAAGTGCAAACACACGCGCGATTGAAATTTTGACTGAAATCCAGACGTAATTTGGCTTGACAAATGTGATTTTTTGTGTATTTTTTAATGTATTTATTCAATTGGTTTGTTTTTTTAATTATTATTTATTTGAATGGCAGTTATTATAATTACATCACAATCCAGGTTGTCTAATATGGATGCCGCGTAAGTAGCTATTCATGTGTAAGAAATAATATAAGAGGCCTGCTGAATGACTTTAATGAAAAAGTTAATAAATAAATAATATGTCGATTTGGCTGTTGTTTTTTGAGATTGACGGAAAGCGCGCTATCTGAAGTTGCTTTTTTAAATGAATCCTCCCTGTTTGCACTGTGTTGTGAGTGCCGCTATTGGACAGTAAGAGGGGTGTGGCTGCTCTGCCCCTCCCATCACGTCCCGCAGTAAAACTCTCGCAGTGCTCTGCATAACTGCTGCTTCCGCTGAATTGAGAGCAGCAACGATGACAGAACGACTGACGATCAGGCGAATTGTGTTATTCACTCAGTTTGTACTTGGAAGTGGGACCCGGATCGATTTTAAAATATCCAAACATTTCTAAATTACTGTAATACTGTAATTGATAAAGATCCGGGCGGGGGTTGGGCTGTCATGCTCGTGCCAAGTAAAGATTAGGCTGATGTAAATGATAGCGTTCCTGTTATATCATTGGCTTCTTTCTCCAACGCGATTGAAGACTCATTCCCTTGTAAATGTGTCGTAATATTGAAACTTGAGGACATGGATTCGGGGATGTATCAAATATACCCCGCATAGTCACTCAATCACTGCCATTTACGAAGAAATCGTCAATGGCGAATTATCATAGCCTTCTTTAATGACGGACATTGCGTTGGACTGCAACACCGTGTCGGAGTATAGCTAGACCGCGGCAGCCCCATTATACGCGGTAATGGTGTTCTTATTTATTTATTTATTTATTTATTTACTTACTTACTTACTTACTTCTTTTTATTATATTTTTAGATAATTTTTGGGAACGATAACCCCCCATATTTGATCAAAGTCAATATTAATTTAATGTATCAGAAAATAAATTGCAGGGTATTACCATGACTTCAGTTAAAGCCAAAGATGCTACTTGGAAGTAGAATGCTCGCATTTCTTATATATTGGATGAAGGGGTTGTAAATGGCGTGCCTGTCTCCTTATATGTGTCTGTTAACTCTGACAGTGGAGTCATCCACGCGCTGCGCTTCTTTGACTACAAGCTTGAGGATTTCCAGTTCTGTGTAAAAAAAAAAATTGCACGTCATATTTAATATTATTTTTACCTATATCATACTTATTCTTTGGAGGTGACTGCGTAATTGAATTGCTTGGAGTAGTTTTGCGTCCGATTACTTTCCGTTTTCAATTTTTGAGTTATATTGTCTTTCCAAACTTCATTTAATAGGAAATGTGCAACCAGCGAAGCAGGCGGCGGAATATTGGTTCAGTCTCATTATTATTATTATTATTATTATTATTACTACCTCTAATTGAATCACAGTATAAATTAGCTACTTTTGGAGTGATTATAAAAATAGATTTAGGCTAAGGTACCAATTATAACATTGAAAAAAATCCTTTATCATATTGGCTTTAGCGTAGTTACATAAAAGCTGACTAATAGGACATCTAAAATAACGAATGAAGAGTATTTCATAATAAATGTGCACTATGTTACGCACTGGTTTATGTGGTTTATTTCGGCTTATCTGTACTTGGACTGTGAGGGTCGCTGTTGATCAGGTAGTGAAATGCCTCTGAAACAAGTTCGTCCTTTTCGTCCAGCTGCTCTCTCTCTCTCTCTCTCTCTCTCTCTCTCTCTCTCTCTCTCTCTCTCTCTCTAGACAGTGCGGCACAGTGCTGAGTAGAGAGAGGAAGACAGATCCCGTTTCTGTCTGTATTTGGAGCACCGACTGTTGCCACAATAACCAACGGACTGTACATTGTGTCCCTTACCTTTTTTTAAACTTATACATTTTACTTATTGTGTCATTTAATGTTGTATTTTTATTCTCTTCAAATTTCTGACGGTTTTGTCACGGGAAAATTACATGCGGAAATGATAAACCAAGGATCGGTTGGGCTTGGCGGTCGAATGAAACTGAGACACCGGACACTGAAATGGCTAGCTCTGGTTTTCATGGCTGTTTGGCATTTTCCGATGATTAGAGGACAGATTCGGTACTCTATCCCAGAGGAAATGAAGAAAGGTTCTGTTATCGGGAATATTGCACAGGATTTGGGCTTAGATGTGAAAAGACTGCGCGCTGGCCGAGCCCGGATCGTGAACGGAGACAGCGCGCAGTACGCAGAGCTGAATTCAGACAAAGGGATTCTGGTCGTCAGTGAAAGGATAGACCGAGAGCAGCTCTGCGGCGACGTTTCTCCCTGCAGCTTCAGTTTCGAGATCATTCTCGAGGATCCCATGGAACTTCATCACATCACTGTCGAAATTTTGGACGTCAATGATCATGTCCCGACCTTCCAAAAAAGCGAAATAAAATTGGAAATTAGCGAATCGGCTGCTGTTGGTGCTCGATTTTTATTAGGTAGTGCGGATGACCCGGATGGAGGAGTTAATGCACTTCAAAACTACATTTTAACACCGAATGGAAATTTCGTTTTAAAGGAGCACGCGCGCCCGGACGGGGTTAAATATGCAGAAATGGTTCTTCAGCAGCCCTTGGACCGGGAAGCGCAGCCCCGTCTTTCCTTGAAGCTAATCGCTGTGGATGGTGGAAATCCGCAAAAATCCGGTACAGTAAATATAGACGTGACTGTTTTAGATGTTAATGACAACGCCCCCGTTTTCAATCAGTCTGTTTACAGAGCCACAGTGTTGGAAAACGCACTAGTAGGAACATATATCACAACTGTAAATGCGAGCGATGCCGATAGTGGCTCCAATGGGGTTATTACGTATACACTCGCAAATCTTAAAGGGAATGTGGCAGATATTTTTAATTTTGACGAAAATACCGGTATAATGACTGTCATTGGAAAAATAGATTTTGAAAAAACAAAGAAATATGAGATTGGGATCGAAGCAAAAGATCAAGGTGGTCTTGGAGACTCGAGCAAAGTAATAGTGGACGTAATTGACGTGAATGACAATGCACCGGCCATAAATGTCATGTCATTCACTAGTGCTATATCTGAAGCCTCTCCATCCGGAACAACAATCGCGATATTCAACGTTAGAGATCTAGATTCAGGGGATAACGGCCATGTTAGCTGTGCTATTGAGAAGAACATCCCATTTAAGATAAAAGCGTCTCTTTTGAATTATTACACGTTGGTATCTGACGCTCTGTTTGATCGCGAGACGGTGGCTGAATACAACATCACGATTATCGCAACTGATACCGGAATTCCTCCTCTTTCAAGCACTAAAACCTTCACTTTAAAAATCAGTGACGTGAATGACAATGCGCCGGTGTTTTCTCGGAGTATCTACGCCGCTCAGGTTATTGAAAATAACTCGCCTGGTGAAGCCATTTGCACAGTGACAGCGCGAGACTCGGACTGGAACCAAAACGCTCGAATCTCGTACATTCTGGAAGAGAACGAGATCAGAGGAACTCCAATGTCTCTGTACGTTTCAGTGAACTCTGAGACCGGGATTATACATGCTCTGCGCTCCTTTGATTATGAACAAATCAAGAGTCTGCACATTATCGTGAAAGCGCAAGATGGTGGCTCTCCTCCACTGAGCAGTAATGTAACAGTTACAGTCTTTATCCAAGATCAGAACGATAACGCGCCTCAGATCTTGTACCCAGTACAGACTGGGTTGTCTCTGGTGGCTGAAATGGTGCCTCGATCAGCAGATGTTGGCTATCTTGTCACCAAAGTGGTCGCTGTTGATGTGGACTCTGGACAGAATGCCTGGCTCTCATATAAACTGCTGAAAGCGACAGACAGGGCGCTGTTTGAAGTGGGCTTGCAGAATGGAGAAATAAGAACTGTGCGCCCAGTCAGTGATAAAGATGGTGTCAAACAAAGACTCACTGTTGTAGTTCAAGACAATGGGCAGCCCTCTCGCTCAGCTACAGTCAATGTAAATGTAGTAGTGGCCGACAGCCTCCCGGAAGTGCTCTCTGAATTCACGGACTTTACGCACGATAAGGATTACAATGACAACCTGACTTTCTATTTGGTCTTGGCCTTGGCTGTAGTTTCCTTCCTCTTCGTCTCATCTTTGGTGGTTATAATATCAGTAAAAATCCACAGATGGAGGCAATCTCGCATCTTCTATCAGTCCAATCTCCCAGTTATTCCGTATTATCCGCCCCATTACGCAGACGTCAGTGGCACAGGAACTCTTCAGCACGTGTACAATTATGAAGTCTGCAGAACAACTGACTCGCGCAGGAGTGACTGCAAGTTCCTCAGACCCTGTAGTCAGAGCGTGCTGATGGTGGAACCCAGTTCTACAGACACCATGCAGCGCGAGCAGAAAGAGAAAAATATTCTGGATGAACTAGACTCCACAGAAGGGGTGAGATTTTGGGACTTTTTGTGATTTGGATTTTGAGTGTCATATTCAGGCCATGATTGCAAAATCAATTCTCATTACTTCTACAGTTCTATAATTTTTGGCATTGTTTTGTGTTGTGGGGTGAAATCTTGGCATTTAACGGGCTGTGTGACTCTTTTCTGAGGAATATGTGTGTTAAAATTATGACCATTATCCTGAGCATTTGGTGGTTAGCATGGCATTTTATAGTTTTGAAAAATTATGTAATGTTGTCATAATCAAAATGTTTCTGGCCACAAAATGGGAGAACAATAGCAGACGGAGTTCTGCTCTGTATGTCCTACGTGGTTTTCACTGTCATCCTATATGGTCGATAAGCTGCCTCGAGACTAATGTTTTCTTCTGAAGGTTTTTTTTTTTCCTAGTCAACACTTATGATCATAGATATTCACTAACAATGTTGATTATGTATCCTTTCAGCAGATTACAGTATCAGAAACTATTGGACTCAGTGAATACAAAGAGGTTTGTGTGTGTGTGTGTGTGTGTGTGTGTATGTGAGTCCGCTCTTTGGGCAATACATGGATATCATTGACAGCTGGAGACACAAACGGCTGTGAAGATAGCCTTCAAATCTTTGTGCTTGGACTCAACGGGGAGATTTTGCATTGCATTATATTTACGGTTTTTATTAAGAGCTACCAGTCTTCTACGCTTTTTTAAAGGAGATTTTGCAATTAAGGAGCCTCTGGCCTGAGGCGCAGCAGGATTAAAATCCCCCCATGGAGTCAAGATACTGGTGGTGGTGATGGCTGGTGACTGACAGGCTAATGAAGATAATGCAGATGAACCTGCAAAGGCTGGGTGGTGATGGGGAGGTGGAGGCTGTACTCAACAACAGCTTGCATGTACTGAAAGCTGAGAGATTCAAATTTAAAAAGGCAGTAGTGAGAGGATAGGCCAACAACATAGGTGTATTGCAGTGGTATTGGATGGATGTGATCAGCTGATGACTTAATTGACATCCCCGCGTGACCACGGCTGGAATTTTTGAGAGCACGTGTTAGAGGAGGAAAAGTCGATTGAATGAAATAAACGGGCTGAAGCAGGCGGAAGGGGAGTCTTCCTGACTGAACGTCCGCTAGAGCTTCATTTAGTTGAAGGCTCTCTGTTTAACCGACTGTCTCATAGCTGGAATCTTTGGGGGAAAACAGGATGTGGATATACCTTTAAAAATAATTCAGACAAATATATATGTGGCAAATGGCAAAATATATTTTTTGTTTGTTCCTAGAAGATGAAAGAATGCAGTAAATCATGGTGTGAGAGTTATGTTTGTGTACCAGTTTCTGTGTGCAGTGCCAGTATACATAACATAACAAAGGCAGACAAAGTAATCAAAAATTGAGCATTTATTGCACTAAGCATTATCTGATTTGTTGGGGTTTTCTGGAAGTCAGGGGGTAAAGAAGTGAATATGTGTAGTGCAGTGGAAACCATCCCTGTTCCTGGTTATCTACTGAATTATGTCTCCGCCCCCCCCCCCCCCTCCCGGAGGGAGATGGGAGACATATTGTTTTAGGCTCGGTACCCATTCGCGTGTGCGTGCGCGGTCACATTTGCGTCGTCGTCGATGTTCTCACTTCATTTCCGTAGCGTAACTGTGATGGTCCTGCCCTGCAGGCCCTCCCCCCTCCTGCTGTCTCCCCTCCACCTCAATGAGCCACATGTGTTGCTCGTTGAGGTGGTGGTGCTGTTAAGAGTATATTAGGGCTGCACTGCCAGTTTGGCAGTGCAGCTGCATTCTATGTTTTTTACTCTGTGTGGTTTGGAGCCCTGCTATTAGTTGCCGCTGCTCTCCTCTCTGTTTTTACTCATTAAAATAATTATTTATTTATAATTTTACTCAGCCTGTGCGTTTGGGTCCCTTCCTTTGGTGTTGGGTACATGGTCCCAGTGCCCGCCGGCTTGTTGCCTTGTGCCGGCGGGACCAAACCATGACAGTAACTCCAAAACTTTTTGCTTGATCTTAATGTAACTTTGCAAACTTACTACTCAGGTCCTGCAATGGTGCCTTTTGGTATGTGCCTGTCTGCCTGTCTGTCTATCCTGTGGGTTAGGTAGGGAAGGGGGCGGGGGGGGGGGAGACGTCTGTTTTTATGAGTAAAAACACATTCTAGTTTCACTCTAACCTGAACAAAGATTGTCTCTTTCAACAGTCAAGAACTTTGATAAACCGTGAATTATTCCGGACGAGAGCACGATATTGAAATGAAAGTTACTAACGAGCAAGTTGGTAGCTCTCCTTGAACCGCTGTTGAGATGAGTCTGCAGTAATTCAATTTCGACGCTGGGAAACACTGAGAGATGCCTAGTCGCTGTTCTCCTATAAGTGTACGGTACAAATTCACTGTAACGTGAAATATGAAATAAACGTGTTAATGTAGTCATGTAAATGATATTGCCGTTTATTTAGATCAGTGTTTCAGTTGGGTTCGATAAAGAAGGTTCTGCCATTTCTGAATTTTGACTCTTGGTGCCGCTGTTGATCGCTGGATGTTGGTAGGTGATGTCAGTTCTGAAGGACACCCTCGTTCTCGCGTCCTGGAGATAATGAGAGCTATTTGCTGGGCACGCGGTGTCCGGCTCATTCACTTCGAGGTGCCGACACGCATCCCAGACAACTGAAAGACAAGGGTTGAATTGTTGTTTTAAAGACATTTTTGTTTGTTATTTTTTGACGTCTTTCATCCATAATTTTTTAAAGGATAGAAAATCTGTTTATTGTTCGCTTGGATTGCGAGGTGTATGACAAGCTGGACAATGAAACGGCGATCAGGCTTCTTCATCGCCAGTCTGTGGTGTTTTGGCGCAGTTATCGGCCATGTTAGATACTCTGTTCCGGAGGAGATGCCAAAGGGTTCGTTCGTTGGAAATATCGCTCAGGATTTGGGATTGGATACCCAGCGGCTGGTTAGTGGAAAAGCTCGGATATTTGCCGGAGACAGCAGTGAGTGTATTGATCTGATTAAAGAAAAAGGAATACTGGAAATAAAAGGAAGAATAGACAGAGAAACGTTATGCGGACTGACTTCACCTTGTTCCATACAGTTAGAGATTGTGCTTGATAATCCAATTGAATTCCATCGAGTGACGGTTGAAATTTTAGACATAAATGACAATCCTCCTGTCTTCCAGAAAGACGACATAAGGTTAGAGATTAGCGAATCCGCTCTTCCTGGGGCGAGGTTTGTGCTGGAGAGCGCGGTCGACCCTGATGTGGGTGAAAACACGCTGCAGAGCTACGATCTCAAGCCCACCGAGCATTTCGCATTAAAAGTAGATTCGCGGCCCGACGGTAGTAAAAGTGTTGCGATGGTGCTGCAAACACCACTTGATCGAGAGAAATCGGAGGAAATGTCTTTATTGCTGACCGCCCTAGATGGCGGGGGTCCGCAGATGTCTGGTACCGCTAAAATATATATAACTGTGCTCGACAATAATGATAACCCCCCAGTCTTCCCGCAGGACGTGTACAGAGCTTCTGTATCAGAGAATGCTCCCAAAGGCACGTTGATTATGAACGTGAGGGCGTCTGACGCAGACTTTGGATTTTATGCAGACGTAAAGTATTCGATTCCTCACAAAGTGGACGGTATTGGCAATATATTTACGATCGACGAAATATCTGGTGAAATAAAACTTACGGGGGGACTTGATTATGAGAAAACAAAACAATATCAGTTCAACGTTCGCGCAAAAGATGGCGGTGGTCTTTCGGACACGGCAGAAATAATTGTAGATGTTATTGATATAAATGACAATGCACCATCGATCGCAGTGATGTCCTCATCGAGTTCTGTGCCGGAGAATGCGTCTCCAGGCACAGTCATCGCTGTGATTAAGGTTCAAGATTCTGACTCTGGAAACAACGGCCTCGTCCATTGTTACATTACCGATAATATCCCATTTACAATCACGTCGTCGACTGACAATTTCTACAGACTTCTTACGGAGATGATATTAGACCGAGAGATAACTCCGGAATATAGCATCACGATTACAGCGACTGATGAGGGCACACCGCCTCTTAACAGAAATTTGACATTGTCCGTGGAAGTGACAGATGTGAATGATAATATCCCCGTTTTTGAGAGGAGCTCATACCGGTCTTTTGTTTCCGAGAATAACTCACCGGGCTTGTCTGTTTTAAAGCTAAGCGCAAGAGATGCAGATTGGAAGCAGAATGCTCGCATTTCTTATCTACTGGAGGAAGGGGCTATAAATGGCGTGCCTGTCTCCTCATATGTGTCTGTTAACTCTGAGAGTGGAGTCATCCACGCGCTGCGCTCCTTTGACTATGAGCAGATTAAGGATTTCCAGTTCTGGGTAAAAGCGCAAGATGGCGGCTCTCCCCCACTGAGCAGTAATGTGACGGTTACAGTCTTTATCCAAGACCAGAACGATAACGCGCCTCAGATCCTGTACCCAGTACAGACTGGCGTCTCTCTGGTGGCTGAAATGGTGCCTCGTTCAGCAGATGTTGGCTATCTTGTCACCAAAGTGGTCGCTGTTGATGTGGACTCTGGACAGAATGCCTGGCTTTCATATAAACTGTTCAAAGCGACAGACAGGGCGCTTTTTGAAGTGGGCTTGCAGAATGGAGAAATAAGAACTGTGCGCCCGGTCACTGATAAAGATGCCGTCAAACAAAGACTTTCCGTTGTCGTTGAGGATAACGGGCAGCCCTCTCGCTCAGCTACAGTCAATGTTAACGTAGCGGTGGCTGACAGCTTCCCGGAAGTGCTCTCTGAATACACGGACTTTACGCATGATAAGGATTACAATGACAACCTGACTTTCTATTTAATCTTGGCCTTGGCCGTAGTTTCCTTCCTCTTCGTCTCATCTTTAGTGGTTATAATATCAGTAAAAATCCACAGATGGAGGCAATCTCGCATCTTCTATCAGTCCAATCTCCCTGTTATTCCGTATTATCCGCCCCATTACGCAGACGTTAGTGGCACAGGAACTCTGCAGCACGTGTACAATTACGAAGTCTGCAGGACAACAGACTCACGCAGGAGTGACTGTAAGTTCCTCAGACCCTGTAGTCAGAGCATGCTGATGGTGGAGCCCAGTTCTACAAACATCATGCAGTGCAAGCAAAAAGAGAAAAATATTCTGGATGAACTAGACTCCACAGAAAAGGTGAGATTTTTGGGACTTTTTGCAATTCGGATTTTGAATTTGATATTCAGGCCATATTCGCAAACTGTATTTTCTTTCTATGGTACTGTGGTTTCTACCATTATTTTGTGTGGGATGGTAGTTTTGTAGAGACTTGCATTTAAGTGCTGGCTTTAATCCCCTCATTTTTTTTCATGCCTCTCTGTATTTCTCTACCCGTCTCTCCCGGTAAAAGAGAGGCGCGCTCTCAGTGTGTCTCTGCTTCTTTCAGCACTTTTCTCGTGGACAGCGACACCTTGGCATTAAATGTGCTGTGATGCTTTTTTTCTGTGTAACATGAGCTTGATGGTATGATTTCAATCTCCTGAAAGTTTATATAAGTTGAGGAGAAATGCAGCAAAGATTTTTCCATTTCCCTCTGCAGAGGCAGCGATGTTTCTCATGTTCAGTGTGTTCCTGGTTGTTTCAATATGCATTGGTTTTGCTGTATGATTTTCAGGGGTTATGTTTTGTTTCAGTCGAAAATAAGCCCAGTTCTGATATGTGCTCATATGATTCTTAGATACATCTGCTAACAGCTGGTGGTTAGCATGTCTTTTTGCACTTTTTAAAAAATTATGTCTTGTTTATTGTATTCATTGTACCTTATAGGGCCTGCATGATCTGACATCGATATAAATATGTACATTTTGTCCCCAGTTGAGAAGCATGTATGTCATGCTGTAGCCTTTATGTGATTATCAGTTGGCTCCACTGGTGTAAATTTTAGGTCAAAGCTTTGATCTCTATTTGGCATTCTGTTGATTGACTGTTGGACTGAATCTTGGGACAGTATCATATTGATTTACTAATTAAAATGCTTGAGACATTTGTATCAAATGGCAAAAAAAATAGTATCTTGATTGTTCTTTATATGACAGATTAAGCAGAAAATCATGGTGTAAGTAATATTGGTTTCAAATGCATGGGTGCTGTACCTGTATAAACTAATGCTGCACTCATGGAGTGCGAGCACCTCTGCCGATGTACTCAGTGTTATTTTTGCAGGTTTTAGCTTGCAACCACTGTGTTTATGCAGTCCTGTAGTCTTCGCGCAAATATGTTTTTTGTGAGTTTTTGACCTTTTGCATGCCCTTGACCTTGACCTTTGACCAATACATCTTGCTTGAACAATACTTAATCGTTCTACCAAATTTGAGGAAAATCTATCCATAACTTTTTACGTAACCCTGCTTACAAACAATCCAACAAACCAACCAACAGACAAGCGGTAATGATCACATAGCCTCCTCCAACTTCATGGGGTGGAGGTAATAGCATAACAAAGGCAGGCAAAGTAATACAAAATTGTGAATTTATTGCAGTAAGAATTATTTGATTTTTGGTGTTTTACAGGAAGTCAGATGGTAAAAAAAGGGAATGTCTTTAGTGCAGTGAAAACCTACCATGTTCCAAGAGATCGGCTCAATTTCACTCCAAACTGAAAAAGAGCGTCTCGTTCAACAGTGGAAAACCTTGTTAAGTCATCAATTATTTAGTTCAGGAGCACGATATTGAAGTGAAAGTGAAAACCTACTGGTTGGTTGGTCTTCTGGAACCGCAGCTGAGATCTCTCTGCAGTTACTGAATTACTTCTGTAGGAGACAATGAGAAGCACCCAGTTGCTGTTCCTCTCCAACTGAACAGAACAGATTCACTGTCGTGTGAAATATAAAATAAATATGTTAATTCAGTCTTGTATTGCTGCAGTGCTGGATAAAGTTAATTGTTTCGATTGTGTTTTAAAAATAACTTTCTGCCATTTCTGTACTTTGACTCATGGTGCCGCTGGTGATCGCTTGATGCTGGTGGGTGATGTCAGTTCTGATGTCCCCCCCTCAGTCTTGCGCACCTCGAGGTACTGAGAGCTGTTCGTTGCGCGAAAGAGTCCGCCTCATTCAGCGCGAGGATCCGACACGCAGCGCTGTGATAATGCACTGACGAGGTTTTAATTGTCATTTTCAAAACTTTTTTTGAGCTCTTTTCATTTCTATTTTTTTTTCAAACGAGTTTTAAATCAGTTTTGCACGCTGGAGAAATGAGGAGTATGAACTGGAAAATGAAATGGCGAGGAAGCTTCTTAATTGCGAGCCTGTGCTGCATCGGCGCTGTTATCGGCCATGTTAGATACTCTGTTCCGGAGGAGATGACAAAGGGCTCGTTCGTTGGAAATCTCGCTCAGGATTTGGGGTTGGATACCAAGCGGCTGGTTGGTGGAAAAGCTCGGATATTTTCCGGAGACAGTAGTGAGTATATCGATCTGATTAGAGAAAAAGGAATATTGGTAATAAAAGAAAGAATAGACAGAGAAACGCTATGCGGTCTCACTTCACCTTGTTCAGTACAGCTAGAGATTCTGCTTGATAATCCTATTGAATTTCACCGAGTTACTGTAGAAATTTTGGACATTAATGACAACCCGCCTGTTTTCCCGAACGAAGAAAGAAGGCTAGAGATTAGCGAGTCCGCTCTACCTGGGGCGAGGTTTGTGCTGGAAAGCGCGGTAGACCCCGATGTGGGTGTAAACACGCTGCAGAACTACGATCTCAAACCCACCGACCATTTCGCATTGAAAGTAGATTCGCGACCGGACGGCAGTAAAAGTGTTGCGATGGTGCTGCAAACTCCATTGGATCGAGAGAAGTCGGATGAAATGTCTTTACTGTTGACTGCTGTAGACGGTGGGGATCCGCAGTTGTCTGGCACTGCTAAAATATACGTAACTGTGCTTGATAGTAATGATAACCCTCCAGTCTTTACGCAGAACGTGTACAGACCTTCTGTATCAGAGAATGCGCAGAAAGGTACGATCATTACGACTGTGAGGGCGTCTGACGCAGATTTTGGGTCTTATGCAGACGTTAAGTATTCAATTCCACTGGATACCGACGGCATTGGCGATATTTTTTCCATCGAAGAATTATCCGGTGAAATAAAACTAACTGGGGAACTTGATTATGAGAAAATAAAGCAATATCAGTTCAACGTTCAAGCGACGGATAGCGGTGGTCTGTCGGACACCGCAGAAATAATCATCGATGTCACTGATGTAAATGACAATGCGCCGTCGATCGTAATCATGTCGTCCTCCAGTTCTGTGCCTGAAAATGCGTCACCGGGCACAGTCATTGCTGTGATTAAGGTTCAAGATTCTGACTCTGGAAATAACGGCTTCGTCCAGTGTTTCATTAACGATAATATTCCATTTACAATAACGTCGTCAACCGATAATTTCTATAGACTGTTGACGGAAATGATATTAGACCGAGAGACAGTTCCGGAATATAGCATCACGATTACTGCGACTGACGAGGGCACACCGCCTCTTAACAAAAATTTGTCTTTTTTCCTTGAAATCTTGGATGTCAATGATAATGCCCCCGTCTTTGAGAGGAACTCATATCAGGCTTTTATTTTTGAGAATAACTTGCCGGGCCTGTCTGTTTTAAAGCTGAGAGCAAGAGACGCAGATTGGAAGCAGAATGCTCGCGTTTCTTATTTACTTGAGGAAGGGGCTGTAAATGGCGTGCCTGTCTCCTCTTATGTGTCCGTTAACTCTGACAGCGGAGTCATCCAGGCGCTGCGCTATTTTGACTACGAGCAGATTCAGGATTTCCAGTTCTGTGTAAAAGCGCAAGATGGCGGGTCTCCCCCACTGAGCAGTAATGTGACGGTTACAGTCTTTATCCAAGACCAGAACGATAACGCGCCTCAGATCCTGTACCCAGTACAGACTGGCGTCTCTCTGGTGGCTGAAATGGTGCCTCGTATGGCAGATGTTGGCTATCTTGTCACCAAAGTGGTCGCTGTTGATGTGGACTCTGGACAGAATGCCTGGCTCTCATATAAACTGCTGAAAGCGACAGACAGGGCGCTGTTTGAAGTGGGCTTGCAGAATGGAGAAATAAGAACTGTGCGCCCGGTCACTGATAAAGATGCTGTCAAACAAAGACTCTCTGTCATAGTTGAAGACAATGGGCAGCCCTCTCGTTCAGCTACAGTCAACATTAATGTAGTGGTGGCTGACAGCTTCCCGGAAGTGCTCTCTGAATTCACAGACTTTACGCACGATAAGGATTACAATGACAACCTGACTTTCTATTTAATCTTGGCCTTGGCTGTAGTTTCCTTCCTCTTCGTCTCATGTTTAGTGGTTATAATATCAGTAAAAATCCACAGATGGAGACAATCTCGCATCTTCTATCAGTCCAATCTCCCGGTTATTCCGTATTATCCGCCCCATTACGCAGACGTCAGTGGCACAGGAACTCTGCAGCACGTGTACAATTACGAAGTCTGCAGGACAACTGACTCGCGCAGGAGTGACTGTAAGTTCCTCAGACCCTGTACTCAGAGCGTGCTGATGGTGGAGCCCAGTTCTACGGACACCATGCAGTGCAAGCAAAAAGAGAAAAACATTCTGGATGAACTAGACTCCACAGAAGAGGTGAGATTTTTGGTGCTTTTTGTAATTCAATTTTTGAATGTGATGTTCAGGCCATGCTCGCGAACACTTTGCATTCTATGGCACTGTGGTTTTTGCCATTGCTTTGCGTGGCATAAATGATTGAGTCGTATGTACAACCCTGATTCCAAAATAGTTGGGACAAAGTCTAGACTGTGCATGAAACCAAACTGCAATGACTTTCAGATCACATGAGCCAATATGTTATTTTCTTTTGAACATGAATAACCTTTCAAATGTTGAAACTGAGATATTTTACACTTTTATCCACAAAATGAGCTTATTTCTAATTTTCTGGCTGCAACGGGTTTCAAAAAGTTAGGACACATTTAGCAAGTAATTAAGTTAACTGGCATCAGATCTGTAACATGAGTGGCTAGAAAAGGGACGTCTTAGGGAGGCTGAGTCTCTCAGAAGTAAAGATGGCTGGAGGCTCTCCAACCAGTGAAGGCTTGCATTAAAAAAATTGTGGAATACTTTAAATGCAATGGTCCTCAATGTCAAATTTCGAAGGCTTTGAAGGTCTCATCATCGACAGTGCATAGTATCATCAAAAGATTTAGAGAAACTGGAAAAATCTCTGTGCGTTAGGGACAAGGACGAAGACCTTTACTGGATGCCCGTCATCTTTGGGCCCTTAGACGCAACTGCATCATTCACCGGCATGATTCTGTCATTGACATTTCTAAATGGGCCCAAAAGTACTGCAAGAAACCACTGTCTATGAACACAGTTCACCGTGCCATCCACAGGTGCCACCTAAAACTCTATCATGCAAAAAGGAAGTCGTTGTTGACCATGATCCAGAAGCACCACTGTGTTCTATGGGCCAAGGCTCATTTAAAATGGACTGTAGCAAAGTGTCCTGTGGTCAGACGAGTCCAAATTTGACATTCTTTTTGGAAATGATGGGCGTTGTGTCCTCCGGGCTAAAGAGTAGAAAGGCCACCCCTCTTGTTATCAGTGTTCAGTTCAAAAGCCAGCATCTCTGATGGTATAGGGATGTATTAGTGCATATGGTGTGGGACACTTGCATGAAGTAAAAAGCACCATGAATGCTGAAGGGTTTATAAAGTTTTTAGAGCAACATATGCTCCCCTCCAGACGACATCTATTCCAGGGAAGGCCTTGTGTATTTCAGCTGGACAATGCAAAATCACATACTGCAGTTATTACAACAGCATGGCTTTGTAGTAGAAGAGTTCATGTGCTGAACTGGCCTGCCTACAGTCTGATCTTTCACCGATTGAGAACATTTGGTGCACAATTAAACAAAAAGTCCTTGAAAGGAGACCCAAAACTCTCCAGTAGCTGGAAGCCTGTATTAACCAAGAGTGGGATCAGCTAAACTCAAGAAACTTGTCTCCTCAATGCCCAGACGCCTCCATTATGTGTTAAAAAGAAGAGGGGATGTAACACCATGGTAAACAGGCTCCTGTCCTAACTTTTTTGAGACCTGTAGCAGCCATCAAATTTGAAATGAGCTCATTTTGTGATAAAATTGTAAAATTCCTCTGTTTCAACATTTGCCATGTTATCTCTGTTCTATTGTGAATAAAATACTGGCTGGTGTGATTTGAAAATCATTTTGATTTATTCACAATTTACACTTTGTCCCAACAATTTCAGAATTGGGGTTGTATTTATGACTTTCATCCCTCAGTGCTTTTTCATGCCACTCTTGAGTCCACTACCATCTCTCTCAGTAACAGAGAGTGTTGCTCTCAGTGCGTCTCTACTTCTTTCAGCACCATTCTCGAGGACAGCGACACGTCGGAATTAACTGGGCTGTGAGGCTCTTTTCTGTGGATCATTAGCGTGTTGATATTATTACCATATCCTGACAGTAATCATTTGTCAAGGACAACTGGAGCAAAGATTTATTAACAACCTTCCTCAGAAGAAGCAACTTTTCTCAGGTTCAGTTTGTTTCAATGCACTGGTTTTGCCGTGTGATTTTGCAGGGGTTATTTCGGTTTCAGGTGAATCCGGGCCTGTTTCCAATATATGCTCATGTGATTGTTGTATACGTCTGCTAGCCGATGGTGGATAGCATGTCTTTTTATACTTTTGAAAAATGATGTAGCGTTAATCAGTCATTGTACTTCGAGAAGGCTCGCACGATCCAAAAGAAATGCAAGTTAATTAAAGGCAGACTGGAAAATAAGTTTGCGCGTAATTATTGAAGAAAATCAAATGTATTACTAGCGCGTACACATTTACACTCATTTCATCAAATTTTTTCCTTATTTTGCGGTCACTTTGACTGAGTTACCATGAGAATACATAAACTAACTAGCTAACTTGCGTTTCTTTTGTTGCTCAGTATGTATACGTATACTTACTTACTTACTGACTTGCTGACTTACTCCCCATTGTAGAAGCATTTATGTCACTGTGTAGCACTTATGTGATTGTCAACTTGCTTGCACCATTTGCTAAATTTTTGGTGAAGTTTAAAATTCTCTTTGAAGTTCTGTCGATAGACTGATGGACTGAATCTCAGGACAATATGATGTTGACTTACAAATGAAAAGGTTTGAGGAATTTGTGTTAAATGGCAAAAATTATATTTAATGTCTTGATTGTTCAAGGAACATGAACGTTTGAGCAGAAAATCATGGTGTCTGAGTTATACATGTGTAACAGTTTCTCTGTATTGTGCCAGAATAAATAACATAAAGAAGGCAGAGAAAGTAGACAAAAACTGAGAATTTATTTCAGTCATATCTCTGTGATCTGTGGATATTTAAAGGAAGTCAGAGTAGAGAAGTGAATGTCTGGAGTGCAGGGGTAGCCAGCCCTGTTCCTGGGGATCTGCTAAATTTTACTCTAACTTCAACAAAGAGTGTCTTTTTCAACTGTGAAAAACCTTGTTAAGCTGTTAATTATTCATTTCAGGAGCACAATATTGAAGTGAAAGCAAAACCTGCCGATTGGTAGATCTCCTGAAACTGGTATCATCACTGCTGTTCAGATCAGTCTGCAGTCACTGATTTTCTACTCGAGGAACCATTTAGAAGTTCCTAATCGCTGTTCCTCTCCAACTGGCAGGAATAGATTCACTATCATGTGAAATATATACTAAATATGTTGAATTGGGCTTGTAATGCGAGAGTACTGGTCAAGTTAATCGTTTGGATTGTGTTTCGGAAAGAAGTTTCTGCAGTTTCTGAACTGTAACTCATGGTGCCGCTGTTGATCGCTGGATGCTGGTGGGTGGGTGCATGATGTCAATTCTGAAGTTCTCCGTCAGTCTCGCGCCCTTGAGATACTGAGAGCAGGTCACTGAGCGCCCAGAGTCCGCCTCATTCACCGCGAGGAGCCGACACGCACCCTGTGATAATTAAAATACGAGGGTTGATATGTTATTTGAAAAACATTATTTTGTAATTAATTTTAATTTGACAGATTGCATTGCAAATTTTTTAAACGACTTGGAAATCTGTTTTCTTCGGTTGGATATCGAGGAGAATAAAAAAACTGGACAATGAAACGGCGAGCAGCCTTCTTCTTCATTGCGAGTCTATTTTGTATCGGCGCAGTAGTCGGCCATGTCAGGTACTCTGTTCCGGAGGAGATGACAAAGGGCTCGTTCGTTGGGAATGTCGCTCAGGATTTGGGGTTAGATACCAAACGGCTGGTTGGAGGAAAAGCACGGATATTTGCCGGAGACAGTAGTGAGTATATCGATCTAATTAGAGAAAAAGGAATATTGGTAATAAAAGAAAGAATAGACAGAGAAACGCTTTGTGGAGTAACTTCACCCTGTTCTATACATCTTGAGATTCTGCTTGATAATCCGATTGAATTCCACCGAGTTACTGTAGAAATTTTAGACATAAATGATAACCCTCCTGTCTTCCCGAAAGACGAGATAAGGTTAGAGATCAGTGAGTCCGCTCTACCAGGGGCGAGGTTTGTGCTGGAGAGCGCGGTCGATCCTGATGTGGGTGTAAACACGCTGCAGAGCTACGATCTCAAACCGACCGAGAATTTCGCAATAAAAATAGATTCGCGGCCCGACGGCAGTAAAAGTGTAGCGATGGTACTTCAAACACCACTGGATCGAGAAAAATCGGACGGAATGTCTTTAATGCTGACCGCCCTGGACGGTGGTGATCCGCAGATGTCTGGCACCGCAAAAATATATATAACCGTGCTTGATATTAATGACAACCCTCCAGTCTTTTCGCAAGACGTGTACAAAGCTTCTGTATCAGAAGATGCCGTGAAAGGCACGTTCATTACGACCGTGAGGGCGTCTGACGCAGATTTTGGATTTAATGCTGAAATTAAGTATTCGATTCCTCACAGAGTAGACGGTATTGGTGATATCTTTACGATCGAAGAATTATCTGGTGAAATAAAACTAACGGGGGGAGTTGATTATGAGCAAATCAAACAATATCAGTTCAACGTTCAAGCGAAAGATAGCGGTGGTCTTTCGGACACGGCTGAAATAATCATAGATGTTATGGATGTAAACGATAATGCACCATCGATCGTAGTCATGTCCTCCTCGAATTCTGTGCCTGAAAACGTGTCTCCGGGTACAGTGATTGCTGTGATTAAGGTTCAAGATTCTGACTCTGGAAATAATGGCCTCGTCCATTGTTACATTAACGATAATGTCCCATTTAAAATCACGTCGTCGACTGATAATTTTTATCAATTGCAGACGGAAATGATATTAGACAGAGAGACAACGCTTGACTTTAACATCACGATCACCGCGACTGACGAGGGACTACCGTCTCTTTCCAGGAATTTGACTATGTCCGTGGATGTGTCAGATGTGAATGACAATGCCCCGGTCTTTGAAAGGAACTCATATGAGGCTTTTGTTTCCGAGAATAACTCACCGGGCCTGTCTGTTTTAAAACTTGGAGCAAAAGACGCAGATTGGAAGCAGAATGCTCGCGTTTCTTACATGCTGGAGGAAGGGGCTGTAAATGGCGTGCCTGTCTCCTCATTTGTGTCCGTTAATTCTGAGAGCGGAGTCATCCACGCGCTGCGCTCCTTTGACTACGAGCAGATAAAGGGTTTCCAGTTCTGCGTAAAAGCGCAAGATGGCGGATCTCCTCCCCTGAGCAATAATGTGACAGTTAAAATCTTTATCCAAGACCAGAACGATAACGCGCCTCAGATCCTGTACCCAGTACAGACTGGTGTCTCTCTGGTGGCTGAAATTGTGCCTCGTTCAGCAGATGTTGGCTATCTTGTCACCAAAGTGGTCGCTGTTGATGTGGACTCTGGACAGAATGCCTGGCTCTCATATAAAATGCTGAAAGCGACAGACAGAGCACTCTTTGAAGTGGGCTTGCAGAATGGAGAAATAAGAACTGTGCGTCCGGTCACTGACAAAGATACAGTGAAACAAAGACTCACTGTTGTAGTTCAAGACAACGGACAGCCGTCTCGCTCGGCTACAGTCAGTGTTAACGTCGCAGTGGCCGACAGCCTTCCGGAAGTGCTCTCTGAATTCACGGACTTTACGCACGATAAGGATTACAATGACAACCTGACTTTCTATTTAGTCTTGGCCTTGGCTGTAGTTTCCTTCCTCCTCGTCTCCTCGTTAGTGGTTATAATATCAGTAAAAATATACAGATGGAGGCAATCTCGCATCTTCTATCAGTCCAATCTCCCGGTTATTCCGTATTATCCGCCCCATTACGCAGACGTTAGTGGCACAGGAACTCTGCAGCACGTGTACAATTACGAAGTCTGCAGGACAACTGACTCGGGCAGGAGTGACTGTAAGTTCCTCAGACCCTGTAGTCAGAGCGTGCTGATGGTGGAGCCCAGTTCTACAGACACCATGCAGCGCGATCAGAAAGAGAAAAACATTCTGGATGAACTAGATTCACCGTTGGAGGTGAGTTTGTCTAGATTTCCATATTCGTCAGTTAGTTGCTCATGGTTGGTTTCTTCTTGTTGATGTCCTTTATATGTGCAGACACACGTGCACGCACATAACACGGAAACAAAAACTAAGTGATATGAAAAAGTGATTGCACTCTTTTTCATACATTTACATTCACTCTGCTGTTTGGACTTGACTCATATTCAGTCCTAAGCAAATTCTTATTGTAAATTAATCTGCCAAACTTTTTACATTTTCAGTGTATTTGTCATTATTTATGGAAAGGAATATTAGCCATCATGTAGAAAATCTATAGAATTGTTTTCTCCCATTATTCAGTTTCTCGAGGAGCCTAATTTCAGAGCATACTTAGAAGTAGGTAATAGCTGATAGGTAATAAGTACCAGTAACAATTGTTATATTGTAACATATAATTGTTGACCTCCACCTTGCTGTTATGGCTTGGTGAGGACAATATTTAGCCCTGTTACATCAAAATATGGAATATTTTAGAATTACCATGGAATTAACAGGTGGGATGCTCTGTTGTTCACGTCTTTGTGTTCGTTCGAATGAATTGATATGCTTGCACGTGAGAGAGAGAGAGAGAGAGAGAGAGAGAGAGAGATTTTTCTCATGCTTTTGTTCTTTGAATTGGACCTGTGAGTGCCGCTGTTGATCTGCAGCTCAGCAGTTGAGTCGCGGTTTAGATTCGCAGCAAGAACACCCCCCCTCCCCCCGCTGCGTTTTTTTTTTCCTTCTTCTTCTTCTTTTTTTTTCCCTTTTTTTAATATAGCTGTCCAGGTAACCGCATACGCTGTTCAGCGAGAGGAAGGTCGCATACACACCATTCCTCTTGAAGCGGATATGTGAATTTCAGAGTTCCCTATCTGATAACGCCTAAAAAGCAAAGCTCAAATCAATGCTTTGGACATACTCTCTGAAATAATGGATCACAGAGGATTTAATCGTCAAAAAGGAGATAGATGGCGAGTCTTTTTAAGGGTGTTCTGGCAAGTATTTCTAATCTCATTTACGTGTTGTATGCAGGATGTTATGGGGCAAATTCGATTCTCTATCCCCGAGGAAATGAAGAAAGGTTCTGTTGTCGGGAATATTGCACAGGATTTGGGCTTAGATGTGAAAAGACTGCGCGCCGGCCGAGCCCGGATCGTGACCGGAGACAACGCGCAGTACGCAGAGCTGAATTCAGACAAAGGGATTCTGGTCGTCAGTGAAAGAATAGACCGAGAGCAGCTCTGCGGCGATGTGTCTCCCTGCAGCTTCAGCTTCGAGATCATTCTCGAAAACCCGATTGAACTGCATCGTGTAACTGTGGAGGTTTTAGATGTAAACGACAATTCTCCGACTTTTCAGAAGAACGAAGTGCATTTTGACATCAGGGAATCGGTTGTTGTCGGAGCTCGCTTCCTCGTGGGTGGTGCGGTTGACCCTGATGTGGGAGTTAATGCGCTTCAGAACTATAATTTATCACCAAATGATAATTTCGTTTTAAAGGAACACGCGCGCCCGGACGGGGTTAAATATGCAGAAATGGTTCTTCAGAAGCCCTAGGACCGGGAAGCACAGCCCCGTCTTTCCCTGAAGCTAATCGCTGTGGACGGTGGAAATCCGCAGAAATCCGGTACTGTAAATATATTTGTGAATGTTCTAGATGCTAATGACAACGCCCCGATTTTTAATCAATCCGTGTATAAGGCCACAGTGTTTGAAAACGCTCCAATAGGTACCTACGTCACGACTATAAATGCGAGTGATGCTGATACCGGGTCGAATGGGCTTATTGCGTATTCTTTTGCAAATATTAAAGCAAACATGGAGGAAATATTCGCATTAGATGAAAACACTGGCGTGATATCTGTTGCTGGACCAATAGATCACGAAAAAGCAAAAAGATATGAAATTGGTGTGGAGGCGAAAGATCACGACGGTCTTTCAGATTCCTGCAAAATTTTAGTCGACATAATCGATGTAAATGATAACGCACCTGTGGTCAGTCTGATGTCTTTCTTAAACCCTGTATCTGAAAATGCTGCTGTCGCCTCTACGATTGCAGTAATAAATGTCAAAGACTTAGATTCTGGGGAAAATGGCCGGATCTCCTGTGAAATAAATGAAAACAGTCCATTTAAAATAAAATCTTCTTTAACTAACTATTATACTGTGGTTACTGATGACGTGTGAGACCGGGAGACCGTCTCAGAATATAATATAACTGTGACTGCGAGAGATGGTGGTTCCCCGCCTCTCACAAGCACAAAAATCTTGAACCTGATAGTCTCTGATGTGAATGATAATGCTCCCGTATTTGACCGAAGTACATACACGGCGTATCTCATCGAAAATAATTCTCCGGGACTGTTTATATTTGCCGTCAGTGCCATAGACTCTGATTGGCATCAGAATGCTCGAGTATCGTACTTTCTAGAGGACTCGCAAATCGGTGGCGCTCCAGCGTCCTCTTACGTCTCAATAAACTCAGACACCGGAATAGTTTACGCTGCTCGTTCTTTCGATTATGAACAAACTAAAGAATTCCGATTTCAAGTGAAAGCGCAAGATGGTGGCTCTCCTTCACTGAGCAGTAACGTGACTGTTAAAATCTTAATCCAAGACCAGAATGACAACGCTCCACAGGTCCTGTACCCAGTACAGACTGGCATTTCGCCGGTGGCTGAAATGGTGCCTCGTTCAGCAGATGTTGGATATCTTGTCACCAAAGTGGTCGCTGTTGATGTGGACTCTGGACAGAATGCCTGGCTTTCATATAAACTGCTGAAAACGACAGACAGGGCGCTGTTTGAAGTGGGCTTGCAGAATGGAGAAATAAGAACTGTGCGTCCGGTCACTGATAAAGATGCTGTTAAACAAAGACTCACTGTTGTAGTGGAGGATAACGGGCAGCCCTCTCGCTCAGCTACAGTCAATGTTAATGTAGCGGTGGCTGACAGCTTCCCGGAAGTGCTCTCTGAATTCACGGACTTTACGCACGATAAGGATTACAATGACAACCTGACTTTCTATTTAGTCTTGGCCTTGGCTGTAGTTTCCTTCTTCTTCGTCTCATCATTGGTGGTTATAATATCAGTGAAAATCCACAGATGGAGGCAATCTCGCATCTTCTATCAGTCCAATCTCCCGGTCATTCCGTATTATCCGCCCCATTACGCAGACGTCAGTGGCACAGGAACTCTGCAGCATGTGTACAATTACGAAGTCTGCAGGACAACTGACTCGCACAGGAGTGACTGTAAGTTCCTCAGACCCTGTAGTCAGAGCGTGCTGATGGTGGAACCCAGTTCTTCAGACACCATGCAGTGCAAGCAAAAAGAGAAAAACATTCTGGATGTACTAGACTCGACAGAAGAGGTGAGATTTTCGTTGCTTATTAAGATTTAATTAGGATTTTATGCTCAATTTTCAAACGATGAGCCGTAACTTGGTTCTCTTGTTTTGTTCTTTTCTTTTTTTTTTTTTTTGCAATTGTATTGTGCGAGATTGGGTGATTGAGATGTTTTGAGATGCCGTTTTTAGTTTAACCTTGTTGTGCACTATGAACAGTACTTCAAGCGTTTCAGCGTTGTCCAAAAAATCTGTCTCACCGCATCATTTTGTACTGTTCTCCCACACAGCAACACTCGAACGGCAGCATTGAGCTGCCTCTCTTCTGAAGTAGATGTGGAAAAAATACGCATCCATGGAAAGGGAGAAGTTTTTCTGAGAATTTTAGTTTTTTTTTTTTTTTCTTTTTTTTCAAAAAAGTGAAAACGGGAAAAAAACGTGGCGAAGCATGTTGTCACAGCCCTTTGCGCGGAAGCTGATATGACGCCCTGAGCTCCGCGTATTTGTGTGGGTATTTTCCCTGGCTTTGTTTCTGTGGTGTTAAGTGTTGAAACCAGCTTTCATTCATTTGATTAGTGTTTACCCCTGGTGGCATTTTATAGTTTTAGGGTCTTTTTTTCTTTTATATTGAATTTCCTCATTTTTTTTAATCAGATGTGAATGCCCATAATAGTCTGTTGTGATTGAGGTTATCTGTGAATGAAACGCGAAGAAGCATGGAACATATGATCTTCTCGAAAAATGCTCTCTATACGAGATGGTGCAGATATCTAGCTTCAAGCTATTCGGTATTTATTTTGAGGAAATTTTCAAATTAATATTCATAAAATCCCCCGTGGAGCTGTAATCCTGGATAATGCACAATATTTCCCTCTGCCAATGAGTTGGACGGAGGTTATAATTTCGCCAGCATTTGTCTGTCTGTCTGGCTGACTGACTGACTGACTGACTGACTGTATTTCCATTTATAAGCAGGTAACCTAAATTGACTCTTCTGGTCCGATTTTTTTAATGAAACGTTGGGGGAAAGTTATGCTTGGCAACAGTATAGGCGACTAGTTTTTCGCGGGTCAAGGTAAAACCTCAAGATCAATTCTGCGGAAAAGGTCAAGAACAATCGAGCAAGCGGAGGTATCGACTGTCCTTATAGTTATGAAGTGTTTTTGAGACTGTGGTTTCTGCATTTCTAAGATTTTACTCATGGCGCCGCTGTTGATCTGTAGGTGGCGATGGGTGATGTCGGATCTGAATCCGCCCTCAGTATCACGCCTGAAAGACATAAGAAAAGAAAACAGTGCGCGCGTCAGCGTTGCTGACACAAAACACCGGGTTCATATCAAGGCAGAAAGCAAGGATATCTTCGTGTAATATTAAAAAAAAAAAAAACATTGTCCACAACGACATTCTGATTTATTTACAAACTGCCTGATTTTTTGGTTCTCATTGGAAAGGAAGAATTTGTGGTCTGTACCATGAAACGGCGTGCAGGCTCCTTCATTGCGAGTCTGTGCTGCATCAGCGCAGTTTTCGGCCATGTTAGATACTCTGTTCCGGAGGAGATGACAAAGGGGTCATTCGTTGGAAATGTCGCTCAGGATTTGGGATTGGATACCAAGCGGCTTGTTAGTGGGAAAGCTCGGATTTTTTCAGGAGACAATAGTGAGTATATCGATCTGATTGGAGAAAGAGGAATATTGGTAATAAAAGAAAGAATTGACAGAGAAACGCTATGCGGGATGACTTCACCTTGCTCAATACAATTAGAGATTGTGCTTGATAATCCGATTGAATTCCACCGAGTCACAGTAGAAATTTTAGATATTAATGACAATCCTCCTGTCTTCCAGAAAGATGAGATAAGGTTAGAGATCAGTGAGTCCGCTCTACCTGGGGCGAGGTTTGTGCTGGAGAGCGCGATGGACCCTGATGTGGGTTTAAACACGCTGCAGAGCTATGATCTCAAACCCACCGACCATTTCGCATTAAAAGTAGATTCGCAGTCCGATGGCAGTAAATATGGAGAGATGGTGCTTAAAATTCCCCTGGATCGAGAGAAGGTGAAGGAAATGTCTTTACTGTTGACCGCCTTAGATGGCGGGGATCCGCAGACGTCTGGAACCGCTAAAATATATATAACCGTGCTTGATAGTAATGACAATCCTCCGGTGTTCAGTAAGCAATTATATAAATCTTCCGTATCAGAAAATGCACCGAAAGGCTCCTTAATTTTGAAAGTGAGTGCGTCTGACGCAGATAGTGGCTCGAATGCACAGATAACGTATTCAATTCCACACAAAGCGGAGGGAATGGAAGATGAATTTACCATTAATGAATTATCTGGTGAAGTAACACTGAATGGGGGACTTGATCACGAGAAAACCAGACAATATCAACTCAGTGTTAGAGCTATTGATAGCGGTGGCCATTCAGATACAGCTAAAATGATCATTGATGTTATTGATGTAAATGATAATGCACCAACGATCATTGTAATTTCCTCCTCCATTTCTGTGCCTGAAAATGCGTCTCCCGGTACAGTCATCGCTGTGATTAAAGTTCAAGATTCTGACTCTGGAAAAAACGGCCAAGTACATTGTTACATCAACGATAATGTCCCATTTAAAATCGCGTCGTCTTCCGATAATTACTACAGACTACAGACGGAAACGTTTTTAGACCGAGAAACTAAAATAGAATATAATGTCACAATCACGGCGACTGACGAGGGCGTACCGTCTCTCTACAGGAATTTGACACTGTTCCTGAAAGTGTCAGATGTGAATGATAATGCTCCCGTATTTGAGAGGCGCTCATATCAGGCTTTTATTGCAGAGAATAACTCTCCTGGTTTGTCTGTGTTAGAACTAAGAGCAAGAGACGCAGATTGGAAGCAGAATGCTCGCGTTTCTTATATACTGGAGGAAGGGGCAGTAAATGGCGTGCCTGTCTCCTCATTTGTGTCCGTTAACTCTGACAGCGGAGTCGTCCACGCGCTGCGCTCCTTTGACTACGAGCAGATTAAGGATTTCCAATTCTGCGTAAAAGCGCAAGATGGCGGATCTCCTCCCCTGAGCAATAATGTGACGGTTAAAATCTTTATCCAAGACCAGAACGATAACGCGCCTCAGATCCTGTACCCAGTACAGACTGGCGTCTCTCTGGTGGCTGAAATGGTGCCTCGTTCAGCAGATGTTGGCTATCTTGTCACCAAAGTGGTCGCTGTTGATGTGGACTCTGGACAGAATGCCTGGCTCTCATATAAACTGCTGATAACGACAGATAGAGCTCTGTTTGAAGTGGGCTTGCAGAATGGAGAAATAAGAACTGTGCGCCCAGTCAATGATAAAGATGCAGTGAAACAAAGACTCGCTGTTGTCGTGGAAGACAACGGGCAGCCCTCTCGCTCAGCTACAATCAGTGTTAACGTCGCAGTGGCGGACAACTTCCCGGAAGTGCTCTCTGAATTCACAGACTTTACGCACGAGGATTACAATGACAACCTGACATTCTATTTGGTCTTAGCCTTGGCTTTAGTTTCCTTCCTCTTCGTCTCATCATTGGTGGTTATAATATCAGTAAAAATCTACAGATGGAGGCAATCTCGTATCTTCTATCAGTCCAATCTCCCGGTTATTCCGTATTATCCGCCCCATTATGCAGACGTCAGTGGCACAGGAAATCTGCAACACGTGTACAATTATGAAGTCTGCAGGACAACTGACTCGCGCAGGAGTGACTGTAAGTTCCTCAGACCCTGTAGTCAGAGCGTGCTGATGGTGGAGCCCAGTTCTACAGACACCATGCAGCGCGAGCAGAAAGAGAAAAACGTCCTGGATGAACTAAGTTCTGTAGATGAGGTGGGTGCGTGGGGTTACTTTTTACTGCATTTTTTCATTTTTACTCGTGTCAATTATATAAACTATGTCTGTCTGTTTGAATGAGTGTGCGTGTGTTTGTCTGTCTTTTTGTTTGTTTGAGATGTGTCTATTTGCAAGTTCTTTCTTTAACAATGTGATGTTACCACAGCTCAAATTCCCCGTCATGCTTAACGTTTTCCAGTTCAATGCTGATTTTCGTCCCTTGTAGAGCGGACAGCACAAATCGGGAAACAATTATTGCAGTTTTTTTCAAATGCAATAATTAGTATTATATTTTTATTCTTTTTTTTTTTGCGGGTGAATATATGAATCTGCTTGGAATCTTTTTTTTTATCTCGGTGTGCACACATTAAAATCCAGTTGTTGGACTGTTAAGTTGTTACAGAAAAGAAAGCAAAGGGTTTTTTTTTTTGTGCAGATGTGTTATGTTGAGAACCGTGTTTCCTTGCTTGTATGTATATTTCACTAAATGCCTACAGGGTGCTTTTGTCATTCAGATTTTTTACATAGCGCAGACTTGGAAACGGTCAAAATGTATGACCTTTTTCTCTCATGGTATCACCAGTGTTCGCACTGAAATCCCGCCACATAAGTTTGACAAGTGTTAGCACGGAGTTGCAAACTCTAAATATTTGTGCGTAGGACTAGGAAAAGGGGTAACTTGGGATTTTTTTTTCAATTCTTAGTTTAACGGGGTCAAATGAAAAACTTGTATCACGCTTTGATTTTGTTGGAAAATCTCAATTTTCATAAAATGACCCAAGTGACTAATTTTCTTAGTCCTGCACACATTTGTCGATATATTGTACGCTTGTATTTCCTTTTTTGCTCTGTAAGTGTCACTGTTGGTTTAGGATCAGCGATTATGCAGCACCTCCCATTTTACTGTGTATTTGCTGCAAAGCAGTAAACGAATACACAGTCAGTGCTGCTGGCGGATTTCAGAACAGTATACCGTGCGGGAGATAAATCGGGGCGTTTAAAGCAATATTCTGCTTAGATTTCAGCAGAGCAGTTATTTAGGAAATATTTATACATACTGCAGCGCATATTTTCTATATGTCTTCGGTCTGGAGTATCATATATTGATTTTAAGAGGTAAATGGCGTCTCCAAACATGATCTGCGTGCTCAAGGGGCGAACGCGACTGTCGCTCTTCATTCTCCTCCTGACTCGAATTGTACTGGGGCAAGTGAGATACTCCATTCCGGAGGAGATTGACGGCGGCTCGGTCGTCGGTAATATCGCTGAGGATTTGGGAATTGACGTTCAAAGGCTAAGGAGCGGCCGAGCTCGCATCGTCGATGGGGACAGCAGTCGGTACGTGGAGCTGAACACAGACAAAGGAATTCTGTCCGTGAGCGAGAGAATAGACCGCGAGCTTCTGTGCGAAAAAATATCTCCGTGTAGTTTCAGCGTTGAGATTATTCTCGAAAACCCAGTTCAGTTATTTGAGGTCATTGTAGAAATTATTGATGTGAATGACCATGCTCCGACTTTCCCAAAAGATAAAATTACAATCGAAATCAGTGAAACGGCCCTTCCGGGCGCGCGCTTCTTATTAGACAGCGCTTTTGACCCTGACGTTGCGGTTAATACCATTCAGAGTTACAGCCTCACACCGACAGATAACTTTGTTTTAAAACACGACGGACGTTCGGATGGGGACAGCGATTTGGAAATGATGCTTCAGACTCCCTTGGACAGAGAAAAACAGGAGGAGATGTCTTTGATTCTGACTGCGATAGACGGAGGGAATCCGCCTAAATCCGGGGCAATGAAAATAAATATTAATGTGCTCGATGCCAACGATAATGCACCTGTTTTTACCAAGAAGCTATACAGAGCTGTTGTCCCAGAAAATTCTCTCAAGGGAACTGTCGTGGCAAGAGTAAGTGCGACGGACGCCGATAAAGGTGTGAATGGAGAAGTTAACTATTCTTTCCGACAAGTCGCTCAAAGCAATGACGGATTGTTTGAAATAGACCGACGATCTGGAGAAATATCTGTACTGGGAAACATTGACTTTGAAAAAGCTAAGAATTATGAACTAAAAATTGAGGCAAAAGATCACGGAGGTTTCACAGATTCTTCTGTTTTGATTGTTGACATTATTGATGTAAATGACAATGTCCCTGTGATTTCTGTTACGTCTTTCACAAACCCTATATCCGAAGACTCATTACCTGGCACTACTGTTGCTGTTATACATGTTAAAGATTCTGATTCTGGGGAGAATGGACGGATTACATGCGCTGTTGCCCAGAATTTCCCTTTTGCAATGAAGTCATCCTTTAGAAATTACTATACCTTGCTGGCAGATGGACATTTAGACAGAGAAATGGCCTCGGAGTATAACATAACCATAATTGCGACTGACGAGGGGTCGCCCCCTCTGTCCAGTAAGATGACATTGCATTTAAAAGTGTCAGATGTGAATGATAACCCACCTGTATTTGAAAAGAGAGTCTATTTCGCTAAAATTTATGAAAATAACTCGCCCTCAGCGTCAGTTTTCGCTGTTCATGCGATCGACGCTGACTGCTGCCAAAATGCGCGCGTGTCTTATCTCCTCGAGGACACAGAGCTTAATGGTGCACTTGTGTCCTCTTTAGTTTCATTGAATTCCGAATCTGGTATTATTTATGCCATGCGCTCATTTGATTATGAGCATCTTCGTGAATTTGAAATTCATATCAGAGCTCAGGATGGCGGCTCTCCCCCGCTGAGCAGTAATGTGACGGTTAAAATCTTTATCCAAGACCAGAACGATAACGCGCCTCAGATCTTGTACCCAGTGCAGTCTGGCGTCGTTCTGCTGGCTGAAATTGTGCCTCGTTCAGCAGATGTTGGCTACCTTGTAACCAAAGTGGTCGCTGTTGATGTGGACTCTGGACAGAATGCCTGGCTCTCCTATAAACTGCTGAAAGCAACAGACAGGGCGCTGTTTGAAGTGGGCTTGCAGAATGGAGAAATAAGAACTGTGCGTCCGGTCACTGATAAAGATGCTGTGAAACAAAGACTCGCTGTTGTAGTTGAAGACAACGGACAGCCCTCTCGGTCATCTACAGTCATTGTTAATGTAGCGGTGGCCGACAGCTTCCCGGAAGTGCTCTCTGAATTCACTGACTTTACGCATGATAAAGATTACAATGACAACCTGACTTTCTATTTAGTCTTGGCCTTGGCTGTAGTTTCCTTCCTCTTCGTCTCATCATTAGTGGTTATAATATCAGTAAAAATATACAGATGGAGGCAATCTCGCATCTTCTATCAGTCCAGTCTCCCGGTTATTCCGTATTATCCCCCCCATTATGCAGACGTTAGTGGCACAGGAACTCTGCAGCATGTGTACAATTACGAAGTCTGCAGGACAACTGACTCGCATGGGAGCGATTTAAAACATCTGCGACCTATCAATCAAAGTATGATGAGTGTTGATGTCAGCGGTACTGACACAATGCCGCATGCGCAGAAGGAGAGGGACCTGCTGGAATGCACTGCCACTCCATTGGAGGTAAGCACACTCTGCCTGATGTTTAGCGACCTGATTACTCAAATGTTCGTTTTTACCATTGGCAAAGGCTTTTTGCGACACTTTTTGCCGCCATTTCAATGGGGAATAAAAGCAACCTTCGGCGCGGTTCCACCAACAGGTGTGGTTATAAGAGTTACTTTCCTTTACCACCTACGGTTGAGGGAATTGCCACTCTGTTTTACAATTTACTCCAAACAAAGCATTTGTTGGAAAGAAAATTGCTCTTTGTGATTTGCTTTCTTCTTTTTGTTTGTTTAGTGCAATTTTCGCATACTAATATTACATATGTCTCACAGGCCAGTGTGGGTTCCTTTCAAATATTTTGCAGGCATCTTGGAATTAATTCTCATTTGTAGATTAAGTGCTCTTTTTACCCCTTGGCCAAATTTTGGCCAGAGGGGTATTGTCATCACCTGCATGTCTGTTTGTCTGTTGTCTTTCCATGACTTTGTCCTGGTCAGTACTCAGCAACTAATGATCGCAGCTTCACCAAATTTGATTTGGTAACTCACTATGACCCATAGATGTGCAACATCGGGTTTTTTTCTGGATTTGACCTTTGACCTTAGTGCTGTGCCCTCCATTGTGAGAATCTTGTCTGGCCAAGTACAAAGAAACTATTGGTCATAGCTTCATCATATTTGGTACAGTAACTCGCTGTGACCCACAGATGTGCAATGTCAGTTTTTTTTGCTGGATTTGACCTTTGATCTTAGCGCTATGACCTTGATGCAGGAAATCTTGTCCAGACCAGCACTCAGTATCTATTGAACATAGCTTCACCATATTTGGTATGGTAACCCACTGTGTTCCATAGATGTCCAATGCCAGGGTTTTGGCTGGATTTGACCTTTGACCTTAGTGCTGCGATCTTCACCATGGAAATCTTGTCTGGCCCAGTACTCAGTGACTGTTAATGGCAGCTTCGTCAGTTTTAGTATGGTAGCCACAAATTATCGATACCAAAACGGTTTATTTTTCTCTTTTATCATTGATGCCTCATTTCTTGGCAAAGACAAAATGTTTTATTTATATTCAGGCTATGCGAACACCAATGGGTCCTCATATGTAAGTGTGTTCTCATCACCTTCGAATTTAGCACTGCAGGGGATGTGAATGGGTGAAGCAATGGGCATTCCTTTCCATCTGTCTGTGTTCAACACTAAAGACATAGCCAAGTCAGTAAAATGAGCTGGCGACATTACGATGCAAATATATTAAGCAACAGAAGAAACACAAGTTCATTAAAGACAGACTGGAAAATAAGTTTGCGCGTAATTATCTTAGAAAATCCAATTCACTAATTGCAAGCAGATCTGGGCTGATCAGAACCGCAAGGTCCTCGTGGCTTTACCCAGGGTCTGTCGTGCTTGTTATTATGCTGCCCAGATTGGCACTTACACCAGAGGGGCTATCTTGAAAGGACCAGTGGGCTACCCTAAGCAGGGGCTGATCTTGATTTTTTTCAGGGTTCACTCCCATAGATCCGCTGCGTTTTGCAATACTAAGGGCAGCCCTAAGAGCCACAGCATGCGGTCTTCGGCATATGAGAGGAGTGCGGCCACTTTCTAATGATAAGCCGTATGCGGCGCATCTCATACCGCTGGATATGGGGAGACCAGAAACGGGCATTCCTTGCCATCCGTCTCTGATCAGCATTATTGACGTAACCAAGCCAGTAATGTGAGCTGGCGTTACGGTGCAAAACTACTGAGAAACAAAAGAAACACAAGTTAATTAAAGGCAGACCGGAGAATAAGTGTGCGCATAATTATTCAAAATCAAATGTATTATTAGCGTGTGCACATTTATACCCATTTCATCAAACTTTTCTTTGTTTTGCAGTCACTTTGAGTAACCAAAAGAGCGCATTAACTTACCAGCTAATTTGCGTTTCTTTTGTTGCTCAGTATATTTTATTTTAATTGATGAAAGGCCGTAATATGTAGCAACTCAATTACCACACTTCATGTAGCACGGCAAAATGTACTGTAAGCTAAGGCCACTGTTGTGACATCCTAGAACCATGTACGCAGCCAACACTCACCGTACTTTTTCATATTAAAATGATATGGATAGATCCATGAACTGAGTCGTATAGTTTCCATTACTTTGAATAGCACCAATTCACATAACTCTATTTTGATGCGTTGTGCATAATGTGTGAGCTGAGTAGCATCTCGTAATGTCCATATGAGTGCACTTACAGCACTACATAAATTCAGTTCGAACACTGCTACGCAAACCATTTATTAACCATTCTTTATTCTTACATTAGTAACAGACCTTCATACTTGATGACAAAACTTTTCAGCAATTTGACAGATGAGATCCAAAATTATAACTTTTTTTGTGCATGATCCGAACAAGCACTGAACATACAAACTCATTATTTGTGGTACAGCCTTTATTAGATCGAAGTTTTTTGTAGGTGGAAACATCAAAGTATATGAAATCCGAACATCTAATGTTCGTGAGCAGCATCTGAGATCAACGGGAGTGATGCAGGTAGATTCGACGGTGTGGCTAATGTTCATCTGAACGAAGATGATGGCTACGAATACTAAAAAATGCAACAGTTGAGCATGAGATGAAGATCGAGTAGATGTACAACCCCAATTCCAAAATAGCTGGGACGAAGTGTAAATTGTGAATAAAATCGAAATGCAATGACTTTCAGATCACATGAGCCAATGTTACTCACAATAGAACATAGATAACATTTCAAATGTTTAAACTGAGACATTTTACATTTTTAATCCACAAAATGAGCTTCTTTCAAATTTTCTGGCTGCAGCAGGTCTCAAAAAAGTTGGGACACAGGCAAAAAGGCCTGAGAAGGCTAGCCTAAATTACGCAGAACCGGCCGCTGTCATAAAATTGAGTACCACAACTACAATGGATGTTAACTCGCGCTTGGAAATGTTATGAGACAGTATTCAAATTATAATGAAGACAGACTTTATTGGAAAGGGAATAGGCGGGGTGGATAGAAAGGCGCGGCCTCCGGCTAATCTCAGCGAGGCGGCTCATAGAATTAATACAACTTCAAGCAATGCCAGAAAGTGTCCAAACCCCATTATAAATTCCCATGGGGATTTTACCTCTGACACCAAAAGCTAAGTAGCAGTGACGTCCTCACTTTAGTACTTTATATGTGTAACGCTGAATATCCCTGGCTATTTTCAAGCTCAAGGGAGAAAAAAGAGGCATAGATTGCATTTTTTTCTACATAACTAGCTGCAGATTAATACAAATACTTCACCTATTTTGCATAGGATTATGAAAATATTGATGTTTTGAAAAGGAAACCGGTCCATAGGCTGACAGATGCTCAAACGCATGGCTAACATGAGGCACTGACTGGTCAAATCATCAAGGCTAATTTTTGCCAAAACAAATAAGGCTAAAATTATTTTACCCAATAATCTGAGTAGTTTAATTTTGCAAGGTTACCTGGGGGATTTACACTAAAACTGCTGAAGTGGCTCTAAATGATTAGTCTATAACAAATACCAAACAGTTTTAGTTAGCTGCCTCCCCCTGACGCACTGCTTATCTCTCTTCATGTGACTGACTACACTGTTATAAATTGGCTGAATTTAACAATTAAATTAACATATTGTCTCCTTGTTATTTTGACTGTAAGAAGAGTTCTGCGCCCATTTTACTGTGGTTTATAATTAAAATATATAGAACCTCTATTCTAAACTGATTCTAAAATTACAGTTAAACTAACTGGCAAAAAAGGTGCCAGCTCATAACAGTGTACTTTATTATGCCAAGCTGACATAACATTATTTTTACCGAACCCATCTGTGTATTAAGACTATCGCCCCAGCTTGCTGTCACCTATTCAGTGATGGCTACTACCTCAGAAACGTAAACTCAACACAAGACATCCTTTGGGACTCACATACGTCGTACACGATTCCACATCACACCCAATGTTTCTAAACTAAAGACAACGGTCAATATTTATCTTGTTTTATTTTTTGTATTTTGCATATCTGTGAATGGATGTTATTCACCCAGAATGAGATATTTTGGCTACAGCACTATACAGTACCAGTCAAAAGTTTAGATACACTGCTAATGTCACAGTGCTCTGTTTTTAGAGAAACTTAAATGGCTTAACTTGTTTATATAGTCTCAAATAGAATCTGGTAATAGGCAAAGAGTCAGAAGTTAAAAGAGAATAATTTACTTGTTTGAACAGTGTCCAAAATTTTAGAATTCTCAAAGAGGAAATATTTTGCAAAGAAAGCAGACAAACAAGCTTTTTCCATTTTCCAACAGTCAAATTAAAGACAAGCTGTTTTGGAACTTATTGGGCAAAAAAGTCAATGAAAAACAAACCACAAGTGCAGCACATCTTTGGAAACTTAGATGGCCGCTCAGTAGCAAACTCATTATAGCCATATAACTGCTCTTGTAAAACAAAAAATGTGAGTATGCTGCTGAGCAGCCATGTAAGTTCCTTAAGATGTGCTGCAATTGTGGTTTGATTTTCATCAATTTTTTCTGGAAATATGGCAGAAGATGCTGGTTAGTTTGATGGACTTAAGAATTAGATTTTTTATTTATTTATTTTTTTTTGCAAAATAATGGGTACCTATTTCTTTATTTAACATGTCTTGTAAGAAAAATGTGGGTATGTCCAAACTTTTGACTGGTACTGTATGTCCTTGGAGACTATTTTTGGGCATACTAACATGGCGACACAATTACTTCAAAACTGTGACGTTATCAGCTATCCAGTAATTTTGTACAGATCAGTGACAATCACGTTTTTCAAATTTTGTTTGGTGTTGATTCAGACTCTTTGACATACTATTTTGACAATGAATTTGTTTATTGATATCACTATTTACATTTGATCTGTGTTTTCTGTTTCTGTGAAAACATTGCCATTGGATTACTGCATCATAAAATGGTTAACAAAACACCACTTTTCAACAATGATTATTTCTATTTATTTAATTTTCAAATTACATTTTCACATTTTGAGGGCAAGTTATGCCAACTGGCAGTCATTATTCCAGAATACTCAAATTTGTCACTCAAAGGTGTGAATCTAATTTCTCGTTTTTTTCTGATAATGTAATTTATCTAAAATTAATAAATGCCATTTTGCATTTACACTTTTGCATTTGAATTGACTGAATTTATCCATTAAATTAACTCATTTTCCCCTTGTTCTTTTAACGGTAATTGGAGTCCTACACGCATTTAACTGGGTTTACAGTTAACATATACAAAACCTCTGTTCTACCCTGATTGTAAAATTGCAGTTAAAATAACTGGCAAAAGAGGTGCAAGTTTATAAACAGTGACTTGATCTTGAATGAAAAAGCTGCTGTAGGTGACTTGCTGTAGGTGAGTGTTTTTGAATTTGGCTGAGCTGAGAAGAGACTGATTAGTCACTGAATAAATGTTATAATTAGGACATTTTCTAGATTGATGCAATGAAGAATAAATAATTTTACAATGAATCATCAGATGCTTGTATCTGAAATGGTATGAAATTGTGTAGGATCACTGTGGGTTTGTGGTGTGTGGAGGGAGTACAGCAGATGTAACTAATGACTGGGTACTGTCACATTGTTTTGGTTGAAGGTTCAAATTTTATCTTGTTTTTAGGGCCCACTGTGTTGTCTGGGGCTTTGAGTGATATGAGAGGTTTCATATGGAAGAGCATGTTAACAGTGATGTGCTGTGTAAATTTGTTGGAGAAATGTTACATCTGACATGGAGAAAATGATCTATTGTGCCTTTACTTTATCTGACCTTAAAAATGGATTAATTACAAATGGTGGATCTTTAGATAAACTTTAATGCAACCAAATGATGATTTTTCTGACATTTTCAATAAAACATGTCATTGAACTCTGAATGACTCCTGGAGTTCAGGGAAGAGAAGATGGAATTTGTTGCTTTGAGTGTCTATGGTGGTTATAGTTGCAAGTTGCATGTGTTAAATCCTGACCATTAACAGGCACCCAACTCCTCTATAGATGGAGAATGGAGCACAAAGGAATACATCAGCAAAGTACGCATTTTATTTCTTAAAAACGTATCGTCTAGGGAATTAAAACAATGATGTAGTTGCATGTAATATTGTAACCCTAGATTGAGTGCACCGTTTCTTGATTGTTATTTAAAGTAATTTCTGCATTTCTAAAATTTGACTCACGGTGCCGCTCTTGATCGCTGGGCGATGAATCTCTTCTGAAGCCCTCCCTTGCTCTGGCGCCTCAGTCCGAGAGAGAGCAGCTCATTGTGCGAGCATAGTCCGCTTAATTCAGCACAACCACAGTTGATACGCAGCTCTACCGCATAAAAAAGCATTATTTGCGATTTTCAAAATTTTAATTTTGGAATCTGAATAAATTTTAATTGTTTTTGATCGGGAGGAAATTTAATCTTTTGTTCTATGTAGCGAGGACGACAACTAAAAGAACAATGAAAGGCAAGACCGGCTTCATTTTCATTACGAGTCTGTGCTGTATCGGCGCAGTTTTCGGCCATGTTAGATACTCTGTACCGGAGGAGATGACAAAAGGGTCGTTCGTTGGAAATATCGCTCAGGATTTGGGATTGGATACCAAGCGGCTGGTTAATGGAAAAGCTCGGATATTTTCCGGAGACAGTAGTGAGTATATCGATCTGATTAAAGAAAAGGGAATACTGGTAATAAAAGAAAAAATAGACAGAGAAACGCTGTGTGGACAGACGTCACCTTTTTCGATACAATTCGAGATCGTTCTTGATAATCCGATCGAATTTCACCCAGTGACCCTGGAAATTTTGGACATTAATGACAATCCGCCTGTCTTCCCCAAAGACGAAATAAGGCTGGAGATCAGCGAGTCCGCTCTACCCGGGGCGAGGTTTGTGCTGGAAAGCGCAGTGGACCCTGATGTGGGTGTAAACACGCTGCAGAGCTATGATCTCAAACCCACCGACCATTTCGCATTAAAAGTAGATTCGCAGACCGATGGTAGTAATTATGTGGAGATGGTGCTTAAAACTCCACTGGATCGAGAGAAGTCGGAGGAAATGTCTTTACTGTTGACCGCAGTGGACGGAGGGGATCCGCAGATGTCTGGCACCGCTAAAATATATATTACTGTGCTTGATAGTAATGACAACCCACCGGTCTTTACGCAGGAAGTATACAGAGCTTCGGTATCAGAGAATGCGCCGATGGGGACTATTATTACGACCGTGACGGCATCAGACGCAGATGCTGGCTCGAATGCGCACGTAAGATATTCAATTCCACTCAAAGCGGATGGCTTTAATGAGAAATTTAGTATTGATGAATTGTCGGGGGAAATAAAACTAATGGAGGGACTCGATTATGAAAAAAATAAACAATATCAGCTCAGTGTGCAAGCAAAAGATGTCGGTGGTCTTTCAGACACTACTAAAATGGTATTCGATGTTATTGATGTAAATGATAATGCACCATCGATCGCAGTAATGTCATCCTCGAGTTCTGTGCCTGAAAATGCGTCCCCAGGTACAGTCATCGCTGTGGTTAAGGTTCAAGATTCTGACTCTGGAAATAACGGCCTTGTACATTGTTACATTACCGATAATGTCCCATTCAAAATCAGTTCTTCTTCCAGTAATTTATACAGATTGCAGACGGAAACGTCATTAGACAGAGAAACAACCTCGGAATATAATATTACAATCTCAGCAACTGATGAAGGCACGCCGTCTCTTATCAGTAATTTGACTTTCTTTTTAACGGTGTCAGATGTCAATGACAATGCCCCCGTGTTTGAGAGGAGCTCATATCAGGCTTTTGTCTCCGAGAATAACTCGCCGGGCCTGTCTATTTTAAAGCTGAGAGCAAGAGACACAGATTGGAAGCAAAATGCTCGCGTTTCTTATATACTGGAGGAAGGGGCAGTAAATGGCATGCCTGTTTCCTCATATGTGTCCGTTAACTCTGACAGCGGAGTCATCCACGCGCTGCGCTCCTTTGACTACGAGCAGATTAAGGATTTCCAGTTCTGCGTAAAAGCGCAAGACGGTGGCTCTCCCCCACTGAGCAATAATGTGACGGTTAAAATCCTTGTCCAAGATCAGAACGATAATGCACCTCAGATCCTGTACCCAGTACAGACTGGTGTCTCTCAGGTGGCTGAAATGGTGCCCCGTTCAGCAGATGTCGGCTATCTTGTCACCAAAGTGGTCGCTGTTGATGTAGACTCTGGACAGAATGCCTGGCTCTCATATAAAATGCTGAAAGCGACAGACAGGGCGCTGTTTGAAGTGGGCTTGCAGAATGGAGAAATAAGAACTGTGCGTCCGGTCTCTGATAAAGATGCTGTCAAACAAAGACTCGCTGTTGTAGTGGAGGACAACGGGCAGCCCTCTCGCTCAGCCACAGTCACTGTTAACGTAGCGGTGGCTGACAGCTTCCCGGAAGTACTCTCTGAATTCACGGACATTACGCACGATAAGGATTACAATGACAACCTGACTTTCTATTTAGTCTTAGCCTTGGCTGTTGTTTCCTTCCTCTTCGTCTCATCTTTAGTGGTTATAATTTCAGTAAAAATCCACAGATGGAGGCAATCTCGCATCTTCTATCAGTCCAGTCTCCCGGTTATTCCGTATTATCCGCCACATTACGCAGACGTTAGTGGCACAGGAACTCTGCAGCACGTGTACAATTACGAAGTCTGCAGGACAACTGACTCGCGCAGGAGTGACTGTAAGTTCCTCAGACCCTGTAGTCAGAGCGTGCTGATGTTGGAGCCCAGTTCTACAGACACCATGCAGCGCGAGCAAAAAGAGAAAAATATTCTAGATGAACTCAGCTCTGTACATGAGGTGAGTGTATGCCGATTTTTTCCCCGTATTCCTATTCAGAATTTGATTCGTGTCCGCTATAACACGATGTCTGACTATAGTTTAAATGTGTGTTTGCATTTTTTTGTGGTTGTGTATGTTAGATACGTGATAATGTGCAAAACTTTTTTTTTTTTGAAGATAACACAGATATATGTCCCCCCGCACCACCAGATGTTTTGCGCGGAAATTTCGCCTCATTAATTTGAAATGCGGTTCCACAGCATTATTATTTTAAATACCTGTTATTTGTCGATAAATGTACTCTTGTGTTTCCTATTTTGGTCTGTAAGTGTCACTGTTGGTTTACGATGCGCGATTCTGCAGCACCTCCCATTTTACTGTGTATTTGTTGCAGAGCAGAAAACGAATCCACAATCAGTGCTGCTGGCGCATTTCTCAGTGCACCGTGTGGGAGAGAATTCAGGGCGTTTAAAGCAGCATTCTGCTTAAATTTCAGCAGAAAAGTTATTAGCGGAAAATATACTCCACCGCTTGTTTTCTATGTGCTTTCGGTCTGGAGGAACATGTAATCATTCTTAGAGATAAATGGCATCTAAAAACATGATCTGCGTGCTGAAAGGGCGAACACCACTTTGGCTCTTTCTTCTCCTAACTCGAATCGTTCTTGGGCAAGTGAGATACTCCATTCCGGAGGAGATGGACAGAGGTTCGGTCGTCGGTAATATCGCTGAGGATTTGGGAATTGACGTTAAAAGGCTGAGGAGCGGTCGAGCTCGCATCGTCGATGGGGACAGCAGTCGGTGCGTGGAGCTGAACACAGACAAAGGAATTCTGTCCGTGAGCGAGAGAATAGACCGCGAGCTTCTATGCGAAAAAATATCTCCGTGTAGTTTCAGCGTTGAGATTATTCTCGAAAACCCGATTCAGTTGTTTGAAGTTATTGTAGAAATTATTGATGTGAATGATCATGCTCCGACTTTTCCAATTGAAGAAATTCATTTCGAAATAAGCGAATCGGCCCTCCCCGGTGCGCGCTACTTACTAGACGGCGCTTTCGACCCTGATGTTGGGGTAAATACCATACAGAGTTATAGTCTCAGGCCTACAGATAACTTTGTTTTAAAACACGAAAGACGTCCTGATGGTAGCAGCGATTTGGAAATGATGCTTCAGACTCCAGTGGACAGAGAAACACAGGAGGAGCTGTCTTTAATTCTGACTGCGGTGGACGGAGGGAATCCGCCCAAATCCGGAGTAATGAAAATAAATATTAATGTTCTGGATCATAATGATAATGCACCCGTTTTTACCAAGAAGCAATACAGAGCCGCTGTGCCAGAAAATTCTGTGAAGGGAACTGTCGTGACAACAGTAAGTGCGACGGACGCCGATAAAGGCGTCAATGGAGAGGTTACATATTCCTTCCGGCGAGTCCCTCAAAGCAATGTCGAGTTGTTTGAAATTGACGAACGATCTGGAGAAATATCTGTATTGGGAAATATTGACTTTGAAAAAGCTAAGAATTATGAGCTAAAAATTGAGGCAAAAGATCACGGAGGTTTCACTGATTCTTCTGCTTTGATTGTTGAAGTTATTGACGTAAATGATAATTTTCCTGTGATTTCTGTTACGTCTTTCACAAACCCTATATCCGAAGACTCGTTACCTGGCACCACTGTTGCTGTTATACATGTTAAAGATTCTGATTCTGGGGAAAATGGACGGGTTACGTGCGCTGTTACGCACAATGTGCCTTTTTCTATGAAATCATCCATAAGAAATTACTATACCTTGCTGGCTGATGAAAATTTGGACAGAGAAATGGCATCGGAATATAATATAACCATAATAGCGACTGACGAGGGGTCGCCTCCTCTGTCCAGTAAGATGACATTGCATTTAAAAGTGTCAGATGTGAATGATAACCCACCTGTATTTGAAGAGAGAGTCTATTTTGCTTACGTACGTGAGAACAACTCGCCCTCACTGTCGTTTTTCGCAGTTCGCGCGACAGACGCTGACTGCTGCCAAAATGCGCGCGTGTCATATCTCCTGGAGGACACGCTGGTCAATGGTGCGCATGTGTCCTCTTTAGTTTCCGTCAATTCTGAATCCGGTATTATTTATTCCACGTGCTCATTCGATTATGAACAGCTTCGTGAATTTGAAATTAACATCAGGGCTCAAGATGGTGGCTCTCCTCCGCTGAGCAGTAATGTGACGGTTAAAATTCTCATCCAAGACCAGAACGATAATGCGCCTCAGATCCTGTACCCAGTACAGACTGGTGTCTCTCTGGTGGCTGAAATGGTGCCTCGTTCAGCAGATGTCAGCTATCTTGTCACCAAAGTGGTCGCTGTTGATGTGGACTCTGGACAGAATGCCTGGCTCTCCTATAAACTGCTGAAAACGGCAGACAGGGCGCTGTTTGAAGTGGGCTTGCAGAATGGAGAAATAAGAACTGTGCGCCCGGTCACTGATAAAGATGTTGTGAAACAAAGACTCACTGTAATAGTGGAGGACAACGGGCAGCCCTCGCGTTCAGCCACAGTCAATGTTAACGTGGCGGTGACCGACAGTTTCCCGGAAGTGCTCTCTGAATTCACTGACTTTACGCATGATAAAGATTACAATGACAACCTGACTTTCTATTTAGTCTTGGCCTTGGCTGTGGTTTCCTTCCTCTTCGTCTCATCATTAGTGGTTATAATATCAGTAAAAATCCACAGATGGTGGCAATCTCGCATCTTCTATCAGTCCAGTCTCCCAGTTATTCCGTATTATCCGCCCCATTACGCAGACGTTAGTGGCACAGGAACTTTGCAGCACGTGTACAATTACGAAGTCTGCAGGACAACTGACTCGCACAGGAGCGATATGAAACACCTGCGACCTATCAATCAAAGTATGATTAGTGTCGATGTCAGCGGCACTGAGACAATGCCACATACGCAGAAAGAGAGGGAGCTGCTGGAATGCGTAGATACTCCTATCGAGGTAAGAACTCTGTGTTTGGTTCCCTAATGAATAATTCTAACCCCCCCCACCCCCCACCCCCGCTCCCCCACCAGAAATTATTCTACTCAAAATGACTAATTTCTTGCTGAATGCAGATTTTAAGTTAATTTTTCCACGACACAAATCTTCTTCATGCTCATGTTGGTGAAGTCAAATGCTTTTTGTGAACAGTTTGAAGATTTGAAATGATGACAATAATGTAGCTTGCAATGTTTATGTATTCATATAACTGTATTTTAATTGCTTTCATTTAGCAAGAGGTGTAGTACTGAAGCCAATTTTGGTGGCTATTTTGGAAGTGTTGACATATTTTGGTCCTAAAAAAGTGACATAGAGTAAGGCAACCACCTGTAAAACATTATTTACTTGGCTGAACTTCAAATAGGATGTTGTCCAACTACTTGGCAGGGGCGTAGGAAGCAATTTAATATTAGTCCGGCAGATGACGATTGGGGGATGGTATCATGAGAAAATTTTTTGAAACTGGGGATTGATTTGGTTTGCTGTGGTAGCATCGAGACTAATCTTTAGCCTCAACAGTTTCAACTTTTGGGTGGCGTTTCTACTCTTGACACAACAGCAGATTAGTTCAGTCTGTGGTCTATAGTATGCACTTTCCAGCATTAGCAGTTTGAAGCATTTCATCCATGAACTTGATATGAACTTTTGAGACAGTGTTCAAGCAATGAATTCGAGGCTTAAAGAATACCTTAGAAATTGAGATATATAAAAGAAGGTGACATCTAGAGTAATGGTGTCAGGGTTATCCACCCGTAGAAACTGACTGCCAGTTTCCTTGTGTTAGTTTTGTCCCTTGCTTTTTTACAATTACTGATTTATCTTACAAAAGTATTTATTTCATCCCATATAATGCAATTAGGCGACCCATCTAAGAAAAAAATAATAAAACACTGACACAAGATTACCAAGAATGGGTAAATCCCATCATTGGTTAATTCAGATATCATATTTGGACATGCGATACTCACGTAGGTAACTAACCCCTTGCTCTATAAATACAAAGTAAAAACACAAGCAGGACAGGAGCTGCATTAATATTGTGCGGATTGAAATCTTTCTGGGAATTGTAGACCCCCACAAAACAATACCAAAATACGGACATTGCTGGGGCTGAAGGATTCACGTGTTCTTTTTGGCTGGCGTTAATTCGAGCAGCCTCTTGGCTGGTGTGAGTCACAATAGAATGGATATTTTTCTCCGTCCAAAGACGAGGCACAAAAGCACAACAGTAACAATTAATCTGACTCCATAATACATTTCAAATACCAAATTTGGTTATATGCTCGTTAAATATCTGACTCCAAATTGGAATTAGAATTTATAGTTTAGGGACAGCATGCATGAATCTCAGGGCAGCTACGCCATCAGACTTGTCTGTGAAAACCAGTTACTCAGTCAATGTCCTTGAATAATAATGCAGTCGCTGAGCATAAGCATATCATGAACCCAGGTTTATGTACACCAAAGGGCCCCTTAAGGAGATTCGGCCAGGCACCAGCTTATATAAGCCCACGAGCACCCTTCAGGCCCAATGCCTAAGATCGGTACTACATAAACGCTTAAGGGGCAGACCGTAATTTGCCATTCAACTTAAAACCCATCATCCAAATGAGAATTAAAATTAATACTCTAGGGAAAACATGAAGTTGATTATACCTCAAATTCCTAACAGACAACCACCGTCACATCCATTAATGTTCCCGGGTTTTAACACCATTTCCAGATCCTAGGTCCGTTGGTTAGATTAGAGGTTGGAAGTCAGACATCACTGCAACAGCAACTTTTGCCTATATACAGAGAACCCAGCTTTATGCACGCCCATGGGTTCCTTCAGGGAATTTTAACGGATAACCGACTTTTCGTCCATGGGTTTCCTTAAGGCTAAAATCCCAGAACCAGGAACACATAAACCCTTTAGGGGTAGAACATGATTGTCTCTCCAACTTAATAAAATCAATTCCCATACTGGGTCGCTGGCCAGTCGTACCTTGATTGGGATTAGACCCCTAGGTATCCGCTGCGATGTAGCTAGCAAGAATGTACATGCGTTAAGAGTCACTGAAACCACGCAAGCTGAACGGAATAACAATAATTTAATCACCAGGTAGGCACAAACTTAGATCAAACAAATCAACATTAAGCCAATTTACAAGTTACGCACAATTTAGAAAGAGAGAATAAAGTTATACCTGAAAAAAGGAGACCCACCACGCGGAGCGAGGCCGCACCGCACGCCTGGGTAGAACTCGGAGCAGTTCTACAGTTTTACTGTTATTTGACCTGGCTCTGGATCGAGCTTATCAGCCATTTGTTCATTTATATTTCCAGATTCTACAGAATGTAGGGCCACTAACCAGGGCGTGCTGCTGATGATAAATGTATGAACTCGGAAGGTGGATACCCACAAACACAGTTCAGGATGGACTGTTTAAAACGTGTTAGCAACAATTAGTTTTTATCCTAGTTAATTTAAAGAGACAGGATTTCGTGAGCTTTCTTAGATGCACATAGAATACACTGCTTCAGCCCACAAGCCCCATGTCACTCGTGCCCTCCACCAAGCTTGTGGTCGCGTAAAAGAATTATTTCTTTCGGTCACGTGGCCCTTCTCAAAGCACAGCGCGCCTCCAAAGCATTCGGTTTTCAGTGCGCATCCGTGATGGTCAGCAATTTGAAAAGATCTGAGCGGCATATGCCAATCACAGATGCCAGTCGGCGTTTGGTGGAGAATTTGTCAAAAAAATCAATTAAAAATTAAAATGGAAAAAAAATTGTAAGGGAGCTCTTCATACAAGAAAGTGTATCCAGATCAAACAGTTAAATGCAAATGTGGGCATAACGATGGTTTGCGCTGCTTAGGTCTGGTAAATAATCCATTACATTCGAATTAAAATAACATTACAATCTGTGATTGTCTGTTGCAATGTGAGGATGGAAGTTTAGCAATTTTAGGTGATCACCGAGAGACTGACTGCCCTTCAAGCATAGTCCTTATCTCAGGGGCAAAACTGTCTAAATAAATTTGTGAACCATCGCTCTTGGTGCAAATTTTATGCATTAAACAAGTGTGTGAGGTCACCAACCAAAGCCCTGTAATGCCAAAATTGCACGGAAATTAATAACTTATTATAAATAAGAACGTTTTTTGGCACTGGATCATAATTTATGAGAGTGTGCATTAGCCCTAGCATTAGTATCGCTGACTAACGCTAATGACACTGGTCTCGCGGTAGTACATTAATCTGATAGGTGATAAGCAGCCGGGATCGGCTATACGGTCTAAAGCTGCTTTCACACCGGACGCAAAACAAATTTTTCGCACGAAACATTAAATTCAAAGTCACTGCAAAGACTTCGCTTTGACTTTGAATGTAATCTGTATGCGAAAAAATTGTTTTGTGTCCAGTGTGAAAGCGACTTAAGACTGACATGGCATAAGGCAGAGAGGGGAGGGGGAGGGGCGTATTTGGGAAAATATTGGTCCGGTGATCGCCGGGTCTGCAGGGCCGGTTCCTACGCCCATGCTTGGACTTCAATTTCAGCTGACTCAAGCCTGAATTTCAGCTGGTGACCTTTCTTTTAAGTCTGGTCAACCTTTTTATCCCTCGCCGGGTGACAGGCCAAACGGATTATAATGTTGTGACGCAGTCTGTCCGTATCGGTAGGTACTTGGCATGTGAAATTAACTCCTACAGTTTCCGTTGGATATCCCTGAAATCCCTGAAATGAACTGATGATACTCATAATGCAGTCGCGACTCCTGGAGGGGAGTTCTGCTCTCAGAGCACTCTTGTTTCATTTTTTACAGTGTGCTGTTTTGTTCCCGGATACTGTAGCAGATCATTTGAAAAGTATCGATTTTGTGATATTAGGTTGATGATAGAAATGGTCATTTGAGCTGGATTTTTTTGGGGAGGAATAAATTGCAGGCTGTAGTTGTTTTCTCACTTTTTTTTTGGAAATGGTAGTTACTCTGTCTGCGAGAAGGAGAAAATTGGGTGCTGCTGTTTGTGAAAACTCTGCTCTGCCTATGCAGTTACACCAGAAGGCTGAGCAGGCATTGACCTAACTATGATCGTTCACTTGCTTTCTAACCCCTTGACTCACATTAAATTGGAATGTATTCAAATCAAACTGTCACAAACTTGCAGTATCCTGCTGACTCTGTTATAGTGTATTATTGGACAGCCTTGCACTCTTCATTTATTTGTCTTTTTATTCTATTCATCCAGGTCTATGTGTGGAATGTGTGTCTTTTACAGTGCGTTTGCAGCTTTGGCGTACCGTCGGATGTCCAGAGGGTCTTCAGTAACCTCACCCTTTACCGCTTGATTGCCCTCATGCTGTACTCATTTAAGTTCGCCTGATGAATAAACAAACAATTTATTGACTTAACAACCAAGACCAATTCGTGACGTATGAAAAGAAATAAAAGTGAATGCTTCTTGCCTAAATTTAATTAATTAATATGGCATTATAAGGATGGCAATATAAATGCAAAAAAAACAAATCCCCAAGTTTTGCTGTCTGCACAGGATTTATTTTTGCTGTTCATACAATTGTCACTAGATCAGTTGTGCATCGTGTCTAACAAGTTTCTTTAGCCATGACTACATTCAGAATCTTGGCTAATTGCTTCATGAGCCTCGCAAACTAATTTACATAAATCTTTGCTGTTTCACAAGCTAGGCAAGCGCAGAAATTATTCAGACATATTTACATGTTACGTTGTCATTATGTGCGGAAGAAAACAGCCCCATCATTTTGTGGTGGAATGTTTAACGATGCTTTCAAAAAAAAAATGTGACTGTCGTCGGTTCTACCAATCAGTCTGAGCAACTGTTGCTTATCAGGAGAAGTAAATTGCCAGAGGTTTAGGTTTGTAAGAATTGATGGGAGATGTTTCCGAAGGCCTTTGTACGGACCACTGGTGTGCAGCAGTTCCTTTAATTGGCCGTTGCTGATTTTTATTTCTTTGCTTATTTATGGAAATAATCAGGGACGTAAGCAGGAATTTGAAATAGGTGAGGTCCATGTTGCGCGCACAGCGCGCGCCAAAATTTTTTATTCATTTATTATTTTTTTTATTTTAATGTAAAAAATTTACAGGTCACACAGAAGGTTTGTTGTTTCAATATCTTTTAATGGTGCTAACTCAGCATTTTCAAAAAAAAAAAAAAGTTCTGAGGGCATGAACTTCCCCTTTCTTCTCCGTCCACTTCCCTGTTTCCCTGCTGTGTCCCGTCTCTGTGTGTCGCTGCTGTCCATCTTCCTCTGTGCTGCTCTGTGCTCCACTTTCCTCTGTGCTTCTCTGCTCTCCATCCTCCTCTGTGCTTCTCTGCTCTCCATCCTCCTCTGTGCTTCCCTGCTCTCCATCCTCCTCTGTGCTTCTCTGCTCTCCATCCTCCTCTGTGCTTCTCTGCTCTCCATCCTCCTCTGTGCTTCTCTGCTCTCCATCCTCCTCTGTGCTTCTCTGCTCTCCATCCTCCTCTGTGCTTCTCTGCTCTCCATCCTCCTCTGTGCTTCTCTGCTCTCCATCCTCCTCTGTGCTTCTCTGCTCTCCATCCTCCTCTGTGCTTCTCTGCTCTCCATCCTCCTCTGTGCTTCTCTGCTCTCCATCCTCCTCTGTGCTGCTCTGTGCTCCACTCTCCTCTGTCTGCCTCTGCTCCCCTTCCATCTCCATATGACTCTGCTCTCTGTGCTGCACCTTACTGTCCCTATTCTCTCTTTCATCCTCCTCGCTTTCCTGTTTACCATCTTCCCCTTTGTTCATTTCTTTCTTTTTATTCGCCAGAAATGCATCCAATGTATTGTTTTAATCTCTTGGACATGTTTGCCCTCCTCTCTTTGACTTATTTTCTGTGGATTGGGTAGGAATATGTTAAAATTAATATGAGCTGAAAACTAGATGAACTGAACATTAATATCGAAAAATGCCCCCTCTAACTTTCTAACCCATCTAACCCAATAAACTCAATAAGACTGTTTATTAATCTACCAGCAAAGTAAGCTTTTTACTTTTTACCTATATATTTCTTCACCGATAGCACTGATACGCCTAATGCCAAAGTACAAATAGGCCTAAGCCAAAATATCCGTGGAAATCTTTGGACAATATTTTAACGGCACGGGAACAAAATAGTTGCCTACTTTCACTTACCAAATGATTTCTTGAAGTGGACATGGACGGTAGGCCGTCTACTCCGTAGGTGTACTGTTTTTTAACTGCTGGATTTATTTTGCGACGGCTTTAGAATATAATGCAAACGTTTGACAGCTGACCTGCGTTCTTTTCCTCCAGTCGCATCATGTACGCGCTTTATAATATTTGTTTTGTTCTTAGTTCTACACACGCAGACACAGGCAGAAGACAGAAGTCTCTCAACGTTTATCATAGGCCTTCCCATTTATCCTAGCACCTTTAACGGATAGGCTACGTTTCAAATGTTCATGTTTATTCAGCTGATGTTTCAGTCGGTCTTTTTATTTTTTTTCAAATAGGCTACAGTAAAACCAAGCGAGGCGGCTTGGCTTCATATAAATAGTGACTTAGCGTATGAAATGGCTTAACAAAGTTGACAAAGACATAGCATAACCTATTTCTTATTCATTCTATTTTAAAAACAGTTGGCTTTATTTTTGTGGATACCTGTAGCGCTCATGCAATGCGCAGGCTTAAAATCACTACGATGACTGCTGAATTGCGTTCTCTTCCCCAGAGTCGCATCACATGCGTTATAAATATTGTTCACTCACAGACAGGCACAAACAGAGCACAAAGCCCTTCGATGTTTACCACAATTTAGGATACAAAGAAGCACGTTTCACAGAAAGTTTTTTCAGTTTTATATTTAATTCAGTTAGGCATATTTGGCGTTAAAAAAAAAAAAAACTCGGAAAAAATAAGCGAGGTCCGGACCTCGTTGACCTCACAGCTGCCTACGGCCTTGGAAATAATGTTCCTTTGGAAAGACTTTTATTCCGTCTGTATTGTTTGAGCTGAGTGTGTATGTAATGCTGGTGATCAGTCTGGGATGAGCAGAGCCACAAGGTCAGAAATCATGAGACTGCATGACCTCAGTAGATCTCAATCATAGTTTGGAGCGTCCAGCATCGTCCTTAAAAATATCACTAATAAATGCACACTCCCTCGGGCCATAGAGGATACTGGGATGGATTTTGATTCTGTCCATAAAAAAGGTCTTGTTCCAAGTAGAATGGGAGCTTTCAACATCACCACACGAACCGACTTACATACTCACCTGTCGCCTCATAGCGAGAGAATTAGACATACAGTGCCGTGAAAAAGTATTTGCCCCCTTCCTGATTTCTTCTTCTTTTTGCTTATTTTTCACACTTAAATGTTTCAGATCATCAAACACATCTTCATATCAGACAAAGAAGGGAAATGAAAGGGAAAAAAGCTATCCAAACCTACCCGGGCCCATGTGAAAAAGCAAGTCCACCTCTGAATGGCTTTTTAAAAAAAAAAAAAAAATGAAGGTTTTGAAAAACCTCATGTGGCTAAATTAAAGCAATTCTGCAAAGAAGAGTGGGCCAAAATTCCTCTACAGCAAAGCAAAAGACTCATTGCCAGTTATCGCAAACGCTTGTTTGCAGTTGTTGTTGCCAAGGGTACGTTTAGGTTCAGGGGGCAATTACTTTTTCACATAGGGCCAGGTAGGTTTGGATAGCGTTTTTTCCTTAACTAATGAAATCATCATTTTAAAAACTGCATTTTGCATTTACTCTGGTTATCTCTGTCAAATATAAAAATTAGTTTGATGATCTGAAACATTTAAGTGTGAGAAATATGCAAAAAAATAAGAAATTAGAAAGGGGGCACATACTTTTTCACGGCACTGTAGTACTGTTCATGAGAAGGAAGATTGACTTATTTTTCAGGCCTGAGAATACCTGATAAAGTAAATTATCAAGGCCTTTGCTATTTTATGCCACAAACACACAGAATGGATGAGAACCAGGACTTGAGTGCTCTGTTTCCATTGCAAGCTCGATATTTGCGCATTGAATTGCGCATTCTGATGAATGCGATTGCCATTCATGTGTAGAATGAATTATTATTATTATTTTTATTTTTTATTTTTTGTGATAGTAACATTAAAATGAAATTAGAAAATACCGCCTTTGGACGACTGGCCAGTTAAAAGAGCAGTCTTGTACAACTTTGAAATATCATTTTATTTATGCTGCTTGGAATAACAGTAAACTCGACATTATGACGAATATTTGTCATTAATTTTACAGCGATAATAATGAATAAGACTGTATTCATGAGATTAGAGGAGTTTATGGGGTCAAACTGAGTGTAACATTTCCTTAAAGCAATCTTCGCTTTGGTCCTTTTGGGTCTTTTTTTTAAGCATTTCTTACTTTTAACTCATGGCGCCGCTGTTGATCGCAGGATGGTGGTGAATGATGTTTCACGTCAACGCACTCCTTTAGACTCGCGCCTAAGAGATACGGAGAGCTGCTCGCTGTGCGCGTGGAGTCCGCTTTATTCAGTACGAGTGTCTGGAGTCTGCGCATCGATCTTTCAGACGCACCAAGCTAGGATTTATGTGTTTTTCAAAGCATAATTTTTGAGCTGAAAAATATATATATATTTCAGAAAAAAACGGAAACCTGTTTTGTGTTCTGTTATGGCGAGGTGGACATCTTGGAGGAAAATGACATGGCAATCAGTGTTATTCTTCATTGCATGTCTGTGCTGCATCGGCGGAGTTATCGGCCATGTTAGATACTCTGTGCCGGAGGAGATGACAAAGGGCTCGTTCGTTGGAAATATCGCTCGGGATTTGGGGTTGGATCCCAAGCGACTGGTTGGTGGAAAAGCTCGGATATTTTCCGGAGACAGTAGTGAGTATATCGATCTGATAAGAGAAAAAGGAATACTGGGAATAAAAGAAAGAATAGACAGGGAAACGCTGTGCGGACAGACTGAACCTTGTTCCATACAATTAGAAATAGTGCTTGAAAATCCGATTGAATTTCACTCCGTCACAGTTGAAATTTTAGACATTAATGACAATCCTCCTGTCTTCCCGAAAGACGAAATAAGGCTCGAGATCAGCGAGTCTGCTGTGCCAGGTGCGAGGTTTGTGCTGGAGAGCGCGGCGGACCCTGATGTGGGTATAAACACGCTGCAGGGCTACGATCTTAAACCCACCGATCATTTTGCATTAAAAGTAGATACGCAGCCCGATGGCAGTAAAAGTGCAGCGCTGGTGCTTCAAACACCACTGGATCGAGAGAAGTCAGAGGAAATGTCATTGTTGTTGACCGCCCTGGACGGCGGAGATCCGCAGATGTCTGGCACAACTAAAATACATGTAACTGTACTTGATAGTAATGATAACCCTCCAGTCTTTACGCAGGACGTGTACAGAGCTTCTGTATCAGAGAATGCGTCGAAAGGCACTTTCATTACGACCGTGAGGGCGTCTGACGCAGATATTGGATCTTATGCAGACCTGAAGTATTCGATTCCTCACAAAGTGGACGGCATTGATGATATATTTACGATTGACGAATTATCTGGTGATATAAAATTAACGGGGATACTTGATTATGAGAAAACAAAACAATATCAGCTCAACATTCAAGCGAAAGATAGCGGTGGTCTGTCGGACACGGCACAAATAATCATCGATGTAACTGATGTAAATGATAATGCACCATCGATAGCAATGATTTCGTCCTCAAGTTCTGTGCCTGAAAATGCTTCTCCGGGTACAGTCATCGCTGTGATTAAGGTTCAAGATTCTGACTCTGGAAATAACGGCCTCATACATTGTTACATTAACGATAATGTCCCATTCAAAATCACTTCATCTTCTAATAATTTATACAGATTGCAGACGGAAACTTCATTAGACAGAGAAACGACAACGGAATTTAATGTCACGATTACAGCGACTGATGAGGGCTCGCCGTCTCTTTCCAGAAATTTGACTTTGTCACTGGAAGTGTCAGATGTAAATGACAACGTCCCCGTATTTGATAAGCATTCATATCAAGCTTTTGTCCCCGAGAATAACTCTCCGGGCCTGTCTGTTTTAAATCTGAGAGCAAGAGACGCAGATTGGAAGCAAAATGCTCGCGTTTCTTATATACTGGAGGAAGGTGCTGTTAATGGGGTGCCTGTCTCCTCATATGTGTCTGTTAACTCTGACAGCGGAGTCATCCACGCGCTGCGCTCCTTTGACTATGAGAAAATTAGGGATTTCCAATTCCGCGTAAAGGCGCAAGATGGCGGCTCTCCCCCACTAAGCAGTAATGTGACGGTTAAAGTCTTCATCCAAGACCAGAACGACAATGCGCCTCAGATTCTGTACCCAGTGCAGACCGGTGTCTCTCTGGTGGCTGAAATGGTGCCACGTTCAGCAGATGTTGGCTATCTTGTCACCAAAGTGGTCGCTGTTGATGTGGACTCTGGACAGAATGCCTGGCTCTCATATAAAATGCTGAAAGCAACTGACAGGGCGCTGTTTGAAGTTGGCGTGCAGAATGGAGAAATAAGAACTGTGCGCCCGGTCTCTGATAAAGATTCAGTGAAACAAAGACTCACCGTTGTAGTGGAAGACAACGGGCAGCCCTCTCGTTCAGCTACAGTCAATGTTAACGTAGCGGTGGCTGACAGCTTCCCGGAAGTTCTCTCTGAATTCACGGACTTTACGCACGATAAGGATTACAATGACAACCTGACTTTCTATTTAATTTTGGCCTTGGCTGTAGTTTCCTTTCTCTTCGTCTCATCCTTAGTGGTTATAATATCAGTAAAAACATACAGGTGGCGGCAATCTCGCATGTTCTATCAGTCTAATCTCCCGGTTATTCCGTATTATCCGCCCCATTACGCAGACGTTAGTGGTACAGGGACTCTGCAGCACGTGTACAATTACGACGTTTGCAGGACAACTGACTCGCGCAGGAGCGAAATGAAACACCTGCGACCTATCAATCAATGTAAGATGAGTGTTGATGTCAGCGGCGCTGAGACAATGCCGCAGGCGCAGAAGGAGAGGGATCTGTTGGAATACGCAGAAACTCCTGTCGAGGTAAGGACTCCTTGCGTTTGGTTCTCTCATGAATAATTCCAATGCAGAAGGCATGTTGAAATCATGCATTCTTCTCTTCAACATAATGCTCTAAGATTCTTTTCCTCCAAATGAGAAATTTCCACAGCACAAATCCACTGTGTGCTCATACTGGTGAAGTCAAGTCCTGTTTGTGAATAGTCCTGAAGATTAGTAATGGCAATAATAATGTAGCTTCCTATGTTTGTATATTAGTATGCATGTATTTAATTTTTTATTAAGCAAGAGGTAAGATGCTGATACAGGTTTTGATGGCTATTTTGAAAGGGTTCATATACTTTGTTTCTACAAAAAAAAAGTATTAAAAAGTAAGGCAACTACCAGTAAATCACTTGTTTGATTTTGCTTAACTTCATGTTCTGAGTTCTTTCAAAAATCAGTTTTTGCAACTGTACGTGGACTTCAATTTCAGCAAACTTAGATATGCTTTGCGCCTAGTTGCCTTACTGTATGTTCAGTCAACTTTATTTTTTATTGTGTGATGTCTTTTTTTTAGATACCATAGTCGATCATTTGATTTTATTTTATTTGGTTGAAAGTAGGAATGGTAATTTAAGCTGGATTTTTTGGGAAGGAATGGCAGGGTGCAGTTGTCTTCTAACTGTCTGTTGGAAATGGTTGTTATTCTATCTTTGAAAATAATGGATCGGGTGCTGCTTTTTGTAAAAACTCTTCTCTGCCGGACCAGTTGCACCAGACTGACAAGCAAGCCGTAACTCCACGCCCGCGGCGTCCGCACTGATCAGACTATTAAGATTCGGACTGCGTTTCTTCAGCTCCGCAAACATTGCCTGCATTTATGTCTTATTTCCATTGTGTTGAAGTGTGCCTATTTAAGTCTAAGATTCGCGTCTATCCCCCACATTACCGTGTATTTTTAATTCTCCCGCATTAAACCTAGGCCTATCTCCCGCTTTAGCGTGTATCATTAATTCACCCGCATTGAGCTTAATTCTCCCACCTTTAAGCATGTATCTCCCGTATTACCGCGAATTTTTATTTTTTCCCCGCATTAAGGCTTTATCTCCCGCTTTATCGTGTATCGTTCATTTTCCCGCATTAAGCGCCCATCTCCCACATTAGCCTGTATTATTAATTCTCCCGCATTAGTGTATATTAACTATGACTTCCGCACTGTTACTATTTATGTTCAGTGCTGTAATTAATATCCCGGAACCTTGATTCCGTGTTTCTTTCTATTTTTTACTACATTGTACTGTTGTTAATGTCCAGTGTTTGCATTACCAATAGTATTATCCAGGAACCTCAATTCCTTCTAGGCTACTGAATTCTGCCTCGCCTTCTTGCTGTGCAGAAGGCATGATAAATACAACCAAGTCCATCTTTGCACCTAGGTCCAGTCATGCATTTCCTGTCCTCTGTGCACATCACCGGTGCTCAGAGCACAACCCTTGCAAAAGCACTGACTGAACTATAATCATTCATGTGTTTTCAGGCCCATCAACATAAATTAATTTGAAATGTATTTAGATCAAGCAATTGCAAATGCAATGTCCAGCTGATTCTGTTGTTTTAGAGTATTGTTGTGCAGTTTTGCATCCCTCATTTATTTGTCTTTTTGTTGTATTTATCCAGGATCCTGCATAGAATGTGTGTCTTTTGCAGTCAGTGTGCAGCAGGGAGTCACGAACTATCAAGTTCCTTTAACTGTCAGTCGCTGATTTTTATTCATTTATTTAATGGTATATCCAAATGGCTTTTATTCTACACGTATTAAGTGACGTGTGTGTGTCTGTGTGTGTGTGTGTGTGTGTGTGTGTGTGTGTGTGTGTGCGTGTGTGTGCGTGTGTGTGTGCGTGTGTGTGTGCGTCTGTGCGTGTGTGTGTGCGCGTGTGTGTGTGCGTGCGTGCGTGCGTGCGTGCGCGTGTGTGTGTGTGTGTGTGTTTGTACTGCAAGTGATCATTCAGGGATGAGCAGAGCCACAAGGTCAGAAATCATGAGACAGCAGGACCTCAGTAGATCTGCATAATAGTTTGCAACGTTCAGCATCTCTGTCATTAAAAATATCACAAATAAATGTACACTGCTGCCAGACCATGGAGGATACTGGGAAGGGTTTTGATTCTGTCCATAAGAAGGCTTTTGTTCCAAGTAGACTGTAAGCTATCAACATCACCACATGTACCGACTTACGCACTCACCTGTCGCCACATAGCTAGAGAATATGACATCATACTGCCCACGAGAAGGGAAATTAACCTCTTTTTCAGGCTCAAGAATACTTGATTCTGAATTCTAATTGAAATGGTAAATTCAGTAAGGGCCCAACTCCACACATTTTCAACATGGAGTTGGGCCCTTATTAAATTCACTGGTTCAATTGGTTTTATGAAGGCCTCTATTATTTTATGCCACAAACAAAGGAACTGGATACAACCAGGACTTGAGTGTTCTTTTTCCATTGCAAGCTCAATATTTACACAGTGAATTTATGAACTTTACTGATGAATTAGATTGCCTTTCATCTGGAAAGCAAATTAGATTTTTTTTTATCATATGAGCATTAAAATAAAAATAAATTAAAAAAACTTTCTCTGGAAAACTGGCCAGTTAAGAGAGCAGTCTTGTACAGCATTGAAACGTGATTTAATTCACGATGCTTAAAATGGCAGAATAAACTCAACAATACGGATTATTCAGCGGAGAGACTGAATTACTGTATAACTATTTTCAGGTGGTTTGAGGAAACGGGTTGGTGTTTGGTAGACGGATAAAGAGAATTTGAACCGACTGAAAGGGAAATTCAAGCGAAAATCGGAGTTTAAGGGGTCAAACTGTGTAACGTTGTTTCCTTAAATAAAGCCATCTTTTTATTGCGCTTTCAAGGCAGTATTTTCAGCATTTCTTACCTTTGACTCGTGGCGCCGCTGTTGATCGCAGGATGGTGGTGGATGTTTCACTTATGCAGCCCTCCCTCAGACTCGCGCCGAAAGAGATGCGGAAAACTGCTCACTGGGTGCGTGGATTCCGCTTTATTCAGTACGAGTGGCTGGAGTGTGCGCATCCATCATTCAGATGCACCAACCTAGGATTTTTGAATGTTTTTCAAATCATAATATTTGAACTGAAGAATATTCCAGAGAAAGCGGAAACCTGTTTTGTGTTTTGTTAAGGCGAGGTGGACATCTTGGAGGACAATGAGACGGCGATCAGGCTTCTTCTTCATTGCGATACTGCGCTGCTTCGGCGCAGTTATCGGCCATGTTAGATACTCTGTGCCGGAGGAGATGACAAAGGGCTCGTTCGTTGGAAAAATCGTTCAAGATTTGGGGTTGGATACCAAGCGGCTTGTTAGTGGGAGAGGTCGGATATTTTCCGGAGACAGTAGTGAGTATATCGATCTGATTAGAGAAAAAGGAATACTGGTAATAAAAGAAAGAATTGACAGAGAAACGCTATGCGGGATGACTTCACCTTGTTCCATACAATTAGAGATAGTGCTTGATAATCCGATTGAATTTCACCCTGTTACGGTGGAAATTTTGGACATAAATGACAATCCTCCTGTCTTCCCGAAAGACGAAACAAGGTTAGAGATCAGCGAGTCCGCTCTTCCAGGGGCGAGGTTTGTGCTGGAGAGCGCGGTGGACCATGATGTGGGTGTAAACACTCTACAGAGCTATGATCTCAAACCCACCGAGCATTTCGCATTAAAAGTCGATTCGCGGCCTGACGGCAGTAAAAGTGTAGCGATGGTACTTCAGACTCCACTGGATCGAGAAAAATCGGAGGAAATGTCTTTACTGTTGACTGCATTAGACGGCGGGGATCCGCAGATGTCTGGCACCGCTAAAATATATATAACTGTGCTTGATATTAATGACAACCCTCCAGTCTTTTTGCAAGACGTGTACAAAGCTTCTGTATCAGAGAATGCGCCGAAAGGCACATACATTACGATCGTGAGGGCGACTGACGCGGATTTGGGATCTAATGCAGATGTGACGTATTCGATTCCTCACAAAGTGGACGGCATCGGTGATATATTTACGATCGACAAATTATCTGGTGAAATAAAACTAACGGGGCGACTTGATTATGAGAAAACAAAACAATATCAGTTCAACGTTCAAGCGAAAGATAGCGGTGGTCTGTCGGACACGGCAGAAATAATTGTATATGTTATTGATGTAAATGATAATGCACCGTCGATCGCAGTGATTTCATCCTCGAGTTCTGTGATTGAAAATGCGTCTCCGGGTACAGTCATCGCTGTGGTGAAGGTTCAAGATTCTGACTCCGGAAATAACGGCCTCGTTCATTGTTACATTAACGAAAATGTCCCATTTAAAATCACTTTATCTTCTCATAATTTGTACAGATTGCAGACGGAAAGGTTATTGAACAGGGAAACGACTGCAAAATTTAATATCACGATTACAGCGACGGACGAGGGAACGCCGTCTCTCTCCAGAAATTTGACGGTGTCACTTGAAGTGTCAGATGTCAATGACAACGTCCCCGTATTCGAGAAGAGCTCATATCAAGCTTTTGTTCCCGAGAATAACTCTCCGGGCCTGTCTGTTTTAAATCTGAGAGCAAGAGACGCAGATTGGAAGCAGAATGCTCGCGTTTCTTATATACTGGAGGAAGGGGCTGTAAATGGCGTGCCTGTCTCCTCATATGTGTCTGTTAACTCTGACAGCGGAGTCATCCACGCGCTGCGCTCTTTTGACTACGAGCAGATTAAGGATTTCCAATTCTGCGTAAAAGCGCAAGATGGCGGCTCTCCCCCACTGAGTAGTAATGTGACTGTTAAAATCTTTATCCAAGACCAGAACGATAACGCGCCTCAGATCTTGTACCCAGTACAGACTGGTGTGTCTCTGGTGGCTGAAATGGTGCCTCGATCGGCAGATGTTGGCTATCTTGTCACCAAAGTGGTCGCTGTTGATGTGGACTCTGGACAGAATGCCTGGCTCTCGTATAAACTGCTGAAAGCGATAGACAGGGTGCTGTTTGAAGTAGGCTCACAGAATGGAGAAATAAGAACTGTGCGACCGGTCACTGATAAAGACGCTGTGAAACAAAGACTTTCTGTTATAGTTGAAGACAACGGACAGCCCCCTCGCTCAGCTACAGTCAATGTTAACGTAGCGGTGGCCGACAGCTTCCCGGAAGTGCTCTCTGAATTCACGGACTTTACGCATGATAAGGATTACAACGACAACCTCACGTTCTATTTAGTCTTGGCCTTGGCTGTAGTTTCCTTCCTCTTCGTCTCATCTTTAGTAGTTATAATATCAGTAAAAATCCATAGATGGAGGCAATCTCGCATCTTCTATCAGTCCAATCTCCCGGTCATTCCGTATTATCCGCCCCATTACGCAGACGTTAGTGGCACAGGAACTCTGCACCATGTGTACAATTACGAAGTCTGCAGGACAACTGACTCGCGCAGGAGTGACTGTAAGTTCCTCAGACCCTGTAGTCAGAGCGTGCTGATGGTGGAGCGCAGTTCTACAGACACCGTGCAGCGCGAGCAGAAAGAAAAAAACATTCTGGATGAAATTATCTCCGATGATCAGGTGAGATGGTCTCAGTTCTCGTACTGCTATTTAAAGCCTGATCAATTATCTTTTCGACAATTTTCAAAGTTTTGTAGGAATTGTGTGTTTGCTTGTGTTTGTTTTTTTGTTTTTTGTTTTTTTTGGATGTGTCCAAAGCCGAGCTTTCATTTGGAAAAAAAATGCTTTCAAAAATTATGCGCTATGCTCTTCGTATCGTAACTGAATGCTAATTTCAGAACCTCGTGACACGAACAGCGCCAGTTTGGCAAGAAATGCCATGCGAGTGTTTTTGTATGTTCCCCTCTTTCAGCGCCGAATTGTATGAGAGGAAAAATCTGCCCCTCTGTGTTTAAGATGAGTCCGCTACATTTTTAGTCTGATGCAGGGCTCAGTGTCGTTTCTCTGTCAGCCCGTTTTTTTTCCCCTTCGTCAATTTTCCCCCTATAAAATACTCTGCGGTTTGTCTCCGAAAATCATAAAACATTTATTATTATTATTATTATTATTATTATTATTATTATTATTATTTTTATTATTATTATTATTATTATTATTATTGAAAGTGGTGGTGATGGTAGTAATAGTAGTAGTAGCAGCAGTGGTATCATCATTATTATTATTATTATTATTATTATTAGGGTGGTTCTGTGGCACGGCGGGTTGCATTGCCATCACATACCAAAAAGGTCATGGGTTTGAATCTGGGCTGGGGCCTTTCTCAGTGGATTGTGCATGTTTTCCCCTTGTTCACATGGGTTTCATCCAGATATTCTGGCTCAAGGATTGGAGATGAATGTATTTAAAAACAGGAACAAGAGCAATTTCAGTTGTTCTGGAGTGAAAAAGAAATTCTCAATTTTAGATGACTGGTCAATAGCATTTTTTGTTCCAATAATTTTTCTTGAAATATCACTGACAATAAATTTTCAGAGGTAATTCTCTCTTGGAAGTGATTCATTTGCTGCTCACAGGAGTGTTCCCCAGACCACTTGTAGGCTAACGTCACAGTTTGTCATCTCCCTGACCCTGCATTCCACAGTGAGATGGTCAGATTAATTATTTATCAAGCACTAGGTGTCTCACCTTATCGAAAGTATGTATATCATTGACAGTGTGTGACGTAGCCTCCCAAAGACTCTTAGAAAATGTGTTCAGTGTTGTGCAGTGCCTGCAATGGTTAGCCTTCATATCCGATGAGCTTTGATCTCAGATTTAGTTTTAAACTTTTTGTTGTTCAGGAAAAAAGCTTATTATGCTATGAATAAATAGGCAGCAATAAAGCTTAGTTCTGCCATAAGGATTTTCTGAGTGACCAGAGCAAATAAAGTGCCACATCAAGCAAAAAACCATTCATGTAACATTCCGAATTAAACGCATCATTTTTTTTTTTTCTGGAGCTGATGAAGGGAGTAGCTACAAGGGTGTATGACTCAAAGGGATCTGACTCCCTTTAAATGTGACATTATTTTCTCTGTATTTCCTTCTGACTGTGAAGGAAAGTCTGGTGTAGAGTTGGGCTTGCATTTGCTAACCTGGCTTTCTTTTTTTTCTTCTTCTTTTTTTTTTTTTGCAGATACTGCAGCTCGCTTGCTCGGCATTTATCCTTAGTTTTTCAGGAACTTTAGCAAACATATTACCTCAGTTATGGATTTGAATAAATTATTTTACGCGATCAATTTGAGGGTCTTGTCAAGAGGTGATTTCTTTCCCCTTTGGTAGTATTTGAAGCAACAAGAGCCGATGAGCTGTACTAATGTATAATACAACAGGCATGAACCTTTTACTGATAATGTTGCCTATATGTTAATCTCGACTGTTATTAATGTTAGTTTACCAGAAATGTTTTTGGTTTAATTCTGTGTTGATTTACAAGAGTTATGGACCGTTTTTGCACCATTGAGGTGACTGTCATGGCAACATGCTTGTGGTTTGTAGTGTGCGATACAGATATGACTAAATGAAGCAAAGTTTTTTGTTCACTATTGTTTAATCATGCATTGTTCTGGACATATTTACGTTTGAATGGTACACCCGCATTTAAAAATGTCGCTGACTGTCAGAATGGAAAGGCTTGGAAGGAAACATAAAAAAACAGGAATTGAATGAATGTCATTTTATTTCATCTGTGAGTTGTTGGCTGACTCAGTGGGATCTTTTACAAAGGTGGAAAATGGTGTGATGCATTAACACCTGTGCCCACACCCACCCAATTAGTGTTGCTTTTATGACAGCTGGAGCACAAGCATGTCTGAATAAATGCAGTGAATATTCAGTCAGTCTTTATTCCTGAAGCTTATTTAGCTTATCATGTTAATATATAAATCATCTTGTGCAGGTGATGTCATGCCAAAAAGAATATTTTTAACCACTCCTCTGTCACGCTCCTACTGGTGATTTCTGAGAGGAGAGGTGTTGGAAACCTTGAATGGGAACCTAAAAATCAAAGTGACAGTATCCTTAACTCCTGGATAAGTCATTTGTGAATCTTACCATCCGTGGTCATGGTAGAGATAGATAGATAGATAGATAGATAGATAGATAGATAGATAGATAGATAGATAGATAGATAGATAGATAGATAGATAGATAGATAGATAGATAGATAGATAGATAGATAGATAGATAGATAGATAGATAGATAGATAGATAGATAGATAGATAGATAGATAGATTGATTGATTGATTGATTGATTGATTGACGCTCCAGTCTCCTCACAACACTCCTTCCAAAGCTTCACTTATTCAGGAGTAATAACGCTTCTGCCCAGAACAAACCAACATGACAAACTATCTTTTTTCATCCCTGCTCCCGTGCCCTCCCACAGTCCAAAGACATGCATGTCAGGCTGATTGGAGACACTTAATTGCCCAATGGGACGAGTGTGTAAGTGAATGGTCTTTGTGCCCTGTATTGGATTGGTGAGCTGTCCAGGCTGCCTTTCACCTATATTCAGCTGGGATTGGCTCCAGGCCCCCCGCGACCCAAGTTGTGGTGGTGGTGATGAAGAAGATGATGGTGATGATGATGATGATGATGATGATTATTATTATTATTATTTTTGTTGTTGTTTTGTTGTTGTTGTTGTTGTTGTTAGTATTGTTAATATTGGTAATATTGTTGTTGTTATTATTATTATATTGTTGCCCTTATACTTTATTCTCTGAGTGCCTGCTACTTTTTACTTGCACATGGAGAGGAGTACTACTTCAAATCTTATGGTTTATTTTTCTCAGAGGCAGGACCTGATTTTCAAAATGTTAACTAGTGTTACAACAACACCGGAAGCGACATATTATGGGACTTTTTTAGAATAAATTGTACTCTTTCGATGCCTGCTTTGGTCTGTAAGTGTCGCTGTTGGTTCAGGAGCCGCGATTCTGCAGCACATCCCATATTACTGCGCATTCGCAACCTGAGTACAACACAGGCACAGACTGCGGTGGTGGCAGACATCAGGACGGATTTGGGCAGGGAAATAATTTTAACTTTTTCGGCCATATTCTGCTTAGCTTTCAGCAGGGGAATTATTCAGTCAATATATATATTCCAACGCGTTATTTTCTAATGTATATCCCTGGATAAATATTGTTTTTTAGGAGCGAGTTGCATTTAAAACATGATCTGCGTGCTGAAAAGACGAACACAATGGCTGCTTTTTATGCTTATCCTGACTGGCGTCGTACAAGGGCAGGTGAGATACTCAATTCCGGAGGAGATGGACAGAGGCTCGGTCGTCGGTAATATCGCTGAGGATTTGGGAATTGACGTTAAAAGGCTGAGGAGCGGTCGAGCTCGGATCGTTGATGGGGACAGCAGTCGGTACGTGGAACTGAACACAGACAAAGGAATTCTGTCCGTGAGCGAGAGAATAGACCGCGAGCTTCTGTGCGAAAAAATATCTCCGTGCAGTTTCAGCGTTGAGATTATTCTCGAAAACCCGATTCAGTTGTTTGAGGTTATTGTAGAAATTATTGATGTGAATGATCATCCTCCTGTTTTTCCAAAACATGAAATTAAAATGGAAATAGGTGAAGCTTCACTCCCGGGCGCGCGTTTCTTACTGGACAGCGCTTTCGACCCTGACGTAGGAATAAATACTATACAGAGTTACAGCCTCAGACCTACAGATAACTTTGTCTTGAAACACGAAAGACGTTCTGATGGGAGCAGCGATTTGGAAATGATGCTTCAGACTCCCTTGGACAGAGAAACACAGGAGGAGATGTCTTTAATTTTAACTGCGAAGGACGGAGGCAATCCGCCAAAATCCGGGGCAATGAAAATAAATATTAAAGTACTAGATGTTAATGATAATGCACCTGTTTTTACCAAGAAGCAGTACAGAGCTGCTGTCCCGGAAAATTCTCCAAAGGGAACTGTCGTGACTAAAGTAAGTGCGATTGACGCCGATAAAGGTGTTAATGGGGAGGTTACATATACTTTCCGGCAGGTAGAGCAAAGTGCAATGGGACTATTTGAAATTGACGGAAGATCTGGAGAAATATTTGTGTTGGGCAACATCGACTTCGAAAAAGCAAAAAAATATGAAATGAAAATTGAAGCAAAAGACTCCGGCGGAATGACGGATTCCTGTGCTTTGATTATTGATATAATTGACGTAAATGATAACGTTCCTGTCATTTCAGTGACATCTTTCACGAACCCAATTTCAGAAAACGCATCGTCGGGAACGATCGTTGCTATTATTAATGTAAAAGATTCTGATTCGGATGAAAGTGGATTGGTTAAGTGTGTCATAACTCCAAATATTCCTTTCACCATTAAGTCATCTTTAAAAAATTACTATACTTTGCTGACCGATGACATTTTAGATAGAGAGACTGTCTCCGAATATAACATTACTATTATTGCGACAGATGAAGGGTCGCCTCCACTGTCCAGTAACAAGACATTACATTTGAAATTGTCTGATGCAAATGATAACCCTCCACGATTTGAAAAGAAAATATATTTCGCCAGCATTCATGAAAACAACCCATCTTCAGAGTCTATTTTCGGAGTTAGCGCGACGGACGCCGACTGCTGCCAAAATGCGCGCTTGTCTTATTTCCTCGAGGACGCAGAGATCCATGGTTCCCGTGCGTCATCTTTGGTTTCAGTTAATTCTGAATCTGGTATTATATATGCTGCGCGCTCTTTTGATTATGAACAGCTCCGTGAATTTGAAATAAACATCAGAGCTCAGGATGGCGGCTCTCCCCCGCTGAGCAGTAATGTGACGGTTAAAATCTCTATCCAAGACCAGAACGACAACGCGCCTCAGGTCCTGTACCCAGTACAGACTGCTGTCTCTCTGGTGGCTGAAATGGTGCCTCGTTCAGCAGAGGTTGGCTATCTTGTCACCAAAGTTGTCGCCGTTGATGTGGACTCTGGACAGAATGCCTGGCTCTCATTTAAACTGCTGAAAGCCACAGACAGGGCGCTGTTTGAAGTGGGCTTACAGAATGGAGAAATAAGAACTGTGCGCCCGGTCACTGATAAAGATGCTGTGAAACAAAGACTTTCTGTTGTTGTGGAGGACAACGGACAGCCCTCTCGCTCAGCTACTGTCAGTGTTAACGTTGCGGTGGCTGACAGCTTCCCGGAAGTGCTCTCTGAATTCACGGACTTTACGCACGATAAGGATTACAATGACAACTTGACTTTCTATTTAGTCTTGGCCTTGGCAGTAGTTTCCTTCCTCTTCGTCTCATCAATAGTGGTTATAATATCAGTAAAAATATACAGATGGAAGCAATCTCGCATCTTCTATCAGTCCAATCTCCCGGTTATTCCGTATTATCCGCCCCATTACGCAGACGTTAGTGGCACAGGAACTCTGCAGCACGTGTACAATTACGAAGTCTGCAGGACAACTGACTCGCGCAGGACTGATATGAAACACCTGCGACCTATCAATCAAAGTATGATGAGTGTCGATGTCAGCAGGACTGAGACAATGCCGCATGCGCAGAAGGAGAGGGATCTGCTGGAATGTGCAGATACTCCAGTCGAGGTGAGCACTCTTCGCGTTTGGTTCTCCGTTTAATAATTCTAATGCAGAAGGCACATTGAAAAAAAATGTATTCTTCTGTTAATCTTAATCCACCAGAATTATTGTACTAAAAATGACTAATTTCTCAGTAAATTCAGATTTTCAGTTAATGTTTCTGCAAAACGAATCTCCTGCGTACTCATATTGGCAAAGTCAAGTGCTCTTTGTGAATAGTTTGCAGATTATCACTGACAATAATAACTTGGCTTGCGATGTTTGTGTGTTAATATTAATATTACATTTTTTTTCATTTCACAAAAAGTATACTGCTGAAGCACATTGTATTGGCTATTATGGAAGTGTTGATATACTTTGCTACAAAAAGAGCATAAAATAAGGGAAACCGCCTGCAAAACATGTTTTAAGTTTGATCAATTTCAGCCATCTCAAAAATGCTTTGTGGCTGCTTGCTGTACTTTCTTAAATTCAAAAAACTTTTTTTTCCATTTTTTACTGTGTGTTGTGTTGTTCTCAGAAACCGTAGTCGATCATTTTAAATGTATTGATTTTGATGGATTAGGTTGATGGTAGGAATGGTAATTTGAGCTGGATTTGGAGGGGGTGAAGGAATGGCAGGCTGTAGTTGTTTTCCATCTGTCCGTTGGAAATGATAGTTACTCTATCTGTGATGAGTAGGGACGTGCTGCTATTCGTAATAACTATGCTGTACTTACCTGTTGCCACATTGCTAGAGAATTAGACATTATACTGCTCATGAGAAGGGATAATAACATTTTTTTCAGGCCTGAGAATACTTGGTCCTGAGTTCTAATTGGATCTATCAAGGCCGCTGCTACTTTACACCATAATCACAGGACCTGGAATCAAACCAGGACTTGAGTGCTGTCTTTTGACTACAAGCTCTTTATTTGCGGATTGAAATACTTAACATCACTGGTAAATGTAATTGCCATTCATGTGTAAATTAAATTAGTTATTTTTTTATTTTTATTTTTTTGGAATCGTATGAATGTTAAAATAAAATAAGGAATATTACCTTTGGGAAAACTGGCCAGTTAAGAGAGTAGCCTTGTGCAACATTGAAAGGTGATTTAATTTACGATTCTTGAAATGACAGAATAAAGGCAACATTATTACTATAATTGTGGCATGAATTCTACTGTGAAGAGACTAAATTGTGGCTGTTTTCAGGAGGTTAGAAACGGGTTGGTCTTTGGTGGATATAGTAACTTTGAAGCGATTAAAAGGGGAATTCAAGCGAAGATCTCAGTTTAAGAGGTCAGATAGCGCGTAACGTTCTATACTGAAAAAAAAGCAATCTTTTTATTGCGCTTTCATGCTGTATTTTCAGCATTTCTTTAATTCGACTCATGGCGCCGCTGTTGATCACAGGATGGAGGTGAATGATGTTTCACTTCTGCAGCCCTCCCTCTCCCAATTTATAAAGCACGAGTGGCTGGAGTGTACGCATCATTCTGATAGGCTACACGAAGCTGGGATGAATGAGTGTTTTTCAAAGCATAATTTTTGATCTGAAAAAAATATTGAAAAATATTCCAGAGAAAGGGGAAACCTTTTTCCTCTTCTTTTATAGCGAGGTGGACAACTTGGCGAACAATGACACGGCGATCAGGCTTCTTCGTTGCAAGTCTGTGCTGCATCGGTGCAGTCATCGGCCATATTAGATACTCCGTGCCGGAGGAGATGACAAAGGGTTCTTTCGTTGGAAATATCGCTCAGGATTTGGGGTTGGATACCAAGCGGCTTGTTGATGGAAAAGCTCGGATATTTTCCGGAGACAGTAGTGAGTATATCGATCTGATTAGAGAAAAAGGAATACTGGTAATAAAAGAAAGAATAGACAGAGAAACGCAATGCGGGATGACTTCACCTTGTTCTTTACAATTAGAGGTAGTGCTTGAAAATCCGATTGAATTTCACTCCGTTACAGTGGAAATTTTAGACATAAATGATAACCCTCCTGTCTTCCCGAAAGGCGAAATAAGGTTAGAGATCAGCGAGTCCGCTCTACCAGGGGCGAGGTTTGTGCTGGAGAGCGCCGTGGACCATGATGTGGGTGTAAACACGCTGCAGGGCTATGATCTGAAACCCACCGATCATTTCGCATTAAAAGTAGATTCGCGGCCCGACGGCAGTAAAAGTGTAGCGATGGTGCTTCAGACTCCACTGGATCGAGAGAAATCGGAAGAAATGTCTGTACTGTTGACTGCATTAGACGGTGGGGATCCGCAGACGTCTGGCACCGCCAAAATATATATAACTGTGCTTGATATTAATGACAACCCTCCAGTCTTTTCGCAAGACGTGTACAAAGCTTCTATATCAGAAAACGCTGTGAAAGGCACGTTCATTTCAACCGTGAGGGCGTCTGACGCGGATTTTGGATCTAATGCAGATATTAAGTATTCCATTCCTCACAAAATGGACGGCATTGGTGATATATTTACCATCGAAAAATTATCTGGTGAAATAAGACTATCGGGGGGGCTTGATTATGAGAAAACAAAACAATATCAGTTTAACGTTCAAGCCAAAGATGGCGGTGGTCTGTCGGACACGGCAGAAATAATAGTAGATGTTATTGATATAAATGATAATGCACCATCGATCGCAGTGATTTCTTCCTCGAGTTCTGTGCCTGAAAATGCGTCTCCGGGTACAGTCATCGCTGTGGTTAAGGTTCAGGATTCTGACTCTGGAAATAACGGCCTCGTTCATTGTAACATTGAAAATGGCCCATTTAAAATCATTACGTCTTCTAATAATTTGTATAGATTGCAGACGGAAACGTCGTTGGACAGAGAAACGACTAAGAAATTTAATATCACGATTACAGCGACTGACGATGGTACGCCGTCTCTCTCCAATAATTTGACTTTGTCCCTGGAAGTGTCAGATGTTAATGACAACGTCCCCGTCTTTGAAAAGCGCTCATATCATGCTTATGTCTCCGAGAATAACTCACCGGGTCTGTCTGTTTTAAAGCTGATAGCAAGAGATGCAGATTGGAAGCAGAATGCTCGCGTTTCTTATATACTGGAGGAAGGGGCTGTAAATGGGGTGCTTGTCTCCTCATATGTGTCTGTTAAGTCTGACAGTGGAGTCATCCACGCACTACGCTCATTTGACTACGAGCAAATAAAGGATTTCCAGTTCTGTGTAAAAGCGCAAGATGGCGGCTCTCCCCCACTGAGTAGTAATGTGACCGTTACAATATTTATCCAAGACCAGAACGATAATGCACCCCAGATACTGTACCCAGTACAGACTGGCGTCTCGCTGGTGGCTGAAATGGTGCCTCGTTCATCAGATGTTGGCTATCTTGTCACCAAAGTGGTCGCTGTTGATGTGGATTCTGGACAGAATGCCTGGCTCTTATATAAATTGCTGAAAACGACAGACAGGGCGCTATTTGAAGTGGGCTTGCAGAATGGAGAAATAAGAACTGTGCGCCCGATCACTGATAAAGATGCTGTCAAACAAAGACTTTCTGTTGTTGTGGAGGACAACGGACAGCCCTCTCGCACTGCTACAGTCAATGTTAACGTAGCGGTGGCTGACAGCTTCCCGGAAGTGCTCTCTGAATTCACAGACTTTACGCACGATAAGGATTACAATGACAACCTGACCTTCTATTTAGTCTTGGCCTTGGCTGTAGTTTCCTTCCTCTTCGTCTCATCTTTAGTGGTTATAATATCAGTAAAAATCCACAGATGGAGGCAATCTCGCATCTTCTATCAGTCCAATCTCCCGGTTATTCCGTATTATCCGCCCCATTACGCAGATGTTAGTGGCACAGGAACTCTTCAGCACGTGTACAATTACGAAGTCTGCAGGACAACTGACTCGCGCAGGAGTGACTCTAAGTTCCTCAGACCCTGTAGTCAGAGCGTGCTGATGGTGGAGCCCAGTTCTACGGACACCATTCAGTGCAAGCAAAGAGAGAAAAACATTCTGGATGAACTAAATTCAGATGATCAGGTGAGACGGTCTAAATTCTCGTGCTGCTATTTAAAACACGGTCAATGATCTTTTCGACCACTTACGAAGTTTTGTAAGAGGTGTGTGTTTCTTTGCATTTGTATCTGTGTGTTTTCATGTGTCCAAAGCCAAGCTTTCACTGAGAAAGTGTTATGCTTTCGAACAATCTGTGTGATAAAGCTAATTTCAGAACCTTCCATCACGAACAGCGCCTGCTTGGCAATAAACGCCCTGTGAGGTTTTAATCTTTTTAGGGGAAGGTGGGGCAAAACGGGCTCCTTAACGTTTAGGCCTCACCCAATCAAAGCTGCGGCAGAAATTCAATGCAACTCATAGTGTTTACGAATCTTTGTTTAACTCCCATGAGAACGCACATAATCAAAATGTCCCCAAACGGATATTTACTGGAGAAAGTCTCAATAAAAAAATAACTTGAGGGGGGCCATTTTGTACAAGGGTATGGGCAAAATGGCCCGCACTTATGGGTTCAAAATGACCCACAACTAACAGAACATGTGTGGTGAACAAGAAAAAATAAGTTTTTTTTTCTACTTTTGAAACCTAACATATATATATACACTCACAGAGACACGCACATATATAAATTAAGCAGACAGATACATTCATATCACTAAAGGCAACTTTATGCATCTGGTGACTAAATTTGAATGTGGGGTAAAACGGCCCAAGGTTGGGGTATAACGGACCAGGGGTCATTTTGCCCCTCACTTTTTGCCCCACGACCAACTAAAAAATATTTTGACTTCATTAGTCAATGACGTTTCTGTTGCAGACTTTTTGATCTGTCCTCCACCGACCCTTGGAACAGACCATGCGATACACTGTAGGAGTAAAACGATTTCCGCGCTGTCAATAGAAGTAAGAAGTAAGCCTTTTCGAGCCTCGTGGCCTATCGGCCCGGTGCTTAAACCCGCGCTGTCAATACTGACACTTATTTTCGGTCAGGCTGACTGCAAGATCATCTGGTGCAGTAAATTTTATCGGCTTGGATCTTGAAACGAAACAGCATTTCTCAAGGTCGCCCTAGTGTTATTTGCTTCTCATGCGCACTTGTTCATTCCTACAATGCAATGGCGTGCCGTCAGATGTCGGGAAGGCCTTCAGTAACATCGCCCTTTCCTGTATAATTTCTCATTAACGGTTTGCGATCAGGTTTGCCTGATTAACAATCAGTTTATTAACTGAACAGCCACAGCCAATGCATGACACGTAATAATTAACGAATGACAAAGCACTTACCTGTTGGCTATGTTTATATAATTGATGTGACTCTGCAAGGATGACAATCAGCAAAAAATCCGGAACTTTCGCTGACTTCGCGGCAATTACTTTTGTTACTATCACTCAGCTGTGCGTCTAACAACGCACTTGAGCTGTCACTACATTCAGACCAGAGAACGGATTCTCTTGGCTTGTTGCTCAATTAACCTCGCGAACTAATTTATGCAAATCCAGAAATTATAAAGACGTTGGCGATTGATATTTTCCATCGTCATTGATGTGTGGAAGTAAACACCGTATATTCGTAGTGCAATGTATAACAAGGCTTTCAAAAATAAATTAGATTCTCGTCGGTTCCACCAATCAGTCTGAGCAACTGTTTCTAATCGGGGAGGTAAACTGCGAGAGGTGTCTGTCATTAAGAAGTGAAAGGTGAGGTTATTGCAGGCCCTGTGTGTCTGCCGACGGACCGTCACTGCTACAATGAAACCGATAGACAGCAGCAGCTGCAAAGTACATATTTCAAGGGTGGGCCATATGAACCGCGGGGGTCATTTTGTGCCACTTTCCCTTATATATATTTGGAATCAGAAGTGTGTCTGCACTGAATTTTTTGAGAAGAAAAATCTCCCCTCAGTGTTAAAACTGGGACTGCTAGATTTTGAGTATGATGCGCAGGGCTCAGTGATGTCTCTCTGTAAACCTGTTTTTTATTATTATTATTTTGTCTATTTTCACCCTGTATAATACTCTGCATTATAAGACCATTATTATTATTATTATTATTATTATTATTATTATTATTATAAGGGTGGTAGGGTGGAGTGGTGTGTAGCGCTGCCCTCACAAAGCTAAAAGGCCATGGGTATGAATTTGTGCTTGGGCCTTTATGAGTGAAGTCTGCATGTTCTCCCCGTCTTCACATGGGTTTCCTGGTTCAAGGATTGGAAACAAATGACATTTTTAGATGAAGGTTGAGAAAAGAAAAAAACAAACAGAACAATAGCAATTTTAGTTGTTCTTGAGTGAAAAAACCATTCTCAATTTTAGATGACTGGTAAATAATATTTATTGTTCCAGTGATCTTTTCTTGAAATATCACTGACTATAAATCTTCGAAGGAAATTCTTTACTGGAAGTGATTTACTTGCTACTCACACAAGTGTTCCTCAGACCACTTGTAGGCTAACATCACAGTTGATGTCATCTTCCTGACCCTGCATTCCACAATCAGATGGTCAGATGGATTATCTATCAAGCACTAAGTGTCTTGCCTCATATAAAGTATGTATATTATTGTTAGTGTGTGACAAAGACTCTTGGAAAATGTGTTCAATGTCGTGTGAGTGCCTGAAATGTGTAGGTTATGCTGTCAAAAGTTAACCTTCATATTCAATGAGCTTTGTATTTAGATTTAGTTTAAAACTTTTGTTCTGAAAATAACGTATGATGCTACCTAACATAAATAAATGGAAAGCAATTTAGCTTGGTTCTGCAATATGGATTTCTAGATAGCCCAGGGCAAATAAGGTGCCAGATGGGGTAAGTAAATCTAGCAACTCAGTTGCCTGATTGGGCGAGTGATAAACCATTAATGGAAAATTGTGCATCATTTTTGTCCGGTGCTGATGATGGAAGTAGCTTCAAAGGATTTGACTCCCTTCAAATGTGACATTATTTTCTCTTTATTTTCTTCTGACTGCGATGGAAAGGATGCAAATCAAATTGCAATATTGGGTTTGCATTAGCTAACAGCTTTCATTTGGTTGTATGATAATTTCACTGATAAATGTCATAGATTTTATTTTTTATTTATTTATTTTTTTTTGCATATACTGCAGTTAACTTGCTCAGCATTTATCTTTAGTTTTACACAAACTTTAGCAGCAAGATTTTACCACAGTTCTCGCTTTGAAAAATTTATTTTACAGGATAAATTTTCAGGTCTTATCGAGAGGTGATTTCATTCCCCTGTGGTATTATTTGAAGCAATGATGGCCGATGAGCTGTACGAATGAATTATACAACAGGCATGAACCTTTTTCTGATAATGTTGGCAATATCTTAGTATTGACTATTATTAATGTTTGTTGACCAGAAACTTTGCTGGTTGAATCCTGTGTACATTTACCACTGTTATAAGTGGTTTTAGCACCATAGAGGTGACTGTCGTAGCAACAGGCTTGTGATTCTTACAGTGTATGGCATGGATAATAATTACCAACTGAAAAAAGTTTTTTGTTCCCTATTGTTGAATTGTGTATTTTGTGGCCGTAGTTACGTTTAAATGGTACACCCTCATTTAACCCTATCTGGATCGGGCGGGGGGTGCTTTTTATGCCGGCGCCTTTTTTCTCGTCGTATAATTTCTGAACAGCTTGAGCAAGAACCACCAAAGTGTGATGCTGAAGCAGATTGTGGTGGCTGTTATGGAAGGGTTGATGTACTTTGGTACTAAAAAAGTATTAAAAAGTAAGGCAATCACTTGTAAAACTTTTTTGAGTTTGCTCCATTTCAGCAATCTCAAATGCTTTATGTCTGGTTGCCTTTTTAAGTTCAATCAACTATTTTTTTGTTTTTTATTTATTTATTTTTACTGTGTGATATCTTGTTCTCAGAAATTAGAATTGATCATTTGCAATTTATTGCTATTGATGTATTGGGTAATAATGATCATTTGAGCTAGATTTTTTTCGATAGGAATTGCACGCTGCAATTGTTTTCTCACTTTTTTGTTGGGAATGGCAGTTATTCTATTTGTGTCAAGGAGGGATTGGGTGCTGCTGTTTGTAAAACTCTGCTCAGCCTTAGAAGTTACACCAGAAAACTAAGCAGGTATTGACTGAACTATAATCACGTACTTGCTTTCTGAGCCCACTACTGACATTATATTGAAATGTAATCACATCAAACTGTCACAGACTTGCAATGTCCTGCTTATTCTGTTTCGGTGTATCATTGTGCAGCCTTGCATGCTTCATTTATTCGTCTTTTTTATTCTACTTATCCAGGTGTATTTGTGGAATGTGTGTCTTTTGCAGCCTATGTCCAGCAGTGAGTAATGACATATTATGCTCCTTTAATTGGCAGTCGCTGAATTTTATTTATTTATTTATTTATTTATTTATTTACTTATTTTCTGGAATATTTGAATGGCCTTTATTCTGTTATGTGAGGGGTGTGTGTGTGTGTGTGTGTGTTTGTGCTGAGAGTGATCAATCTAGGCTGGGGAGAGCCATAAGGTTGGAAATCATGAGATGGCAGGACCTCAGAAGATGTCCATAATAGTTTGGAGCGTCCAGCATCTCTGTCCTTAATTATATCACTAATAAATGTATGTACACGCCTGCCAGACCATGGAGGATACTGGGAAGGGTTTTGATTCTGTTCATGAAAAAAGCTTTCATTCCAAGTAGGCTGTGACATGTCAACATCCCCACACATACCGACTTATGTACTTACCTGTCGCCACATAGGTAGAGAATTAGACATTATACTGCTCATGAGAAGGAAGATCAACCTCTTTTTCAGACCTGGGAATACTTTATCCTGAATTATAATTGGTTTTATCAATGCCTCTGCCACTTTATACCACAAACACAGGAAATGGAATCGAACCAGGACTTGATTGCTCTCCTTTGACGACAAGCTTAATATTTGAGCATTGAATTAATTAACATTACTGATAAATATGACTGCCTTTCATGTGTAAAAGAAATCTGAAATCAACAGAATAAAATCAACATTATGGCGATTTTGGCATTAATTTTACAGATATAAGACTGAATTGTGACTGTTTTCAGGAGGTTAGCGGAGGCGGGTTAGTGTTCGGTAGACGGATATAGAGACTTTCAACCGACTGTAGAGGAATAACAAGCAAAAATCAGATAGGGTCAAGTAGTGTGGAACGTTGTTTTTTTAAATAAAGCCATCCTTTATTGCGCTTTCAGGCTGTATTTTCAGCATTTCTTTACTTCGACTCATGGCGCCGCTGTTGATCGCAGGATGGTGGTGGATGATGTTTCACTTCTGCAGCCCTCCCTCAGTCTCGCGCCGAAAGAGATGCGGAGAGCTGCGCACGGTGCGCGTGGAGTCCGCTTTATTCAGCACCAGTGACTGGAGTCTGTGCATCGATCATTCAGATGCACGAATATTGGATTTATTTTCGTTTTTAAAGCATAATTTTTGAGCTGAAAAAAATTCAAGAGAAAACAGAAACAAGTTTTGTGTTCTGTTACAGCGAGGTGGACAACTTGGCGGACAATGACACGAAAAGCAGGCTTCTTCATTGCGAGTCTGTGCTGCATCGGCGCAGTTATCGGCCATGTTAGATACTCCGTGCCGGAGGAGATGACAAAGGGCTCGTTCGTTGGGGATATCGCTCTGGATTTGGGGTTGGATACCACGCGGTTGGTTGGTGGAAAAGCGCGGATATTTTCCGGAGATAGTAGTGAGTATATCGATTTGATAAGAGAAAAAGGAATGCTGGTAATAAAAGAAAGAATAGACAGAGAAGCGCTTTGCGGACTGACTGTTCCATGTTCCATACAATTAGAAATAGTGCTTGATAATCCTATTGAATTTCACTCCATTACAGTGGAAATTTTTGACATAAATGACAACCCTCCTGTCTTCCCAAAAGACGAAATAAGATTAGAGATTAGCGAGTCTGCCCTACCGGGGGCGAGATTTGTGCTGGAGAGCGCCGTGGACCAGGATGTGGGTGTAAACACGCTGCAGAGCTACGATCTGAAACCCACCGAGCATTTTGCATTAAAGGTCGACTCGCGTCCCGACGGCAGTAAAAGTGTAGCGATGGTGCTTCAAACACCATTGGATCGGGAGAAGTCGGAAGAAATGTCTTTGCTGTTGACCGCATTAGACGGCGGGGATCCACTGATGTCTGGCACTGCCAAAATATATATAACTGTGCTTGATAATAATGACAACCCTCCCGTCTTTCCGCAGGACGTGTACAGAGCTTCTGTATCAGAGAATGCGCCGAAAGGCACGTACATTACGACGGTGAAAGCGTCTGACGCAGATTTTGGGTCTAATGCAGATATTAAGTATTTGATTCCTCACAAAGTGGACGGCATTGGTGATATATTTACGATCGATGAATTATCTGGTGAAATAAAACTTTCGGAGGGACTTGATTATGAGAAAACAAAACAATATCAGTTCAACGTTCAAGCGAAAGATAGCGGTGGTCTGTCGGATACGGCAGAAATAATTGTAGATGTTATTGATGTTAATGATAATGCACCATCGATAGCAGTGATTTCCTCCTCGAGTTCTGTGCCTGAAAATGCGTCTCCGGGTACAGTCATCGCTGTGGTCAAGGTTCAAGATTCTGACTCTGGAAATAACGGCCTCGTACGTTGTTACATTAACGATAATGTCCCATTTAAAATCACTTCATCTTCTAATAATTTATACAGACTGCAGACGGAAACGTCATTAGACAGAGAAACGACAACAGAATTTGATATCACTATTACAGCGACTGATGAAGGAACACCGTCTCTCTCCAGAAATTTGACTTTGTCCCTGGAAGTGTCAGATGTTAATGACAACGTCCCTGTTTTTGAGAGACCCTCGTTTCAATCTTTTGTTTCCGAGAATAACGCGCCGGGCCTGTCTGTTTTAAAACTGAGAGCAAGGGACGCAGATTGGAAGCAGAATGCTCGCGTTTCCTATATACTGGAGGAAGGGGCTGTAAATGGCGTGCCTGTCTCCTCATATGTGTCCGTTAACTCTGACAGCGGAGTCATCCACGCACTGCGCTCATTTGACTACGAGCAAATAAAGGATTTCCAGTTCTGCGTAAAAGCGCAAGATGGTGGCTCTCCTCCGCTGAGCAGTAATGTGACGGTTAAAATCATCATCCAAGATCAGAACGACAACGCGCCTCAGATCCTGTACCCAGTACAAATTGGCGCCTCTCTTGCGGCTGAAATGGTGCCTCGTTCAGCAGATGTTGGCTATCTTGTCACCAAAGTGGTCGCTGTTGATGTGGACTCTGGACAGAATGCCTGGCTCTCATATAAACTGCTGAAAACGACAGACAGGGCGCTGTTTGAAGTGGGCTTGCAAAATGGAGAAATAAGAACTGTGCGCCCGGTCACTGATAAAGATGCTGTGAAACAAAGACTTTCTGTTGTCGTGGAGGACAACGGGCAGCCCTCTCGCTCAGCTACAGTCAGTGTTAACGTCGCGGTTGCCGACAGCTTCCCGGAAGTGCTCTCTGAATTCACGGACTTTACACACGATAAGGATTACAATGACAACTTGACTTTCTATTTAGTCTTGTCCTTGGCAGTAGTTTCATTTCTCTTCGTCTCATCATTAGTGGTTATAATATCAGTAAAAATCCACAGATGGAGGCAATCTCGCATCTTCTATCAGTCCAATCTCCCTGTTATTCCGTATTATCCGCCACATTACGCAGACGTTAGTGGCACAGGAACTTTGCAGCACGTATACAATTACGAAGTCTGCAGGACGACTGACTCGCGCAGGAGTGACTCTAAGTTCCTCAGACCCTGTAGTCAGAGCGTGCTGATGGTGGAGCCCAGTTCTACAGACACCATGCAGTGCGAGCAAAAAGAGAAAAACATTCTGGATGTACTAGACTCTGATCAGGTGAGACGGTCTGTGCATTTTTATTGCTTTTCAAAATCTGATACTTGTCATTCTTTTCGACAATTTGTTTATTTTTAGGAGGTGTGTGTGTGTTTGTTTGTTTGTTTATATATTTTTTTTGTTGTTGTTGTTTTATATGTGTCTACGATCAAGCGTTCTCTTTGAAATGTTATGTTTTCAGAAATTCCGCGTGACTTTTGTCGTATCTTTGCTGAATAGTGATTTCAGAACCTTGTAACACGAACAGCGCCAGTTCGACAAGAAATCTCCCGTGAGCTTTCTTTTTTTTCGGCTCTTTGGTTGAATCAGGGCACTGTCTGAGCTGAATTGTTTTGACGGCAAAAATCTCCTTCGCCAAGAATTAAAGCGGCTGTTCATGTTGATGAGACAATACAAGCAATTATTTATGAATTATAATTTCAATCGCTATTTGGTGGTGTTTTAGAAGGTTTTTTAGTTATTATTTCTTCTGTTTTCTCACTATAACAGTTTTTGGTGTGCTAACAAAAACCGTAATGCAGCATCAATAGAATTATTATTATTATTATTATTATTATCACTGTCACCCAGTTAGCTGGTCTTTAGAGAGTTGATTTAGTGGGTGTCGAGCAACAATCAGTTGTCTGATGTGACCCACAGTTCAAGAACCTTTCCTTCAGCCACCAGCATACAGAAAATGTACTCTGGCACTCACTCAAAAAAACTTGATTTTATTCAGGCAATAAGACAGACGTGTTTCAGCTTTAAGCCATCATCACACTGCATCCTCTGGGATAGCCCTATCAAATAATTTCGCACATTTACTGTGTCTTGCTGACTACCGCCAAGCTCGGTTTCCTTGCTGTAACAACATGGTCAGTCTGTATGTTATAGTCCGACATTAATTTTAGGTTTTCATTCTCTGGGACACTCTCTGGTACATGCTCAAACCATTTTCCCTTCGCTGCAAGCCACACAGTCCTACCAAGTCCCTTTAAACTACTCTTGCTACATTGACATGCCTCCTCCTGTGCTCTGCTTGAGCCAGTTTGGGGCATCCACTATCCTCATGACTAACGGCTTCATTTACCTGGCTGCACATTCGACATTCGAGTTCTCATGGACCTCGTCATTTTGTGCTTTGATTCGATTGGTTCTCATTGCCATTTCTTGAATAATAATGATCTCACACCATTGCAGCCATGCCCAGGTTTCCTCTTTGAACTTTTGCATCGTCTGTCTGAGGAAATGACCATACAGTGCCTTCTCTTGCGACTGTGCTATGTGTTCCACTCTGCTTCATTCTTTAAAGGTCCCCTATTATGCCACCAGGTGCACAGCCAATTAGCCATTATGAGCCAGCTCAAAGTCTCCCCTTCCTGACATCACAAGGGGGAGTGACCACCCAGAATAATTAAATCTGATTGACTGCTTTGCTGAAGGTGATCAGTTCTTCTTGCTTTTAGTTGTTTGCTTCCCCATGTGATCTCAAGAGGGAAAAGATTTTGAAATGGCTTGTAATAATTAATTGGCTGTGCACATGGTGACATAATAGGGGACCTTTAAAGTCCTTTGCTGACTCTAGATCATGCAGTTTTATTACTCCCTTCCTGGCTGCTTTGAGTAACTTTTCCTCGCTGTTCTGCACTTGCCCCTTCAGCGAGAGCTTTTCTGGCCAAATCAATGCAGTCCTCCACAGACATTAAACCTCCTCCTCCTCCTCCCCTTTGAACAATAGATCATTCCTCTGACACACCAGATCAGAGATACAGCCCAGTTGTTGACCTTTATTAAGTTCCCATCATTCAATTTGAATCCCCCAACCTTTCAGACAAGCCTCAGGAACTCTTTGCTGATCTTTTCCTTCATCTGGTCATGAAGTAGCTTTTTTTTGCCTCCATGTTCCGGAAGTATTTGTAACCATCGCTCTCTCAACACCTTGATCTTGTTACCATTGGGAAGTTGAATTCCATCTGAATGCACCACCTCTCTCCTTTTGAGGATCAGGACTGCACACTTTTCTATACCAAGTTTCATGCCAGTGTCTTGACTGAAGATTCGTACAGTTTGTACAAGGGATTGTCGCTGACTTTCACCATTGCAATGCAATTTCGAGTCATCTAGAAATAGCAGGTGGTCAATCTTTGTCTCATAAACAGACTGATACTCTACTGTATTCTTTCTGAGGATTATTAAGAGATGTATAAGGGCTGTTACAAACAAGTTAGGAGACAGGGAATATCCTCAAAAGATTCCTCTTCTGATTCACATATCTTGTAGCTTCTGCCCATTTCCCTTGAGTTCTATTCACCAACTTTTCATGCTATTTGCCAATAGAACCCACATGTTCTCTGCCACTCCAAAAATCCCCAGACACTCAAAGTTCCACGAATTTGGGACGAAATCTAGCGCCTTTTTTATAGTCTGCCCACCCCATGGCCAAATTATTTCGGCAAGCTCTCTTTTCTCTTTGTGCTCTATCATTGATATACATCAGCAGCCTCTTCAGTAGCTCGTCTGTTCCTATGGGAATTTAACAAACAAATAAATAAATAAATAATCATCATTATTATTCACGTGATTTCCCCTCGGGGGGATAGGACCTCACTTTCCCTCTGTTAAATTTTGTTATATTGCAATTTTTTCTGTGAGCACTGTATCAGTGTTTTTAAATAAATTGCACTCTTTTGAATCCTGTTTCGGTCTGTAAGTGTCGCTGTTGGTTAAGGAGGCGCGATTCTCCAGAACCTCCCATATCACTGCGCATTTGCAGCCTGGGGACAACACATACACAGACTGCGGTGCTGGCGGATTTTAGGACGGATTTGTGCAGGAGAATATTTGGACCAGTGTCCTCCATATTCTGCTTAGTTTTCGGCGGGCGAGTTATTCAGTCAATCTATATCCCAACGCACTATTTACGCGTGGATTTACCCCTGTCTGGATAAATATACGTTAGTTTAAGGAGCGATAAGAGGCTGAAACATGATCTGCGTGCTGAGAAGGCGAACACGATGGTCGCTTTTAATTCTTATCCTGACTTGCTTCGCACAAGGGCAAGTGAGATATTCCATTCCAGAGGAGATGGACACTGGATCGGTCGTCGGTAATATCGCTGAGGATTTGGGAATTGACATTAAAAGGCTGAGGAGCGGCCGAGCTCGGATCGTTGATGGGGACAGCAGTCGGTACGTGGAACTGAACACAGACAAAGGAATTCTTTCCGTGAGCGAGAGAATAGACCGCGAGCTTCTGTGCGAAAAAATATCTCCGTGTAGTTTCAGCGTTGAGATTATTCTCGAAAACCCGATACAGTTATTTGAAGTTATTGTTGAAATTATTGATGTGAATGACCATGCTCCTGTTTTTTCAAAAGACGAAATTAATTTAGAAATAAGCGAAGCTTCACTCCCGGGCGCATGTTTCTTACTGGACAGCGCTTTCGACCCTGACGTTGGATTTAATACCATACAGAGTTACAGCCTCAGACCTACAGATAACTTTGTTTTAAAATACGAAAGACGTTCTGATGGTAAGAGCAATTTGGAAATGATGCTGCAGACTCCCTTAGACAGAGAAACACAAGAGGAGCTGTCTTTAATTTTAACTGCGGTGGACGGAGGGAATCTGCCTAAGTCCGGAGTCATGAAAATAAATATCAAAGTTCTGGATAATAATGATAATGCGCCTGTTTTTACCAAGAAGCTGTACCGAGCTGCTGTCCCAGAAAATTCCCCCAAGGGAACTGTCGTGACTAGAGTAAGTGCGACTGATGCAGATAAAGGCGTTAACGGAGAGGTTACTTATACCTTCCGTCAGGTTGCGAAAAGTGCAGTAGGACTATTTAAAATGGACGGAGCGACTGGAGAAATATTTGTGATGGGCAACATTGATTTTGAAAAAGAAAATAATTATGAAATGAAAATTGATGCAAAAGACTCCGGTGGAATGACGGATTCTTGTGAATTAATTATTGATGTCATGGACGTAAATGATAACGTTCCTGTCATTTCAGTGACATCATTCACGAACCCAATTTCAGAAAACGCATTGTCAGGCACTACTGTTGCAATTATTAACGTGAAAGATTCCGATTCAGGAGAAAATGGACTGGTAAAGTGTACCATAACTCCTAGTATTCCTTTCGCAATTAAGTCATCCATAAAAAACTACTATACTTTGCTTACCGATGATATTTTAGATAGAGAGAGTGTCTCAGAATATAATATTACGATTATTGCGAGAGATGAAGGGTCGCCTCCTCTGTTTAGTAAAAAGACTTTACATTTGAAATTGTCTGATGCGAATGATAACCCGCCAGTATTTGAAAAGAAAGTGTACTTTGCCAGCATTAATGAAAACAACCCACTGTCAGAGTCAATTTTCGCTGTTAACGCGAAGGATGCCGACTGCTGCCAAAATGCGCGCTTGTCCTATCTCCTCGAGGATGCAGAGATCCGTGGTGCGCGCGCGTCCACTTTGGTTTCAGTTCATTCTGAATCTGGTATTATATATGCTGCGCGCTCTTTTGATTATGAACAGCTCCGTGAATTTGAAATAAACATCAGGGCTCAAGATGGCGGCTCTCCTCCGCTGAGCAGTAATGTGACAGTTAAAATCATCATCCAAGATCGGAATGACAACGCGCCTCAGATCTTGTACCCAGTACAGACTGGTGTCTCTCTGGTGGCTGAAATGGTGCCTCGTTCTGCAGATGTTGGATATCTTGTCACCAAAGTGGTCGCTGTTGATGTGGACTCTGGACAGAATGCCTGGCTCTCATATAAACTGCTGAAAGCGACAGACAGGGCGCTGTTTGAAGTGGGCTTGCAAAATGGAGAAATAAGAACTGTGCGCCCAGTCACTGATAAAGATGCTGTGAAACAAAGACTTTCTGTTGTAGTGGAGGACAACGGGCAGCCCTCTCGCTCAGCTACAGTCATTGTTAACGTCGCAGTGGCCGACAGCTTCCCGGAAGTCCTTTCTGAATTCACGGACTTTTCGCACGATAAAGATTACAATGACAACCTGACTTTCTATTTAGTCTTGGCTTTGGCGGTAGTGTCCTTCCTCTTCGTCACATCATTAGTGGTTATAATATCAGTAAAAATCTACAGATGGAAGCAATCTCGCATCTTCTATCAGTCCAATCTTCCGGTTATTCCGTATTATCCGCCCCATTACGCAGACGTTAGTGGCACAGGAACTTTGCAGCACGTGTACAATTACGAAGTCTGCAGGACAACTGACTCGCGTGGGAGCGATATGAAACACCTGCGACCTATCAATCAGACTATGACGAGTGTCGATGTCAGCGGCACTGAGACAATGCTGCATGCGCAGAAGGAGAGGGATCTGTTTGAATGCGCACATACTCCTGTCGAGGTAAGCACTCATTGGGCTTGTGACTTGATACATTTTTGCAATGTAGTTGGCATTTTAAAATTTTGCAATTATGTCATAATCTGTTAGACACAATCCCCACTTAATGATTATACTCAAAATGATTACTTTCTTGATGAATGCAGTTTTAATTCAGTGTTTCCACAAGAATAATCTTTTGCATAGACTTAGTCAAGTGCACCTTCGGAATACTTTGAAGACTATATGTAGCAATCTTGTTAAAGTTTGCTATGTTTGGATATTAATATCACTGGATTTATATCTGCTTTGATCATATTTTATAATTAACTTTTTTTTCCATTTGGCAAGAAATGTGATCATGAGACAAATTTTGTAGACTATTATGGAAAAGTTGATGTCTTACGGGTGTTTGGTATTTTTACTTAACATTTGATTGTGCATTCATGCTTCCTTGAGTTTGAGTAAATTAATCATACATATATTTTCATGGCTTTGGCTACATCTTAATCAATAATGTATTATGTATGTCTCTTATGCACTTTTGGTACATTTTACTGCTTGCAAGGTTCGCCAATAAAAATCAAATACATTTCCCCTTAGTTCCCCATGTTGATTTCAATCGTCATTGTCTGTGATATAATTTGACTCTAATATGACTCAGATTTCCAAATAAAATTGGCTGAGGTGATATGTAGCCAAATGTTTAGAGTATAAATCAAAGAAGGATGCACTGATGTTCTTTCATCCTTTTGCCAGACTACATTCAGAGTGTTGTGTGTAGTTCTGGGGGACATACAACTAGAGATATCATCTTTTTTAGAAGCCCCAGGTTTAAAAAGAAATATACTGAAGTTGTATTTTTGCCGATGTGCTTATCATATTTTTATTGAACTATACCAAGTACATTCTAAATGTGTTAATTTGGATCAACTTTAAGGTTGTTTTGGTAAATGCTTTAATCAAATTTAAGGGAAATCACACTATATTCTATTTCACTAAGTTGTGTGAAAATGGAACATCTTTTAAGAACATTTAATGTAATACAAATGTATTATATAAAAATTACTTTCAAGAAATTATTTTCTGTTTCATTTTGAAGCAATCTCTGAATATGTCTCAAGTTTCATATCGTTGTGTTCCCCGAACACTTTCAGAAGGATTCAGCATTCTCCAAAAGCCACTGCTGGTATAATAAAAATTTGTTGGTTTTTTTTTCCCCCAAAACCATTCAATATGACAATAGGTCAATATTATTGCATTAACAAATATACAAAAAAATGCCCCTCCAGTAAAATAATCAAAGGTTCTCTATTAGGCCAAATCGAGGATAATTTTCTCGGTGTAGAGACTTGGAACTCGGTTGCGGTAGCAGGCAAATTAACATTTTGATATCGATCTGCTAACAGCCCAGTGAGTGGGTGCGTAACGCAGTCGCATACCTGAACCCTACAGAAATTTTTCATGATGCTTTGTGTATCAATGAGATAAAAAGCAGTGTATATCAACACTCGCACATAGACAGCCACAGAAACGTTTAACGTGTCTCTTGTGGACATTATTTCAATTGAGCAAACCTGTTTCCTCATCACAGAAAATTATGTATATTGGAGGTTGAATCACTTGTTCCTTGAACCCTGAGGAAGACTGTGGTCGAAACATTGGTTATGTATTAAATTTTTTGCATCGTGGCTATGAGTGCGCGACTGCTTTTTTTGTATAGTTTTTGTATTTCCTTAGTCAGCACCTCTACAATTTTTTGGTGTGCGCTCTTGTTTTTTCTTGTGGACATTACCATAATACATTTCCTGTGCACAGTACTGAGCACATCAAATCCAGACCAAAATGAATTAACCATTAAGCATAGCCTAATAATGGTGTTTTACAAAGTACGTGAAAATAAGTATACTGTCCTCAAATACACTAAATTAGCAAAATAAATATTTGGAATTAAGTTGAATTTTTTTTTTAAGTACTGTACACTTATGTACTATTCACAATATGCTTACAATTGAGCACACTTTTTGTAGGTGCACTGGAATACCACTTTAAGTATGGCAAAATAAAAATATTTATTTAAATAAATTAAAACTGAACTTAAGTACATCTACTTTAAAGTACACTTTTTAAAAGTATGTGTTAACTATATTTTAAATTAAGCAAAACATGTGAAAGTGCACTTGTAATAACTTTTGTATATTTAAATTATATTTCTAATACTGTAAAGTACATAATTATTTGAGCTGGGGCTCTAGAAAAAAAATTTGAAGATGACCCACAAAGTTAATTCCTGGAATAAAAGAGAAAGGCCATGAGGACAGGCTGAAGAATCTTTATCTCACTTCAGGGTGACTTCATGCTCTGATTGAGGTTTTTAAATATATGAAAGGGATTAGCAAAGTTAGCTACAGAAGTTAGCTTGGGGTAAATGGTAAATTTAGCTTTTATATAAGAAAAGTTTTCTTTTTTTCACAGAAAGTGATCTCTATGTAGAATAGCTCATTCGGTCATGTCGCAGAGGCAGACATTCTGAGAATTTTTAAGATCAGGCTTGATGCAGAGCTGGATACCATTTAGCCTAGTATTCCAAGTATTAAGTTCACTTCAGTGATAGGACAGTAACGAGCCTAGTTGGGCTGAATGGCCTCCTCTCACTACTCTGCTACGTTATGCATAAAAGAAATTTACCTTCATTCTGATGCAACACAAATACATTTTGAAAAGACTTGCTCAGTCTAAGACCACCCTGCATGCTGGGGAAGAAAATAAAATGATTCTGCTAATTTCCCAAAAAGGCTTCATATCGCCTAATTTGAGGATGCTGAGTTTAAAAATGCAAGTCAAAAGTTTCCATCACGAACAGTTTTTTTCACAAAGTAAGAATGAAGATTTTCCTGGTTAGACGTGTATGTATGTGTGTGTATGTATGTATGTATGTATATATATATATATATATATATATATATATATATATACATATATATATACTCAACAAAAATATAAACGCATCACTTTTGTTTTTGCTCCCATTTGTCATGAGATGGACTCAAAGATCTAAAATTCATTCCAGATACACAATATTACCATTTCTCTCAAACATTGTTCACAAATCTGTCTAAATGTGTGATAGTGAGCACTTTTGCTTTGCTGAGACAATCCATCCCACCTCACAGGTGTGCCACATCAAGATGCTCATCAGACACCATGATTAGTGCACAGGAGTACCTTAGACTGTCCACAGTAAAAGGCCACCCTGAAATGTGCAGTTTTGTCTCACAGCAAAATGCCACAGATGGCGCTAGCATTGAGGGAGCGTGCAATTGGCATGCTGACAGCAGGAATGTCAACCAGATCTGTTGCTCGGGCATTGAATGTTCATTTCTCCACTATAAGCCATCTCCAAAGGCGTTTCAGAGAATATGGCAGTACATCCAACCAGCCTCACAACCGGTGTGGTTACAGACCACTTGTAACCACACCGGCCCAGGACCTCCACATCCAGCAGGTTCACCTCCAAGATCGTCTGAGACCAGCTACTCAGACAGCTGCTGAAACAATTGGTTTGCATAACCAAAGAATTTCTGCACAAACTGTCAGAAACCGTCTCAGGGAAGCTCAACTGCATGCTCGTTATCCTCATCGGGATCATAACCTGACTCCAGATCGTCGCCGTAACAGACTTGAGTGGGCAAATGCTCACATTCGATGGGGTCTGGCACGTTGGAGAGGTGTTCTCTTCACGGATGAATCTCGGTTTACATTGTTCAGGGCAGATGGCAGACAGCGTGTGTGGCGTCGTGTGGGTGAGCGCTTTGCTGATGTCAATGTTGTGGATCGAGTGGCCCATGGTGGTGGTGGGGTTATGGTATGGGCAGGCATCTGTTATGGACGAAGAACACAGGTGCATTTTATTGATGGCATTTTGAATGCACAGAGATACCGTGATGAGATCCTGTGGCCCATTGTTGTGCCATACATCCATGAACATCACCTCATGTTTCAGCAAGATGATGCAAGGCCCCATGTTGCAAGGATCTGTGCACAATTCTTAGAAGCTGAATATGTCCCAGTTCTTGCATGGCCAGCATACTCACCGGACATGTCACCCATTGAGCATGTTTGGGATGTGCTTGACCGGCGTATACGACAGCGTGTACCAGTTCCCACTAATATCCAGCAACTTCGCACAGCCATTGAAGAGGAGTGGACCAACATTCCACAGGCCACAATTGACAATCTGATAAACTCTATGCGAAGAAGATGTGTTGCACTGCATGAGGCAAATGGTGGTCACACCAGATACTGACTGGTTCTGAGGCCCCAGACCCCCAATAAAGCAAAAACTGCACATTTCAGGGTGGCCTTTTATTGTGGACAGTCTAAGGTACACCTGTGCACTAATCATGGTGTCTGATGAGCATCTTGATGTGGCACACCTGTGAGGTGGGATGGATTGTCTCAGCAAAGCAAAAGTGCTCACTATCACGCATTTAGACAGATTTGTGAACAATGTTTGAGAGAAATGGTAATATTGTGTATCTGGAATGAATTTTAGATCTTTGAGTCCATCTCATGACAAATGGGAGCAAAAACAAAAGTGTTGCGTTTATATTTTTGTTGAGTGTATATATATATATATATATATATATATATATATATATATATATATATATATATTGGCTTTGATGTATGATTCAAAACAGTAACAAATTCTGTTTTGGTGAAGTGAAACACCCACAGATGTAACAGAAAACATCTGGATTATGCTTGTATTTTCTTTTGTCAGTTGCCATATTACTGACCCTGAAGTCAGGATTTGGCATTAAATAATGTTTTTAGAATCATTCATATTTGTGAAAATCAGCCGAGAATTGAACAAGTAATTCTCACCTGGCTCAGAGGAAGGGGGAAATTATGTCTTTGTGGCCGTTTCTCAGGTTATTAAGGAATGTTGCAAGACTTATTAACCTTAGAAGTGGGTGTTGAGAGTGACAATGCTATGGAATACAAATCATACAGTATGAGAAAATGTTATGTGCTGGAGCAAAACAGACACTATTTTTGGACCCCAAAATAAGAAACAAACAAGTCTTGGATTTTATGAAGCAAAAATGATGCAGGGCAGTGTGATTATTGTGTAGGTCCAGTAAAACAACCAAACAACCATTGCATCATTTTGATTCCAATAAACTTCTTCACTGAGGGGAAAGCACCGACCAGCCAGAACATTAAAACCACCTGCCAAATATTTTCTTGGCCCTCCTTGTGTTCCTAATACAGCTCTATTAAATTGAGGTCCGCTTAATTTCCCTGACCCAGGGTTTTCTCAGAGAAGATTACAAGAGCATCACACTCTTATCTTTTTCCCACAGTACATCCTGGTGCCATCTTTTCCTCAGGTTAAATGACCTCATGTCGCGAGCCGATGCACATGATGTGAAAAAAGCCAGGACTTACTGGATCAATTCACCGTCTTCAGTTGCTACACGGTCCAGTTCTGGTGCTCACATGCCCAGTGTAGGAGCTTTTAGCAGTGAACTGGGGTTTGAATGGGAAATCCCACCAGTCTGAAGTTACAAAGCATTTATGCAGCAGGGTGCTCTGCACTGTGTTTTGACACCTTCCTCACTTAAATATTGTTAAATTTTCTGAGACTGGTGCCACAGTAGCCCTTCTGTCGGTCCGGACCAGACAGGCCTCCGTTACCATTGCACATCAATGAGCTTCAGGTGCTCAACACAGTGTCGTCGGTTCACGATTTGTCCCTCCTCAGATCACTGTCAGTAGGTACTCACATCTGCTGACTATGACCACTCCAGAAGTCATGCCTTGATCCTCTTGGCAAGAAGGCTGTGAGTTATTTGGTCTCAGGTCTCTGTGTGCAGTTTGCTTGATCTTTTCTTGTTTGTGTGGATTTCTTCAGGATACTTTCTGCTTCATCCCACAGTCCAAAGACATGCATGTCAGGTTAAGAGGAGGCTCTGAATTGCCTGCAGGTATGAGTGCGAGAGTGAATGGCACGTGAGTGGTGTGCGTGCCCTGTGATGGATTGGCGAGCCGCCCAATTACAGTCCCACTACATTTTGGGTTTTAACTCTACAACTAAATAAGATAAAATCAAGTATGGTGTGTCATATTGAAGGTATTAACTTGTTCTTTAATATTATTTAGTGAAAATATATTTTTTGAGAAATTTTCGTAGAAGAAACAAGCAAAAACTACTCCGTCACGGAATTACACAAAATTGACGTGGTTTTTTGTAATTTTGTGTTTAACTATTCAGAAAATGATGTTCCTGTCATAGTTAAGTTATGAAACTTCAATATGTTCATATTTAAGGTGTTTTTTGTTAATACTGTAAGTTATAGAAACAAATATTGACTTTAACCCTGCTTTATGGGCAAGAAATTTCAAAAAGTCAATGTCACGGAATTACAAGAGGCAAATTGTCACGGAGTGACAGCAATAGTATTAATTAGTTTCAATATACTTATTTCAATATATTATACATATATACATAATTATTTACATTTTTTAGCTCGCCGGGACGAATGTCCGGAGAGCTATTGTCGTACCCCCGGCGTCCGCGTCCGTCCGCATCCGCGTCCGCGTCCGTTCGTGTGCAGAAAAACTTTAACCTTGCCCTGGCGAGCTTTGTTGTCTTTCTGACAACTCTTGTTACAGTTAAGCAATATATTACAATGAGTTTTCCACTTATAATTACCAATCATAACACATACTTCAAATTTTTTTTTTTTTCTCCATGTCAACATTGGCTTGGCGGCCCCCTAATGGTTATACTGTTTAACTACTATGATCAGCCAAAATATTATAACCACTTGCCTAATTTGAAGGTCCCACTTGTGCTGTGAAAACAGCTCTATAGGATTGATGTCTCTTGAATTTCAAAACCCAGGGGCTCCCAGCAGAACATTTCTCAGGGTGTCACACTCCCTCCACCAGCTCATCTTCCCACTGTGCTTCCTGATACCATCTCCTCCCAGGGTAATTGTGCACACACACCCAGCCATAGCACATGAAGTAAAAGTAAAGGGGACCTTCTTCAACTGGTCCAAGGTCCATTTCTGAAGCTCAGGGCACTTTTCAAGGTGGAACGGGGTCAGGGTGGGCACTTTGACAAGTCTTCTCACAAAAACTGCAATACACAACAGGGTATGATCCACTGTGTGTTGTGACAGAGTACTAATTTAATTATTTCTGAAATTCCCAGGCACTTGTGCCGTAGTCACCCGTCTGTCGATTTGGAGCAGAAGGGACCTTCATAGCTCTCGTTCGTCGATGAGCCAAGGATGTCCAAAACCCTGTCACCAGTTTGTGGTTTGTCCCTCTTTGGACTGCTGTCTGTAAATACTCCACACTGCTGACAGAGAGCACCCCACAAGTCATCCTACTTTAGAGAAGCTCTAACCCGCGCATCTGGCCATAACTATTTGGCCCCGTCAATGACATTCTATTCTCATTTCTCCCAAATTGAATGTGTTGACCATGAGAACCAACTGTTTCTTTACCATCTAAGATCTGTCTGCAGGCCTTGACCTGTGCCTTTGTCATGAAATACATAGTTGCTCCGTGCGTGGTTTTAATATTTTGGCTCATCTCTGTAAGTGTGTTGTATGAGCGTGGTCGATTAGTTATTAATTGTTTATCTAGATGGCAGTTCTGTACTTCAACTCTGGGCGCCGCTGTGGATCAGTACGGCCCCTTCAATATTAAGGGTTAAGACCTCCCCCAGCATCTCTGTGAATGAGACACAAAAACAGCAAACGCTGCGTTGGAGCCAGGGCGCGTCACTCGCACTCCACTATTCCTCCCACGTCAAACACTTTGACTATGAGAGCCGAATGCTCGTTTACCGTTTAAGATCTGTCTTCCCAGACCTTGACCTGCGCAATTATGAAACAATCAACAGCATTTTCTGCTCTGTGGGTGGTTTAAATGTTTTGGAATGTTTTCGCTTATCAGTGCAAGAGCGTCGCGTGCGCGCGGTCGTGCAGTTGAGTTCGTTGAGATTGTTTGCAGTTCTTTATTTCACCTCTGGGCGCCGCTGTCTATCAGCCCCTTGAAATTGTACATCAGCCCCTTCAATGTGCAGATCAGCCGTCGGACCTCCCCCGCCTGCTCTGTGAGTGAGGCACAAAAACGGCATCGCGCTGCGTTGGAACCAGAGTGCGTCACTTGCAGTCCAGTGCTCCATCTTCTTCGCTTTTGTCTCCATAAATATTACTGATCTGATCCGAATTTGTTTTAAGCCTGAGATTGGAGAGCAAGCTGAAATCCGTGCCTCTTAACTGGGATTTGTTTACCCGCTTGGTTTTAAGTCACTGGGAAAATGTCGGTCATAACAAAGGCTGGGCAGGTAAAACTGATTCTCTGTGCTTTTGCTCTCGGTTTGGTGTGTGGGCAGATTAGCTATTCTGTGCCAGAGGAAATGGCTAAAGGATCGATAGTGGGTAATATAGCCCAGGATTTGGGATTGGAGTTAAAAAGATTGAAGTTGGGCAATGCGCGCATATATTCTGGAAGCAGTGCCGAATATATTGAGCTGAATAAAGAAAGAGGGGCTCTGCTTATTAAAAGTCTAATCGACCGCGAAGTCCTCTGCGGTAAAACAAGCCCTTGCGCTTTACATTTCCAGATTATAATGGATAACCCGATGGAATTATACCCGGTTACTGTGGAAATCGTGGATATTAACGACAATGCACCCACTTTTAAAAAGAGTGAGTTGAAATTGGAGATAAGCGAGTCCGCTTTACCTGGAGCCAGATTCGTGCTCGAGCGTGCGCTGGATAAGGATGTTGGCATTAATGACCTGCAAAATTACTCGCTCAAACCAACGGAACATTTTGTGCTGAAGGTCCAAAACCAGCCCGATGGCGGTAAAAAGGTGGAAATGGTCCTTCAAAAAGCAATGGACCGAGAGAAACAGGGCGAACTGTCTTTGTTACTGACCGCTGTGGATGGCGGAGACCCGCAGTTATCTGGTACGGTGCAGATCCGTATTAGTGTGCTTGACGCGAATGACAACCCGCCTGTTTTCACCCAAGCAGTTTATAAATCGAGTATACCTGAGAATGCGCGCGCGGGGACTCTGTTGACCATTGTCAGCGCAAGCGATGCAGATGCTGGGTCTAATGGGCGCGTCAGCTATTTTATCACCAGCAGCGTAGACGGTGTTTCTGAATTATTTGCGATAGACGACGAGAATGGTGAAGTGACATTAGTGGGTGAACTGGATTATGAAAAATCAAAACATTACCAAATTGACATCGAGGCCAAAGACCACGGGGGACTTTCGGATTCCAGCAAAATAATTGTGGACGTCACTGATGTGAATGACAACCGCCCTGACATTAGTGTAATATCAAAGTCGGAATCAATACCTGAAAACTCTCCCACGAACACAGTTATAGCGATGATCAGTGCTAATGATCCGGACTCGGAGAACAACGGCAACGTGAACTGCGCTTTGAATGAAGGTATTCCATTTATAATTAGATCGACATCAATAGATTTTTTCAGTTTGATTACTGAGAGTGTTTTGGACAGAGAAACGCAGTCCGAGTTTAACATAACTGTGATGTGTTCCGATGAGGGAGAGCCTGCTCTCTCCAGCAGCATCCTCCTTTCTGTTCATGTCTCGGATATAAATGATAACGCGCCAGCCTTCGAGAAAAGTTCATATGAGGCTCACATACGAGAGAATAACAACCCGGGACTCTCCATTATCTCCGTGAAAGCCAAAGATTCTGATTGGAAGCAGAATTCTCGCGTTTCTTATATACTGGAGAAAGCGGTTGTAAATGGCGTGCCTGTCTCCTCATATGTGTCTGTTAACTCTGACAGTGGAATCATCCACGCTCTGCGCTCCTTTGACTACGAGCAGATTAAGGATTTCCAGTTTTGCGTAAAAGCGCAAGATGGCGGTTCTCTCCCACTGAGCAGTAATGTGACGGTTAAAATCTTTATCCAAGACCAGAACGATAACACGCCTCAGATCCTGTACCCAGTACAGACTGGCGTCTCTCTGGTGGCTGAAATGGTGCCTCGTTCAGCAGATGTTGGCTATCTTGTCACCAAAGTGGTCGCTGTTGATGTGGACTCCGGACAGAATGCCTGGCTCTCATATAAGCTGCTGAAGGCAACAGACAGGGCGCTGTTTGAAGTGGGCTTACAGAATGGAGAAATAAGAACTGTGCGCCCGGTTACTGATAAAGATGCTGTGAAACAAAGACTCACTGTTGTTGTGGAGGACAACGGGCAGCCCTCTCGCTCAGCTACAGTCAGTGTTAACGTAGCGGTGGCCGACAGCTTCCCAGAGGTGCTCTCGGAATTCACGGACTTAACGCACGATAAAGATTACAATGACAACCTGACTTTCTATTTAGTCTTGGCCTTGGCTGTAGTTTCCTTCCTCTTCGTCTCATCATTAGTTGTTATAATATCAGTTAAAATCCACAGATGGAGGCAATCTCGCATCTTCTATCAATCCAATCTCCCGGTTATCCCCTATTATCCGCCCCACTACGCAGACTTTGGTGGCACTGGAACTTTACAGCACGTTTATAATTACGACGTGTACAGAACAACTGACTCGCGGAAAAGTGACCGGTATCTTAAGCCGTACAGTCAGAGTATCATCAGTTTGGACGCCAGTGGAACGCAAACTGTGCCACGCGTAATGGAGGAGGAGAAGACCGCGGAAGGTGCACAGGTGAGATTACGGGAGGAAATATTCTGTTTTCTGAGCGTGCTGTTTTTATTTCGTCTCCTGCTTGGGGAATTGTTTCTCTTGAACTTTTTAGTGGTGTAGGGTTAAAAAAAAAAAAGATTGAAATCATGTATTCGGGATTTTCCAATGTTGAAAGTCGCGTGTCCCAAAAGGGATTTTTTTTTTAGGAATGTCACTTCTACCATATTGAAAACAACACAAGTAGCTCGACATTGACCACCTCAAGAATTTTAAATTAGGAATCTAGCTGGACAGTAACTGACAAACGAAAGTCAGCATGCGATTGAGTAAATCTTTTTGAACAAACACAATTTAAAGAAGCGCGCCGGACACTTTCCGTACAAGTGGCGGAGCCGGGAATGGGGGGCGGCACACAGACACGTCCCCATGAGGATAATTAGTCCTGGCTACTTCAAAATAATTTTCCTTTATTGACGCGTTTTTGAATTATTGTAAAAATCCATTGGCAATCGAAGACATGGCTTCCCTCCATATGGGATCTAACAGCGATGAAATAATGAGCTTAATTCAGTACAGATAAATAATTTACTTATTTATTGGCCTATGGTTTATGAAAAACAAAATGCTCTGAAACTTCCGCGCTACCTTTTCCGCTCATTAGGCGATTTAGCTTGCGCATCATGTCGTTTAAATTCATCGTTTAAAAGCTGAAAAAACTACCATGCATAGAGATTTCAATTCCGCCTGAGAATCTCTAAAATAAGCGTTGATTGAGTAATGACTGATCCGCCTTCCAATGAAATGTCGCCATTCACTCTCAGTGCAGCTTGAGTCTTTTTTTTTTTATTTTTTTTCACAAAATGACCTCATATCACCTAGTTTGAGGATGCTGAGTTTCAAAATGCAAGTAAATCGTTTTCATCACGTACTGTGGTTTTTTTTTTTTTTTAATTCACAGCAAGCATAAGAATGAAGATTTTCCTGATTATGTAATGAATATTGGCTTTTATGCACTTATCAAAACAGTAACAAATGCTGCTTGGGTGAAGTGAAACGCCCACAAATACAGCAGGAAATTTCTGAATCTTGAGTGCATTTTCTTTCGTCAGTTGTGGTATTACTATAGACCGAAAGTCAGAATTGGGTATAAAATTATGTTTTTAGAATCATTCATGAGTGAAAATCAGCCGAGAATTGAAGGAGTAGTTCTCACCTGGCTCAGAGGAAGATGGAAATCATGCCTTTGCAGCAGTTTCTCAGGTGATTAATTTTACAAGACTTATTAACCTTAAAATTGATGCAATGAAATGCACATCATACATTATGAGAAAATGTGATGTGCTCGAGCAAAACAGGCACTTTTTTGGAATCAGTGGCCCAAAATTAGTAAGAAACAAGTATCTGATTTTATTAGGAGAAAATGATTCAGGGCAGTGTAATTATTGTGTAGGTCCAGTGAAACAACCAAGCAACCATTGTATCATTTTGATGTCAATAAACTGTTTCGCTGAGGGGAAAACACCAATCGGCCACAACATTAAAACTACCTGCCAAATATTGCATAGCCCTCCTTGTGTTCCTAATGCAATTCTGCTAAACTGAGGTCCACTTAATTTTCCTGACCCAGGGTTTTCTTTGACAACATATACAAGAGCATCATACTCTTGTCTTTTTCCCACAGTACATCCTGGTGCCATCTCTTCCCCAGGTAATTAGTCCTCATAGCGAGCCAATGCACATGATGTGAAAGAAGCCAGGACTTACTGGATCAGGCGACCCTCTTCAACTGCTACACGGTCCTGTTCTGATGCTCACATGCCCAGTGTAGGAGCTTTTAGCAGTGGACTGGGGTTTGAATGGGAAATCCCACCAGTCTGAAGTTACAAAGCATTTATGCAGCAGGGTGCGATGCACTGTGTTTTGACACCTTCCTCACTTAAATATCATTAAATTCTGAGACTTGTGCCACAGTAGCACTTCTGTCAATCCATACCAGACGGGCCTCAGTTGGCAATGTGAATCAATGAGCTTCAGGTGCTCAACACTCTGTCGCTGGTTCATGGTTTGTCCCTCCTTAGATCACTGTGAGTAGGTACTCACCACTGCTGACTTGGACCACTCCAATGCCTTGCTTTGATTCTCATGGCAAGAGGGATTTGAGTTATTTGGCCAGGAGCCTCTCTCTGCAGTCTCCATGATCTCCCCATGTTCGCATGCGTTTCCTCTGGGCAGCCTGCTTTTACTCCCACAGTACAAAGACATGTAAATCAGGCTAATTGGGGAGGATAAATTGCCAATAGGTACGAGTTTGTGAGCAAAAGGAATGTGCGTGGCGCAATGGATAGGTGACCTGTCCAGGGTGTGTCCCTGCCGTGCTGCTGCTGCTGCTGTTGTTGTTGTTATTAATGTTGAAGTAATCATTTTCCATCTGGAGGGTTTTTTTCCTTTTTCTCTTCTGTGAATGGGTCAACTGTTTCTGCAGTTGCTTGATTGGAGAATTTCTACTAGCCTATGTTTTGTTTCGCCGCATCACTTCAAGCGTTCTGGTGCAGTTTGCTTTTTAATTTTGTTTTCTGTCTTGTGCAATTGGAAAGTAACTGCATATTGTGGGGGCTTTGTGATGATCATTGTTAAAAAAAAAAAATGTTTGCATTTTTTTGACGGCTTCTTCTGTGTCATGTCAATACCTCTTTACAATCATTGGCCTCAGACTGTCTTTACCGGTACATACATTTACTACAAAAAATAATATTTTTTATCAACCTATCGTGTCTGCAATGTTCATACAAATATAATATACAGTCCAGCATACAATATCATTGCACAAAAGTTTGACAAAGTCAAAAAATAAATTTGTGATATGTGCTGATTATGGTTGTATTTTTTACACTACGTCAACCAGCCAAAACATTAAAACCTAATCTTGTAAATGTCCCTATTGTGCTGCAAGAACAGCTCCATTGAATTGATGTCACTTGAATTCCCAAACTCAGGGTTTCCCAACAGAACATTTTCCAGAGAATTTGCACCCCTTTACCAGCTTGTCTTCTTCCCACAATGCATCCTGATGCCATCTATTCCCAGGTAAATGCTGCACACTACCTGGCTAATGCGCATGATGTAGAAGAAAATGCATTTTCAACTGCTCCAAGATCCAGTTCTGAAGCTCAGGTGCCCATTGGGGGCAATTTTTGAGGTGGACCGGGTTCGAGTGGGCACTTTGACTGGTCTGCACACTAAAAAGTGCAATAAACAGAAGGATATGATGCATTGTGTGTTGTGGCATATTCCTTTTGTAAATATTTAAATTATCTGTAACTTCTGCCCTTCTGTTGGTTTGGACCAGGCCTGATTGATTTCATAGACCTTGTCCATCAATAAGCCTTGGGCACTCAGTACCCTGGTTACGGATTCATGCTTTGTCCCTGATTGGACCACAATCAGTGGGTACTCACATCTGCTTACAGGGAGCACCCCAGAAGTCCTGTCACTTCAGAGATGCTGTAACCCACTGGTCTGCATTATTGGGGTAGTTACTCTAGAAAAGTAATGCATTACACATTACTAGTTACTTTTTTAAAAAGTAATCCCTTATTTTACTTCATGACTCACTGATCAAAGTAAATCTTTATACTACAGTTACACACTGTTTACTACACAGTTAACACTACAGTTACATTACTTTCGGATTACTCACCAACATCATCTGAAATTCACCATTAGCGAATTAATAAACCATATCATGAAAACCTAGCATATGCACAGATCAGCACAAATCTTTATTCTAGTAAGGAGGACACACACAAGATTTCTCTTTCATGCTCTTTAATACAGCACAGCCAGCAAAGTTGTAAAAAATCAGCCCAAACAGCACTTCAGAGAAAAGTTAGTCAAGCACAAGGCTACAGTACTGGTCTAAACGCATGAAAAAGGTTGTCTGATTTGTTTTCTGTCCTCAGTCTTAATTGCCAATATACTCAAAAGGAAGAAGACAACGTTTTTCTGGCCTCCTGTCCGTCCGATAGTTGAAGATTTTAAAGTAATGCAAGTACATAGAGAATTTGCTTGTAACTGCAATCTGATTAGGCCTACTTATCAAAATAATGTGTTACAGATAAATGTAATCTGATTACAGTAACTAGTTAGTTTTAAATCAGTTACCCCCAGCACTGCTGGTCAGGGCATAATGATTTGGCCCTTGTCAAAGTCGTTCAGTTCCCATTCCTCCCACGTCAAACACTTTGACTATGAGAGCCGAATGCTCGTTTACCGTTTAAGATCTGTCTTCCCAGACCTTGACCTGCGCAATTATGAAACAATCAACGGCATTTTCTGCTCTGTGGGTGGTTTAAATGTTTTGGAATGTTTTCGCTTATCAGTGCAAGAGCGTCGCGTGCGCGCGGTCGTGCAGTTGAGTTCGTTGAGATTGTTTGCAGTTCTTTATTTCACCTCTGGGCGCCGCTGTCTATCAGCCCCTTGAAATAGTACATCAGCCCCTTCAATGTGCAGATCAGCCGTCGGACCTCCCCCGCCTGCTCTGTGAGTGAGGCACAAAAACGGCATCGCGCTGCGTTGGAACCAGAGTGCGTCACTTGCAGTCCAGTGCTCCATCTTTTTAGCTTTTGCTTCCTCAAAAATCGCTGATTTGAACGGATTTTATTTTCAGGTTGGGATTGGAGAACAAGATAAATTCGTTCCTCTTTACTGGGATTAATTCACCCGCTTGGTTTTAAGTCACTGGGAAAATGTCGATCATAACAAAGGCTGGGCAAGTAAAATTGTTTCTCTGTGCTTTTGCTCTCCGTTTGGCGTGTGGGCAGATTAGCTACTCTGTGCCAGAGGAAATGGCTAAAGGATCGATAGTGGGTAACATAGCGCAAGATTTGGGATTGGAGTTAAAAAGACTGAAGTTGGGCAATGCGCGGATATATTCTGATAGCAGTGCCGAATATATTGAGCTGAATAGAGAGAGTGGGGCTCTGTTGATTACAAATGTAATCGACCGCGAAGCCCTCTGCGGTAAAACAAGCCCGTGCGCTTTACATTTCCAGACTATAATGGATAACCCAATGGAATTATACCCGGTTACTGTGGAGATTGTGGATATTAACGACAATGCACCCACTTTTAAAAAGAGTGAGTTGAAATTGGAAATAAGCGAGTCCGCTTTACCTGGAGCCAGATTCGTGCTCGAGCGTGCGCTGGATAAGGATGTTGGCATTAATGACTTGCAAAGCTACTCGCTCGAACCAACGGAAAATTTCGTGCTGAAGGTCCAAAAGCAGCCCGATGGCGGTAAAAAGGTGGAAATGATCCTCCAAAAAGCGATGGACCGAGAGAAACAGGGCGTACTGTCTTTGTTACTGACCGCTGTGGATGGCGGAGACCCGCAGTTATCTGGTACGGTGCAGATCCGTATTCATGTGCTTGACGCTAATGACAACACGCCTGTTTTCACCCAAGCAGTTTATAAATCGAGTATACCTGAGAATGCGCGCGCGGGGACTCTGTTGACCATTGTCAGCGCAGGCGATGCAGATGCTGGGTCTTATGGGCGCGTCAGTTATTCTATCACCAGCAGCGTAGACGGTGTTTCTGAATTATTTGCGATAGACGATGAGAATGGTGAAGTGACATTAGTGGGTGATCTGGATTATGAAAAATCAAAACATTACCAAATTGACATAGAGGCCAAGGACCACGGGGGACTTTCGGATTCCAGCAAAATAATCGTCGATGTCATTGATGTGAATGACAACCGCCCTGACATTAATGTAATATCAAAGTCGGAATCAATACCGGAAAACTCTCCCATGAACACAGTGATAGCGATGATCAGGGCTAAAGATCCGGACTCGGAGAACAATGGCAACGTGAACTGCGCTTTGAATGAAGGTATTCCATTTACAATTAGATCGACATCAATTGATTTTTTCAGTTTGATTACTGAGAGTGTTTTGGACAGGGAAACGCAGTCCGAGTTTAACATAACTGTGATGTGTGCCGATGAGGGAGTGCCTGCTCTCTCCAGCAGCATCCTCCTTTCTGTTCATGTCTCAGATGTTAATGATAACGCGCCGGCCTTCGAGAAGAGTTCATATGAGGCTCACATACGAGAGAATAACAACCCGGGCCAATCCATTTTCTCCGTGAAAGCCAAAGATTCGGATTGGAAGCAGAATGCTCGCGTTTCTTATATACTGGAGGAAGGGGCTGTTCATGGCATGCCTGTGTCCTCATATGTGTCTATTAACTCCGACAGCGGAGTCATCAACGCGCTGCGCTCCTTTGATTACGAGCAGATTAAGGATTTCCAGTTTTGCGTAAAAGCGCAAGATGGCGGTTCTCCTCCACTGAGCAGTAATGTGACGGTTAAAATTCTCATCCAAGACCAGAACGATAACGCGCCTCAGATCCTGTACCCATTACAAACTGGGGTCTCTCTTGTGGCTGAAATGGTGCCTCGATCAGCAGATGTTGGCTATCTTGTCACCAAAGTCGTTGCTGTTGATGTGGACTCCGGACAGAATGCCTGGCTCTCGTATAAACTGCTGAAAGCGACAGACAGGGCGCTGTTTGAAGTGGGCTTACAGACTGGAGAAGTCAGAACTGTGCGCCCGATCACTGATAAAGATGCTGTGAAACAAAGACTCACTGTTGTTGTGGAGGACAACGGGCAGCCTTCTCGCTCAGCCACTGTCAGTGTTAACGTAGCTTTGGCTGACAGCCTCCCGGAAGTGCTCTCTGAATTCACGGACTTAACACATGATAAGGATTACAATGACAACCTGACTTTCTATTTAGTCTTGGCCTTGGCTGTAGTTTCCTTCCTCTTCTTCTCATCATTAGTAGTGATAATATCAGTCAAAATCTACAGATGGAGGCAATCTCGCATCTTCTATCAGTCCAATCTCCCGGTTATTCCGTATTATCCGCCCCACTATGCTGACATTAGTGGCACTGGAACTTTACAGCACGTTTATAATTACGACGTGTACAGAACAACTGACTCGCGGAAAAGTGACAAGTATCTGAAGCCGTACAGTCAGAGTATCATCAGTTTGGACGCCAGTGGAACACAAACTGTACCACGCGTAATGGAGGAGGTGAAGACCGCGGAAGGTGCACAGGTGAGATTACGGGAGGAAATATTATGTTTTCTGAGAGCGCTGTTTTTATTTTGTCTCCTGCTTGGGGAATTGTTTCTCTTGGACCCATTTTTGTGGGGTAAGGTTAAACAGGATTAAAATCATGTGCAGTGGGCTCCAAAATTACTGCCACCTCTGGTAATGCACTAACGATACAAAAAATATAAACAATATAATTATCGAGAAAAAGAATACCATCATGTGTGAAATACTGTATTAATGTTTCATTGGAAATGACTAAAATTATTACACTCACCAACAACAAAATAAATTTAAACAAAATCAAGGTTACATAATTATTTGTACCCTTCATTTAATACTTACTGCTACCATCTTTAGCAAGGATAACAGCATGGAGTCTTTTCTGGCAATTTTTCACAAGGTTGGGGGGGTTTTGGACCATTCTTCTGATCAGATTCTTTCAAGATCCTTCACAGTCTTGAGTTTGCATTTATCAACAGCCTTCACACTGGGTTTAAAGTGCTTGAAAGTCTGAAAAAAAGATATTGAAACAAGACTTATGTCATTTTGTAGGTCTTAGTGAGCAGATAAAGAAAATGCAAAAATTTAAAAAATCTGTTGGGAATTTTTGGAGAAAATCCACTTTTTCATTGGCACCCAACTTGAAATTTTCAAATTGACGTTATGGGGTTAAAAAACTTCTGCGCTTTGGTGATTTATTTCTGAAAGTCTCCTCTGCAGGGTTGTTGATCAAAAGAATGGGAAAAATAGTAATAGTCATCCATCTCCTTTCTTTAACCCTCATGTGGCAAAAAAGGTTCTATTTAGCTAAATGTAATGCTTAGACGTGCACTATTGCACTCTTTGACGGCTTGCTTTAAGCGCAAACCAAATAGTTTGTTGCTGCTATCCTTTATCTGATGCCCCTCCCAAAATGTTGAGAAGTCAGCGTGAACTGAACAATCCACAACCATGGCACTTACAGAACTCACGCAAATGGTCTCTGATGATGTGGAATTTGGGTGTGATCGAGATGCCAATTTTCGCATTGGCCTCGCAGAAGTCAGCAACACGGTCTTCCCATCCACTGTTTAGGCTTTGTCCGAAGCAGGAAGAGACCATCTTTCCCATTGCTGCAAATGTATTTGCGAAGGGTGTGGCTGGATGGCTTGCTAGTGTTTTCGTCGTTGAACTTATGAGCTGGATTAAGACATCAGTTCGGCATAAGGTGAAGCATTCGTTTCCCTCAATCTGTTCATGGTATTCTTCCTTCACCAGATGCATCTGCCTTGGCCACTGGATTGCTTCTGGGTATCTTGTGTCCAGTTCACGCTGACTTCTTAATATTCTGGGAAAGGCATCAGATAAAGGATAGCAGCAGCAAACTATTTGGTTGGCGCTGAAAGCAAGCTGTCAAAGAGTACTACATACTCTCAGAAATAGGGGTACAGCAGGACTCCATTTCTGTTCCTCAAGGTACATTCAGCACTTATGTTTCCCTTTAGGGCTAATTATAGGACCTCAAGGTACCTGTGTGAACCTTTTTAGGGTTTAAAAGGTACTTTTATGCTCCAAAACAAATAAAAACCCACTTCTAAAGTACAACAGCAGTACCTTTTGAGGGTACTGCGCCAGTGACAACAGCAAAAATTTCTGACAGCAAAAATTAATTCCAAAGCAAGTACACTGAGGAATAGGGTAAAACTTTATTTTGACACCTTCATAATCTGTTTTGTTCTCATCAGCCCACTGCTTACTTTGATTACACTGAATCCTAGGAAATTCTGGAGGGTCAACATACAGCTCCTGGCAGTATATGCAGTCAACATTGGCAAATGGATTCGCTGGTCCTTGGATACATTTTTGAGCAGGTTTCTTTGATTTGCTTTTAGCAGCTGAGCTCTTTGCTGTTTGTTGTTGGGGTTTATTGCTCAATTTTTTCCAACAGCTTTTTTCCTTCTGCTGTTTTTGCTCCGTCATCAGGCCTCTTTTTGTATATGTTCTAACCATCTGCAAAAACAAGATAAAATATAGCCGCAAGTGGCGATGAGCGGGTTCCGTACCCGGCGCTGGTCGCCGAATGTGACAAATTCCCGTCCGTGCCAACGCAAACGCGGCAAAGTCCCGGAAAGCAAAGTCCTACGGTGCAATTTTCACCAAAGTCATGCACTCGGGGTCAGCATAAAAAGATTTTATCCAGCGAGCAACTGTAGTACGCCTGTTGAACTGTTCGCCTTGGCGCGCAGCAACGGTGTCTGTGCCCTGCCTCTCTCGTCTACCCAGTTACCTGGGAAAATGGCGCGGTTGTGATTTCCACACAGTTTACTGTGTCTCCTGGGGCCAGTGCCCATTTGAGAGCATCGGCACAGATTTCAGGGTGGCTTGGTGCAGTGTGGTCTTCTGTGCAGATTATAGATAGTTACGATGGGCAGGTTTGTCTGTGTGCGTTAGTGTTCCTCTTGGTGCATGTGTCCATTTGTGTGGTGCGTGCTCAAGTGCTTGTGAGTGTCTGTGTGTGCATGTGAGACAAAGTTGGTTTGATGGGGGGGGGGTAGTTTCAGGATGGTGCCCATCACACAAACATGCTTGTCACTCAGCAAGCTTTAAGGGGAGTAAGTGGAGGTGTTTTGTGTGTGTGTGTGTGTGTGTGTCTTGTTCTGTTTGTGTTTGTGTGTGTAATTGAATATATGCTTGTTTGTGTATGTTTCTTAAGGATTAGTATTAACAGTGTTAGTAATATTAGAAGTATAGTAAAAGTAGTAGTAGTAGTAAATACTTTTACAGCGTCCCCTGTGGCCAAACAGCCAAATCGTGAGCTTATGTGTTTTAAAAATTGTTTTTTTATGAGAAAAAAAATTCATTACCCCCGTCCATCCGAAAAACCTCAAATTTGAAACATATCTTCCAAATGCAAGAACCTATCATAATCAGTTGCTCAATCCGAAACTTTCCTGTCCAAGTTGGAAATATAGACTCTTGCATTTTTTTTTTCTCGCTGATTTTTGAGCCATGCAGACACGTCCCTTTATGACAATTAGTCCAGGCTAGTTCTCAATCATTTTCCTTTACTGACGCGTTTTCCAATTATCGTAATTGGCAACTGAAGACACGGTCTCTCTCCATATGCGATCGAACAGCGATGAAATCCAGTGACGTGTGAATCCGGAGGAGAATTAGCTGGACCGGGAATTCCTTGCGTTTTTGATCTAAACTCTCTGCAATATCATTGTCTGGCTGTGGGTGCCGCTGTTGATCCACGTGGAGACGAGACTGGCCCAATCATCTTCAATTTAATATCTCACTGTTGGTGAGGAATGCGCTTCAAACACAGACTTCCTCCTCAATCAGCGATTCACGGATCGGCCGCGGCTTAGAATTCCACACAGATGTAGACCTATGTCTTTCAAAAAGCAGTTGGTGAATATTGTTGATTCTAGCGCATTTTCTGCACGTTTGGAAACATGGGGTTTCTTTGTTTTCTCTGCGCTCTAGCTCGCGTCTGTCAGGTATGTAGGTGGAGACCGATGCTTCTCTTAATAAGCCTCTGTGCTACGGAGGTGGTGCGCGGGCAGGTCCGCTACTCTGTTCCCGAGGAAATGGCGACGGGCTCGTTCGTTGGGAATATCGTACGGGACCTGGGTCTGGATGCGAAAAGACTGCAGTCGGGAAGAGCTCGCATTTTTTCTGAGAATGGTCATGAGTATATCGGTCTGGATTCTGCTGAAGGGACACTGGTGGTACAGGAGAGGATTGACCGAGAGCAGCTGTGCGCACAGACATCCCCCTGCTCGTTACATTTCCAGATCATTCTGGAAAACCCAATGGAACTGCACCGCGTTATTGTCGAGATTTTAGACATAAATGACAACGCTCCCTCTTTTCCTGAAAAAGAATCGGCGTTGCAGATCAGCGAGTCTTCCACGCCCGGAGCTCTCTTTTCTCTTGAGACTGCGGAAGACCCTGATGTCGGGGTGAATTCCCTCCAGACTTACTCGTTGCATCCGACAGATAATTTCGCTTTAAAACTACAATCGCGTCCAGATGGCAGTAAATACGTGGAAATGATGCTTCAAACTGTGCTGGACAGAGAGAAACGGGATTCTCACGCACTAATCTTAACTGCTTTTGACGGCGGGAGCCCTCAGAAATCCGGCACCATTCGTATAAATATCGAAGTTTTAGATGCCAATGACAATGCTCCTGTTTTTAGCTCGAGGCTTTACAAAGCCTCTTTACCAGAGGACTCGCATGTGGGCTCTTTCGTTCTTCAAGTCAGCGCGATGGACGCTGACAAAGGAGCCAATGCAGAGGTGACGTATTCCTTTCCGCAAACAGCAAGCGGTACCTCTGATATTTTTCATATTGACTCCATCACTGGCGAAATCACGCTGAAGGGAAAATTAGATTTTGAAAAATCCAAGCAGTACGAGATTAACGTCAAAGCCAAAGACCACTGGGGTCTAACGGACTCAACTAAAGTGCTAATTGATGTAATCGATGTAAACGACAATGGCCCTGTTATAACAATAATGTCATTTTCCAACCCGATACCCGAAGACTCGGTGCTGAATACGGTCATTGCGATGCTCAATATTAAAGATGTAGATTCCGGGACAAACGGTCAGATTCGGTGTTCAATTGGCTACGAACTGCCTTTTCGACTGGAGTTGACGTCTCCTAATTATTATAGTATAGTTACCGATCAGATTTTGGATCGAGAAATGGCCTCTGAGTATAATATTTTAGTTACAGCAAAAGACGAAGGATTGCCATCGCGTTCGACCAATAAAACAATGACGCTAAGAATCTTAGATGTCAATGATAATCCACCGGTATTTCAAAAACAATCTTACTCTGCCTATGCGATTGAGAATAACGCCCCTGGCACTTCGATATTTTCTGTAACCGCGACGGACCGAGATTATGGGAACAATGCACAGCTCTCTTATTTTCTTGAAGACGAGGCGATAAACGCACATTCGACGTCTTCATATGTGTCGGTGAACTCGGTAAGCGGTGTAATCAGTGCTGTTCGCGCTTTCGACTTTGAACAAATCAAAGAATTTAAAGTAAGGGTTAAAGCGCAAGATGGCGGCTCTCCTCCACTGTGTAGCAATGTGACTGTTACAATATTTATCCAAGACCAAAACGACAACGCGCCTCAGATTCTGTACCCAGTACAAACTGGCGTCTCCTTGGTGGCTGAAATGGTGCCTCGTTCAGCAGATGTTGGATATCTTGTCACTAAAGTAGTCGCTGTTGATGTGGACTCTGGACAGAATGCCTGGCTCTCGTATAAACTGCTGAAAACGACAGACAGGGCGCTGTTTGAAGTGGGCTTGCAGAATGGAGAAATAAGAACTGTGCGCCCGGTCACTGATAAAGATGCTGTGAAACAAAGACTCGCTGTTGTAGTGGAAGACAACGGACAGCCCTCTCGCTCAGCTACAGTCATTGTTAACGTAGCGGTGGCCGACAGTTTCCCGGAAGTGCTCTCAGAATTCACGCACCTCACGCACGATAAGGATTACAATGACAACCTGACTTTCTATTTAGTCTTGGCCTTGGCTGTTGTTTCCTTCCTCTTCGTCTCATGTTTAGTAGTTATAATTTCAGTAAAAATCTACAGATGGAGGCAATCTCGCATCTTCTATCAGTCCAATCTCCCAGTTATTCCATATTATCCGCCCCATTACGCAGACATTACTGGCACAGGAACTCTGCAGCATGTGTACAATTACGAGGTTTGCGGTACTACTGACTCTAGAAAGAGTGACATCAAAATCGTTAGACCTTGCAGCAACAAGGCGCTAAATGTGGACCTGAATGACGTTGGAATGCTACGGATGGAGGAGGAGACAGATGTCCCAGGATTGTGCACGGAGGTGAGGCCTCCCTCACGCTGAGTGACGTTATTCCCCGAAACAGTCTTACTGTTAGGGACTAAGGTGATAAAGCAGGTACTGCTCCGTCAACCTTGGCTGACTATTTCTTGGGCTGTTACAGTGAGCCATTAGTTACCATATCTTGAGAAGTCGAATGTTCATAATGGTGTTGATGGCAAAGATCACAATTGTACATTACTACTCACAAAATAATAAAAATAATTATTATAATCCATCCATCCAATCTCTTTACCGCTGCTTCCTCGTGAGGGTTGCTGGAGCCTATCCCAGCTGACTATGGGCGAAAGGCAGGGGCCCACCCTGGACAGCTCGCCAATCCATCGCAGGGTGCACTCAATATTCACTCTCGCACTCTTTCCTATGGGCAATTAAGGATCTCCAATAATAATATGAACTATTATTATTATTGTTGTTGTTGTACAGTGAATTAAACCACTGTGGTGTAAAATTGGGACAGAATATTCATTAAGTGCTGCTCGGCATTCTCCATAAAATCACTGAAGTGTTGCTTGCACATACAGATGCTGTACCAGTCATTCCTGTTCCCACAGTATGAGGTCAGAGCTCACAGAGGGCCTTAATGTGCACACATCTCTTTAAGGATGGATCCCCCGAGTCCACATATTTAGCTCCTGTGCTGGATATCTTTCTCTGTCTCTCCCTCACTCCCTCCCTCCCTCTCCCTCTCTCTCTCACACACACACACACAATCATTTCTCTTTGCTTCCCTTCATGCTCTGCCATCCGCAGTGGGATGTGTTGCCCTGGTAACAGGCAGACTGGTGCTGGTGCAGAGAGTGCTGGCTGCTGCTGAATCACCCAGCAGTGTACTGCTGGCCGTGTTTATATCATATAATGATGATGGTGATGATGTTTAGTTCAGTCATACTGAAAAGTACCTGATATGGTTCCTGTTCAGTTGTCGTGTTTATAACCCTTTTTTTTCCCCCTCAAAATATTTATCTTGCGCCCCGCCCCCCCCCCCCCCCCCCCCCCCTTTATTCTGGTCTGTTCTTGTAATTCTGCCGCGATTCAGGCCTTCGCCTGCAACCAATCCCCTCCCACCTACTTTCTCTCTCACTGTCGTTCTCACACAAATGCACGCACGCACGCACAAACAGAGAGAAAGCGCACATAATCTCTGTCCTTTTATTTCATATTGATTGTACACATTATGCGCTTCCCTTCGTGACATTCCGAATAAAATTCTGAAAGAGCTGATTCATTTCACAGTCCTGCCGTTATTGAAACCATTCCGTCCCTTTTGTCCTCGCGGCAGAGTGAAGGTCGTGGGTTTGTGGCAGTGAAACCTGGCTCGAAACCACATCGTACGGCGCTGTTCACCAATGTGGTGCTGAAACTTGCTTTGCTCTGTCGCCTCCCACTACTTGGTTCTCGGAGTAATCTCCACTGCGCATAAGAAGTATTTTTCCACTCCCGTGTTTAAGTTACTATGCTGTTTCTCTGTTTCCGTGAATGTACAGTCATTTCATGAAGCTGTCACCCGTTCTCCTTTTCTCGCGCATACTAATCTGGCGGCTATTTCTTGTGTTTCTGACGGTATCCGAGAATAGGGTTGCTCTTCCGTTATCCATATAGCAACAAAGATCTGATTGGCCAGCTGGCTTGCTGCTGAAGGGAATGCCGTCTAATAAGAGCGCAGTGGGGTATTTAGTCGGTCAATGTTGGGGGGTATTGTATACACAGCATGTCTGTTCAACCAGGTTTTTACTAGGCAGTTATAGTGTCGTCGCGCGGTTTAGTGGGAGGATGTCTGCGCGTAATTGCTGCACTGATAATTTTGTGACCGAATTCTAACGGTAGGCTACTGAGTGCAGCTCGATCAGGAACAACATGCGCATTCTTACCATCAACGCTCATGTTAATGCTTCGCATTATATAATATTTAGATTTCTCTTCAGATTCCCGTTTTTTTGTTCCTGTAACGCTGCATATTTTGTATTTTACTGCTACAAAATATTCAGTATATTATTTATTATTTTTTCCAGTTTTTGTTTTTTAAATCTTCGGCCATCCTACCGTACTCACAGCTCATATATAGGATCTTTTGTTTTTAATAATTAAAGTTAAAATAAGTTAAAATCAAATTATGATGACACTTATTCAATTACCTTTTGTTGGCAAGCATCGTTATTAGAAGGTGTACAATTAGGATTGGTCCTCATGCTTACATAACTGAAATCTTGTATTGAGGGTTCTAAAATCATTGAAAATATCCAGTGTTTTTTTTTTTTTTCTGTTTTGAGAAGTGGAGGCAGATAGTATGCATTGAGGAAGTATAGGCTGAGAGTATGCACTGGTTAATGCCGCCTGAGTGTAGTTTTGGTTGGACCCAGGTCAGAGGGCAAAGGCCTTTGTGTGCGGATCAGAGCTCAGACTGACTCCGAGTTTCACCAATGCTGACTGCCACTGGCAGCTGCAAACGGGAGCAGCATTCAGCAGTATTGTCCTCTGAATCTTTTTTGTGATTCCAGTGTATGGTCCTGGGCAGCATGCTGGTCAAGGCTGCTGTAAGTGTTTCATTTACAGTGCGTATCCACTGTGACTCTTGACACTTTCCTGCTGGGATACCTCACCTCCTCACTGCTCCAATGCGCATCTGCACTGCTGTAATTATGACCTGCAGTAGTGCTTTCTGCCATAAACCTGTGTGGGGGAGCTCATGTTCTGTGTGTGTGTGTGTGTGTGTGTGTGTGTGTGTGGGTATGTCTGTCTCTCAGGGTGGATGTTATTGTTCCGGTCATGAAAGAGGCTAAGGAGAATGACTGCAAAATATTCATGGATGTATAATCACCTCTCTCTCTCTCTCTCTCTCTCTCTCTCTCTCTGAGAGAAAGGATGTGTAGAGGGCTTGCACTGTGTTCTACAGCTTGGTACTTTCTCACTTTCTTTCTTTCTTTCATAAAGATTGGTTAAGTTCAGCATTTGTGCATAACTGATCGAATTGGTCCCTAGGGGGGGGTTTTGTGGGTTTTTGTGGGGTTGGGAAGGAAGGGGTAGGCCGCTATGGCCACCCAGTCGGAACAGGAAACACAGTCGCTTCAGTCGTTTTGCTTGGAATTGGGGAGCCGATCGGCTGTGGGCAGGTCTACTCGGCATCAAGAATGAACAAGGCGGCTGTTGTCTTCCTAAAAAAAGAAAGCCTAGTCACGAAAGTTGTTGAGAGTGGTATTTGGGTGTAGGATCTTTTTCTGCCAGATACCCCGCTATCAGCACCAGCGACCAAAGTTACTGTTTCTAACGTACCTCCTTTAATTAAAAATGAGGTCATCGTAAGAGAATTGGCGAGATTCGGAAAATTTGCCAGATCAAGGAGAATGATTTCTTTAGGTTGTAAGAGTAGTGCGGCGAAGCACGTTTTATCTTTCAGAAGGTTTTTATGTTTCTGAATAATTCAGATCAGACACTGGATGTGACGTTCCGTTGCAGACATGGAGAGAGCTTCTATGTAGTGTTCGCATGCGCTGTTTTGAGTGTGGGGATCTCGGGCATAAAAAGTTTGCTTGTCCGCATAGAACATAGTCAGGGAAAACAAATAACGTTAATGATGTGGCTGTTTTGGAAGAAACAAGCGCTGTCATCGATAGAGTCAGTGTCTGTGAAGAAACCATTTCTGCTTCTGGTAAAGACAGTAGGCCTATGCAGGACACAATGGAGGCGGATAATGGAGAGGGCAAACAGGCAGCGGGGAGAGTATCGGCTGGGGTGAGTACACAGTTGGGGGCCAGGGAGGCGTCGGCAGTGGCGCTACCGTCTGGTTCGGGAATGGAGAGACCAAGACGGTTGGGGAGGAGAGTGGCTGAAACTGTACCTAGTAAAGTGAGCTCAGTAGGGGAAAACAGTGCTGCAGGCTTCGAGTCCTCGGGTTCGGAGGGGGAGAAGCGGACAGAGGCGGGTGTTGAGGCGAGAGGCGAGGGGGATCCTCCCACTGAGACACGAGGGGAGGGGACTGGGGAGCGGGGAAAGAGGCCATGTACTGTTGGCTTGGAGGAAGGGGTAATGGAGGAAGATGACGGCATGTTGTCTGATTCTTCTTCAGTATCGGAGTCGACAGCAAGTCAGTTGGGAGACGGGTCATTGTACTCGGCCAAGGAAATGATAACATTTTTGGTGGAAACAAAAGGGAAGTCTGTGGTGTTATCTGATTATTTCCCGGATGGGAATAAGTTTTTAAGGTCCGTGAAGTCGCTTTCAAAGAAGGCGATTTTGCGTACCCTGTCTCCAAAGAAAAGGTTTAGACTGAAGAAGTGGGCCACAGTGCTGCGGAGAACAATGATATAAAATAAGGTTTGGTCGTTTAGGCCACACACTTCGGTGTTCTTCTTTTGTTAGTTTTCCAGCTGTTCTCTTTTCTCACTATTTCCTATGCAAGGATTAAGAATAAGCTCCCGTATTATTAATGGCACCAGAGACAATTTGAAAAGGGTTTTGTTCTCAGAATTTTTGACGCATGAGTCTCTTGATATTGCTTTCCTTCAGGAGACTCACTCCGATAAAAGTTATGAGGCTGATTGGGGTATCTGGTGGAAAGGGAAATATGTGCTGAGCCATGGTACCAATGTGAGCGCAGGAGTGGCTGTTCTGTTCTCCCCGCACCTTTCAGTTAATATTACCGCAGCTAAAGAGGTGGAGCAGGGCCGGCTGCTGATAGGGCAAGCGTCAATACAGCAGCAGACTTTTACATTAATATGTGTTTATGCTCCCAATGAAGGGCTGGCAAGAGAGGCTTTCTTTTCCAAATTACATCAGGAGCTTTTGAATTTAATCCAGGGCAGTTTTTTAATTATGGCGGGGGACTGGAATTGTACTGTAGATTTTAGGTTGGATAGGAATGGGGAAGAACCCCATTTGAATTCGGTCAGTTTTGAAGAGGATTATCAAGCAGTTTGATTTTTTAGATGTCTGGCGAATAAAAAATTTAAATAGGAAAAAGCACACCTGGTTGAGGGTCGCCGGACAGCAGGTCAGTCCTGCTCGACTGGATTGTGTTTATATTCAGTTAAACTACAATAACAGGTTGGTGAAGACGGGTATCTCGCCAGTTCCTTTCTCAGACCACCATATGGTAACGATACATGTTGCAGTCACAGCAGGTCACCAAAAATCGCCGTATTGGAAATTTAATGTAAAGCTTGTGCAAGACACCCACTTTTGTTCTGCTTTTACAGATTTTTGGAATAGGTGGAGGGAGGAGAAGGGACGGTTTGGATCCCGTAGGCAGTGGTGGGAGGTGGGGAAGACACAGGTTAAGATGTTTTGTCTGCAGTATACGGCTTTTTCTTCTTTGGAAAAGCAGAGGGTTATCAGAGATATTGAGGCGAAGATGAGGGATGTCGAGGAGGAGCTAGTGGGCCAAAATCGGGTGGAGCGACATCGTGAGTTGATTGATTTACGAAGAGATCTTAGTGCTTTTTTGTTGGACAGAACAAAGGGGGTGCTTGTTCAGGTTAGGTTTTCCCTTGTAAGGGAGATGGATGCGCCCAGTTCTTTCTTCTTTAAGTTAAAGAGACAAGAGGGGCAAAAGAGGCAGATGTGCTGTCTCAGTTTCCTGGATGGGCGGATCACATCAGACCCCAGGGAGATGAGGGAGGCAGTGGTGGACTTTTACTCTCAGTCTCAGGGTTTATGAGGGAGCCTCCACAGCAAAGTGAACTGGGGTAAAAGTGAGGCCTTGGTGTGTGCGGCTTGGTGTGCGGGGTCCCTGCCTCAGCTGCCTTTTGCTTTGCAGTGGGGAGAGACTGGGCTGAAAGTGCTGGGGGTCTTTCTGGGCACAGAGGCCTTTATGGCTCAGAACTGGGAGGGTTTTGGGGACAAGATGGCAGGTAGGCCAGAGAAGTGGAGGTGGCTGCTGTCCCGCTTGTCTTATAGGGGCAGAGTGTTAATTATTAACAGTCTGGTGGCTTCGTCTCTTTGGCATCGGCTGATGATCCTGAACCCCCCTGGTGGGCTGTTGGTTGAGATCTAGCGAATGCTGGTGGACTTTTTCTGGTCAGTCCACCATTGGCTCCAGGCGCCTGTCCTGTACCTTCCTGTACACGAGGGAGGGCAGGGGCTGGTAGACCCAGAGCAGGCTGGCAGAGTTCAGGCTACAGGCAGCTCTGAAGCTGTTATCTGAGCAGGAGTCATGCAGAACAGGCATGCGTACTGCTGAGAAGAGCAGGCAGTATGGGTCTGGATCGGCAGCTGCTCTTGATGAGAGCGGAAGGCGTTAACACCACCGGGCTCACTGGCTTCTATAGGGCTGTGTGGAATGCCTGGAGCTGCTGAGGGCCTCTCGAGAGCAGGGTCTGGAGCAGGGGCCGTGACTCTGGAAAGAGCCCATCATGCACAATGCCTTGATCGCTTTAAAGCTGTTGGAATCGGTTACTCTGCAGCGAAGGCTGGTGGCTGCTGGTATATGCAAGCTAGCTCACCTGCGCCAACCAGGGGGGTGCGGACTGATCTCAGCGGAGGTGCTAGTGGAGCGTATTGGGATGCTCTCTATTACGGTACTCGAGGCTTTGCTGGGGGAGATTCAAAAGACTCTGCCTCAGCTGGAGGGGACAGTGACATCACAGACACAGGACGGAGAGCAGGCCCAGTTTCCAGTGCTCAGGGTAACAGCAGCAGTACAGGAGGTGCAGGAGCTGGAGGTGGGCTTCTGTCTATCGCCACACCAGTGTTGGGGGGTTTTTTAGGAGGTGAAGGGGAAGGACCTGTATGTGGTTTGTGTGAAGGTCAGAAATATCAGAGTCCTACAGTCCAGGGGGGAACATCAGTGGCAGGATGAGCTGGCTGAGCAAACCATGGCAGGGTACAGGTGGAGGGTGCTGTATAAAGCTCCTCTCCCGAAGAGGTCGGGGGATCTGCAGTGGCGAATGCTGCACAGAACTTTGGCTACAAATGTGTGGCTGACCCGTGTGGACCAAAGAGTAGGAGACAGCTGTCCTTTTTCCTCTGACCGGGAAACAATGATGCACCTATTTGTTTCCTGTGAAAGGTTGAGGGGTTTATTTCTGCTGTTAGAAACAGTGTGTGCACAGCTTGGGGTCAGCTTTTCGGTGGGGAAGTTTGTTTGCAGGCCGAAGTATAATGTGCAGCATCGGTACCGCATTGTACTGCAAAATTTTTTGTTCGGTCAAGCTAAACTGGCAATCTGGGTCACACGCAGAAACATGCTGCGGGATGAGGGCTCAACAAATGTAGTCGAGGTGTTTCAAGGTTATATCTCTGCGCGCCTTAGGGTTGAGTTTGAGTTTTATAAAATGATGCGTAATGTTGAACTGTTCACTCGGATGTGGTGTATTGGTGGAGCAATTTGTTTAGTGGATGATGATGAGATCGTAACTCTTATAGGTTGACGGAGCTGTTTTGTGTTGCTTATTTTTGGTTGAATTTTTTGTGTACTTTTGATTTGTTGTTTTCCTTTGTTGGTGGTTGCTAGGGGAGGGTTGTGAATAGGGGTGGGGTTTGGGGTTAAGGGTTGAGTGTGGAGTTTAATGTTCCAATAAAGAAACATAAAAAGTCAAAAGACTCTCTCTCTCTCTCTCTCTCTCTCTCTCTCTCTCTCTCCCCCAGCAACAAACTCCCAGTGAATGGAACTTCCCTCAGAATCAAAGACCTGGAACAAGCGGGTGAGCAACTGTGAACTTGCATTCACACACACGCACACACACACGCACACACAAGTGCGCTCAAGTTCATGCAGCTATCCTTGTTAGGACATTGCATTGACTTCAATTCATTACGGACAGCTTAACCTTAACAAAACCCTATTTCATATCTGACCCCTAACCTCAACCATTACCACCGAAATGACACTTTGCTGTATTAGGACCAGGCTTTAGTTCCCATAAGGACTACTGGTCCTGACAGGGTCAGTGTGTATACTGGAAAAGGTCCCCAATCGGTACAAAAACATGAGCAAACACACACTTAAACAAGATCACACTCATGTGTTCGTGGTTGTAACAACACTCGCACAAAAAACTCACACACAGACACGCACACACTCAAACCCATATACACACACACACACACACACACACACACACTGACACAACAACTCACACATACACACAAACACACTCACATACAGAGTAGCTCTTCGACTAACCCTAATCCAGTAACAGTTGATTTTCACCATAAAACGATGTCATCACCTGGACCTCCCTGATGATAAGGGATGTAGCTGACTCTAGCAGTACTGTTTCGGCCTCCCCAGTGCCGATGTTCCAGTGTGGATTTCAAAAGAGTCTCTTTGTGTGAATTTCTGTATTCCAGCAGAGGCAGGCTGCAGGCAACTAACGAAAGAGGAGCGCCTTATGGGAAGAGCAGGTAGCTGTGGAGCTCCAAGCTGCGCTGTGACATGCTGGGCTGTGTTAGTCTGTTTTAGAATATGCTGGTCCATGTTAGCCTGTGCTAGAGTGTGCTGGGTTGTGTTAGTCTGTTTGAGAATATGCTGGGCTGTGTTAGCCTGTGCAAGAATATGCTGGACTGTGTTCATCGGTACTAGAATATGTTGGACTGCATTAATGTGTGCTAGAATATTATGGACTTATGATGGGCTTTCTTAATCTGTGCTAAAATAAGATGGGCTGTTAGCCTGTGCTAGAATATGTTGGGCTGTGCTAGTCCTTATGATAATATGATGGGCTGTGTTAGTCTGTGCTCGAATATGCTGGGCTGCATTAGTCTATGATAGAATATGCTGGGCTGTGATGGTCTGTACTTGAACTGCTGGTCTGTGATAGTCTGTGCTGGAATATGCTGGGCTTCGTTAGTCTGTGCTAGAATATGCTGGGTTGTGTCAGTCTGTGTTAGGATATACTGGTCTTTGTTAGTCTGTGTTGGCATATGCTGGCCTATGTTAGTCTGTGCTGGAATATGCTGGGCTGTGTTCATCTGTGATAGAATATGCTGGGTTATGTCAGTCTGTGCTTGAATGTGTTTGGCTATTTTAGTCTGTGATGGACTATGCTTGGCTGTGATAGTCTGTGTTGGAATATGCTGGGTTGTGTTGGTCTACGCTAGAATATGCGGGGTGTGTCAGTCTGTGCTTGAATATGTTTGACTGTTTTAATCTGGGATGTAATATGCTGGGTTGTGTCAGTCTGTACTAGAATATGCAAGGCTGTGTTACTCTGCTAGAATATGCTGAGCTGTATTGGTCTGTGTTAGAATATGCTGGGATGTGTTGGTCTGTGCTAGAATATGTTCAGGTGTGTTAGTCTGTGCTAGAATATGCTGGGCTGTGTTCGTCAATGCTAGAATATGCTGACCTGCATTAGTTTGTGCTAGAATATGCTGGGCTGTGTTAGTTTGCTCAAATATTCTGAGCTGTGTTAGTCTCTATTAAAATATGTTGGGGTTTGTTTGATTGTGCTAGAATATGCCGGGCTGTGGTAGCCTGTGTTGGAATATGCTCTACTGTTTTACTCTGTGCTAGAATGTGTTGAGCCCTGTTAGTCTTTGCTAGAATATGCTGTGGTGTTAGTCTGTGCTGTAATATAGTGTGCTGTGTTAGTCTGTGCTAGAATATACTGGATTGTGTTAGTCTTTGCGAGAATTTGTTCGGCTGTGTTAGTTTGTGCTAGAATATACTGAATTGTGTTCGTCTGTGCTTGAATATGTTGGGCTTTGTTAGTCTCTGATACAAATATGCTGGGCTTTGTTATTCTGTTGTAGAATATGCTGAGCTGTGTTAGTCTGTGCTAGAATATGCTGGGGTTTTCAGTTTGTGCTAGAATATGATGGGCTTGTTGATCTGTGGTGGAATAGGTTAGGTTTTGTTAGTCTTTGCTTATATGTTGGGCTGTGTTAGTGCAGCATATTCTAGCACAAACTTTCTTAGTCTGTGCTAGAATATGCTGGGTTCTGTTAGTCTGTGCTAGAACATGCTGGGCTGTGTTAGTCTGTGCTAGAATATGCAGGGCTATGTTAGTCTGTGCTAGAATATTCAGGACTATGTTAGTCTGTGTTAGAATATGCAGGGATTGTTAGCTTGCGCTAGAATGTGATGGGCTTGTTTGTCTGTGCTGGAATATGCTAGGCTGTGTTAGTCTGTGACAGAATATGCTTGACTGTGTTAGTCTGTGCTAGAGTATTCTGGGCTTTGTTAGTCCATGCTGGAATATACTGGAATATGCCGGGCTGTGGTAGCCTGTGTTGGAATATGCTCTACGGTTTTAGTCTGTGCTAGAATGTGTTGAGCTCTGTTAGTCTGTGCTGGAATATGCTGTGGTGTTAGTCTGTGCTGTAATATGCTGTGCTGTGTTAGTCTGTGCTAGACTATACTGGATTGTGTTAGTCTGTGCGAGAATTTGTTGGGCTAAGTTAGTTTGTGCTAGAATATACTGGATTGTGTTAGTCTGTGCTTGAATATGTTGGGCTTTGTTAGTCTCTGATACAAATATGCTGGGCTTTGTTATTCTGTTGTAGAATATGCTGAGCTGTGTTAGTCTGTGCTAGAATATGCTGGGTTTTTCAGTTTGTTCTAGAATATGATGGGCTTGTTGATCTGTGGTGGAATAGGTTAGGTTTTGTTAGTCTATGCTCATATGTTGGGCTGTGTTAGTTTGTGCTAGAATATGCTGCGCTTTCTTAGTCTGTGCTAGAATATACTGGGCTGTCTTAGTCTGTGCTAGATTATTCTGGGCTATGTTAGTCTATGCTGGAATATGCTGGCCTGTCTTAGTCTGTGCTAGAATATGCTGGGTTCTGTTAGTCTGTGCTGGAATATGGTGGGCAGTGTTAGTCTGTGATAGAATATGCTCAGCTGTGTTATTCTGTGGTCGAATATGCTTGGGTGCGTTAGTCTGTGCAGGAGTATGCTGGGCTGTATTACACTCTGCTGAATTTGCTCGCCTGTGTTTGTCTGTGCAAGAGTATTCTGGGCTGTGTTAGTCTGTGCTGGAATATGCTGGGCTGTCTTGGTCTGTGCTGGAATATGCTGGGCTGTGTTAGTCTGCGCTAGAATGTGCTGAGCTCTTTTAGTCTGTGCTGGAATATGATGGGCTGTGGTAGTTTGTGCAGGAATGTGCTGGGCCGTGTTAGTTTGTGCTAGTGTATGCTGGGCTGTGTTAGTCAGTGCTAGAATATGCTGCGCTGTTTTAGTTTTTGCCAGAAAATGCTTGGCTGAATTAGTCTATGTTAGTCTGACCTGTGTTAGTTTGTGCCAGAATATGCTGTGCTCTATTAGGCTGAGCTAGACTGCTGTGCTGTATTAATCTATTTTAAAATATGTGGGGGTGGGTAAGTCTGTACTGACATATTTTTGTGCCATTTTACTTGGCTCTGCTGGACACTGCTAGGTTGTGTGAAGATGGGCTCGGCTGTGCTAGCTTGCGCTTACATATCAGATTTCCTTTCATCATTGTGTGCCGCCCATTATAATGTCTCTTTGTGCAATATCACAGCCATGTTCATGTTCAATTGGAATCGCAAATGTTACATGTAAATTTGATTGCATTAAGATCGCGTTGCTGTACAGGACACGCTGCGGATATGTACCCGTCTTTCAGCCCATTTTTAACATTATGTCAGCATCGTAATAACTGTAATCCTAAATTTTATAATCATCACCCCTTTTATTGATGTTCTCATTAAGATCATGATGAAAAGAGCAAATGTACACTGGAAAAGTGGAGAAAATGTTACCAGAAATGAGCACCGCTAAATTTACAATCATTGCTGCCTGGCGATGTATGCTTTGTGTCTTAATATTTCTCCATTCTCATTCAGCAGCGATTTTATTGAGTACATACATTTAGTAATAAGAATAAAATCATTTTTGAGGGTACAACTAAAAGTGACACTGTCCCTATAATTTTGCATGACAATTTGTGCCATGTGGAGGCCTGGCTGAATGGGTTGCTGCTCTGTCCTGATTGGTTGTTGTGTGCTGCAGGGCGGGGCCTCAGGATCCAGGGATTCCGGCCGGCACCTGCCCCTGGCCCAACCCCCCTACCGAGGCTGAACAGCTACAGGCCCTGATGGCTGCTGGCAATGGTGAGGATCTGCCTCTCTGTCTCTCTCATTCACTCCCTCCCTCTCTTTCTACCTCTCTCTCACATTCTCTCTCACACTCAATTCAATTCAATTATAGCCATAAAAATGTTTTATTTGTTTTGCCAAAGCTAGCAATCTGCCGAAATCCATACAAGTTAAATTACATAAAATTTATGGGCATGATGACACACTACATTTTGTCTTTGATAAGTATATTTTCTCATTAAAACAAACATTTGTACTGAACAATAATTATGCATTAATAACACAAAAAAGTATGTATTTAATATGTAAAGTATAAAAAATGGTTATCTATGATTAAGGCTCAGTAATGTGAATTTTAGAAAGTGGATGAGAAATAGATTTTTTTAACTGCCTCCCACTTCTGTCTCCCTCTTCTTCCTCTATCTCTTCCTGTCTTCCTTTTTCATTATTCCGATGTATGTGTCTCTCTCTCCCGAATCTCTCTCACGCACAAACATAAATACTAAATACTAGGAGGTTCTGTCGCTGGAGAAGGCGTATTTCAAAGGTGACATCACTGTTATCAATGCTATGATTTAGTTTTGCTCTGAAATGATTTACTATTTCCCTGAATTAGAGAGAGGAAGCTAATCTATACCATAACACTCTACAATCAGCTGTAAAACTCATTTCAAACACCACACTGCTCTAGTATCAGCATTAAAGCTCATCTCAAACACCACGCTGCTCTGTAATCAGCACTAAAGCTCCTGAAACACTGTGCTGCTCTATAGTCAGCACTAAAGCTCCTCTCAAATGCCACGCTGCGATATAATCAGAACAAAAGCTAATCTCCAACCCTCCAATGCTCTATAATCAGCACTAAAGCTCCTCAAACACTGCAATGCTCTATAATCAGCACTAAAGCTCACCTGAAACACAACGCTGCTTTCGAACCAGCACTAAATTTCATCTCAAACTCCTCGTTGCTCCATAATCAGCACCTAAATTCATCTCGTACACCTCGCTGCTCTATAATCAGTACTAAAGCTCACCTCAAACACCATGCTGCTCAAGAATCAGCTCTAAATCTTTCTCAAACACCTTGCCACTGTATAATCAGCACTAAATATCCTCAAACACTGTGCTGTTCCATAATCAGTATTAAAGCTCCTCTCAAGCACCACGCTGCTCTGTAATCAGCACTAAAGCTCATCTCAAATGCTGCGATGCTCGGTAATCAGCACTAAAGCTCATCTCAAAAACCACACTACTCTTTGATCAGCACAAAAGGTGCTAACAAATGCCTCGCTGCTCTATAATCAGCGCTAAAGCTCCTCAAACACCACAATGCTCTATAGTCAGCACAAAAGCTCCTCTCAAATGCCACGCTGCTCTATAATCAGCACTAAAGCTCATCTCAAATGCTGCGATGCTCTGTAATCAGCACTAAAGCTCATCTCAGACACCTCGCTGCTCTACGGTCAGCAACAAAATTCCTCTCAATTGCCACGCTGCTCTATAATCAGCACTAAAGCTCATCTCAAATGCTGCGATGCTCTGTAATCAGCACTAAAGCTCATCTCAAAAACTACACTACTCTTAGATCAGCACAAAAGCTGCTAACAAATGCCACGCTGCTCTAAAATCAGCGCTAAAGCTCATCCCAAACACCACACTACTCTTTGACCAGCACAAAAGCTGCTCTCAAATGCCACACTGCTTTATAATCAGTGCTAAAGCTCTCCTCAAATGCCACGCTCCAATATAATCAGCACTAAAGCTCATCTCAGACCCCTCGCTGCTCTATAATCAGCACTAAAGCTCACCTCAGACACCACACTGCTTTCGAATCAGCACTAAATTTAATCTCAAACTCCTCGTTGTGCCATAATCAGCATTAAAGCTCATCTCATACATCTCACTGTGCTATAACCAGCACTAAAGCTCCTCTCAAGCGCCATTCTGCTCTAGAATCAGCACTTAAGATCATCTCAAACACCATGCTGCTTTATAATCAGCTCTAAAGCTCATTTGGCTGCTCTATAAAAAGCTCTACACATCTTCTCAAACAATGAGAATGCTCTATAATCAGGATTGAATCTCATCTCAAACTCCTCGTTGCTCCATAAGCAGCACTAAAGCTCATCTCAAACACCACGCTGCTCTAGAATCAGCACTTAAGCTCATCTCAAACACCACAATGCTCTATAGTCCGCACAAAAGCTCATCTCAAATGCTGCGATGCTCTGTAATCAGCACTAAAGCTCATCTCAAACACCATGCTGCTCTAGAATCAGCAATTAAGCTCATCTGAAACACCACACTGCTCAAGAATCAGCATTAAATCTCCTCTCAAACACCTTGCCGCTCAACAATCAGCACTAAAGCTCTTGAAACACTGCGCTGCTCCATAATCAGCATTAAAGCTCCTTTCACGCACCACACTGCTCTATAATCAGAATTAAATCTCCTCTCAAACACATTGCCGCTGTAAAATCAGCACTAAAGCTCCTCAAAAGCTGTGCTGTTCTATAATCAGCATTAAAGCTCCTCTCAAGCACCACGCTGCTCTATAATCAGCACTAAAGCTCATCTCAAATGCTGCGATGCTCAGTAATCAGCATTAAAGCTCATCACAAGCACCACAATGCTCTATAGACAGCACTAAAGCTCCTCTCAAATGCCATGCTGCAATACAATCAGCAAAAAACCTCATCTCAAACACCTTGCCGCTCTAATCAGCACTAAAGCTCCTCAAACACTGTGCTGCTCCATAATCAGCACTAAAGCTCCTTTCACGCACCATAAAGCTCATCTCAAACACTGCAATGCTCTATAATCAGCACTAAAGCTCATCTCAAACACCACGCTGCTCGAGAAGCAGCACTAAATCTCCTCTCAAACAGCTTGCCGCTCTATAATCAGCACTAAAGCTCATCTCAAACATTGCAATGCTCTGTTTTCAGCACGAAAGCTCATCTCAAATACCTTGCCGCTCTGTAATTGGCTCTTAAGCTCCTCTCAAACACCTCGCTGCTCTATAATCAGCACAAAAGCTCCTCTCAAGCACCACGCTGCTTTATAATCAGTACTAAAGCTCATCTCAAACACCACGCTTCTCAATAATCACCAGCCAATGGTGCAGTGTGTCCCTCCCATAATGCTGATTGTTTACTTCTTTTTATCATTCTGTACACCTAGGGATCTATGAAATTCTTGTTTATTCTCTTTAATCTTCACAGTATAAAAGGAATTATTTCCCTCTCACACTCCCTCATGCTCACTTTCTCACTCACTCTCTCCCCCTCTCACGCTCACCGTCACTCTTTCACCATCTCTCACTCACACTCTCCCTCCCTCTCACTCACTCTTTCTCTCACTCTCCCTTTTCTCTCTCAGAGGTGAATGATGCCACAGCCACATTGGCTCACCGCTACAACCCCCAGTTCACCATGCAGAATGTTCCGGATTACCGCCAAAACGTCTACATCCCCGGCAGCACCGCCACCCTGACAGCCAATCAGCAGCAGCAGCAGCAACAGCCTCAGCCGGCCCTCCCACAGCCCCCTCCCCCAACCGACATCCCCAAACCCATGCCCACCCCTGCCAGCAAGAAGAAGTCTGCCAAAAAGGACAAGAAGTAGAAGAGTATTAGGAGGATGAGGAAGTTTGGGAGGAAGAGGCTGTGTGTTTATTTTTCCCACTCATGGAGGGACAGCTGTGATTATAATCTTATCCAGCCATTTTTATTTCAGTTTGTTGTCAGCCTTGCAGTTTATGTCAATGGGAGTGCGACTAAACCCATGAATGTGCTGAAAAAATGAGGGTGGGATTAGTCTTTGTAGTATCAGCAGGGCGGATTGGGGTCCTGTGAGATAGGTAATATCAGTACTTTCACTTAAATATTTTTGTCATGTAGAATACTTTCGTTGTTAAAGTAGATTCTTCTTGTGGTGCAATATTGATTGTATCTTTGCAGCAGCGGCTTATTTGGAAAGGATGAGTTTGGACTTTCTACTTTAGGTTTTGGGTGTAAAGTGGACCTTCCATGTCCCAACATTCCCTAAAAACTTGAAAGTACCAAGCTGAAACTATGCACCAAATCAAAACAGGTGATACCATGTGCTGGAAAGACTGTGTTGTGGGGAACAGATGCATTAACTTCTCTTTTAGCAAATGGAAAACTTGGTCAGCCTTAGTTTGAATAGTTAGTGATTTGTAAGATTCTGTAACCCTGAATGAAATGTTTCAGTTTAATTTTTCTAAGGACAGCAGTACAGACTCTTGGCTAAATCTGCAGAAATTCTGCCCCAAAGTTAGAATGGCTGGTTTGGGACGCCATGTGGATCCAGTCCAGACTCGCATGCTGCCGAAGATGGAATGACCTGTCTGGCAGATATCTGACATCCCTAATGGATCTCAGTAAAATCTTTTCCGACAGTATTGTACACTCACTGCTCTAGTGCGTTGTGCAGAACTCTTGCCCTTAACTCTCTGTGTACATAAACTTAAAATGCGATTCCTCCACCAATATTTTTTTCTCATGCGCGCACACACACACACACACACAGCTGGACACTCATTCTGTCTCACTTACCCTCACACACTCTCACATGCTCAGTACATTATCAGTGATGAGGTAAGTCTGTTTTCAGCATCAGATATCGGGTTGTTACATAGCACTGCGCAATCAGACAAGAGAGACGCTGGCCAGATCGAGTTCAGGTGTTTCACATAGTCCCTGTAACATCAGTGCATGAAACAGAATGGGCCAAATTCTGTCCATCACACTACCTTACTGCTCCAGATTCTGTAATACTCTCTCTCTCTCACTTTTCCAGATTCAGTAATATAAACTCTCTCTTACTGCTCCAGATTCTGTAATACTCTCCCTCTCTCACTTTTCCAGATTCAGTAATACAAACTCTCTCTTACTGCTCCAGATTCTGATTCACACAATCTCTTTCCGCTCCAGATTCTGTTAATCACACTCTCTCTCTCTCTCTCTTACTTTTCCAGATTCTGTAATTCACACACTGTCTCTTACTTTTCCTGATTCTATAATTGACATACTCTTTATTATGCTCCTCATTCTGTAATTTGCACTCCCTTTCTCTCTTACTGCTCTAAATTCTGTCATTCACTCTTTCTCTCTTTACTGTTCCAGATTCTGTAATTCACAAGCTTTCAATTACTGCTGCAGATTCCGTAATTTGCACTCTTTCTCTCTTACTGCTCCAGATTCTGTCATTCACACACTTTCACTTGCTGCTCCAGATTCCATGATTCACGCTTTCACTTACTGCTGCAGATTGTATAATTCACATACTTTCTCTCTTACTGCTCCAGATCCTGTCATTAACACTCTCGTACTCCTCCAGATTCTATTATTCAAACTCTCTCTTACTCCTCCAGATTCTGTAATTCAAACTCTATCTTACTGCTCCAGATCCTGTCATTAACACTCTCTTACTCCTCCAGATTCTGTTATTCAAACTCTATCTTACTACTCCAGATCCTGTCATTCACAATCTCTCTTCTCCAGATTCTGGAATTCACAATCTCTCTTACTGCTCTAGATTCTATTATTCACACTCTCTCTTACTGCTCCAGATTCTATTATTCACACTCTCTCTTACTGCTCCAGATTCTATTATTCACACTGTCTCTTACTGCTCCTGATTCTGTAATTCCACACTCTCTCTTACTGCTTCTCCCCACTGTAAATAAACAGCATTGATATTACCATTTACCACAGCCCCTTCTACACGACCCTTTTCTCAACTTTAGAATAATTTCTTAGAATCCAACACAAGTGTTGAATGCTGTTGATTCACTGGGTTGTTTGTGTGTGTGTGTGTGTGTGTGTGTGTGTGTGTGTGTCTGTGCAAGCATATCTGTGCCAGTGCGAACCCTTTTGTACATAGAAGCTGTTGAGTCATTGAGACTCAGCTGGGCATGTTCCCAAGAATAAAACTACATGAGACCAGCCTCCTCTAGGTTTTATGTGTTCATATTTTCAGTGTTTGTGGAATGCCTATCTAGTCTCATATTAATGACTGTATGTATCTGATGATCCACTTCACTTCTGTATCTCCTCCTCTTTCTTTTGATATAATCTTATATTCATGTTTGTTTTTCCACTCTGACATTTCAAATAAATGTTGATATTATAACATGGGCTGTGTTTATGTCCATTTTTGGGGATCTTTGCTGAAAGTACTCACTACTGCAGTACCATTGTTATACTGCAATTTATTTTTACCAAAAAAAAAAAATTGTATCTATATATATAGATGCTGATCATGGAAACATGTAAAATGATAGATTTTGACATTTGACATTAAAATGACATTTATTATTAAAAGATATGTTGCTGGGCCATTCCATATCAATTCAACAAATTTCAGAAAAGTTCCCCACCTGACCATCTCAGATTTATGAAAAAAAAATAATTTTCTCACCAAGGCCATGTACTTAATAGGATATGTGCAACGTTTCAGTTAAATATCTTCTTTAGTTTTGACAAAAAAAAAAAAGAATAAAAATGGCAACGCTTTGCTAATTTTCGCACTCATTTTTGCTACGTCAAATAAAAGTGGATTTTTAGGAGCCAATATCTCTAGTTATATCAATGCCATGGGCTAAAAGATCTCCACGGTGTAGCATCTATGCCCAGAACACTTTTGAAACACATTTTCAATGGCAAATATGGTTTCATTAGGAAGCTGCGGCTGTTATAAATTGCTAATTTATTTGACGATGTTGTCTGTGACACCAACTTTGAAGGCCAATTATGAAGTTATGCAGGTAGTGAGCTGATTTTTTTTCTGGGCGAGTTCTCCTCACATAGTGCTATTGAAGCAATAAACAGCAAGCATGTGAATTTTATGGTTGTCCAGAAAATACACAGCAAAATCCAAAAAAAGCCAAAATTTCCTGAAATTTGACATCAAATTGCTGAGGTGTGACAACCTGTAAATTCTTGAAATCTTCATCTTAAGGTTTATATTCTTGGCTATCTTTTTTCAAAGGTGGTTGTGGAGCAACTCTTCATTAAATAGTTATGAATTTTTTAGTAATGCCTTGTAATCGCTCGTTTTTCATTGTTTCTATGTGATTTCTTGCATATTGCAGGAGTTTGTGAGGCTGTTATCATAACATCAGATAATAGAAAGTCACTTAAAGATCTGCAATATTTAGATATATTGGTTATAGTACCATTTATAGGTCAGGAAATGCCATATCAAACTTGTATATATGAAATTTATTTAGCAAAACTGATGAGTGCTAAGATAATCTCAACCATTGGATGGCATTGGAGGACTTACAAATTGTTTACTTCCCCATATTGACATTTATAATTGTGCATACAATAGCAGTTTAATTAAAGTGTTCCTAATTTTCATAAATGACCCGCTATATAATAGAAATAGCCAGAATGTAAAAAGGTTGATACTTGTAAGTACCCATTTCTTTGCCAGATTCACATAATTATTATATAGGAAAATCCATGTTTGTGCTCAATATATTTTTTGACAGAGAAATGCATATGCAGGTTTGAATCCCCTCTGCGATTTTTGTTATCCCATGGGACATGAAATTGAGGCATGTTGTATCCAGCGCTCTACACTGGAAAAAGACAGAGAAACCCCAAAGGAATAGGGAACACCTTTGTTTGGACTTTCAGACACCAATGGTTGTTAGGATCAGATCTCAAATTTGTATTAACAATAAAAAAATAGTTGAAAAATGAGCGTTTATAAGGTGTTACTAAAAAAAATGAAGAGTTGCACCACAACCACCTTTGAACCAAAGATAGCCAAGAATGTAAGCCTTAAGATGGTGAAGATTTCAAGAATTGTCACACCTCGGCAATTTGATGTCAGATTTCAGGAAATTTTGGCTTTTTTTGGATTTTGCTGTGTATTTTCTGGACAACCATAAAATTCACATGCTTGCTGTTTAGTGTACCAATAGCACTATGTGAGGAGAGCTTGCCCAGAAAAAAACAGCTCTCTATCTGCGTAACTTTGGTCATAAATGGCGTTCAAAGTTGGTGTCACAGGCAACTTCGTCAAATAAATTAGCATTTTCAAACTGCCATAGCTCCCTAAGAAAAAGAGAAAAGCCATTGAAAATGTGCTTGTTTAGTTTACTGGGCCTAGATGCTACACTGTAGACAATTTTGAGGCAATGGCATAAGTATAACAGGAGATATTGCCTCCTAAAAAGTCCCTTTTATTTGACGTTGCAAAAACGACTGAAAATTCACAAACACTACCATCTTTATTATTTTTTTCTGCCAAAACTGATAGACATATATGACTGAAATTTGGCACACATCCTATTAAGTATATTCCCTTTCTGTGATAATTTTTTTAGACAAATCTGAGATGGTCAGGTGGGAGGCATTTCTTGAATTGACATGGAATGACCCAGCTGTCTCTCTCACAAAGCAAATGTATCCATAATATTGATCAATACAAGTTTTAGTGGTACTTAATTGGCATTTATTATATTTAGTGATAAGTGTCCTGTCCATAATATTTTGCCCTGTCCTGTCCGTAACGCACATTGACACCACTGTCGAATTCCACTGAAAACATCTTTCTTCTTCAAGGATGTTTTCAGAGAAATGCCAGATAGAACAGATGCAAGTGAGGAGGGAGGGAGAGAGACAGAGGTAAAGTTCCTGGGGCAATTTTGGGGTTAAGGACTTACTCAACGGCCAGTGGTGAAGTTCTTTCCAACTTCATCGCTCCAGATCAAGACTGAATCTCAAGCCCCATTTAGGGGCTCTCAGCAACAACTCTTCAGTTAACAGTCGAGTAACCTACCACTAGGCTGCCCTTCAACTATTTTCTCTGTCTCCCCCTGGTGTTTTGGATAATTCCATCCTAAGGTCTCCCGCAGCTCTCAGGCAGTACATGTACCATTGCGGCAATGCCTACAAAGGGCTCACTAGTAGACAGCACTGCCCTCCAATGGTTCAAAAGAAGTACTGCAGGTGACCCTCATGCAGGTCAACGGTCTTCAAAAGTTTGCTGTCCTGAACCCAAAAGCAAGTGCACAGTTTCCAGCTGATGTTTTTTTGTCAAATTTCCAGTGCTTAAAGTTCAGAGATTTCACTTTTTTGCCAAAAATAATGTTTGTGGTTGATGCACAAGCCAAAGAGCATTTCACTTTTTGTGCCAGAAATGGAATCATATCTATTAATATCACAATTTTGAAGTTATGTGCTTTTAAAAAGTAACTTGCCAGCAAGCTGTTCTATTGTTGTGTACATATATCAAACCGTATCGAAATTGAGTGGTGCCCTGCACAGTGTGATAGTTATTTCAGTTCCAATATGAGGACCTGTTAGCAACTTGTCCTCTAAGGCATTAACAGTTTTGAAATTCACCTTGGAGACATGTAGTGATGTAATTTTACTTGTTCAACAAACCTGATAAAGCCCTGTTGTACGGCATTTCACCAGCCCCCCCCAACCCATCCTCCCAGCTTCCCTCGTCAGTTTTACAGTGCACTTACAATGAACAATTGGTATTTATATTTAGTGACATGAGTGTCATGTCTGTAACATTTAGCCCTGTCCTGCCCATAACGCACATTGACACTCCTGTCAAATTCATTTGTTCAGATATATATATTTTTTTAAGTTCCTGAATGATATTCCTTTGATATAAGGGTACATCACTGGATGGCTGTATTCGACGAATATCACCTAAATGAAAAGAACTTTTGATTTAACCACTTTACAAAAAACATGTCACAATCTGTCCTGTCTATCACAGTTTTTCTTTTATGTAATTAAGTGCAGTAATTACCTTCAATGAAATTCATTTTTATATCACCTGAAGTGTTCCCAGAGCACTTCAAATTCAGCCATTCAAACAATTCAGAGGACACATTAGTAGCTGCAATGGAATTACCTCTTAAAATGTCCTGTCCATAACAATGTGTATACCACAGAATGCCCCTACTCTGTGTTCTATCCAGTTACCAATGGGGATATTCATAATGACGTCACATTTTGATACATGGTTGGCAAAAAGGCTAATCTTACACAAAGTTTACTAGTAGACCTCCATCTTGATATGTACTTAACAAAAGATCTAAAATAGGGATACCAGTTAGTTGTTGGGCTGGGAAAACGAGAATGTCGCTGAGTGAGTGAGTGAGTGAGTGAGTGGCTGACAAGCTGCCTGAGTGATCAAGTTTAACAATTGGCTGGCCGGCGTGGAAGAAGTTCAGCGATTAGTCAGCTGGCGGGGAAGAACTTCAACGATTGGTTGGCCGACGATTGGCTGGCTGGCTGTTCAGCGATTGGTCGGCCAGCGGGGAATAACTTCAACGATTGGTTGGCCGAGGATTGGCTGGCTGGCTGTTCAGCGATTGGTCGGCCAGCGGGGAATAACTTCAACGATTGGTTGGCCGAGGATTGGCTGGCTGGCTGGCAGGCCGGGTGTTGATGTCATTCGTATTTAATAGTATAAGTGTACAAGGGGGCCCCTCCCTTTGCAGCAGTCCCCGGTGGCGGCTGGATGTAACGGTAACTTTAAACAGTAAAAATTAACACAGAAAAATAAAAGCATGAACTGGGTTAAAACTGTTTTGTCCAATCTATGTCGAAAACCTTGAAGAATCTGGGCTGATTTATATATATACATATATATATATATATATATATTTTTTTTTTTTAATATGTTGAGGGAACGCTTTCTCAAGGAAGCAGAAGGTGCTGACGCAAACGCAGTGGGAATCGAAAACGGCAAACGACAGCAAGCAGAGAGGGGTATCTGTTTTTCCCCTCCAAACAATATTTAAAAGAAAACTTAAGTAACTGGTACAAACACTTACTCGTGGACGCAAGGACAGTGATGAAAATAACATTATAGATGAGTTAAGCAACAAGACTGTCACCGCAATAGCTTGCCGCTCCGGTGAAGAGCATCAGCAGTGGACCATTAACTTTAGCGCTGCCATGCAGTTGGGATCCTTCCAACCAAGCATTGCATTTCCTGGAAGAAAATTCGGCACGGTGTGATTTGACAGATCCTTTCGATGAAGTTTGTTTGAAAAATGGAAAAAGTAGCATTGTGTCAAGGAAACCGACGGTATTCTTTGATTTATCTGCACAACTACGGCGACAGTTTGTTTGTTAAGGGACGATTGAGCAACTGGGAAAGGGCAAAAGAAAAACTTGGTCAGCATAAGTTGCCAGGCCTGATGTGTTCGCTATGATTTCAGTTACTCTAATCAGCGCTATGCTGTCGGAGTTTGCAGCTAGGAATCAACATACTGCTAGGACAGTGTTGTAAATTTTTTTCAGATCTGCTAAATTCCTGGGCCATGAAGGAATACCACTCAGAGGGCACAGCCTTCGCGACAAGTACTGCGTCAGTTTATGTCTGAGAGCATGCACTTGTTACCGATAGCTTGAGAATCGCTTTCACGTATCCGCATTAAAAAGATGAAAATAAAATAAACGAAGTGACTCGTTGCACTTAAATAAGTGCGTCCAAGCACAAAATTGATTGAAGTTTGCGTTAGACGCACTAAAAAGTGTGGTGAAGATGCAAATTGCTCCATTGCCCACTCTTATTTAAGTGTGTTCGAAGCCAAAATATTTTACTTGGCCAAACTTATTTTTTAAGCTGAGGCCAGGGGAAAATTTCTGCATTGACCAAAGGTAAGTGCGAAGTGTGGCCAAGAAAAAAAATTCAGCATTGGCCACAAGTAGGCCTAGGCTATAGCTAAGTGCGAAAATCATCGGCCTGAAATAAAATCGCCGGTTTCGGAGCATTATAAGAATGCTAGTGATGAGCCCAAAGGGTAAGATTATCAGGTTGTCATTATTCTATGCCTTTTATGGGATAAGCCTGCTGTCTGGATGTATTTCTGTTGGCAGAAGTGACAAGTTATATTCATTAAAGATAGTTGATTGAATTAAAAAAGTAAGTCCTTTATAATGCGATGAATCACATTATTCAAATTTAGGATTTTATCCGAGGATTATTTCTTTATTTTTGGGACTGCGGACCTCGAGTAGCTCATAAAACGGCACATGATGCCAGGGCTTACGAAGCCACGTCCTTCTGTGCCGATGTTTCATAGGGTGCGACAAGATGAGGTTTCATTTTTAAATGCAAACAAGATCAATCCGAGATTTCAGATCTCCGCCAAGGTATGACGTGGATAGTAAAACAAAATCTCTTTCTCGAGGGCGTAGCAATTTCAAAAATGTCATTTAAGTTCCATCTGCCACGATTTACCTTTGGCCAAAATTTCATCAAGACTCGCCATGTAGTTTTCGAGATATCTCACTTTGATTTCCTGATCCAGATCCGGATCCAGATTCCTGGTCCTAATCTGGATCACCACCAAAATCAGATAAAGTGATCTTTGTGCTACGATTTACCTCTGGACAAATTTTCATCAAGATCCGCAAAGTAGTTCTCGAGATATCTGCCTCAGAATTCCGGATCCGGATCTAGATCCAGATTCTTGATTTTGATGTGGATCATCACCAAAATCAGAAAAGGTGAGCTTTGTGCCATGATCTACCTCTGGTTAAAAATTCATGAAGATCTGTCCAGTCTTTTCTGAGAGAAGCCACTTATTGTTCTTGATCCGGAATTTCATCCGATCCAGAATCCAGGTGTGGATCCGGATCATCACCAAAATTTAACAAAGTTGTTCCCAGATCATCATCTGCAACTGGTAAAAATTTCATGAAGATCTGTCATGTTGTTTTCGCGAAATTCCACTTAATAGCTCTGATCTGGATCTGGAATTTAATGGGGTCGTCCTCGGCCCAAGATCTATCTGTGGTAAAAATTTCATAAAGATCCATCCAGTAGTTTCCGAGAAATCTTGTCCACAGACAGACAAACAAACAGACAAATAAATAAATAAAATAACGGACCCGATCGCATTATCTCCTTGGCGGAGATAAAAATGCTGAAATGGGAGATGGGATTCAGAGAAAGAGAAAGAATTACGTCTCAAATTTCCACTTTTTTCGGCTTTTCACTCGCCAGAACGATTTTAAAAGGGGTGCCCTTTTAGGAGGGAGAAGAGAGGTTTATAATTTCAGATTAATATTTAATATCGTCAATGCGCAACTTTTTCTTGGGCGCACATTCCCAGATTGCATTTGGCGGCCCAGCCATATACTAGGTTGCACCTAGTCTTGTTGTGTTATAGGGTGCACCAACAAGTTTGCTAAGTGCTCAGGGATCACATTTTTGAGGATTCTTAACGAAGTACCACAGAGGCTACTTGCCATGTTTATTTGTATTCTGATCACACTTTCTGCCAACCACCAAACTGCGCAAGTACAACTTTGACGTCATTGATTATCAACAGTGAATATCGCCATTCCAAATTTCAGTATACCTCATAATTCCTGCGGTCCTCATTCTGATAAATATTAATATCAAAAGCCCCGCTGTAGTCACAAGTCTTCATGGCTTCTTTATAGAATGCCAGATTTTGTCAAGCCCTTCCTTTATGGAAACCGTGTTAGCTATCCCTTAGATTGTCGTTATGCTCAAAAAATAATTCTAACTTTCAACTCAGGGCAAGAAGGCTGTGGGTATCAATCTGTCCTGGGGCTGTCTTTGCATGATCTCTGGGGCTGTGTTTGCATGATCTGCCCATGCTGGTGTGGGTTTCCTCTGGTTTACTTCCTTAGTCCAAAGACATGCATTTCTGGCTAATTGGCTTGTAGGTGTGAGTATGTGAGTGACCAGTGATTAGTGTGTGAATGGTGTCTGTGGCCTTTGATGTATTAGAGAGCAGTCCAGGGTGGGTCCCTGCCTTTTACCCCTAGTCAACTGGGACAGGCAGAAATTCTTTTATGCATTTTTGCCTTAAATCATACTCAACTTTTGACAAAACTGCTGCTAAAGCGAACCTAGGCATGATTGATGTGGTAGGCTATATCTGGGATCTTTAATGTCTATAAGCCTGTCATGAAAAGTAAATCCTCTGAAAAAGAGGCTGGATACAGACTGTGATGCCAATGTTTCTGGTTGCTGTTCCACAATCAAATCCAATCTTCAACAAACTGGCATTATTGGCAGGAACTAAGACCGTCCATATCCTCACCTTTCATAGCTTAATTACCTAATTCTCCGGCAGTTTAGCTCAGTCTCACAACTTCTGCTAATTAGGCCATTTTTAGAATGACTATCAAATTTATTTCCTGTAGCATTGTTGAACTTTGCATCACAAAGTTTTGAGGCATTTTATTTTGCGTATAAGTGACAAAGTAATTAAAAAAAAAAATCAATTCTGAGCTCATGTAGCTCATAAAACAGGATAAATTTGCAAAAATTAGTTTGCAAGGCTCATTAAGCAATAAGGTACAAAAATCCATTCAATATTTTGAATAGCCTATATTCACGGCTAAAGGGCGTTGTTAGGTACGACACACAGCAAAGTGACATTGTAAGGATGGTGATAATCTGAATAAAGGCAAAAATCCAAGAGAGACAGAAGTTGGCAAAAGTTTTGGATTTTTTGCATCCTTACAATGTTACATCAAATACATAAATTAAGCCAATTGGCAATTACATTGTCATTATAATTTCTTTATCATTGCTGGATGAACTGGCCTTGATTATTCAGTAAATACATTTTTTGATGGCTAATCAGGCAAACTATAATTGGAACAGCTTGAAAGCAATCATGCGATAAAGGGTGAGGGTACTGAAGGCCCCCTGAGCACCAAGCAAAGGTCCACTGAGAACTCTCTTTTTCAAGGATGTCCTCAAAGAAATGCCAGAAAGAACAGATGCAAGTGAGGAGAGATAACAAGACACAGAGGTAAAACTCCTGGGGCAGTTTTGGGGTTAAGGACCTTACTCAAGGGCTCAATGGTGGAGTTCTTTCCAACTTCATCGCTTCGGATCAAGTCAGTATCCTAAGCTTCATCCAGGGGCTCTAACCAGCAACTCTTCGGTTTCCAGTCAAGTAACCTACCACTCTGCAGCCCTTCAACTGTCTTCTCTGTCTCCCCCTTGTGTTTGAATGATTCCATCCCAAGCCCTCTCACAGCTCACAGTAAGTACATGTTCCATTGTGGCACTGCCTACAAAGCATTCTCTTGTAGACAGCTCTGCTCTCCAATGGCTGGAAAGAAGTACTGCAGGTGACCCACATGCAGGTCAACAGACTGCAGAAGTTTGCTGTCCTGAACCTAAAAGCAAGTGCTCATTTTCCAGCAGGGGATCTTTTGCCCAATTTCCAGTGCTTAATGTTCATTGAGATTTCACTATTTTTTTCCAAAAATAAGGTGTGTGGTTAATGCAAAAGCTTAAGAGCATTTCACTTTTTGTGCTAGAAATTGAATCATATGTTTTTTTCCCGCATTACTGCCCATTTTGGTTTCTGCTGAGAATATAGTCTGTGGTGATTGTGAGATTAAGTCATGTTTTTGTCCAGCAGATTGAATTGAATTCCATCCTGTTGTAAGCTGTTGGCTGAAACACTCCTCCTAAGTGTTAGTGCAACATTCCTATGAGCTTTATCCAAGAAATTATGATTTGTGCCTGAAGAATTGTTTGCTGCCTTGATTTTGTCTTTAATGGCCATTTTTATTTTGGTTTCCATGTTCTCATAGTGCACTGAAACTGGATCACCAGCAGCTAATAGGCCGAAACTTGTAAGGTTGTTATTTACCCCTTTGGTATTCATATCTTATGATATGATAATTTGATATATTAATTATGATCATTTCAATATCTCTAACATCACACACAATTACACTGGCCTACTGCTCCTTTTAGTTTGGCACTAATAGACACTGGGCTGGTTGACACATATTCCCACATTCTATCTGTCCCGCTCTGGGCTGACCTCCTAGGCACAGCTCATTCCAGCCCCCATCACATGCCCCATGTTTCTCTCCTGGAAATCAAACCAGACCCAGTATCATTAAGGGGACCTCCCTCTCTCTCTCTCTCTCTCTCTCTCTCTCTCTCTCTCTCACACACACACACACACACACATATATATATATATATATTATACAACATTATACAATCTATGGACTGAGTCACCGTGATGTAATCCAGGGTTTTCACTAGGCTTTGCGAGAAGAAGTTTAGCCCAGGAAAATTCCGTTTTCAGGTACCGCTGTACTTCAGAGCCAGAATGTGTGCGATACACCTGAGGACGCCAAATTATTTATGAAACATATTCAATGCAATCTCGTACCCTGCACCTAGTTCACCTACAATGTATTGCTCCATTGTTCAAATGGGGAATCGGCTCATCAAACTGGCACAGATGGAAGCAATTAGAAAAAAAATTTTTTTTTTAAATGTTTTGAGGGTACATGTTCTTATGGAGAATTATACTGACTTAGTATTTAATATTTACTGTATATACGTGTTTGTTATTATAATTTTGCTATTGCAGACATGATGTCTTAGTGAATGAGGTCAAACCATCTCTCACTCTTAGCTTTACATTTCTGCCTATTCCTTCATGAAAAATATAAAATAAAATAAAAACAATAATAATGATAATAATGATGATAATAATAATAGCCACAACAGCTTGGTTATTAGTTCTAATAATGAATTCAGTTTAGAACCATTAGTGCTAATAAAACCTTGAAACTGAACTCTCTCGAGTATGATATAACACATTGTTAGCAGCCCCTGAAAACATTTAGTGTGACGAATATCCCAAAATGGAGCGTATTAGCAGGGCAGAAATAATTTTCCATGGTGCTGGATCTAAGCTGTGTGGTCCTCTCTCATTCATTTGTAAGCTCTTTAGCCCTCTGTAGTTCATACATAATCTCCGGGGAAATTGTTATTTCATTCATAGTCTCAAGAGAAATTGATATTTCATATGTAATCTCTAGGGCACTCTCTAGTTTATATGATTGGCCACTGTTCCTGCTTTTAGTTTACATAGTAGTATGTGCCTGATTTGACAGCAATAGTAATTTAGTAGTCTGTGTTTTCTCTTTTAGGGATTGTTTTATTTTTGTAATTTCTATCTTTTAAATGAATGTTTTTATTGTTTGTTATGTTTTCTTTGTCATTGTGGTATGTGAGCTGCAAGGCATTTCCTTGCCCAGGTTTCCCTTGAAGAAAAGATTGTATTATCTCAATGGGATCTTTTCCTGGTAAAACAACGGTTAAATAAATAAATAAATAAAATATGTAATCCCTCAATCAATTGCTAGTTTGTGTGTAATATCTAGAGTGCTCTCTCCTATTCATGTGTAATTTATAGAGTGCCATTTATTTCATGTGTAATCTATAGATCCTCCCCAGTTTGTAATTTCTAGAATGCTCTCTTGTACATTTGGAATTTCTTAAGTGCTTTCTATTATAAGTGTAATTAACAAAGTGCTCTCTAGTTCACATTTTGGTAACCAGGGCAATAGACACGCCCACCGCCCACGTCGCACCGTCCAGAACCATCAATTCTCCTCTCCTTATCCCTCCATCCAGCACCATGGACAGCGCCTGCCAGAAGAGCCTCCATTCAGCTCTGCTGGCCACCACTCTGGACAGCACTGGACAGCTCCTTCCAGTTGCGGCCAGGCCAATGAGGTCTCTCCGACCGTCTGCTGCACGAGGCCACGCGCCTGATCCCCATCTGCATCAGGAAAATTGGCCAGCAGGGCTGCAAACAGGGAGAGGTTAGTCCAGAGAGCACGTTGTGAGTGTGTTTGTAACCACTGTTCTTTTTATCTACTTTCCCTATCAGAGTGCAAAGGTGAGGAGACGGGGGACACTCCTTTCAGAAAGCCTCGCTCTGAAGTGCATTTCCCAAAGCATTTTAGCAACTAAATTGTTTGTTAATTCACAGTCAATGGACCCAACTATATAAGTTAACATCTGTGATTTCGGAATACGGACCCCTGGCTGTTACCCTGCTATGTGACAGTGGCTGATTCCCCTAAGGGTCTTTGTCCTCTAAAAGGTTATGGTCTTTTGGTTCACTCCTGTAATAATTCACCCCAGAGGGCTGAACTCTCGCCGACCTGTTGCCCTGTCTGTGCCCGCTTTTCTGGTAGTTTGCCACCAAATTTACAACTCCAATTCCAAAATAGTTGGGACAAAGTGTAAATTGTGAATAAAGTCAAAACACAATGACTTTCAAATTCAGTGGCGGCCCGTGACAAAAATTACAGAGGAAGCCAGAATGAACAACAAATTTAATTCAGTGTTTACGTGTTATTTTCCTGCAAACAAATTAGCCTACTATACAGTACCTTTATTCTACCGACTTCTCATTCATTTTAGGGAAAAAAAGAGGTTAAAAAAGAGGGCCGCGTGTGTGAGAGAGAGTGAAAGCGCGAGGGAGAGCTGTGGATGCTCGCTTCGGGCTGTGCGCGTGCTCATGGCTCTGGCACACAGTAGTATGTGATCAGTAAGAGGAAGCCCATGCAAAGCTGGTAAATGTCTTGTAGCTTTATTACAGCAGAAAGCTAAACACATAGTGATCAGACGCCAATTATGACAAGATCTAGATATAAAATTGGTTTTGGTTGGGTACAACATCTGTCACACACTTTAGTCTATTCTTCATGGCAACATGTGGCACTGGCTAAGATTAAGCAAAGAATGAAAAATAAAACAAGATAATGTTAGGTCAAAACATATATGGATTAACCATTAATATAATCACTATGCTAATTTCTGTTGGCGCCTTAATTTTTATCATCATTATGTGTTAGCATTGAGCTAACTCCATCCCTCAGCTACTCAGAGAGTCACAAACATTTGTGTATATTGGGCTGGCTTGCTGTTGTGGTGCTGCCAACAATAGATTTAAATGTTTTTAGGCTTTAAATTTATTTAATGGCATCAAAATTGTGGAATGCCTCTTCTATCCTGCAGTAAATAGCCTGTTTAGTAGTTTAGTAAACTAATGTTCGCGGTGGAAATGGTTTACAGTGTGCTCCTCAATGCTCCTGAAACTGATTTCGATGTATCAGGAATAAATCCATAGCGCACACAAATAGTCTAACAAAGTTTCATGTTAAATGATTTTTAAGATAAAGATTTAGAGAAACAAAAGCAGATGAAGCGGTTCCAAACAGGTGGAATGCCCTTCCAAGTAATGTTAGAAATGCCCCAACTCTTAGTTTTTTTTTTTAAAAGCAGACTAAAACATTTCCCTTTACCAGTGTTTTCTACTACGTGACCCGCATTGTCTGTTTTTGTTTTATTTTTAAAAGATGAATTTTAAATGTATTTTTAATTGTTTTAACATTCATGCACACTCAAAAAAATGAAACGTTATGAAATGTTAGATTTACTTAATCTTATGTCAAATGGTTCCACAAAACTGAGTTAAGTACATTCCACTCAATGCAAATAATTAAACTGGCCAAAAATGTTAGAAGTCAAATTAAGGTTACGCAAAGCAATTGCATGGAACCAGTTGACATAACATTATTAAGTAAATCTATCATTTCATAACATTTCATTTTTTTTAGTAATATGACTGCGTTTATTTGTTTTTGATGCCTTTTTTATGCTCATAGTTGTTTTTAATGTGCATTGCTCTTGTAAAGCACATAGGGTTGTTAACTGAATTAAATGTGCTCTATAAATAACATTTCTTTTTCTTCTTCTTCCATATATGTCTCCTGAGCAAATTGCCTAACAGTTGTATTATTCTAATTCCATTCCACATAGGCTAATTAATAACAATTACATACACAACCTGGTCAAAAAAGTCGCCGTTTGGATTTAAGTGATGGATAAAAATATACAGGTCATGAATATTCAGTTTCGTCCACCGTGAGGCTTGAGATGCGTATCTGGATCCCCAGGTTTGTTTGTAAGGTATTTGCAATGGCTTCACTTGGTGAAGAAAAAAGTGAATTTCCATTTGTTCCAGATTTTTCTTTATCACATAATTGTAGTACCGTAAAATGGGGTATTAAGTGACACTTTTGAGATATTTTGTTTGATTCCAGAATAGCTTTGCAGGCAAGATATATGTCACATTGTGACTTTGTGCCTAGGCTTTATATTACTACTGAACATATTGAGCATGTGGGATTCACGTGACTTTTTTTTTTCATTTGTTCATCAGTGTCCCTTATAGCCCCATGCATGTTGTTGGTTGTATTATACACATGATAAGGGTTACAAGGGACACAGAATGGCTCACTCTTCTCCTGGCATGTTGTCTTTGAAGGCCTTGATGATGATCCCACATCTGTCCAAATATCTTCTCACGATCAGACGTAGATCAATGCAACCAGCTGTTCAACCCCATTCACCACCGGTAACAAGACGCTTCACCAACATCTCTTCAACTTTGGCACCTATGGCCACTGGTCTGCCAGGAGTCCCGGCATTAAGGTCTTTTTAATGTCTTGGTATCGTTGCTCTTGGTATGCTAAATGCCTCCTCTGCTTTTCTATAGTACATACCTCTAATTACCGTTTCCACACCCTTCAAAACATCCTTTTTCTCATGCTTTTTTTTTGAGTCTTCCTGCCTAACTTTGCTTTATACATTCATGGCATAGTGTCCCTTGTTACCCCAGATTTCAGTCAAGTTTTACCTGAAAATATAAAATAAAAGAAATGTGAACAATGAATATTAATTTTATAACACAATTCAAAGTTCACCTACCTGGTAGTCTTCTCTTGGCAAGAAATTTTTATACAGCTTGAAACGATGACATTTTGCACATCAAATTTTATTGAAAAGTTTCAGATGTTTATTGCTGTCAGTTATAAAGGAACAATAGAATCATATCCAACTCACCTTGCTATTTTCAAGTAGCAACCAAGGCATCATAAGAATAATGCATCATCACAGGGAGTGCCAAAACAAAACTTGAATTTGCATGTGAAAACTTTTCAAGAAAATCGTCCCTGGTTACTCGGCCGTCCCTTATTACCTCATTTTATGGTACTTTTCCGATAGCCCAGCTCTTGACGTATTTTTGATATTACCCTGGAAACATGTCACTTTTGCAGAAATTTCATTGTCTGCAGTGTTGCCAACTTGGCGACTTTCTCGCTAAATCTGGCGACTTTCCAAATCATCTTGGCAACTTTTTTGTCGAAAGTGACTTGCGACAAATCGAGCGACCTTTTTTTTGTATTATTGGAGAGTTTTGAAGACTGACGTAAAAGCAGTGTGCGTTCTGCATGAACGAGCAGCAGGTGCTGCCATGAGCCCCTAGCCTGTCCGAAAGCACTGAAAGACTAGAAGATGCCCCCCCCCAGCTCATCAAAAATGAACTACGATTAAGCAAAAACAAAATACACGCCATCCCCCCCCCCGCGCTCATGAAAAGTGAACCACGTCTAAGCGGAATACAAAATACAGGCCGTCCCCCCTGTCCCCCCAGTAATCATAACCTTTAATTAAGTCGTCCATTTCAGCAGCAAACCAAACAAAATGTTTCATTCAATGGCTCTGATTCGAATGGCTCCTCTTCTGCTGTTTGACTTTTTTCTCCAAAATTTTGACTTTTATTCTCCAAAATTTCTACTTTTTTTCTCGAAAATTTTTGCTTTAATCTCAAAATTTCTTACTTTTTTTCTCAGAATTTTCAAAAATATTTTCTCTTCAACTGGCCCTAATACGCTTCCGTAAGAGCCGCTACTGTCCCAAAGGCAGGGAACTTAAAAAATGTATATAGTTGCAGCCTGATTATTTTGGCATTTGAGAGGCCTTGAGATTCTCCCTCATCACCAAATGTGCTTTGAGTCTCAGTACGAGGTTAAAAGAATTTGAGTGCAATGTTGCTCGCTGTACTTGTAATGGAAATGGATCCAGAGCACTTTATTTTTCTTGTACTAGTTTTGCTAATTGTATTGTGTTGTCGGCGAATACGCCATTTTTGATCAAGTTGTGTTTTCTCCGCTCAGTGGTTTTTGGTCTTGTCTTGGCTATGAGGGCTGATGTGATTTTGGTTTGTTTACTCTGTAGATTACAGTTGTGATTAGTTGTAATAATGTCCTTGGGAATGTGAGACTGACCCCTCTGTGGATTTCTCAGCCCCAGCAGGGGAGCAGACGCAGGCAGTGGGTCAGATCCGCATCAAAACAATGGAGAAGATCCGACAGGAGAAGGCAGCCAGGTTCGAGGGACAGGGCCCGGCACACGAGGATGGCACATGTGGCACTATAGTCCAGCTGCAGAGGAAAAGGAAGCTGGTCAGAGGAGGGGAGGAGGAGCTGAGAGGGAGGAGCGAGGCGCCTCGTCAGTGGGAGGTCCCAGCCAAGAAGGCCGCCATTCAGCCCGGCGAGATCCGAGTGAAGACGCTGGAGGAGATCCTCCGGGAGAAGGCGGCTCAGACACAAGCCAAAGCACAGGAGGTGAAGGCTGAAGAGACGCCACCTCCTCCCTCTGCCCCACTGAAGAGGAGGATACTGCGCATCAACAGGAACACAGGCACTGGTGAGAGGAGCCGCCACAGCACAGCGACGCCTCACTCCTCTAGCCCCACCCCTCTTGACGAGCTTGATGAACTGATGAATGAGTTCGCCGGCAATCCAATGGATCGGGAGATGGCGCTGGAGCTGGACCCTTTGATGGATCTAGACGATTACATCACGGAGCTGATAGCCACGATCGACTACTGCCAGGAGGCCAACTCTGGAGTAGAAGAGATCCTTCCGTGTGTTCCTTGGCACATTGGAAGTGATTTTGTGAACTTAGGAGAACTCCCATTTTAGGAAGACTTGCTTGTGGAGAATCAATGTGTGTTTACTTAGAAATAAAGTATGTTTAAAGCATACCAAAGCGAATCGAAAAACTTTACCTGTTACACCTTCGTAAAAGTATATTGTAATTTTCCAGATCGTTGGTTTACAAAAATTTTTTTAATGAATGCCTTGAGTTTAGGGCGGGTCCTGGGTGCTGCCATTTTGTGAGGTTCTGGCCCCTTCGGAGGGTCTGCTGTAACGTAGGGTCACTAACATTTTTTTTTGGGCTTTTCACTCCAAATACACTGCCCGTCCAAAAAAAAAGTCACCGTTTGGAAATAAATGAACAAATTCTATAATTGGATCATTATTGCAGTTATTAATTATTTTCAGCTGGCAATAATCATTTTAACCCTGACTGATGAAGCGCATTGCTACTCAATTCTTATAAAATCACATCGGAAGACACATCCCTTGCTGGTGGAAAAGATGTTACAGTATTTCAGAACGAGCAAGTTATTGGCCTGTATCTACCATAGAAAACCATGAATTAGAAAAACAAGTTTGAGCAGGGCTTGACGTTAACGCTCGTCTTGGACAAGCAGATTTTACTGTTGGACAAGTGGAAGAGAAATTTGCTTGCCCGACTGCACTAGTTAAAAGTCGCTGAAAAAATACCGAGTCTTCAATTCGCAGAATAAATACACAATAAATTAGAATACCGATTTTAAACAACCCCCCCCTCGATTTGAAACTGTAATTGCACGGGTGCGATGAGAGACTTTCTGCAGTTACTGTCCTGAAAGAGCAGCGGGTGCAGCCCTGAGCTCCTCCCCTGTCCGAAAGCACTGAAAGACTGGAAGATGCCCCCTCCCCCAACCCCCCCCCCCCGTGTTTAACGACTCCTAACGACTTTTAGGACAGCCAATAGCTACTTTCCTTACTGAGGAGCTGGCAAGACTGATTGTCTGGGAGCGTGGGGAAAATGTTGCTCCATGTTAAGTCATGCTGTAAATACAAACCCCAGTTCCAATGAAGTTGGAACATTTTGGAAAGCTTGAGTAAAAACAGAATACAATGATTTGCAAATCTCAAAAACCCACATTTTATTCACAATAGAGCATAGACCACATATCAGATGTTAAAAATGAGACATTTTACCATTTCATGAGAAATATTAGCTCATAGATCAGCTCCTGGTAGGATAGTTAGCTCGCTAGTTAGCTCAATGAGCAGACGGTACCACTATAGCAACCTGAAGCTAACAGGGTTACCTAGCTATGTTAGATGTATGGAATGTTTACTTAACTGTCAGCAGCTAATATAAGTTGGCTTACAAGATTTAGCTTTTATAATCTTTGGTGAGAAAGGTAGGTATTTTGCTGTGTATGAGTCCTGATCTAAACTCCTCAGTTATATTTCACATGGCATATTACTTTATTTCAGCTAATGTTTAAAAATGTGCATTTTCATTTAATGACACTTTTTGCTGTAAAGAAAGGAACTAATTATCTAACACATCTTAGTTGAATACAGTTATGATAATGTTTATTCAGGATGCATAAGATGATACAGAACACGTGTATGCATATTACTTTTAGCTCATGAGTAATCTCCTCTTGCCGGACAACATGACCTGTCCTCTCAGAGCCGTCATGTAAGCATATTCTGTCACAAAAGAGGGTCATTTGCTGTGAAAAGACCCACTGCATTAAAGTTTAATTTCTTTTCCCAGAACTGAATAAATTTCTATGTTGGACCTGCGACCCACACTTGGTTCTAAACTTTCAATGGTGTGATTTAAAGTCTGCAGCTTGGCTTTACAGAGCTAGCTTGTCTATATTGTTGCCTGGACTAATCAAAAAGCTTTGAGAATTGTTCCATCAATAGCAATCAATAGCATTTTGGAGAAAGAGGAGTGCATGATTGTGATATTTCTGTCAACATGTATGATTTTCTTAGAAAATGCAATGATATAATAAATGTACAGTCATTGTCCACTATTTTGAAGATATGGCTCTTGTTGCTTCTTGTTGTTATGTTTTTTGCATCTTACCTAGGTGTCTGATAAGTAGTGTGCCATGAGGTTAAAATCTAATAAATAAATCTCTTGACAACCAACACTCAACCAACAGCGCTGCCTGTCCATGGTTCTGCAGTGGCACTGGCTATGTTTCTATTGGGGGCTTCAACTAAATCTGGGGGGCAGAGAGTACATTGCCCCCTCACGGTGCCACGCCTGAAAGCCGCACAATAAGCAGCAGTAATTTCTTGTTTGATTCTACTTTAATTGTCTACATGTGCAACATCCGCTAGTGCCCTCTGTATTTTATTTGCAATTTACAGGGAGCTTGCTAATTCATAAGTAATCTCAGGACTGCACTTAGTGTCAAACCTGAGTGCTCTCTGGTTCATATGTAATCTCTTGAGTGCTTTCTAGTTCATGCGTAATCTCTAGGACCCTCTTTAGTTAACCTGTAATCTCTAGAACCTGATCTAGTTCTTATGTAATCTCTAGAGCACTCTGTAGTTCATATGTAATCTCTATGAACCTCTTTAGCTCATCTATGTATTCTTTTTAACACTCTCTAGTTATCATATAAGGGCCTTAGCTCTCCTGCTCAATGTATTAGCAGCATAAACCCTACTGCCAAATGTAAGATTCAGATTATACTGCTGTTAATGGCTATTAAATACTGAGAATCAGCATTTTTATATCATATGAAGTGTGTTACAGTGAATGAACAAATATCATACTGCCCTTCTCAGAATGAACAAGTGTCTTAGAAATAGCTTTATCGTCCATAACTTGATTTTGATTCTCTGAAGGATGACTGATTTCCATGGAGCCCCTCTTTCTGCTGTTTTAACATGTAAAGCATGCCCAGAAAAAAAGTCTCTTGATGGAATTGAAGATATGAAAGAGTGCTGGTTGGTATGAGAATTAAAATCCTATGCAGCAATAATTAAGCAGGAATCAGCTGGCATATCTCTGTCTATACAATACTATTCATCTCACCCATACACACTCTCAGAGAAATATAAATACTCTGTCTCTCACAAAAAAGCATTCTCACCCACTCGCTCATGCACGCAGTCACGCTCATGCACATATTCTCCCTCTCTCATGCACACATATACACTCACTAAAAATGCACATGCTCTGAGACAAATCCATACGCACACACACACACAAATATGCACATATGCTCAAACGCACACAAACACTCGCACACTGAAAAACACATATACTAGGTGGTGAGAGGGTCAGACACTCCCTGAGCAGAGTGTTCTGTACCTCTCCTTTTAATCACTGCTAGTGGAGTATATCCAACCCAGATATTCCGAGAAATTAGCCCGGAGCACCCTCTACTGCCAGAAATAGCAAACAGCAGCACGGTGAAGTGCTTCCGAGCCTAATCCCCCGCGAAATGAGTCTGGAGTGCCCTCTAATGGCAGAAATGGCAAATAGCAGCAGGGTGATTTGTCCCTCTCTGTCGTCACATTTATAGAAGTGTTTTCAAATGAGCCTGGAGCGCCCTCTACTGGCAGAAAAGGCAGCCGGATTTACAGCTCAAATGATTCATCATTATGATGCTTTATAATCATTCCTCACTGCCTATTTTTGTTCAGTAATCAGTGATGAGGGGTCACTGGCTGAATTGAGGGTTATGTAAGTGCACCTCACTGGCTTCGCTGTTCTAGTTCAGACTCCTGTCCTTGTCCTGCACTCCAAGGACCACAGAATGCTTGCCAGGGAACAGTTTCAGGACAAAAACACAGCTAAAGACAAACCAGCACAACTCTACATCTCCTCAATGTAAACCAGCTGACCACAGAGGGCTTGATTCGCTTCAGCAGACTTTTGAAATCTGAACAGATGTTTGTGTTAAAGCATGTGTAACAACCTACCGTTTCATAGCTTTTCGATTCCTCTTGTGAGGGAAGCACAGACTCACTTAGCAACTTAAAAAGAAAAAAAAAAAAAACAGCACACCACACAGTAACAGATTCCAGTCAAAATCAACCAGGGTATCAACTCCTAAAAGCAGAGAAGTCAAAGAATCTCATGAGAAAAAGTGTCCCTGAAGAGCAAACAACCATAACAGCCATGATGTTGGTTTGTTCATGGCTTCTTCCATTTCAGACCGCTCAGCTCCCAGTGGGCCGTCAGATTTTCTCACGTGAGAATCCACATCTTCAAGGTAACCTTCAGTCCACTCAATACTGAATAGTAAATATTGTACATGTTTAATATTTTTAACCTGAAACTAGTGTGGCCCAATGGACTGCTGAACAGCTGACATTAAATGAACTCTTAAGGCCAGTTAATAGTGCAATGACAGAACGTCGCAGCAACCCACGTTGAGCCATGGATGTCGCTGGTCGAAGCAGCATTTGGTTTTTACTCTGGGCAACAGCTGTCCTGAAGTCACTGCGATGGTCGCTGAACATGTCGCCAGGGCTTGGAATGAATGAACTTTGACCCCGTCACTGGATCTGTTATGATGATAACGTCTGACTTGGACATGAGAGCCATTGTCAGAATCGTTTCTGAACAACCAGCATGAATGTTATCCTACACTAGGCTGCAATAGACAGTGACTTTATCATTATTGATTTTTTTATGGAGAGACTAATGTGTGGTATCCTGATCTAGTCTTAGAATTCATATAAATGCATTTGCACTCCTGAATGTATTTTGAGTAGGAATTATCTCCATTGTGTGATTCAGTATACGTCCTAGCCACTAGGGGCATTAAGGAGGAGTTGGATTGAGAGTGAAGAAGAGATGGTCCAGTCTTGATGTAGTTGAATACATGTGCGAAATCGGGAACCATCCTTGCGTCCTGTCTTTATTTTATCTACCTACTACATCACATCATGTGTGCAGCCAAAGGTTACAAATGGCTATTATTATTTCAACCCCATTTCCAAAAATGTTGGGACGCTGTGCAAAATGTAAATAAAAATACAGGACAACTTTTAGCAAATGATTTGAATTCCATATTTAATTTTAAATGTAAAGTCAACATATCAGATTTTGACACTAAGAAATTCTATTGGTTTTGGAAAAACATCAGCTGAATTTGAATTTGATTTTTGCAGTAAGTTGCAAAAAAGTTGGGATGGGGTCAACAAAAGACTGCATGATGCTAAAAAAAATACACCAGGTAGAACATTTCACAGCTAATTAGGACAATTTGCAATAGATCAGTAGCATGAATGAGAATAAAACGAGCATCCCAGAGAGGCTGAGTCTTTCAGAACTAAAGGCAATGAGACCTTCACCACTCTGTGAAAGACTGTGAGCAATCATTTATGAATAAAAGTAAATAAAAGTAAAATTACAAGGAATTTGTGGTTTTCAACATCTATGGTACATAATATCATTAACAGATTACGCAAGAGACAAGGCTGAAAAATTTTGAATGGCCATGATCTTCAGGCCCTCAGGTGGCACTGAATTAATACCAGACAGCATTCGGTAGTGGAAATCACTGCATGGGCAGAGGAACACTTCTGAAAACCAATGGTTGCGAAAACATTTTTTCGTTGCATCGACAAATGCAAGTTAAAACCCGATAAATCCACATATAAATAAAATCCAGAAACATCGCCACCCTGAATGGGCCCATTCTCATTGAAGATTGACTGAGGCAAAGTGGAAAACTTTCCGGTGGGCCGATCAGTGAAAATGCGAAATTTATTTTGGTAATAATGGAGGCTGTATCCTCCAGTCTAAAGAAGAGAGGAACCATCCAGCTTGTTAAAGGTGCTCTAAGTCTTGTTACACGGTTTCTAAGCTAGAACATTATTTCTCACATACAGCAAACATCTCCTCACGATCCGCTAGCTGCCTGTAAGCTGTAAAAAAAAATAAAAATAAAAACTTGGTCCCTGTGGACAGCCCAGACTCCAAAAAACTGCAACAAAAACAATCTGGTCCAGCCTGGACCATCCAGCCAGTCAATGACAAGAGTCATGGAAGGGTGGGGCTTGGGTTTTATTTTATGAACATTTCAGTAAGCACAGTAGGAGGAGAGGGGGAATGGAGGAGGGAGGGGCTAGCTAGCTCCCTGTTTTGTTTGATAATACTTCAAACGTCAACAGAGGTGACATCACCCAACCCTTTAATCACACTCAGTTCAAAAGACAGCATCCATATTAGTATGGGGGCTCACTAGTGCACATGGCATGTGTGACTTTCACATCTGTGATGACACCATTAATGCTGATCGATATACATAGATTTTGGAGCAACAAAAATTGCCATCCAGCCATCTTTTCAGGAAAGGCCTTGCCTATTTCAGCATCACAATGTCATTCTCCATAATCTGAACATTTTACAACAAAATGGTAAAATAGTCTGGGTGCTAAGGTGGCCAACCTGCAGTCCAGACCTTTCACCTCATGAAAATATTTGGCATATTCTGAAAAATATGGCAGAAGAGGGCCCCAATGTGTTAAGTGGCTGAAATTCTGTACATTAGACTCTTTCAGGTTTGTGTGCGAAGAGTATTTTTTAAATTGAGAGTATTTTTTTTAATTGACAATCGATCGTTCATTCTGCCTACGAATCCTCAAATCTCCAATTCATATGGGTCAATGTAGATTAATAAAACACTGAGTCATTTCAAAACCATGCTTGAAACTTCAAGGGGTATTTACCACGCAAAATAGAACAATGGCCAGTGGCGGCCCGTGACAAAAATTACCAAGGAAGCCAGAATGAACAACGAATTTTATTTAGTGTTTACACTTTTGTACGTGTTAATTTCATGCAAACAAATTAGCCTACTGTTACAGTACTTTTATTCTACCGACTTCTCATTCATTTTAGTGAAAAAAGAGGACTGTGTGTGTGAGAGAGTGAAAGCGCGAGGGAGAGCTGTGGATGCGCGCTTCGGGCTGTGCGCATGCTCATGGCTCTGGCACACAGTAGTATGTGATCAGTAAGAGGAAGTCCATGCAAAGTTGGTAAACGTCTCGTAGCTTTATTACAGCAGAAAGCTAAACACATAACAATCAGACGGCAATTATGACAAGATCTAGATATAACAAAAACATTTTAGCCATTGCTGTCACAGGCAGTATTAATGAAGTTCCGTTTTGTGGATAATGCTTCTCTCTGGCTCATATTTAATTAACTGGCAACAAAAGCATTTACAAGATAGCTGTGGACTATTGTACAGAAACACAGGAAAACCCCTACCACCAACATTAGAAGTAACAATGTCATATGTGGCAGCCTCGCAACTGAAATTAACATTTTCTCAAGGATGCCCAATATTCATACATCCAAATCCACTTGCAATATGAATGCACAACCCGTGCACAACGTCTGAATTAAATAAACTAAATATAAAACACATAGTTACAAAGGTTATTATAAAAATTGATATCAACTGTGCTGCAGCGCTATGAACTGTAAACCTTACAGCTGTCAGCTGATAGTGCAGCTGATGTCAGCGAACCTAAATGCAGTCTCGGTAAGGATTGAGAGTATTAATAAAAAGGCAGTATAGCTTAGCCATCATGCTCTGAAATCCTCTAGACACGACAATAATAATAGAGAATAAAACACCACATTTTATGCATCACATAAGAAAAATGTGACAACAACCCGGTGTTATGGCCCCAATTTGTTATTACATTTATAACACAACAGCAACAGCAAGGGATGACAAACACAGTTTTAACAACTAAAACACATTTAATTTTTAACAAAGACAAAGACTAATAACAACCTACAACTAAAGACCAAGATTGATAAATAAGAAAAAACAGAAATTATTACAGTCCCTTTTTGGTGGGGTGGCTTGGTGATGTCCTGGATGAAGAAAATGCTCAAACACAGGCAAAGAAATCCACAAAAGAAACGTCACAGGTCTTGAACAGAATGGCAGGTCTGGTCATCTTCTTGCAATTTCTCCTACTACTTTACTGTCTCAATTCTTTTCCTTATATACTCTTTTGCAGACCCCACCCACATTTAGACCTCTTTTTTTTTAATTTTCTGAGACTTGCCCCAGACATGTCCAGGACATGTCTAAACATGACTCCAGTCTGAGCTTAACAAAAAAAGGTAAATACTGCCATCTAGTGGCCTATATTCACATTACACCTCCATTCCAAAAGGGAAAAATTTTGACTCATAAAGGCAAAATTTTTCTTTTCAATACAAAATGGTGAAGTGAACACTTGTCTATATATACATATCATACACATTCAAACACGGGATAAGCAATCAGCAATTACATTGTCTGTACCCTTCACATGCTTAATTTCCAAGTCAAACTCCTGTAAAATCAAACTCCAATTCAACAATCTCCGATTCTTGTTTTTCATCTTACTCAAAAACATTAACGGATTGTGGTCAGTGTACACAATCATTGGCTTTTGTCCTGTACAAACATAAACCTCAAAGTGTTGTAAAGAAAGGACCAGAGCCAACTGTTCCTTCTCTATTGTGGAATAGTTCCTTTGGTGGCGATTGAACTTCCTGGAGAAGTATGCCACGGGATGCTCAATGTCATCAGAGTCACTTCTCTGTAGGAGCACAGATCCACAAGCTTGGTCGCTAGCATCGACCGCGATGGAGAACGGTTTGTTGAAGTCAGGAGATTTGAGCACGGGGAAGTGACACAGTAGAGACTTCAGGCGATCGAAGGCTCTCTGGCATGCATCATCCCAAGTGAACTTTACGCCTTTCTTCAGTTGGTTAGTTAGACTGAGAGCAATCTCAGCAAAGTTCTTGCAGAACTTGCGGTAGTACCCGATCATTCCAAGGAAGCGGCGCAAAGCTTTTTTGTTGTCAGGAACTGGAAAGTCCATGATGGCTTGGACTTTAGCATTTATGGGTGCCACCTTACCCTGGCCTATGACGTAGCCAAGATAGGTGACAGTAGCACAACCAAAGTCACTCTTGTTCAGGTTAACAGTCAGGTTAGCCTGGGTCAGGCGCTGGAACAACGTCTCTACATCTTTTAGATGTTCTTCCCAAGAGTCACTCCATGTGATCAGGTCATCGATGTATGCACCCGTGTGTGGCAATCCGGCGATTGTAGACTGTATCATCCTTTGGAACGTGGCTGGGGCATTTTTCATGCCAAAGGGTAGGACTTCATACTGGTACAATCCAGATGGTGTGGCAAAAGCAGAGATGCTCTTGGCCCTCTCAGTTAAAGGCACACACCAATAACCCTTCAATAAATCAATCTTGGTCAGAAACTTTGCTTGCCCTACACTATCAATACAATCATCAATCCTAGGTATTAGAAACACATCAGTTCTAGTTACAGCATTGACTTTGCGATAATCTGTACAGAATCTAGTACTTCCATCAGGTTTTGGAACTAGCACACAGGGTGAACTCCAATCTGAGTTGGAGGGTCTGATAATATCATGTTCTAACATGTATTCAACCTCTTTCTCAGCAATCTTTCTCTTTTCAGGATTCATCCGGTATGGATGCTGTTTTATTGGTTTGGCATCACCAACATCTACATCATGAGAGGCTATAGTAACTCTCTTTGGAACATCAGGAAACAAATCCTCATATTTCTTGATCAACCTTTCAAACTGATCTCTCTGTGAGGGTTCTAAGTGCTGGAGTTTTACATCAAGATTTTGCAACACTTCAGTGTTTGACAATTTACATGAAAGAACTTCAGCTTTAATTCTTGGTTCATCATCTTGAAACTCCCCCTCATCTTCACACGTTTCGACCATTGGAGAATCTGAAGTGACAGCTGCAACCCTAGCATTTCTGTCATGATAAGGCTTTAGCATGTTAATATGACACAATTGTTTTGGTTTTCTCCTATCTGGAGTCTTCACAATGTAATTGAGATCATTGAGTTTTGTCAGAATTTCATAAGGACCATGAAATCTAGCCTGCAATGGATTGGACTGCAAGGGAAACAACACAAGGACCTTGTCTCCTGGTTTAAACTCACGGCTTCTAGCCTTATGATCATACCAAGTTTTCATTTTTCTCTGACTTGATTTCAAGTTCTCTTTGGCAAGGTCACAAGCTGCACGCAATCTTTCCTTGAACTTGCCAACATAGTCTAACAGACTGATATGCGGCTCTTTCTCTTGCCATTGTTCACTCAATAATAGCAAAGGTCCTCTCACTTCATGACCAAACACCAGCTCAAATGGACTGATTCCAGTAGACTCCTGCACTGCTTCTCTAGCTGCAAACAACAGCAAATGAACCCCTTCATCCCAGTCTTTCTCATGGTCATAACAATAAGTCCTCATCATTGTCTTGAGAGTGGAATGAAACCGCTCTAAGGCACCCTGACTTTCTGGATGATAGGCACTAGAAAGAATCTGTTTTGCACCTAGTTCATACACAACCTGCTGAAACAATCCTGAAGTGAAATTGCTACCCTGGTCTGACTGAATTTCCCTGGGAAGGCCAAACAACGTGAAGAACTTTATCAAAGCCTTCGAGATTGCAGTTGCCTTGATGTTACGTAGAGGTATGGCTTCGGGGAATCTGGTAGATGCACACATGATTGTCAACAAGTACTGATTTCCAGATCTAGTCTTGGGTAATGGACCAACGCAATCAACAATGACCCTAGAGAATGGCTCCCCAAATGCTGGGATAGGCTGCAATGGAGCTACAGGTGGGTCTAACTGGTGTTTTCCAACTACCTGACAAGTGTGACAGGTTTTGCAAAAGTCGGAAACGTCTTTCCGAAGCCCAGGCCAAAAGAAGTGTTTCATGATCTTATCAACAGTCTTGTTAACACCAAGATGACCTCCTAAAGGTAAACTATGAGCCATTGTTAAGATCTCATTCCTATAGACCTTCGGAACAACAATTTGCCTGACCACTGCCCAATCTGCATTGGCAGGGATATCAGGAGGGCGCCACTTCCGCATCAACACACCATCCTTGAGATAATACCCAACTGGAACTGCATCTATTTCTTTTTCAGGAAGGGCTCTCCTCTTTAGTACACCAATTTCAGGATCATTAGTTTGCTCCTCAATCAACCGCTTTCTGGACAGAGACAAGTCTCCAGACACATCAGAATCACCAGACCCATCCGGCTGGCTGAATAGAGAACTGATAAAAGTATCTGATAAGTCCTCAAACGGAGAAACCATAGTAGGCCAATCAGAGTCATGAGGCGAACCACCTGAGTCCTGACTATTCAATGTACTGGACGGCACCACATCATCTTCTTCTTTAGCCTTCTTGGCCATAGCACGAGTCACTGCGCAAGAAGGATACAGAGATGGGTCCTCATCCCCATCTTCAGTGCTCGGCTGTGAAGTAAGATGTACAGGGGGAACTACTTTGCCCCCAGCCAGGTCATTGCCTAGCAACAGAGAAACACCCTTTATAGGTAGACTTGACATAAGTCCCACCTTTACCTGTCCTGTAACTAAATCTGACTTCAAGAATATAGAGCGCAGGGGTACAGATACAGTCCTCCCTTCAATACCTTGTACAAGTATGAAATCCCCTGAAGCGGTCTCATCACGTAACTCCAAGGAGTCCATCAACAAAAGTGAGTGAGAAGCTCCGGTATCCCTTAGGATATATATGGGGACAGGAGTAGTATGCTCATTCAGAGCCACAAATCCCTCTGACACAAATGGAAGAAATTCCTCCCTCACAAAGTCAGCTGTATTAGGCTTTTTAGCCCCACAAGAAGCAGGCAATTTAGCAGATTGGTTATCTACTACAGGGGTTTCTAACCTTGTTTTCACAAAGGCATTTGGTTTGGTATCCTTTTCTTTTTCTTTCTTAGCTTTAAGGAACCAACAGTTAGTTGTAACATGACCAGATTTCTTGCAATAACTGCAAACTAGACCACTTTTGTCACTGTCAGCTTTCACACTTTGATCAGACCTGTTACTGGATTTCTGAGCACCATCACCAGATTTGTCTTTGTCTTTGGGTGAGGAATCTTGGGTATCACCGTAACCCTTTTTCTGAAATTGGGACCATTTATTGTTACTGCTAGACTGAAATTTGGACTTATGAGTGAGAACATATTCATCTGCAAATTTGGCAGCTGATTGCAAGTTCAGTGCTTGCTTCTCATTTAGGTAGGTCTTAAGATCATCCTTAACACAGTTCTTGAATTCTTCAACCAACACCATCTCTTTTAGTGAGTTGAAATCATCCTTGACCTCCATAGAAGTACACCAGCGCTCAAAGCAAACCTGCTTTTCATTAGCAAATTCCGCATAAGTCTGATTTTCAGATTTCTTCAGACCTCTGAATTTCTGTCGGTAAGCCTCTGGAACCAACTCATAAGCTCTCAAAATAACCTTTTTGACAACCTCATAATCAGAGGAATCATCTGCAGACAAACCTGAATAGGCTTGTTGAGCTTTACCCTTGAGGACAGTTTGCAACATCAGAGGCCAGTGTTCCTTTGGCCACTGGCAACTCTTTGCTACCTTTTCAAAACATTGGAAATAGTTGTCAACATCCTTTTCCGAAAATGGAGGCACCAGTTTTACCTCCTGACTAGCACAAAATTTATTTTTCATTGCTATTTTAATTTTTAGTTGCTCCATTTGGAGTCTTTCTTCTCTATCCAACTTCTCTAATTCAAAATCTCTCTGTCTCTGTCTCTCTCTTTCTGCTCTTTCCTCTTTCTCTCTCTCAAATTCTCTTTGTTTTTCTTCTCTTGCTAATTTTTCTAACTCAAACTGCCTTTGTTTTTCTTTTTCTTCCCTCTCAAATTCTCTTTGTTTCTCTTTTTCCTCCCTTTCTTTTTCTCTTTCTTCCCTTTCTTTCTCTTTTTCCTCCCTTTCTTTTTCTCTTTCCTCCCTTTCAATCTCTAGCATTTTTAATTTAAGTTCCATTTCTATATTTGGATTTTCCACTGGAAACTGTTCCAGATCTCCTGGTGCAAACACATTTTCATCAATGTAATATTCAACTATCTCTCTAGCCAGTCTTGCTTTTCGCATGGCTGGTTTCACCTCTGTCAGCTCTAAATGTCTGCAAATTTCTAGCAGTTCTGTCTTTTTAAAAGACTTCAAAACCCCTACGGTTGGTGATGCCAAGAAATCATCCATTGCTGTTGTCAATATATATTTATTCAATTAAAAAAAATTTTTTTACAATTTGAAATGTTAGATTTTTAATAAATGACTCACAAAATGGTCTATCCCGGACCTTGAGCCCCCAATTTGTTATGGCCCCAATTTGTTATTACATTTATAACACAACAGCAACAGCAAGGGATGACAAACACAGTTTTAACAACTAAAACACATTTAATTTTTAACAAAGACAAAGACTAATAACAACCTACAACTAAAGACCAAGATTGATAAATAAGAAAAAACAGAAATTATTACAGTCCCTTTTTGGTGGGGTGGCTTGGTGATGTCCTGGATGAAGAAAATGCTCAAACACAGGCAAAGAAATCCACAAAAGAAACGTCACAGGTCTTGAACAGAATGGCAGGTCTGGTCATCTTCTTGCAATTTCTCCTACTACTTTACTGTCTCAATTCTTTTCCTTATATACTCTTTTGCAGACCCCACCCACATTTAGACCTCTTTTTTTTTAATTTTCTGAGACTTGCCCCAGACATGTCCAGGACATGTCTAAACATGACTCCAGTCTGAGCTTAACAAAAAAAGGTAAATACTGCCATCTAGTGGCCTATATTCACATTACACCTCCATTCCAAAAGGGAAAAATTTTGACTCATAAAGGCAAAATTTTTCTTTTCAATACAAAATGGTGAAGTGAACACTTGTCTATATATACATATCATACACATTCAAACACGGGATAAGCAATCAGCAATTACATTGTCTGTACCCTTCACATGCTTAATTTCCAAGTCAAACTCCTGTAAAATCAAACTCCAATTCAACAATCTCCGATTCTTGTTTTTCATCTTACTCAAAAACATTAACGGATTGTGGTCAGTGTACACAATCATTGGCTTTTGTCCTGTACAAACATAAACCTCAAAGTGTTGTAAAGAAAGGACCAGAGCCAACTGTTCCTTCTCTATTGTGGAATAGTTCCTTTGGTGGCGATTGAACTTCCTGGAGAAGTATGCCACGGGATGCTCAATGTCATCAGAGTCACTTCTCTGTAGGAGCACAGATCCACAAGCTTGGTCGCTAGCATCGACCGCGATGGAGAACGGTTTGTTGAAGTCAGGAGATTTGAGCACGGGGAAGTGACACAGTAGAGACTTCAGGCGATCGAAGGCTCTCTGGCATGCATCATCCCAAGTGAACTTTACGCCTTTCTTCAGTTGGTTAGTTAGACTGAGAGCAATCTCAGCAAAGTTCTTGCAGAACTTGCGGTAGTACCCGATCATTCCAAGGAAGCGGCGCAAAGCTTTTTTGTTGTCAGGAACTGGAAAGTCCATGATGGCTTGGACTTTAGCATTTATGGGTGCCACCTTACCCTGGCCTATGACGTAGCCAAGATAGGTGACAGTAGCACAACCAAAGTCACTCTTGTTCAGGTTAACAGTCAGGTTAGCCTGGGTCAGGCGCTGGAACAACGTCTCTACATCTTTTAGATGTTCTTCCCAAGAGTCACTCCATGTGATCAGGTCATCGATGTATGCACCCGTGTGTGGCAATCCGGCGATTGTAGACTGTATCATCCTTTGGAACGTGGCTGGGGCATTTTTCATGCCAAAGGGTAGGACTTCATACTGGTACAATCCAGATGGTGTGGCAAAAGCAGAGATGCTCTTGGCCCTCTCAGTTAAAGGCACACACCAATAACCCTTCAATAAATCAATCTTGGTCAGAAACTTTGCTTGCCCTACACTATCAATACAATCATCAATCCTAGGTATTAGAAACACATCAGTTCTAGTTACAGCATTGACTTTGCGATAATCTGTACAGAATCTAGTACTTCCATCAGGTTTTGGAACTAGCACACAGGGTGAACTCCAATCTGAGTTGGAGGGTCTGATAATATCATGTTCTAACATGTATTCAACCTCTTTCTCAGCAATCTTTCTCTTTTCAGGATTCATCCGGTATGGATGCTGTTTTATTGGTTTGGCATCACCAACATCTACATCATGAGAGGCTATAGTAACTCTCTTTGGAACATCAGGAAACAAATCCTCATATTTCTTGATCAACCTTTCAAACTGATCTCTCTGTGAGGGTTCTAAGTGCTGGAGTTTTACATCAAGATTTTGCAACACTTCAGTGTTTGACAATTTACATGAAAGAACTTCAGCTTTAATTCTTGGTTCATCATCTTGAAACTCCCCCTCATCTTCACACGTTTCGACCATTGGAGAATCTGAAGTGACAGCTGCAACCCTAGCATTTCTGTCATGATAAGGCTTTAGCATGTTAATATGACACAATTGTTTTGGTTTTCTCCTATCTGGAGTCTTCACAATGTAATTGAGATCATTGAGTTTTGTCAGAATTTCATAAGGACCATGAAATCTAGCCTGCAATGGATTGGACTGCAAGGGAAACAACACAAGGACCTTGTCTCCTGGTTTAAACTCACGGCTTCTAGCCTTATGATCATACCAAGTTTTCATTTTTCTCTGACTTGATTTCAAGTTCTCTTTGGCAAGGTCACAAGCTGCACGCAATCTTTCCTTGAACTTGCCAACATAGTCTAACAGACTGATATGCGGCTCTTTCTCTTGCCATTGTTCACTCAATAATAGCAAAGGTCCTCTCACTTCATGACCAAACACCAGCTCAAATGGACTGATTCCAGTAGACTCCTGCACTGCTTCTCTAGCTGCAAACAACAGCAAATGAACCCCTTCATCCCAGTCTTTCTCATGGTCATAACAATAAGTCCTCATCATTGTCTTGAGAGTGGAATGAAACCGCTCTAAGGCACCCTGACTTTCTGGATGATAGGCACTAGAAAGAATCTGTTTTGCACCTAGTTCATACACAACCTGCTGAAACAATCCTGAAGTGAAATTGCTACCCTGGTCTGACTGAATTTCCCTGGGAAGGCCAAACAACGTGAAGAACTTTATCAAAGCCTTCGAGATTGCAGTTGCCTTGATGTTACGTAGAGGTATGGCTTCGGGGAATCTGGTAGATGCACACATGATTGTCAACAAGTACTGATTTCCAGATCTAGTCTTGGGTAATGGACCAACGCAATCAACAATGACCCTAGAGAATGGCTCCCCAAATGCTGGGATAGGCTGCAATGGAGCTACAGGTGGGTCTAACTGGTGTTTTCCAACTACCTGACAAGTGTGACAGGTTTTGCAAAAGTCGGAAACGTCTTTCCGAAGCCCAGGCCAAAAGAAGTGTTTCATGATCTTATCAACAGTCTTGTTAACACCAAGATGACCTCCTAAAGGTAAACTATGAGCCATTGTTAAGATCTCATTCCTATAGACCTTCGGAACAACAATTTGCCTGACCACTGCCCAATCTGCATTGGCAGGGATATCAGGAGGGCGCCACTTCCGCATCAACACACCATCCTTGAGATAATACCCAACTGGAACTGCATCTATTTCTTTTTCAGGAAGGGCTCTCCTCTTTAGTACACCAATTTCAGGATCATTAGTTTGCTCCTCAATCAACCGCTTTCTGGACAGAGACAAGTCTCCAGACACATCAGAATCACCAGACCCATCCGGCTGGCTGAATAGAGAACTGATAAAAGTATCTGATAAGTCCTCAAACGGAGAAACCATAGTAGGCCAATCAGAGTCATGAGGCGAACCACCTGAGTCCTGACTATTCAATGTACTGGACGGCACCACATCATCTTCTTCTTTAGCCTTCTTGGCCATAGCACGAGTCACTGCGCAAGAAGGATACAGAGATGGGTCCTCATCCCCATCTTCAGTGCTCGGCTGTGAAGTAAGATGTACAGGGGGAACTACTTTGCCCCCAGCCAGGTCATTGCCTAGCAACAGAGAAACACCCTTTATAGGTAGACTTGACATAAGTCCCACCTTTACCTGTCCTGTAACTAAATCTGACTTCAAGAATATAGAGCGCAGGGGTACAGATACAGTCCTCCCTTCAATACCTTGTACAAGTATGAAATCCCCTGAAGCGGTCTCATCACGTAACTCCAAGGAGTCCATCAACAAAAGTGAGTGAGAAGCTCCGGTATCCCTTAGGATATATATGGGGACAGGAGTAGTATGCTCATTCAGAGCCACAAATCCCTCTGACACAAATGGAAGAAATTCCTCCCTCACAAAGTCAGCTGTATTAGGCTTTTTAGCCCCACAAGAAGCAGGCAATTTAGCAGATTGGTTATCTACTACAGGGGTTTCTAACCTTGTTTTCACAAAGGCATTTGGTTTGGTATCCTTTTCTTTTTCTTTCTTAGCTTTAAGGAACCAACAGTTAGTTGTAACATGACCAGATTTCTTGCAATAACTGCAAACTAGACCACTTTTGTCACTGTCAGCTTTCACACTTTGATCAGACCTGTTACTGGATTTCTGAGCACCATCACCAGATTTGTCTTTGTCTTTGGGTGAGGAATCTTGGGTATCACCGTAACCCTTTTTCTGAAATTGGGACCATTTATTGTTACTGCTAGACTGAAATTTGGACTTATGAGTGAGAACATATTCATCTGCAAATTTGGCAGCTGATTGCAAGTTCAGTGCTTGCTTCTCATTTAGGTAGGTCTTAAGATCATCCTTAACACAGTTCTTGAATTCTTCAACCAACACCATCTCTTTTAGTGAGTTGAAATCATCCTTGACCTCCATAGAAGTACACCAGCGCTCAAAGCAAACCTGCTTTTCATTAGCAAATTCCGCATAAGTCTGATTTTCAGATTTCTTCAGACCTCTGAATTTCTGTCGGTAAGCCTCTGGAACCAACTCATAAGCTCTCAAAATAACCTTTTTGACAACCTCATAATCAGAGAAATCATCTGCAGACAAACCTGAATAGGCTTGTTGAGCTTTACCCTTGAGGACAGTTTGCAACATCAGAGGCCAGTGTTCCTTTGGCCACTGGCAACTCTTTGCTACCTTTTCAAAACATTGGAAATAGTTGTCAACATCCTTTTCCGAAAATGGAGGCACCAGTTTTACCTCCTGACTAGCACAAAATTTATTTTTCATTGCTATTTTAATTTTTAGTTGCTCCATTTGGAGTCTTTCTTCTCTATCCAACTTCTCTAATTCAAAATCTCTCTGTCTCTGTCTCTCTCTTTCTGCTCTTTCCTCTTTCTCTCTCTCAAATTCTCTTTGTTTTTCTTCTCTTGCTAATTTTTCTAACTCAAACTGCCTTTGTTTTTCTTTTTCTTCCCTCTCAAATTCTCTTTGTTTCTCTTTTTCCTCCCTTTCTTTTTCTCTTTCTTCCCTTTCTTTCTCTTTTTCCTCCCTTTCTTTTTCTCTTTCCTCCCTTTCAATCTCTAGCATTTTTAATTTAAGTTCCATTTCTATATTTGGATTTTCCACTGGAAACTGTTCCAGATCTCCTGGTGCAAACACATTTTCATCAATGTAATATTCAACTATCTCTCTAGCCAGTCTTGCTTTTCGCATGGCTGGTTTCACCTCTGTCAGCTCTAAATGTCTGCAAATTTCTAGCAGTTCTGTCTTTTTAAAAGACTTCAAAACCCCTACGGTTGGTGATGCCAAGAAATCATCCATTGCTGTTGTCAATATATATTTATTCAATTAAAAAAAATTTTTTTACAATTTGAAATGTTAGATTTTTAATAAATGACTCACAAAATGGTCTATCCCGGACCTTGAGCCCCCAATTTGTTATGGCCCCAATTTGTTATTACATTTATAACACAACAGCAACAGCAAGGGATGACAAACACAGTTTTAACAACTAAAACACATTTAATTTTTAACAAAGACAAAGACTAATAACAACCTACAACTAAAGACCAAGATTGATAAATAAGAAAAAACAGAAATTATTACAGTCCCTTTTTGGTGGGGTGGCTTGGTGATGTCCTGGATGAAGAAAATGCTCAAACACAGGCAAAGAAATCCACAAAAGAAACGTCACAGGTCTTGAACAGAATGGCAGGTCTGGTCATCTTCTTGCAATTTCTCCTACTACTTTACTGTCTCAATTCTTTTCCTTATATACTCTTTTGCAGACCCCACCCACATTTAGACCTCTTTTTTTTTTATTTTCTGAGACTTGCCCCAGACATGTCCAGGACATGTCTAAACATGACTCCAGTCTGAGCTTAACAAAAAAAGGTAAATACTGCCATCTAGTGGCCTATATTCACATTACACCGGTCATCAAAAAGGCCACGGCGGGCCATAGGAGACATGGCCAGCAGAAAAGCCTTGGCACTTCCTGTTAGCCACTCGTTTCTAGCGTAGTTAGCTTCACAAAAAGAGCAAACTTTTCCATCAGCTCTGCCCTTAGATAAACTGAGCTTTGGAGTCGGCCTACCAACCTGCTAGACTTTTAGTTGAACCTCAAAAGGAAGTTTTGAGAAGTATTTTTTTTACAAGAAACTCGGGGTCCCTGTCACCATCCATTCTCTGACTTACTGGCTGTACTTTCTGTGTGGGCTGGCTGGTGCCTGGCGAGACAGTTGAATCAGTGTGTGTATTTTCCGTAACAGTTTGTGATTGGTCAGAAGCCAGATTTGATCTGGCCTCCCTCATATTTTTTAATGATGCATCAACCATTAAGCGATGAGCTTTGCTTCAATCTGATTGGCTAATACGGGCTGTTTTTTTTTTTTAAGGGAGGCAAAGTGAAGCTGGCCTCCGAACTGACAGACAGGGCAGAGGGCATGAGACACGAAGTGTAAGACACAATGAGAGCTTGACAGGAGGGGCGCTGTTTTGCTCCTCACGCTCAGCCAAAGCAGAAGTGCGCTGATGTAGTGTTTTGACAAGGAAATGACAACAATATAAAATACATTGTGGTGAAGCTTATTTATATTTTTTCTTTCTTGCAATAATTTTTGGGGAAGCCAGGCTTCCCTTGGCCTCCGTGAAAAACCGCCACTGACAATGGTGCAACCCTAATGCTTCTGGTGCTATTAATATCATCATGGAGTTGTCATGCTGTGAACCGCAGAGTTAATTTCTTTTTTTTACTCGTCATGCACAGATAGCAAACATCAGATAACTTAACTTCCGTTTTGCACCTCCATTGCGACTAGTTTTTGGCTAACTGGTCTTTTTGAATCGCTTGATGGTCGTTCTTACAGTGCCATGGCTGCATTTAAAGTCTTCAGAAATGTATTTACTATATTTGCTGTTCATTTTCATTAGAGAGTAGGCGTGTTTTGTTTAAAAAAAAAAAGATGCTCTGTTTTAGTGCGCTAAAATATTGAAATTAAATGCTGTTAATTTTTTTAAAGAGGAACTATGCGAGATTTGTAGCTTAACTCTGCTACATTTTTACCTTAATTAAACAGCTTTGGAGATGGAGAATTTTGGAGAATTGTGATGGTTTAATAAATGGCTTAACTTGTTACGAGGGAGAATGGAGGCTCTTTGCCTTCACGTGCGTCACTTATTGCATCTCTTGGCTGAAAAACACCTTTGCAAGATTGGGGCCACCGCCCTGGTGTCCCAGCTCTCGTCTCTGCACACCGCGACATAAACGCGCCCCGTAACCCATAATCTCGTTTATGGCAGATTAAACTACACAAATATACACGTTGTAACATCATATATGGTAAATAACGTTATCTACCACTCTATTGATTGATTTCTCGCCGACTTCATTGTAAACAAATGCACATGGTCAGGAGGAGGGTTAGCAAAACAGCAGAAAAGGGACCGGGCTCTTTAAATCAAGTTCAGTTTTTGTGATTTTGAGGCATTTGCTTCAGAAAGTGCTCAAGTCCACAGACTGGTGGTTGACATATCTGGGCCATGAGTCAAATAGAGGCTAGAAGGTCTGCTAATATGTTTCAAAACATTTTTTCTGATATTTCATTCCAATTATAACAGCTTAACACATGCAACATGACCCCTACAAGTTGTCAAATTCTTAAAATCTTGCTTCTCTAAAAGGACGAAAACAGACTAGCGCACTTCCGGAAAATAACCCTTCAACTGTAATGCCACGCTTCCAGCCCTAATCAGTGGCCTATTAAGACCCGGACCGCATTCCACACTCAATTATTTTCTGCATCTGTTCCCTATAGCATACCTGCAAGAGCATCTCTCTATATAAAGTAAAGCTTCGCACTCATTCGGTGTCAAGTCTCATAAGCCTCACAAGCCTGTTGTTTCACAATGGTTTTGCTTAGACTTCGTTCCCGCATATTCGCGTGTGTTTGAAAAACTGTCTAATTAAGTACTGGTCTTTATGTTTCTTGCACTCATTCGGTGTGAAGTCTCGTAAGCCTCACAAGCCTTTTGTTTCACTGTAGTTTTGTTTAGACTTAGTTCCCGCATATTCGCATGTACTTGTAAAACTCTCTAATCAAGAGCTGTTCTTTATGTTTTATGTTCAGCACTTCTCTTTTTGTAACCAGGAACTTTGTTTCCTTTTTTATTTATGTTTGTAATACTTAAGCACTGTTTCCTTCGACACATTTTTCTGTATTACTTACATTATTATCAGGTCTCTCTTACATTGTACTTTGTTCTACTTTGCCTTCCTGCACTGCCGAGAAGGAATAATAAATCCGATCCATCTTCGCACCTGAGTCTAGTTCCCACTATTCCTGTTTGCTGTGCACTCTCAACTGGTGCACAGAGCAGACCCTTCCAGAAATGCTTCTTGGAAGGAAATAGTGCTTTGAAGTCAACTTATTACCAGTAAGGTTGGACAGCTTCCATCACCTTGGCATAATTAGCCTACCCTAATTCTATTCCTGTGTACTTTGCCTGACTAAGAATCAAGCGATTTATCGAGCCAAGTCACTAATCAAAACCAATATATAACCTATAATGAATAAAAAGTGATGGTGAGAAGTAGGCAGACCTAACTAGGCTTCTGGGTTAGATTGAAAGAGTGCCAAAAACCTGAGTAATTTGTAAGAATTTTTTTAATTTCTGAATTCCATCTCTCATTGCAGCATTTTTGCAAATTATTGAAGAATCATCATGAATAATTTCATTTAAATAAGATCCTGTTTTTCAAGTGTCTTAATATATAGGCCTACACAATGTGGAAAACATTTTGCTAATTGTATCAAATATGAACGTGAGATGTATGGAGCATCACTTATGAGTAAGCGTGTCATATGGAAGTTATGAAACAAGTAGACTACATTTTGTGTTTGTTGCAAACTTTGGCTAATCGAGAAACAAACAAAAAACAGGTTGTCTTTGGAAAGGGTAAACACGATGCAAAACAGATCGAACTTTCCTTACTTATAAACATGCAGTGGGTCTATTGACAACTATCAGCATGCTAAGCAAAGTGTGCCTTGGGTTTTTTTTTTTTAAGCTCTTTGATCGTATTCTATGGTGGATGTTTATTGAACCCGAAAACAAGCTTTGACCCAAGCTTTAATTTATTCCTGTATTGTGCGCACCATCAAGTCGTTGAAGCGTTACTGAAGAGTTTATATGCTTTCCTAATGACAACAACCACTGTCCATGTCTGGTGACATTAGAATGTTCCTAAACATTTTGTGATTGTAGTTGAGCTTGCTGGGCTGTCAACTAGCCTTTATGTGTCACACCACAGGAGAATCAGGGAAGCTTATCTGTAGAGACCAGTGTTGGGGGTAATGCATTTCAAAGTAACTAATTACTGTAATCAGATTACATTTATCAGTGACGTAGTAATGTACAACATTATGTTGATAATCGCATTACAGTTGCAAACAAATAAATTATCTAGTTACTTGCATTGCTTTAAATTCTTCAAATATCAGCAGGACGGGAGGCCAAAAAAATGTGTTCTTCTTCTTCCTTTGGAGGATATTGGTGATTGAGACCATGGACAGAAAAACAAATCAAACGTCCTTTTCCATGCGTGTTTATAGTGCTAGTACTGTAGCTTTGTACTTGCCTCACTTTTCTGTGAAGTGCTGTTTGGGCTGATTTTTACAGCTTTGCTGTTGGCTATGCTGTATTTAAGAGCATGAAAGAGAGATCTTGTGTGTGTCCTCCTTACTAGAATAAAGATTTTTGCCGATCTGGGCATGTGCCAGGTTTTAACATGATGGGCTCTAAATTCGTAGACCAGGCGCACACAAGGTGTGTCCAGGCGTATGTTGCAATTTCATGCCCGGCAGTGACTGCCTGAATCGCAACCCAGTTTAGACAAGCTCACGCCCACTTCCGCATATGACGCGGCCCCACGTGACTTTTGTCCCTTAATGCGCGTCAAGTTGCGTCATGATTACGCCAACAAAACAAGGCCACAGTTGCTTACGGTCTTACTCGCTAGCGAGCTACTTGGCTTGTTGGCAATAGTATTGCTAGTGCGCCAATGTATTTAGCTACATAGCCAACTGGCGACTTGGTCCTATTTTGATTAGGATGAATTAAGGTCAGTGTGTGTTTAAAAAAAAAGCCGCGTTTCAGCAATAAAGGCATATTTGTCTCCAGGTTGCAGTTATGTCTTGTTCTTGTTGTTTATTCCAGTAACTTTTCAATGCAAACAAAGTTTGTTGGGCCTGAATGAAACTTATTCATGAATGATATGTAGATACAGATCATCAGACCTACGTTTGGGGTCAGGAGGTCAAGGTTGATATGTAAACTGCATATTTCATGTATGCATGTGAAGTCAACATGCTCTAAAACTGATGGTAGTGCAACATATCAGTGTGTATGCCACTGTATTGTTCACATACATTAATTATAGTTGATAGTTGGCCAGGTAGGTTTGGATAACTTTTTTCCCTTAATAAATGAAATCATAATTTTTAAAACTGCATTTTGTCTAATATTAAAATGTGTTTGATGATCTGAAACACTGAAGTGTAAAAATATGCAAAAGAATAAGAAATCTCAGGAAGGGGCAAAGGCAAATACTTTTTTTTAACAGCACTGTATATTGTAAATGTCATTTTATATCTCACCTGCTCATGATGTCACATGAAATATGATTAGGATTGTGGACTCATATATGGTATTGGAGGAGAGTATTGTTTCTTGGGGCATATTAAAAGCACTGTTTGCAAATCCTGCAAGTAAGAGACTGAGAAGAACTACTTTACGGATTAATCCACAAAAGAACATCGCTGAAAGTTATCAAAAAGAAAAAGAAGAGTTGAACATTGGCAGTATAAACAAATATTGAGATCAAAATTTGTGAAAAGAATAATAATAAAAAGCGTGTTCAGCCTTTTTTGTTTGTCAAGTGTTTATGGAGTCCTTTTCGCAGGCTGCAATTTTTTTCTGTAACATTGATGCATCAAAATTTCAAAGACCAAGAAAAAAAGTGCCCTAAAATAACACTTCCATAGTCCACATTGTTCCTAATATCCAATGTGAAGAAAACTGGGCACTACAGCTTTTCATAGTTGAAGAGATATTAATGATTCACAGTGATAATTACTGTGAATGTCCTCCTGAAATGAAGAAAATTAAGGTACTTTCACACCGGACATGAAACAATTTTTTCGTACGACAGATTGCATTCAAAGTCATTGCAAAGACGCGAATACACGCGTTTTCACGAGTATTCGCGTCTTTGCATTGATTTTGAATGTAATCTGTCGTGCGAAGAATTTGTTTCACGTCCAATGTGAAAATGACTTGAGGATGTTAAATACATTGGCATGCTAGCTATAACATTTTAGATATCAATATCTCTTTATCTTGCTAGCTAGCTGGCCCAATAGCTCGCTCGCGAGTATTCCATTGTGAGCGAACTGTAGCCTTTTTAGCTCGCTAGCCTATTGGCCATATAGCTAAATACATTGCCGTGCTAGTTATGACACGCAGTTCGATATCACTCGCTAGGAAGCCAACTAGCTTGCTGATGAGTATGACAGTGTACGCAAACTGTAGCCTTATTTTGTCGGCGTAATTATTTCTGAGAATACTTCGGTCATTGAAAGCGACCTGCAGGCTGCAGCCTTTTCAGCTTGCTAAATGTGGCTAATATGTGGCTAAATACAGTGGCGTGCTAGCTATACTATTGCTAGCTAGGTAGCCAACTAGCTCGCAAGACTGTAAGCAAATGTGGCCTTATTTTGTTGGCATAATCATGACGCGGCATCATATGCGGAAGTGGGCATGGGCTTGTCTAAACTGGGTTGCGATTCAGGCATTCGCTGCCCAGCGTAGCCTAGTGCAAGTACTCCTCTCTCCTGCCTCTGTCCCTCCTTCCAGCGCAAGTGGCAAAAAAAGGCGTGTTTGGGTATAACACAGCCGAGTCAAATCTTCACCAATCAAATGAGCTCCTCTCCTCACCTTTAATGTGTTGGAATGTAGAAGCCTCTGTCCTATGTCTGCATTATGCGTTAATGTTGCATTTTACTTTGCTGCTGCAGGCATGTTTTCTGCACCGCTTACGTCTATATTAAGCATTAAATAACAATGACAATGCAAGATACGTTACACATTTATTTTCAATATGTGATCTTAACTCAGAACGACATCATAGCAATCAGGCTGTATTCCTTTCCCGCACTAAAAATTATCAAACCTAAGTGACAATATTAGTAGCCTAGTATTCAGCTGCTAGCACACTGGACGCGAAAAGAATTTTTCGCACGACAGATTGCATTAAACGCAGCGTCTCGTGTCCGAAAGTCTGACAGGGTTTTAGTATTTCTTTGTGTCTAACAGTCGATTATTCTTTTTAATTTTTTCAAATCTACTGACTCTTTTAGATATTAAACGTGAATGTTTTGATAAGAGGGCTCAGTTCTTCAAGATGAGTACCGAGAATTTCAATCAATGTGTCTGTTTACGCTCTGCTCAATAAAGTGAGTCAACATTGGCGCGAGACAATGTACAATGCCTCCGTGTCTGACAGCCAAAAAAAAAAAAAAAGACGATTAGAACAGATTGATAATGAAATAAAAAATAAAAAGAAACATTTCAATAACAGAACATCCAATGAACACTGCTATTTATTTATTTGCGGGTCATCTTTTTTGGATGTTCCGTCTGTAGGTGATATATTTTTATTCTTTACTTCATGATAAATCTGTTCTCATATCATTACTTTTACTTTCTGCTGGCTGTTGGACGTATTTTGCATTTCGCGTCGGAATGTCTTGATCATGCATGCGATAATTTATTCACACTGTCAATGGCCATGGAATTGATTTGCTCACGCACTATTTTATCTCTGCTATGGAAATAAAGCGTGAATCTGTCTGATCCATCCGACTAATTTTCAAAAGAAAGACCGAATAAAGACTGTTGTCTATCCTCAGCCCCAATGAAAACCTGTGGAGTGAGCTGAAGAGGAGAGGATCCAGGTCGCTGGATGATATAGAGAGATTATGCAGAGAGGAGTGTTCGAAGAACCCTCATTTAGGAGAAGATTAGGTGCTGTTTTGTGGGCAAAAGGGGTTTGTATAAAGTATTCACATCAGGGGTGCTAATAATTGTGGCACACATGATTTGATGTAAAAGAATTATTTATTAGTGTGGGATTTTTTTCCCACTGAATAAATGCCCTTAAATGAAAGGTTGGATTTTCCTCTTTTTTTCATTGTGGTCCTACAAAACCCAAGACCAGTGAAGTTGGCAAGTTATGTAAATCGTAGATAAAAGCAGAATACAATGATTTGCAAATCCTTTTCAACTTATATTCAATTGAATACACTGCAAAGACAAGATGTTTAATGTTCAAAGTGAAAAACTTTATTTTATTTTTTTTGCAAATAATCATTAACTTAGAATTTAAAGGCAGCAAAACATTGCAAAAAAGTTGGCACAGGGGCCTTTTTACCACTGTGTTACATCGCCTCTCCTTTTAACGACCCTTAGTAAACGTCTGGGAACTGAGGAGACCCATTTTTGTAGCTTTTCAGGTGGAACTCTTTCCTATTCTTGCTTGATGTACAGCTTAAGTTGTTCAACAGTCCAGGGTCTCCGTTGTCGTATTTTACACTTCATAATGTGCCACACATTTTCAATGGGAGACAGGTCTGGACTACAGGCAGGCCAGTCTAGTACCCGAACTCTTTTACTACGGAGCCATGCTATTGTAACACGTGCAGAATTTGGCTTGGCATTGTCTTGCTGAAATAAGCAGGGGCGTCCATGAAAAAGAAGTTGCTTGGATGGCAACGTATGTTGCTCCAAAACCTGTATGTACCTTTCAGCATTAATGGTGCCTTCACATATGTGTAAGTTGCCCATGCCTTGGGCACTAATACACCCCCATACCATCACAGATGCTGGCTTTTGAACTTTGCGCCTATAACAGTCCGGATGGTTCTTTTCCTTTTCGGTCCGGAGGACACGACATCCACAGTTTCCAAAAACAATTTGAAATGTGGACTCGTCAGACCACAGAACACTTTTCCACTTTGCATCTGTCCATCTTAGATGAGCTTGGGCCCAGCAAGGCCGGCGGCGTTTCTGGGTGCTGTTGATAAATGGCTTTCACTTTGCATTGTAGAGTTTTAACTTGCACTTGCAGATGTAGCGACAAACTGTAGTTACTGACAGTGGTTTTCTGAAGTGTTCCTGAGCCCATGTGGTGATGTCCTTTACACACTTATTGTGGTTTTTGATGCAGTACCGCCTGAGGGATCGAAGGTCACGGGCATTCAATGTTGGTTTTCGGCCTTGTCGCTTACGTGCAGTGATTTCTCCAGATTCTCTGAACCTTTTGACGATATTACGGACCGTAGATGATGAAATCCCTAAATTTCTTGCCATAGCTCGTTGAGGAATGTTGTTTTTAAACTGTTCGACAATCAGCTCACGCATTTGTTCAATAAGTTGTGACCCTCGCCCCATCCTTGTGAATGACTGAGCATTTCAGGGAAGCTGCTGTTATATCCAATCATGGCACCCACCTGTTCCCAATTAGCCCAATAAGTGTTTAATGAGCATTCCTCAACTCTCTCAGTCTTTTTTGCCACTTGTGCCAGCTTTTTTGAAACGTGTTGCAGGCATCAAATTCCAATTGAGCTTATATTTGCAACAAATTACAAAGTTTACCTGTTCGAACATTAAGTAACTTGTCTTTGCAGTGTATTCAATTGAATTTAGGTTGAAAAGGATTTGCAAATCATTGTATTCTGTTTTTATTTACGATCTACACAACGTGCCAATTTCACTGGTTTTGGGTTTTGTATATTATTTAGAAAAAAACCTGAATGCATGAGAAGCTAAAGAACACATCTTAACCAGGGGTGCCAATAATTATGGAGGGCGCTGTATATATAGGCAGTTTGTGGTGGGCAGAGAAAGATGTGAAGTCGTTAGTTTGCATACAAATTCAGCGGGGTTGATTAAGCCAGGTCAAGTTTCCATTACGCGTGCCAACCGCCTTAAATCTGACATCAGGACAATCGATATAGATACTATAATTTATGTCCTTATTCAGATAGTTACATTAAATTGCTGTAATTATTTATTGCATCGAAATGTGCCTGACATTCTGGAAACCTGCCTGTGAGATTTCCGTGACGTGTGCGCACTGTGCGCTGGTCAGTCAAATTACCACTGCACTGAAATTAAACCAGGTTGGAGCTGGCGAGCTTTCTGCGCAACTCCAGCTGAGACTTTTTCTACGAAATCGTCACTGCGTCTTGATGAATATGTGACACCTCCCCCTACTACTCCGCCACACCCATCTCGGCGCACTCCGTCTGCCAAATTGCCAAAGTGGCTGCGCACGGTGTTGCACCACACAAAATTACCACTAAGCGGGCTGCGCCGGACAAAATTACCACCGCGTGGGCTGCGCCAAGCTACGCCACGCTGTGCCACCCTGCGCTGCGCCAAGAAATTAGAGCCCGATATGGTTAATTAATTAAGTTATGGTGAATTTCAGATGATGGTGCTGAGCAATGCAAAAGTAATGTAACTAGTAGTGTAACTTTTTACTTTCAGCGGTGAGTAAATAAGTAAAGTAAGGGATTACTTAAAAGGTAACTAGTAATGTGTACTGCATTACTTTTTTGAGTAACTATCCCAACACTGGTAGAGACATTAGAATATTGTTCTTTGCTTTAGATTGTCACAAGGGGGGAGTTGGGCCCTTATTTGGCTGCCTTATCCTTTAATGTGCAACTGTCTTTGCAAACTTGCAGACCGCAGAACTTACACTAACTAGACTAGCAGAAGACATAGCCTTTTTTTGTTTTTTTTTTTCTTTTTTTACTTACCCAACAGAACACAGAATCTCATTAAACCAAACCTGTAGAAGGCAGAACCTCCTCTTGGCAAATCAGTTTGATGTGAGCGAAGGGTTTGTCAGTGTCAAATATTGGAGCTGTGTGCGTGTGTGTGTGTTTGTGTGTGTGCACGAGGATGTGTGTGAGCAATATAACAACAGTGTGTAGAACCTAAACAAATGGCTGATAAGCTCGATCCAGAGCCAGGCCAAATAGCAGTAAAATTTTTATGACCTTCCCCCTAGGATGCTCGCTCAGCATGCCTGTGGAAGGTGTCAGTAATCTTTCTGTTACTCTCTGCAGGGGGCGTAGTTGCAAAGCCCTGACTGCCACAATGCCCTGTGGGAGTCATATTACTGCCCTTACTTTTAAGTTGAAGTCCAGTTATATTAATCTGTTTAAAATAATCTAAAACTCTGGGAACCACATAATATGTTTATATGTTCAATATCCAGTGAAGAAATCACTTATATACTTATAACCCAATTAAACTATATAATAATTTATTTTAAAGGCTTTTTCATGACAACTGCATTATATTAGTACATATTCCTACCATGTTTGGTCTTGTTATTCTCGGGGGAATCCAAGGAATTGAATGGAGTATGTTTCATTTCCACTGAAATTATGGTTCATTCCCTTTGGGAAACTCCTGAAAATTAGTCAGAATTCACTTGTAGTCATCCTAGTCTCCTCTCTATGCTAGATTGTTTTATTACTCCAAATGGTGGAAGCCCAAAACCCAGATTCGACCGTCCTTCCAGGGCATTTATAGCCATGCCGCCTGGATCAAAGGTGTGGTTTTGCTTAAAGTAAAAAGAGACTTTCCATTCGAGGAGAATCGTATTTCGATCTCCCTGCGTGCGGAAGGGCGTGAGTAGTCCTTTAATTATGGAGAATCGCATCCGAGTTCTCCCCACGCAGGTGGTGCAGTCTCGCTCCGCATGCGTGAGTATCCTTTTCCTCCAGGTATGACTTTCTTCTCTCTTTCTAAATTGTGTGTAACTTGTAATTTGCTTAACGTTGATTTGTTTGATCTAAGTTTGTGCCGACCTGGTGATTAAATTATTGTTATTCCTTTCAGCTTGCATGGTCTCCATGACTATTAACACTTGTGCATTCTTTCTAGCCCTGTTGCAGCGGATACCTAGGGGTTTAATCCCAACCGAGGTACAGTACAACTGGCCAGTGGCCTGGTATGGGAATTGGTTTTCTTAAGTTGGAGAAACAATCATGATCTACTTACATAAAGGGTTTATGTATTGCTGGTTCTGGGATTTTAGCCTTAAGGAAACCCATGGACGAAAAATCGGTTATCCGTTAAAATTCCCTTACGGAACCCATGGGCATGCATAAAATTTAGGTTCGCTGTATAGAAAGATAGCCAAAAGATGCTGTTGCAGTGATGGCTGACTTCCAACCTCTAATCTTACCTACGAACCTAGGATCCTGATATGGTGTTAAAGCCTGGGAACATTAATGTAGTGACGGCGGTTGTCTGTTAGGAGTTCGAGGTATAATCAACTTCAAGATCCAAGTATGTTTTCCCTTGATTATTAATTTTAATTCTAACTTGGATGACGGGTTTTAAGTTGTATTGCAAATTGCAAATGGGCCTGATAGGTGCCCATGGGCCTATAAGCTGGTGCCTGGCTGATCCCCTAAAAGGGGCCCTTTGGTGTACATAAACCTGGGTTCATGATATGCTTATGCCAAGTGACTGCGTTATTATTTGGGGACATCGGCTGAGTAGCTGGTTTTCACGGACGAGTCTGGTGGTGTCGCTACCCCGAGATTCATGCATGCTGTCCCTAAACTATAAATTCTAATTCTAATTTGGAGTCAGGTATTTAACAAGGATATAACTAAATTTGGTATTCTCAATGTATTATGGAGTCAGATCACATGTAACCATCGTGCTTTTGGGCCCTGTCCTTTGAATGGAGAGAAATTTCCATTCTATTGTGACTCACACCAGCCAGGAAATCGCACAACCCAACGCCAGCCAAAGAGAACATGTAAAAACCTTCGCTCTCAGCAATGTCCGTATTTTGGTATTGTTTTGTGGGGTTTTACAAAGTGTGTGTTTGTTTGTATGTGTTTATTTGTTTCCAACACCGGAGATTTGTATATGCATGTGTGTGACTATGTGTGCGTGTGTGTGTGTGTGTGTGTGTGCGTGCGTGTTTGTGTGTGTGTGCAGAGCCTGTATTTAAAAGCAGCAGCAGAGATTCCTCAGACTACATGCTGCTCAGTGCTTCACAGCAGGATGTGCAGTGTAATCCATATAGAGGCCAGACATTCTAAGCTAAGAATGAGAGTTAGTCCTGTGCTTAAGGAATATAGTGTATAAGCTCCCTCTGCATGCCTGTAATCCACATGAATGAGGTGTAAGTGGATTAGAAGAGTCTTAATGCAGATTAAAAGCAGCAACAAAAGATCCAAAATCAGCATTTTAACTGAAGCTTTCATTCACATAGTCTTGGGACAGAAAACTGTACCTATCATCATAATTCAGGTTGGAGAGCTGCAGTATCAGGGCTAGTTCAGAGAGCTGCAGTGTCAGGGCTGGAAGTAAGAGCTACAGTATCAAGGCTGGATTGGAGACCTGCAACATCAGAGCTGAACTAGAGGGCTGCAGTATCGGCGCTTGAACAGAGAACTGCAGTATCAGGGCCGGAGCAGAAAGCTGCAGCATCAGGGCTGGAACCAAGAGTCGCAGTATCAGGCCTGGAACAGAGAGCTGCAGAACTGACACTGGAACAGAGAACTGCAACATCAGGGCTGGAATAGAGAGCTGCTGTATTGGAGTAGTAACAGAGACCTGCAGGATAAGGGCTAGACCAGAGAGCTGCAGTATCAGGGTTGGAAGGGAGAGCTTCAGTATCAGGGCTGGAACTGAGAGCTGCTGTATCAGGGCTGGAACAGAGACCTGCATTGGAGTACTGAGGTGAGTACATCACAGCTACTTAGCTTATGGTGTCAGAAGTAAAATCCCTATGGAAATTTATAATTGGGTTTGAACACTTTCCAGCAAGGCTCAAACTCAAAATTTTTTTGAGTTGGCTCGCTCCAGAATTAGCCTATTGGGTATACAGATGAGAGATGATACCCTGAATCAGGGCTGGTACAGAGAGCTGCAGTATGAGAGCTGCAGAACCAGGGCTGGACCAGCAGTATCAGGGCTGAAGCTGAGAGATGCAAGATCAGGGCTGCAGCTACAATGGCCTGAACCACACAGGACTCAAGGGGACACTAAATGGTTCATGAATATTAAAATTATCCCAAGCACACTTCACCATCTCCACAGTCACCGGATCTCAATCCAACTGAACTCATATGGGAGATTTTGGAACAATGTGTTGAACAAGCCTCTCCATCACTGGCATTAAAACAAAAAATGACGAAATCTCATGAAGTTTTACAATTGTAAACTTCATTCCAAGGGGTGTTGAAGCTGATCTGGCAGCTCATGGATGCTCAACACCTTAACAAGACTGTTTATGTTGATTTTTCCATTCATTAGGGAAACACAATATTTTCCCTAAATCCGATGAAAAAAAAAACACCTGGGAAAATGTGACATTTCATTTTGCTCCTGGTTTCCTATGTTACCGTGAAGCAAAAAAAAAAAAAAATGCAAGGCCAGTGAAAACATCGCTGTGAAGCACATATCCAGGGTTGTGGTTACCTTATCCCTGGAGAACCCAAGACATCTTTTTTCCTCAAGTAAAATATTGACTTAGCATTAAGATTGACATCTGCTAATGTAGGGTAGGGGCTAATTAGGTGAGGTCAAATTTGACCCAGTGTGTTCTCCGGGGTTAAGTACAAACCCTGATGGAAAAACCAGTATGGACCAGAACCAGAACACAGCATATATTGGTATGACGCCCATAAACGCCTATGACCAGCATACCAGTACATGTTGTGTTTTGGTGCTGGTGCATGCTGGTTTTTCCAGCAGGGAAGCACTGTGCCAGCACCTATATACAACATTATTATGATACACAAAGCTATGGCTTGTGATAACATTATTGTAATGTTAGCAGGGGTGCATATTATATCTTTGATTTTTAATCCAATGTTTCTTTCTTTCTCATTCTCAGGCACATACACAACAAATATATTCACACATACACAAGTGTGTAAGTTTATGTGCATGAATCAAACACACACACAGATGTAGCGCTAACTAAACTCACAAATATTTTTATGAGACTAAATAGGAGGGAGTGAGACAGGGAGAGGGAGAAAGAGAGAGTGGGCTGAAAGAGGGAGAGAAGGGAGGGACTCTGGAGACATGATGGCATTATTTCTCTTGAGACTGTGTGTGTGCCTGAGTGTGTGTGTATGTGTGTGTGTGTGTGTGTGTGTGTGCGTGTGTGTGGGTGGGTGTGTGTGTGTGTGCGCGTGTGTGAGACACTGTGCATGCGTGTGTTTGCGTGTGTTTGGGAGTGTGTGACTGTGCATGTATGTGTGTGTGTGTGTGTGTGTGTGTTTGTGAGAGACACTTTGCATGTGTGTGTTTCGGAGGGGTGTGACTGTATGCACGCGTATGCGTCCGTGCATGTGTGTGTATTCCCATGAGTGACTGCATGTGCCTCTGGGTTGAGGTATATCTATGATGAGAGAGGTAAAATGGGGCTTGTCAAGCAGCCCAAAATGGCCGTTGGAGCAGGAGATTTTCTTTACTACGACCCAAGAGCTCCCCCTACTGACCACTGTTTGAAGTGTGAGAGGATAGTTCAGCCTGAACTGACCCAGATCTGCACACACTGTGGGGGAGGAGGGTCCAGCTCACTCAACGCAGTAGCCACAGCACACACACACACACACACACACACTCGCTGACCCACAATCATGTAAAACAAACATTGACCCGCAAAAAAAAGGAAAACAATGAACATTAACCCACAAACACACAGACTGTATACAATGACCTATAATCACATAGTACACACACTGACCTACAATCACATATCGTAAACACTGTTCTTCTATAACATTACATAAAAAGTATGGACTGTGCCAGTTTAATCTCTCAGCCTTGGGATGCCGAGAAGTGAGAAAAAAGGACCTTCTTTTTCTTTGCTGTCACTCTATTTCACTCTCTTTCTTTCTCTCTTTCTCCAGCTGTCTCCTCTCTCTCTCTCTCTGCCTTTCTTTTATTACCCCTCTCCGCAAAGGACCATTTTTTGATTATTAGTGTTACTGTTTCATGCACAAACACCTTCACTCTCAAGCTCGCAGGCACACAATCCACTCTCACAGACCATTTTTAAGCGTCAAGCCTTTTATGGAGATAAAATGTCATCCAGGGAGGGGGATGGAGGAAATTGAGGAGTAACTTTTCTGGAATGTGTGTGTGTGCGCGCGCGCGCCCGCATGCATGTTGTGTGTGCGCTTGTGTGTATGTGTCTGTGTGTGTATGTGAGAGAGACAGAGTGAGAGAGAGCATGTCTGTGTGTGTATATGTATGTGAGCTTGTGTGTCACAAGTTTGTTTATCCATATTCCTCCTCGGGAGCAAAAACAGGTCTCTGGATTGCGGGCAGTGTATTTTTAGTACACTGGCTGACAGATGGTGGCCTCTATTGTTCAGCAAAATGCCCATCATGCCCCCCCCCCCCAGCATATCTCTGTGGTATGTGTGGATTTCAGCTTGTTTTTCTGAAATCTGTTTTTCAAACCCTAACATGTAAAAACAGAGCACTGTCTCATTATGAATAAGTAACAATGACAGTGCGCCTGGTCATCTGCCGCATCATCTGTATACTTTCTTATACAGTTTTCTGTCAGGTCAATTTGGGGCATGTACTTCATACTTTTAAAAAATTGTAAACCGGGGAAATTGAGGCTGGTCATCTGATAAGACGCTACAGTAATAATAAAAAAAGATATGTATATAAACGTAGTTTGATTTATTATTTTTGTTTGGCTTCTGCGCGTCCCGTCCTCGCTTGTTCTCAGGCACACCGGCCCTTTAAACTTTAAAGCGCCGGTCTGGTGCGTCTGGTGATTGTTAAACGCTGAGGAGGCCGTTGCCTGGGTGACGGGCTGAAAGGGCCCTTTATCCTGTTTGGGAAGAAAGCAGGAAGACGGCGGCGCGCGGCCAGCAGCAGCTGCGAGGCAGGAAATGGAGCAGATGGTCGTGTGAGGGGGGGAGGATGTGGGCCAGACCAAGGTCGAAGGTACGCCCAGGGGCGTGGTTTCAACCCTGCTCACTTGCGCACCTCTGGTGTCTGTTCGGTGTAATCGCAGCGCACTTTTATTTTTTAATATTACAATTGAGTATAATGCAAAATAAACACTCCAAAAACGTATTTTTGGGTGGTGAAAAAAAAAGGTGCGTTAATGTTTCAAACATTATGATGATGCAAGTGCACATGACCATTTGAAATAGCCTCAGAAATGCAGTGTAAATTAATTATTATAAACAAAATAATAGGAAAAATGAATGAGGCTTTCATTTTAGGAAGAGGTCCCGTTCACTCCTGATGTGGTGGCGTTGACATGCTCTTGATTATGGGAATTTATTGTGCAAGAATTCAGCATATCAGAGTGTACTATACCAGGGTGCATTATATCAGGGTGTACTATATCAGAGTGCATTATATCAGGGTGTACTATATGAGGGTGCATTATATCAGGGTGTGCAATATCAGGGTAGACTATATCAGGATTTACAATATCAGAGTGTGCAATATCTGGGTGTTCTATATCAGGTAGTATTATATGATGGTGTAGTAGATTTGAGTGTGCCAGGTTTGGCTTCAGATGCTTAACATACTGAATTACAGGGCTTTGATTTTAGATTAATTCTAAACGCAGAACCTTCTGTCATCACACTCACACACACAGTAATGTGTGCCCATGCCGCAACACAACAGTGCTACCCAATCCTCCACTGTGCCTTACATGTAATATTATTAATTCATTTTAGATAGATTCTTCTCTTATTTGTTATATTGATCACCCAGCAGACAGAAGGCTATCCCCATGGCAAAGTCTCTGTGAATGAATATATCACTGTCAAGTCTTTGCACTCAGTCTTGTTTGATTTAATCACCATTGTTCTTTTGCACTTTTATCACGAAGCACTTTTACACAACTGTTGTCTCAATGTGCTTAATTGTTATACATATGAGTAGGCCTACATATTGTCTCATACATAAGAACAGATCGTGATCGGTCAGAAAGCTTCATAAAAATAGATTTCGATCCCAATTTCAGAAACCTGGTTCAATTGGTTTTAAAAATAAATATAATCGCAAAATACAAGCTGGATGGGAAATTCGTTTCTTGGAGAAAACTATGTGTAATGTTTTTTATTGCAGGCAGGGGGCAGCAGCGGCCAGGAAAAGAGTGAAGATCTGGCGTGGTAATATGAGCGCTGTGGCCTTCTTTAATTTTTGATAGATAACAGATGTTATACTCACACCACAGCATTCAGAAATGGTGGATTCAAGCTTTGCTGTGGATACTGCTCTCTTTTGCTCTTTCTCTCTCTCTCCCTTTGTTTATACATCTTTCTTTTTCTCTCACGAACATGTACTCTCACAAAAACAAATACACGCACACACACACACACACACACACACACAGTTTGAAAGGCAGTTCTGATTTTTTTTTTTTTGCATTTTCAACATTTGACCATGAAATTCTTCAGATTCTTCCTCGCCTCACAGACAGAGAGAGAGAAAGAGAGAGGAGCTTGTCTGAAATAAAGAGCAAACCAGGGGTAGAGGGAAAGCGGGATGGGGTGAAAGAGAGGAATTAAAAGAAAAAGTTGGCCAGCAAGATTAACCCTTTTTTCATTGTCAGTGGAATGTGTTTTTGAACAGAAAGATACTGAGCGAAACTCTAAACGCACTCAACGAGTCCTGTCTGTCGGACACATATACTTTCTTACACACAGGCGCATTGCCATGTAGACAAAAATCAATACTCAAGCTGATTTGTAGGTATTGAATGGCATATGACAGACAAAATAAAATAGAATAAAAATGACCACCACAAAACAATTTCATTAGCATAAAAATATAGAATATCCAAAATGATATTGCTACCATAATTTAGCTATTGTTACAGTAAGAATGATGGTGAATGTAACGATGAATGTTGAGTGCCATGAAAATATATTCACCCCTTCCGTATTTGTGCCGTTAATGCAAATGTATTGGACTAATTTGTTCAAGATATTCAATCACAATTTATTGGAAGACAAGCACCTGACTCAAGACAATGTACCATTTTTAAACTGTCATTCAATTTAGTGAAAAAAATAAGTTACGCCACTTAAAAACTGAAATTCCTGAAATGGATCTTAAATGCAGGCTTAGCAGCCCCTGGAGCTGAGGGTCCTAAGCTGAGCTGCCCTTTGTTCTCACCACCCAGTTTAGATTCAAGAAACAAGGTGAGGCACTGTAAGCTTTGAAATAAGATAAACAAAGCTGAATTCAGACATGGGCAACAGGTCAGAAAAGGATGCACTAATACACACAAAAAAAGAAACAAAATCTAATTTTTCTTCAAAAGATTTTGAAAGAAGTGAGGTTGAGACTTTTGTCCTAGGGGATAATTCGTAGGTTGATTAGGTCTCTGGTATGAGTTTTCGTGCGCCTATTGCTCACGTGGCCGGAGCCATCAACCGAAACCAGATTAATGGGAATAGTCATGATCGATTATTTCCACTGTCAGACCACTCCTAAATTTGTTGTGATTAATTTGTGTACGCTGGGGCCTATAAAAGTCTGACCAAAAATGGGAGAAAACATTCACTTACACGATGCCACGACTCACAACTGTGCAACGAGAGTGAGCAATTGGCATGCTGCAGGCCGGCAGTCGGGCGGACCGGGTGGAGAGTCAGTTAGGTGTCCCAGCAACCATTGGCCGCCTGAAAAGACGCTTTGCTCAAATGGCGAGCACAGCCGACACCCCCCAGATCCTGCAGGCCACGTGTGACCACTCCAGCCACTGATCACCGTATCAGGATGTTGCACCTCGGTGATCTCTTCAGAGTGGCCAGAACAACAGCAGCAGAGATTTCTGGTCATCACAACAACAGGATCAGTGACCAAACTGTCCGTAACAGGCTGCGCCATGCCAGTCTCCGAGCCCGTCAGCCGTATCGTGGCTTGGTGCTAACAGCAGCTCGGCGGGAAACGAGTCGGCGTTGGGTGGCAACACATGGCCACTGGAACATCGACAACTGGTCCGAGGTCTTGTTTAGTGATGAATCCCAATTGGCGATGTCTGGCGCTGATGGCAGAGCACGACTTTGACAAAGAATAGGAGACCGATGCTTTGATGCATACGTGCTGGAGAGGGATCGTTGGGGTGGTCCTAGTGTGATGGTATGGGGTGGAATCTCTGCCACACCGTACGCACCATCAATTCATTGAAGGAAACCTCAACACACAGCGAAATTGCAACAAAGTTCTCCACCCAGTTGTTGTGCCATTCGTCTTACGCCACAGGCTGATTTTCCAGCAGCATAATGCACGACCACATGTGGCACCGGTCTGTAGAGAGCACCTCCAGGCAGAGAATGTCCAGGTGCTGCCTTGACTGGCATTCTCACCAGACCTGTCACCAATAGAGCACTTATGGGACATTCTCGATAGGGCCATTCGTCAACATCGTCCAGCACCAGCCACTGTGCGCCAGGCCCTGGGGGAAGAGTGGAACAACATCCCACAGGCTCAAATCGCACATCTGGTGGCCGCAATGAGATGGCAATGTGACGCAAACGGGGGACACACCAGATACTGCCTTGTCCTTTCAGAACTTGTGAGCGACCGTTTTTGGCATCGCTTAGTTAGTGTGAGGATTAGTGACGATATGATTCAGTTTGTTGCATTGTGTTACAGCATCAACCCTAACTAACAATTATGTAGCATTAATTTTTTGTTTTTGTCACATTTTGACAAATTATACATTGCATATTGAAAATTGCGTTTCTTTTTTTGCTGAGTATAGTTTCTGGCATCTGGCTAACTCCTGGTGAGGCCCTGAGCGTGTCCTGAGCCAGATCTCAGTGAAGCCATTTTTGCCCAAACTCAACAGGCACTATTGAGCACGATTTCACCAACAACACTGCGATTGTGAAGCGGAGGATACTTGCATGTTGGCGGGATGCACAAGGGCTCATAATGTCTGCTGTTACTGTTATCATTGATCAAAGGCCTCAGCTTATACAGGACAGTACAATGACATCTGCTGAGCAACAGCATGATCTCTAATCAAGAGAGCAAGCAACCAGTAGCGGCTCTAGACCCGGGAATGGCGGGGCGCAGACACGTCCCTTTATGACAATTAGTCCTGGGTAGTTCGCAATCATTTTCCTTTACTGACGCGTTTTCCAATTATCGTACTTGGCAACTTAAGACACGATCTCTCCATATGCGATGATAAAGTGATGAAATCATGGGCTTAATTTAGCTCAGTGGCGGAACCTGAACTGAGAATTGTGACAAAACATCCGTTAAAAACAGTCGTTAGTCCTGACCTGTTCTCAGTCATTTTCATGAGTAACCGAAGGTTCGCCCCGAGAGCACTCCACAGTTAACAGCTGCTGCTTGTTCTCCCCGATTACGTAAGAAGACAATCATTCATCTGGACGCTTATTTGCTGTGTTTAAATCAACGTTAGTCATACTTGCATACCTGTCGCCTCTCACGCAGACAGCTTGAGCAGCACGCAGCCTATTTAACTGCCAAGTGCCACTTTTTTATCAATCCACACAATACCGAGAGTGAAAGGCGATATTTCACTTGAACACGGACCTGATCAATCAACGCAAAGCACTGGCCTATTAATAAGTACATTTTTTTTCTGTACTGAATTTCGCCCATGATTTCATCGCTGTTCGATCACATATGGCGAGACCGTGTCCTAAGTTGCCAAGTACGATAATTGGAAAACGCGTCAGTAAAGGAAAATGATTGCGAACTACCCAGGACTTATTGTCATAAAGGGACGTGTCTGCGCCCCCCCCCATTCCCGGGTCTAGAGCTGCTACTGCAAGCAACTAAGAGTGAAAACTCTGAATAAACACACACCAGCCAAGCACAGCTCAAGCGCTGGTGACACGAAAGGAAACGATCGCACTGGTTTTTGGCATCAGGCTAGCCTCTGGTGTGGCCTGAGCATGTCCCGCCCCACATCTCTGGGAAGCCATTTTGGCCTAAAGTAAACTCTAACTATTCAATATGATTTCGCGACAACACTGCAATCATGAAGTAGAGGATGTTTGAATGTTAGCGGGATGCACCACGGCTGTCACTCTTCCCTCCTGCTACCTGCCTCAGCCAGTTTTCCTTTTGCCACTTTAATTGTAAGCATCTGATCCTTGTTTGTTAATTAGCACATTCACTCTATTTATACCCTTCTGCCCCCACACCTAGGAAGTAACCATGTATTGTAACACTCATTATTTCAACTCATAACAGCACTCAGTTTTGTTTCCGTTTAATTTGTTATTTGCACTTTGATTTATTATTAAACTTCCGCCCTTTGCACTTGGGTCCTTGAAGTCTTTTACTTTTCTGGTGATCCTGTGTCTTCCCTGGGCACCAGGTCATCACAGATGGCTACCTGCAAAATTAAGGACCCAGCAAGGACCTTTCACCAGCCCCTTACGTCCATCGTCCCCCCCCCAGAGCCCAGCAGGCCTTTTGTTCTTGCATCTGTGCGCTGTGTCCACTGATCTTGAGAGGGCCTCCCAGTGACCCTGTTCCCTGGCCCAGAGAAGGGCCTTCCCTCCTGTCTCTCCTGCTCCAGTGGAAGATTAGAGGGCGTCCCCAGTGCACAGCAGGTCTACTGACCCTGCATCTCTGCACTGTTTTAGTCGCCCCTGGTCCACTGGAGGACGATGGCATTCCCAGCGCACACTTAATCCTGCAGCTGTGCACTGTCCTTCCCTCCTGTTCCTGCTCCCCGGCCCAGTGAGGGACAGGTGGGGATTGCTGGCACCGTGCCTCGTGGGGGGGGGGGGGGGTTGTTACTGTCACACTTCGCTCCTGCTACCTGCCTCAGCTAATTTTCCTTTTGCCACTTTAAGTGAAATCACCTGATCCTTGTTTGTTAATTAGCACATTCACTCTATTTATACCTTTCTCCCCCCACACCTAGGCAGGTAACCAATGCATTATACTACCCATTATTTCAACTCGTAACAGCAAACAGTTTTGTTTCTGTTTTTTTTTTTAGTTACGCTTTGATTTATTATTAAAAATCTGTCATTCGCATTTTGGTTCTTGAATTCTTTCACTTTCCTGGTGCCCCAAAGTCTGCTCTGGGCACCAGGTCGTTACCACAGCTAGTAACTGTTAACAATACCGCCAGTTGTGATCAAAGGCCTCGACCTGAGCAGGACAGTGCAGTTATATGTTATATTCAAGACTCTAATTTCCAGACAAGTGAGCCTGTAATGAACAATAACAACTCTGAATAAACAAAGAAAACCCAAGCTGAGGTCCTGGTTGTACCATCTCTGACCGGTTACTGCGGGCCTCTGGATTACAATTATCAGCCATGGCAGCAGTTGCAAGCCGGCTACTCTTCTTGGGCATCTGATTAAGCAAATGCCAAGGATTAGGAAAACGTAGAAACATCTTTCCTCTCAGTTCATCTCACTCGGCACAGGATGCTCTACGCAGAATTAGAACATCTGAAATTCGCTCGCACTACACTAAACACTCCAGATATCTACCTAAATGGCACCTGGTACTCTTGGACAGAAATCACTACCGCGTTATCGACTCTCTTGTGCTGCCCTATCTCTTGGTCTCACTCTGCCTACTCAGGGATTAGCCAAAAACAAATCTAAACATAGAAACCAGCACGTCGCTCCTTATGGTCAAACTCACCATGAAAACGATGCTCGTGACCAGAAAATCAAGGAACACAATTCATGTTAGACACTCAAAAAATGTTTTCCTGGATTACATTTCACTAGAACCATTATCACTAAAATAAACTCAACACATGATTTAATTGGGCAACCATTTCCTTACTTTCTGAATTCATGATTTTTTTTTTCCTGACCACCAACCTCCAAGCCACTACTGAATAGTAAACACTCAAATGTCAATATTCATGCACATACACACACACAGACACACACACACACACACATTGATACCTGGAGTCACACCTAAGCAGAGGGTGAACATCTCAAGTTATCCCCTGGATAGTACATGATACCACAAATACCAAGGCATTCTGTGAAATTATTCTATTGTTAAAGATACAGTATGTGTGCTCTCCCATCCACAACACATGTCTAAGAGTCAGATGAGATGATTGAAATCAATGGTATTTGATGGGTGAGATAATACTGTGTGTGCTTAAATGTGACCGCAAACGTAATAAATTTTCTACGTTTTGTAATGGTGTCTAATGGCCACTTCACAGTTGATTATGAGGAGAATAACTTACGATAATCTAAATAGCCTCAATGGAACCAAACTCTCACCCCACCAAAAGGTGATTCATTCTTCTTAGTCCAACCCTTTCGACAATGTCACAGCTGGACTATCGCCTTGTGTCACAAAATTAGCGGAAAGAAGTTGGACATGCCAGTTTTGATTTCTGATTTGGTTAGCAGTTGCTTTTGCTTCGTCTAAATAGGGCCCTGAGAGCTCAACCTTCTTCTACAAGGAAAAAAGCAGTGCAATTTTACATTGGGACTCAAGCACCTGCCTTTAGTCGCAGATCACATGGTGGGAAGCCCCAAACCTTTATAGTGTTTATATCCCAATGCAGGAGGAAAACTGACCCAACCCCTCACTTTCCCAGCTTTCGAATGCAGGAGGATAACTGACCCAACCAATCACTGTCCCAGCTTTCTAATGCTGATGGATAATTGACCCAACCTCTCACTGTCCCAGCTTTTTAATGCAAAAGAATAACTTACCCAAACTCTCAAGGTCCTGGCTTTCTACTGCAGGAGGATAACTGACCCAACCCTTCACCGTCCCAGCTTTCTAATGCAGGAGGATAACAGACCCAACCCCTCACTGTCTCAGCTTTCTAATGCAGGAGGATAACTGACCCAACCCCCCACTGTTCCAGCTTTCTAATGCAGGAGGATAACTTATCCAAACACTGTCACCGCTTTCTAATTCAGTAGGATAACTTCCCAAACCCTCAATGTCCCAGCTATCTACTACAGGAGGATAACTGACCCAACCCCCACTGTCCCAGCTTTCTAATGCTGGTGGATAACTGACCCAAACACTCACTGTCCCAGCTTTCTAATGCAGAGGGATAACTTATCCAAACCCTCACTGTCGCAGCTTTCTAATTCAGGAGGATAACGGACCCAAACCCTCACTGTCCCAACTTTCTACTGCAGGAGGATAACTGACCCAACCCCTCACTGTCACAGCTTTCTACTGCAGGAGGATAACTGACCTAATCCCTCACTGTCCCAGCTTTCTACTGCAGGAGGATAACTGACCCAACCCCTCACTGTCCTGGCTTTCTAATGCAGGAGGATAACAGACCCAAACACTCACTGTCCCAACTTTCTACTGCAGGAGGATAACTGACCCAACCCCTCACTGTCCCAGCTTTCTACTGCAGGAGGATAACTGACCTAATCCCTCACTGTCCCAGCTTTCTACTGCAGGAGGATAACTGGCCCAAACCCTCACTGTCCCAGCTTTCTAATGCAAGAGGATAACTGACCCAAACACTCACTGTCCCAACTTTCTAATGCAGGAGGATAATTTATCCAAACCCTCACTGTCACAGCTTTCTACTGCTGGAGGATAACTGACTAAAACCCCCACTGTCCCAGCTTTCTAATGCAGGAGGATAACTGACCCAACCCCTCACTGCCCCAGCTTTGTAATGCAGGAGAATAACTGACCTAACCCCTCATTGTCCCAGCTTTCTACTGCAGGGGGAATACTTATCTAAACCCTCACTGTCCCAGCTTTCCAATGCCGGAGGATAACTGACCCAAACCTTCACTGTCCCAGCTTTCCAATGTAGGAAGATAACTGCCCCAAACCATCACTGTCCCAGCTTTCTACTGCAGGAGGATAACTGACCCAACCCCCACTGTCCCAGCTTTCTAATGCTGGCGGATAAACTGACCCAAACACTCACTGTCCCAGCTATCTACTACAGGAGGATAACTGACTCAACCCCTTACTGCCCCAGCTTACTAATGCAAAAGATTAACTTAACCAAACCCTCACTGCCCCAGCTTTCTACTGCAGGAGAATGACTGACCCAAACACTCACTGTCCCAACTTTCTAATGCAGGAGGATAACTGACCCAAACCCTCACTGTCCCAGCTTTCTAATGCAGGAGGATAACTGCCCCAAACCATCACTGTCCCAGCTTTCTACTGCAGGAGGATAACTGATCCAACCCCCACTGTCCCAGCTTTCTAATGCAGGAGGATAACTGGCCCAAACACTCACTGTCCCAACTTTCTAATGCTGGAGGATAATTTAGCCAAACCCTCACTGTCTCAGCTTTCTACTGCTGGAGGATAACTGACTAAAACCCCCACTGTCCCAGCTTTCTAATGCAGGAGGATAACTGACCCAACCCCTCACTGCCCCAGCTTTGTAATGCAGGAGAATAACTGACCTAACCCCTCATTGTCCCAGCTTTCTACTGCAGGGGGAATACTTATCTTAACCCTCACTGTCCCAGCTTTCCAATGCCGGAGGATAACTGACCCAAACCTTCACTGTCCCAGCTTTCCAATGTAGGAAGATAACTGCCCCAAACCATCACTGTCCCAGCTTTCTACTGCAGGAGGATAACTGACCCAACCCCCACTGTCCCAGCTTTCTAATGCTGGCGGATAAACTGACCCAAACACTCACTGTCCCAGCTATCTACTACAGGAGGATAACTGACTCAACCCCTCACTGCCCCAGCTTACTAATGCAAAAGAATAACTTAACCAAACCCTCACTGCCCCAGCTTTCTACTGCAGGAGAATGACTGACCCAAACACTCACTGTCCCAACTTTCTAATGCAGGAGGATAACTGACCCAAACCCTCACTGTCCCAGCTTTCTAATGCAGGAGGATAACTGCCCCAAACCATCACTGTCCCAGCTTTCTACTGCAGGAGGATAACTGATCCAACCCCCACTGTCCCAGCTTTCTAATGCAGGAGGATAACTGGCCCAAACACTCACTGTCCCAACTTTCTAATGCTGGAGGATAATTTAGCCAAACCCTCACTGTCTCAGCTTTCTACTGCTGGAGGATAACTGACTAAAACCCCCACTGTCCCAGCTTTCTAATGCAGGAGGATAACTGACCCAACCCCTCACTGCCCCAGCTTTGTAATGCAGGAGAATAACTGACCTAACCCCTCATTGTCCCAGCTTTCTACTGCAGGGGGAATACTTATCTAAACCCTCACTGTCCCAGCTTTCCAATGCCGGAGGATAACTGACCCAAACCTTCACTGTCCCAGCTTTCCAATGTAGGAAGATAACTGCCCCAAACCATCACTGTCCCAGCTTTCTACTGCAGGAGGATAACTGACCCAACCCCCACTGTCCCAGCTTTCTAATGCTGGCGGATAAACTGACCCAAACACTCACTGTCCCAGCTATCTACTACAGGAGGATAACTGACCCAACCCCTCACTGCCCCAGCTTACTAATGCAAAAGAATAACTTAACCAAACCCTCACTGCCCCAGCTTTCTACTGCAGGAGAATGACTGACCCAAACACTCACTGTCCCCACTTTCTAATGCAGGAGGATAACTGACCCAAACCCTCACTGTCCCAGCTTTCTAATGCAGGAGGATAACTGCCCCAAACCATCACTGTCCCAGCTTTTTACTGCAGGAGGATAACTGACCCAACCCCTCACTGTCCCGGCTTTCTAATGCAGGAGGATAACTGGCCCAAACACTCACTGTCCCAACTTTCTAATGCTGGAGGATAATTTAGCCAAACCCTCACTGTCTCAGCTTTCTACTGCAGGAGGAAATCTGACTAAAACCCTCACTGTCCCAGCTTTCTACTGCAGGAGGATAACTGACCCAACCCCTCACTGCCCCAGCTTTCTAATGCAGGACGATAACTGACCTAATCCCTCACTGTCCCAGCGTTCTACTGCAGGAAGATAACTGGCCCAACTCCTCACTGTCCCAGCTTTCCAATGCAGGAGGATAACTGACCCAACTCCTCACTGTCCCAGTTTTTTAATGCAGGAGGATAACTGACCCAAACCCTCACTGTCACAGCCTTCTAATACAGGAGCTTAAATTTTACATTCTCAATGCGAGATGTAGCATATTAGCCAGTACTTCTGCCATGGAGGCTATATTCTTTTTCTGAGTAAATTTCTATTGTCTGAGTAAATGCCATAATCTGTCAGGGTTTGGGATCACATGTACTGAGATGTTTATTCTCTCCGTTTTGTCACTCACTGCTGTGGCTCTACTCTCCATCGCTCCTCCACAAGTGATTAAGGTCAGGGCTCAGGGTAATAGTTTTTAGACCTGACTCCAAATTAACATAAAGCATTTTTATTCATTCAGAATTCATTAAAATTCAAAAGGACTGACTGGCATGAATACAGACGTGTTCAAAAGATCACGAGTAATTATTGTGTTTTTCCAAAGCTGTTAGTCTCGGTCTTGTACCGAGAGAGCAGTGTTTTATTCAGTAGCTGTCACTCAAAGCAAATGTAAGAAGCAGGTCACCTATCTGCTCTGCCCTGTTAATTAGCTTCATTCAAATCAGAGCCCTTAATGAGTGTTTTCAGAAGAGAAATGCATGGTGCAAACGTAGAACAGTGCCTCACAACACCGCATATCATGTGACGCCACCCCTTAGCCAATCAGAGAGTAGCACTGTTTAGACCGAGAACCCTTCAGCGCCGTCACCATGGCAACTCAGCTGGCCACAAACCAAACACGTCTACGAGCCTGTCCACTGAAATTCCGGGAATGAGAGAGAGAGAGAATGTTTCTTTTCATGAATAAATATAACAGCCTGGAGTTCGGTTTATTTCCCTGGACTAACATGTAGATGGACACTGGAAGGTTCTCTTTTCTCCTCTTGTGTTGAATCGCAGCATGTTCCTTACACCATTCACCCAAAGAGAGTGAATAAGAGTCCTACTCGCATTTACAAAGGCAACTTTATTTACATTAAAGAAAGGAACCTCTTTTCAAATGTCACCCCCTGCAAAAAAAAAGTGACTCAAAAAGGGGCAAGAAAGCAATACCCCTGTAAGGTACGAATGCAGCCGTGTAAGAGGTGAAAGCCTCGGGGAGAGGTTTAACCCTATCCCACAGAGAGTGATGGCATAGTAGCACTTTTATTGCACAAAAATATGTGACTGCAGTGATTATTTAAAGCCTTTTCTTAAGGGCCTCGGTTCAGCCACGTGAGACAGATTTAAAAACAAATAAATCTAGCTCAATCAAATCTCCAGGTGAAGGCATATTCATCAGCCCAACCTGCGTCAGTGTTATATGAGAGGTTGCAAACATTGCACTCATCAGGTTTTGTTGGGTGCTGTCATCCACAGGGGTTTGGAAAACAAAATTAAAATGTCCTTATAACAATAGTGGTAATAATAGAAGGTGGCCTCCTCCATCGGACCCCTGCAGCTGGCCCAGAAAAGCTCTCATGATCGACACCCTCCCCAGACACTCCACCACCGCCCCCATTCTCCCTGCACTCCACAGGCTGCTTCAAGTTTAAAACATTGCTGGTACCGCACCACAGGGGTGTATTACAATGCAAGATAAGTGGGTTGGCGCAGTATGCTGGTCCTAAAGCTGGGGGTTTTCAATGTCACAAAGGTAGCTCTCTTTAAACCGGCCAGGGTAACTTACGGTCTCTCTGATTACGAGTTTATCGAGCCAGCTCGCACAAAGAAAGCCTGGCTAATGTTGTACTTTGTTTGTAGTATACCCCATAGGCCTCTTATCACAAAAACCCCAGCTTATCTTCGAAAGATCATGTGACCCTACACACCTGCCGGGCTTCTCTGTTCTGCTGCCGCTGGTCTCCTGCTGCATCCCCTGGTCTGTTCCGCTGCTGCTCGCTCACGGCTCTTTTCTTTGAGGCCAGAACAGCAGAGACTCTGACCACCGCCAGGCCCAGTTTGAACACTCAACTGTCAGGGCTTTCCCCCTCCCTCTTTCCTTGTGTTGTAACTGATACATGGTTTAAACGTTAAATGGACTGCATTTATATAGTGTGGCATGGATCAGGGGTTTGAGGGGCTCGTTTAGAAATCGAAAGGTTCCTGGTGTGATTCATGGCTCCTCCAGAAAACAGGTCGAAGTACCCTTGAGCAAGTGCTCCTGATGCGCAGGTTTGTGCCTTGTATGGCAGCCTCTGCCTTCAGTGTAAGAATTTATGGGTGAATGTGAAGCATACATTGTAGTGCACTTTGGTCAAAAGACCAGAAAAGCACAATATAAATGCAGTTCATTTACCATTTCATACTTGGTTTCAGCATTAATTGAATTGTCTGTTTAGTTGATTACATGCCTTAACAATTTTTTTTTGTTGATGCATTTTTCTCCCTGTGCAAAGCCCTTTCTGTGTATCATCACCTCCGGTATTTGAAATGTTATTTCCCTTTATTGTTCTCTGAACTCTTTGCCCCTTCAAATGCACTTTGTACTGTAAGTCACTTTGGATAAGTGCGTCTGTCAAATGACAATAATGACCACATGTATCTCTTCAGTGGTTTACTCAAACATCAGTGATTTATAGAGAGAAACTAAGAACAGAATATTCAGCACACATCAGCTGAGGTGGGGAATGAGATAATGACATTTCTGCCAATTAAGCTGAGGGTGATTAAGAGGTAGGTCAGAAGAATGCAGTGGGGAATTTCAGCAGGACACCAGGGAACTTCAAACTTATCATGAGGCGCGGCATGGGATCTTAAATGAGTGCCAGTAATGAGCTTTATAAATGCGTTCAGATTTATGTGTAAGACGAAGTTAAACTCGGCAGGAGAAAGGACGCTTTCCATCACAGTCTCCCTCGCACATCAGCTAGCAATGCAATGAAAAGCAAGATTGAATTAATGCTCAATTATTATTACTATTATTATTATTATTATTATTATTGGTATCATGATTATTTACCTATCTGTCTGATTTTTAAATGTACAATATATGTGTATAACTTGTCTAGGTATAGAAGTAAAATGCCAGCATTTAACTTGTACACTGGCATGATGAATTTCATACTCAAAATGTGATATTGCATCATGCTCACATGAAAAGACCTCAGAATAATGGAATATTGCAAAAGGCTCAGGGGAACGCAGAATATGCCCCCTGCTGGACACAAAGTAGATACAAATACATCACCAATTCTGCTCGACAGTTACTGCCCAGAAGTGAAAATCAGCGATAAAATCCTGCCCTCCAGTGCTCATAACATGTATGTGTCGGAATAAGTTTGCCTGTTATATACAGGGAGAAACAGAATTCATTGGGCAGTGACAAATTTTCGTAATTTTGGTTCTGCTGGCCGAGTCAATCCCTGGATCTGAGTCCAATTGAACATGCATTTAACAAGCTTAAGAGGTGACTGAAGGAAAAAATATATGCAAAAGATAATCAAAAATGAAAAGTAAAAATAGTACTATAGCTATAACTTTTTCAACAACTACAAATAATAATCTGTCCATCCATTCTCTATACCGCTTTTTCCTCACTAGGGTCGCAGGGGGAGCTGGAGCCTATCCCAGCTGACTGTGGGCAAAATGCAGGGACCCACCCTGGACAGCTCGCCAATCCACCACAGGGGGCACACACCATTCACTCTCACACTCATACCCATGGGAAATTCAGCGTCTCCAATTAAACTGATGTGCATGTCTTTGAACTGTGGGAGGATACCGGAGCACACCCACGCGAACACAAGGAAAACATGCAAACTCCACTCAGAAAGACCCCAGGCCTGATTGGAACCCACAACCTTCTTGCTGTGAGAAGGCAGTGCTAGCCACTGCACCACCATGCCACCCTCAATAATAATAATATTAATAATAATGTAAAAAAAAAGTGTGGATGCCTGCCTTCCGCATGTTAAACAGGTAGTTCTCTAAACCCTAGCTGGCTGTCATTTTTGCAGACGCATAAAGCTAAATTGAATGAAATGTTCTTGACTGTTTATGATGGCAGACAAATGACTAAAGGACATAAATATCATAAACGGTCACTAGAGGGAGCTCCGTCCTAACACATCTTTTCATGACAAACATGTTGCTTAACCTTTTGAGCATGGTGCATGGATTTCCGTTTGTTACAAATATACAGTGCCCTCTGCTAGTATTGGTGCCCTTGGTACATGCCTTCATTGTTTATCCGGTTAACATTTAATTAATAATACTGGAGAGTGGAGATGACAAACGGGTGACGGGAAACAGGAAATAGGGGCAACATCTGACAGGGAAGGAGGGAAGGCAAACCTATTAGCACCATAAATGGCACATAATGGTGAAGTCCTGATGAAGTCTAAACAGCTGAAGATACAAAATGATGAACAATACAGGCTAGAGAAAGGATTCTGGGTTTGCCTGGGACGAAGGATCTGGGCCAACAGTGGTTCAGACCGAACCCTGAGTCAAATAGGGCTGGGAGCTTTTAATAATCCTGCATGAGTCCAACTTCAACTGAGGCTAAGTGAGGCTGAAAATCTGGAGGTAAGCAGGGTGAAGGCGATTCAGGGTTTTAAAGGGTTTAGCGTTAGCGTTAGCGTTAGAGGTGCGGCGGTCATGCTGATTGTGATGCCCCACCTCAGAACACAGAATGGCGAAGCTTCTCTGGTGCAGTAGGGTAGGACGGGCGCATGGAGAGACACACAACAGAGATAGTAGGAAGACGTGTCATGCATGCGATGAAAGAAGTGCGATGCGCTCCGGCATGAGTTCAATTTGTTGTTCTCTCTATTTGCTAACTTAGGTAACAGAAGAATCTGGCGCATAGTAATCGTCTCACCAACGACGCTCTTTTCTGCCACTCTACTCTTTCTACTGATTCACATAACCAATCTGGCATCAGGTCAGAGGTCAAAATACACATACTTGTTATACCAAAAATAAAACCATTCTTTTTTTGTGTTTTTGTTACCATGGACCGCACACCTCCCCTGAAAATCTGAACCCAGTACACGGACATTTTTTTTTTTATGCAAAACAGTTCAAAATGCATTCACTGATTGAGAAAGAGAGAAAAAAAATAACCTTAGGTTATTTGAACTGGGTTATTACACTGGGTTATTATCTGCCAGGTGGTTTCACCTGTCGCTTTGGCCTATGACCTCTGAGTATGAGGTGGCGGCACCCTCACATAAACTCTGCTGATCTCCTCTCTCAGTGGATTCTAGAGGAGGCATTGGAACACAGTCATGCAATACATTTGCAAGACGACTAAGATCAATATTAGACTCTCCTGACACATTACCCCTATCAGTGTGCCTGTCAATAATTTGGTTTACATGCCTCTTGTACACTTTTTCAAACACTTTCTCCAAATATGTGACAGGACCAAGTGCCTTCACAATACTGCCAGGCACTCACTTAACACCTTCTCCTCCCCTGTGGTTTCGAACCAACACTTTTTGTTTTGGTAGGAAGTGCCTGACTTGTGCCAATTTATCAACTTGCTGTAACTGCTGACTATCCTGCTGCTGTTGCATGGAGTGTGCAAAATTGCGTTTTGTGAGACTCCATCTTGTTTTAAATTGACGTCTCAGATACAGTTCTGCAGGGGTTTTCCCTGTTGTAGACGGTGGGGTACTTCTGTGACAGAAAAGAAAAATGTGAATGCGATGTAGCAAGTTAATGTTAATATTCTGTCCGTTTTCCAAAGCCCTTCACTAAGGGCTCCACAGCTCCATTGGAAGCTGGGTGATATGGAGAACTTAATGTGCTTTACCCCATTGTTCCTCAGAAATGTTTGAAACTCTGTGGATGCCAATTGAGGCCTATTATCTGACGCAACTTCATCTGGAAGACGCCATGTGGCAAAATATCCTCTCAAAACTTCTATAGTGCTCTCAGTGATGGTTCTACTAATTAAAGTTGCCTCTGGCCAACAGGAATAGCTGCCAGTGACTAGTAAGAAGTTGTGTTTCCCTTTTTGCACAAAATCACATGGATTTTCTGCCAAGGTTGATTATGTCAGCTCCAGTCATGCACTGGAGGTGTGCTTGGTTGGTTCCAATTTAATTGGCACATCTGACATCGGTTGACACGGAATTCAGTGTCCGGCTCAGGATTTGGCCACCAAAAATGGCTATGAGCTAACAACTGCATCTTCATCATTCCTTGATGATTGATATGCAACTCATGTGACATTTGTGACCGTCGCACCTGTGGTACTCGCAAACCCCACATTACACAGTCAAACTCCACAGTCAGCTCTGTGTTCCTGATGAAATATGGCCGTAACTCATCATCAGCCATTCAGCGTGAAATGTATTCGCTAACTCTCTGTAGCACTAGATCAACCTTAGTCTTTTTTGCAATCTCTTGTGATGACGCTGGCACTTAATCCAAATCAAAGTGACACTATCATTAACTCCTGGATGAACTGATTATGGACCGGTCATCCATGCCGTGATCATATATATCTTACCACCCGTACTCATGCTCGTGGATAATTGATCAATTGAAACCATACTGCGAATTGGCTTCACTTATCTGTAGCGGTAAACACAATAAGGCATCTGCATTCCCATGCTGCGTGGATGGCTAAAAGAAGATATTGTACTGATATGCAGCTAAATTGAATCCTTTATTTAACCAGATAAAACCAGTCGAGACCAAAGAATCTTTTTCACTGGTAATCTGGCAAGAAAGCAGCAAGTCACGCACTATTGTTACGTAAACACAAAACAGTTCAAGACAATACCGACAAGACAGAGCAATACAATACAAAAACATGGGACGGAATAGAGAATACCATCTGACAGGAAAAAAAACTAAATTTTACAATAAAAATAATTAAGATCATAAGTTGTAAAAATTGCTCAATATAAAAAAGTTAAAAAATACATCTAAACAATATGACAGGAGCAGCTAATGGAAATGGCCTCAGAAATCTTTTGTCTGAGACGTGGTATGGAGATGAGAGCAGCCATTTTAAATTGAATTCCATGGCCAAGGGCCAAATTAAAACAGACTCTTCTTACCAGCCTCAGTTCGCACAGGTGGCACCATGAAACGCAACCAAGTGTTGGATCTGAGGTCGTAAGAGTCCAGAATTAGAACAAATTTAGAGCAAATGTACTGGGGTAGTTTGCATAAAATAGCCTTTTCTATTAAAACATACCAGTGGTGCAGCCTGCGCATAGCTAGTGAAGGCCAACCGACTAAAGTGTACAGTAGTGTACAGTGATGCCATTTGTGAGAAAAAGAAGAAAAGCAAGATTTTAGTCTATATAAGAAACCCAGTGTAAACTTGAGTTTCTTAGTAAACATGTCAATATGGTATTTAAAACTTAAATTCTTGTCAAGCCATAATCTTAGATATTTGTATTTCTCTACAGACTCAATTAGAGCTCCTTCTAGGGTATAATAGAAGGGGAAGAAAGTACAGGCCTATATGATGCAAACAGCATAACCTTAGTTTTGCCACCATTCAACAGAAGTTTAGAATCAATGAGGTCATGCTGCAGAGAGATAAGAGATCACAAAAGCATGGAACTTCTCTGTATAATGTTGAGACAGAAATGTCCAAATGTTTGCTATATCACGGAAGTGAAAGAGAGCAGTCTTGGTGATGTCCTTCATATGCAAATCAAAGGAAAGCACAGAGAGGTCTAGATCAATGATGACATTAATGTCTTAAATCGAAGTGCTAGAGGAGACAAACAATCCGAGTTGCAATCCAAGATAACTACATAATTCGACAGTGCAAGTGTGCTACGTTGGTGATTTGAGTCAATTACCATGACCTCAGTTACATTGGAGTTGAGAAACGGGAAGTTTTCAAACGTCTACACTTTTATATTAGTGAGACAGACTTTAAGCCTAGGTTTTTCATGGGCTTCATCAAGCTTCACAGATATTTAGAGCTGAATGCAATCTGCAGAACAGTGTAAACAAATTTCATGATTTCTTAAAACATTTCCCAGGGGTGTAAACACCGTGCAACTAGGCCAAGGAGGGTCCTAGCTGAGGCGGAAGATCTCAGCGTGTTTGCCTTAAGAGCCTGGGAATAGAATGTCTAAACGGTCTCCATTATAACAATGGGGTCTGGCTTCAGCTTCAGCACTAGACCATTGCCTCAGGCAAAACGTGATGTCGTCTTTCTCGTTCCACTTTTAAGTGGCCTGAAACATGCCTTGCGGATGCTGCAGTCCTCATGTCGCAGCGGTTGCAATTCATCTGACTCCATATCAAATTTAGGATACAAAATTTAGTTATACCCAATCAGTTACCATGCGTTTGCATAAATATTGATTTGACTCCAATTTATGAATTTAGAGCTATGTTGTGCTTTGGACCCAGAACTTGTCTATGACCTTACTCCATCGGACCAAAACATCTGTGTAGCCCAATTCGGTGAATTAACTCAGGGGCTTGCGGTCTTATTCAGCGTAATAAATTGACATAGACGTCAGCTATGACTAGGGATTTTTGGGGCCCAAAACAAGATCTCCGCTCAGAGACCGATTCCTATTCGGTATGACAGAATTCTCCTCAGAAGGTCTGTTCAAGGATCGATTCCTTTTCAGTATACCAGATTCTCTTGCGCCAGTCCAAATAACACTCATCACAGCGTGGAAAATCCACTTTATAACGCAGACCAAGCACGTTGATCAGGCATACGTTTTCAGTCCAACGTTACCCAACTGGAAGCCAGGACTCCGAACTGGAAAAATATGTGTTCGTTCAGAGTCAGAAAACCCACAATGAAATGCAAATATCAATTTATTTCCCCAGGCAGGCACAAGGTTAAATTAGAAACCAAATTATACCGTTACAGAAAATTTCGAGAAGAAGTCAAATCATACCTGGCGCAGTTCATAACTTCACATATGCACTAAATGTACACTGCGAGAAGAATGAGTACCAGCCTCCATAGCAATATCACGTCTGCACACGTCTCCAAGACTACGTGTGGGAAATCGCCAAAGATCTTACATGGCAAGATCAAAGCTACCCACGGCACAGAGATGCGCATGGGGGAAGTTGAATGCAATCTTCCATGTGATAACGGCTCCACACATACAGATGCATGTGTGGAGAAGTCGTCTACGATCTTCCATATCCATAGACTATTGGCTACACACGGTATATAGATGCACATGTGGGAAACCGGGTGCGGTCCTCCCCGAATCCTTTGTTTCTCTCCCTTTTAAGCCCAAACTCCAGAAGCACTTCCTACAGCAGGGTCATAAATCATTTTGGGTAATCAGGAAGGCAACCCTTCCTCAGAGGGGGTTTGGGAGGGGGCATTACCATGAGAAGCAGTAGTAGATTTCTTTTCATACTTATTGAGGGTACAGTACAATTTTAATCCCTTCGAAATATGCACTATGCGATTTCGGAATCTTAGTGGAGTAAAATGGAGCCAAACACGATACGCTTGCTCTACAGTTTGCCAGTTTGCCAGTTACAGTAATACCTGGAAATAACATTACCACTCAGGTTATGTCATATAACAAAAATACAATTGGATTTGCAACATTACGGGAGGTAATCTGAATTATTTTGCAGGTGTAGTCTCTGAAAAGTCCAGTTTATGGCACTGCGGCATTTTCCCTGCCAAAGTTGTCCCAGCTGTTTTTAGGTGGTTTGCTAGATGTTCAACGCCAACCTTTACCCCAGAAACTGTTCATTAACCCAGAGACAGAGGGCTGCTCCAGCTGTGGTGACCTAAGTTGAGCAGACAAATTGACGCCAGACAATCTCTAATTGCATCTGCTCTCATAACCTCAGAGGTCTCTGCTAGGTGCCGGGGCCTTTAAGACAATAGGGGTACTTTACCAGTCCTGTGTCTGTGAAAAAGGGGCTGCGTTTAGTTCTGCATTTCAGCGCAGCTTACAAGGGGAACATATACGAAGGAAAATGCATGAGCCCAAGTACTGACCCTTGGGGAGCTCCAGATATTACTTTTGTATTGACAGAAAATTCATTGTTACCATCAACAAATTGTAAGCGATCTGATGAGTATGATATAAACCAGCTCAGTGCCTTTCCTTAGATGCCAAAAGGTTCTCAAGTCTGACAAGTAAGATATGTTAGGTAAGGGTATTGAAACCTGTACTCAAGTCAAGATGCTTGAGTATGAATGAAAATCTGTCATCAGAATCAGTGAGTAAGTCATTGATAACTTCAGGGCTGTCTCCATACAATGATGTGAACCACGTAAATTGTGACTAATTATTTCCAAAGATATTGTTGTTATCTAGAAAATGGAAATGTTTTTGAAAGAGTAGTTTCTAAATTTTTTTTTGAAAAAGGGGAGTTCCTTATTAGTCTGTTGTTAGCCAGAATGTTGGACTTTGTGAGAATAGGCTTGTTTACTGTTATTGGGAAGGATTTTAGTAATTATGCTGACACCAGTGAGTCAATGATGTGCTGAAGAGGAGGTAGGTTAATTAACAGTAGAGAAGCCTGAAGAAACTTTGTTGGGATATGGTCTATGGTCTTTGGCAATATGTACAGCATGTATGTCAGGCTAATAAAGCACAAGGACTAGAATAGAAAAAAGATGACTCAAGAGAAAGATAGTGGTCTACGCTACAGAGTAAGATGGCTCCAGTGTAAGTTTGTGCTGAAGAAACACAAGGCTAAAGTCTAAGATAGCAGTCTGAATTCCAGAATAAGATAGCTCAAGTGCGAATAGGCATTCTGAGACCAAGGGCTCTAATTTCGTTGACCAGGCGCAGGCACAGCGAATGGGGGGTGCGCCACGCCAACGGGGTGTGTCTAGGCGTATGTCCAGGCGTATGTTGCAATTTCGTGCCCGCCGTAGCCTGGCGCAAGTACTCCTCTGTCCCGCCTCTGTCCCTCCTTCCAGCGCAAGTTGGCAAAGAAGGCGTGTTTGGGTATGACACAGCCGAGTCAAATATTGCTCATTGGCAAGAGAAACAATGGATTGCGTGATTGCGTATTATTACAGCCTGTTGCTGCTTACATTTTTGGGATTAACATGCATGGACAATGCAATGCAAGATACGTTACACATTTAATTTCAATATGTGATTTTAACTCAGTGCGAGATCATAGTAATCAGGCTGTATTCCTTTCCCCCACTAAATAACAATAAAACCTAAGTGACAATAATAGTAGTCTAGTATTAAGCCACTTGCACACTGGATGCAAAACTAATTTTTTGCTCGACAGATTGCGTTGAAAGCAGTGTCTTGTGTCCGAAAGTCTATTATATAGTCTATTAATATATCTCCGTGTCCGACAGTCTATTATTGTTTTTAATTTCTTCAAATCTACTGACTCTTTTAGATATTGAAGGTGAATATTTTGATAAGAGGGCTCAGTTCTTCAAGATGAGTACCGTGAATTTCAATCAATGTTTCTGTTTAAGCTCTGGTCAGAAAAGCGAGTCGACATTGGCGCGAGACAATGAACAATGCCTCCGTGTCTGACTGCCAAAAAAAAAAAAAGGACTATAAGAACAGATTGATATCGAAATAAAGAATAAAAAGAAACATTTTAACAACAGAACATCCAACGAACACTGCGATTAATTCATTTGCGGGTCATCTTTTTTGGATGTTCTGTTGGTTGGTGATGTATATGTATTTTTATTCTTTATTCCGTTATATATCAGTTCTCATATCAATACTTCTATTTTTTGCTGGGTGCCGGACTTGGGAGTATTTTGCATTTTGCGTCGGACAGTCTTGATCGTGCATGCGATAATTTATTCACACTGTCAATGGTCATGGAATTGATTTGCTCTCTGATTGCGAGCACAATTTTTAACTCTGCTGTGGAAATAAAGCGTGAATATGTTCGATACATCTGACTAATTTTCAAAAGAAAGACCGAACAAAGACTGTTGTCTATCTTCAAAGGAAGAAAACAGACGAATAAAAAGACCAAGAAATGTCGATAGCTCATTGCATTGACTGAAATCAGTCGTGCAAAAAATTTGTTTCGCGTCCAGTGTGCAAGCGACTTTATAGAACGCAAGCATTATATACGCACTGCCTGATGCCGAGGCAAGTTGTGGTTGGCTGAGAAAGATAAGAAGTTGTTAATTTGCATCATTGATTCAGTTGCGTTGACTAAGTCAGGTCGAGTTTCCATCACGCGTGCCAACCGCCTTTAATGTGACATGAGGACAATCGATATAGATACGACAATTTATGTGCTGATTCAAATAGTTACATTAAACAGTAGTTGCTGTAATTATTTACTGTATTGAAATGTGCCTGACATTCTAGAAACATGCCTGTGAGGTTTCAGTAACGTATGCGCACTGTGTGCCGGTCAGCCAAATTACCACTGCACAGAAAGTGAACCAGGTTGGAGCTGGCGAGCTCTCCGCGCAACTGCCGCAAAGACTTTTCTACGAAATTGTCACTGCGTCTTGATGAATAAGTAAAACCTCCCCTTACTACGCCGCCACGCCCATCTCGGCGCACGTTCGTCTGCGCACGGTGTTGCACCTCACGAAATTACCACTGCGTGGGCTGCGCTGGACGAAATTACCACTGCGTGGGATGCGCCACGCTACGCCACCTGCGCTGCGCCAGGAAATTAGAGCCCCAAGAGTAATATGGCCCAATTGTGAGATTAGTGTCTGTGGTCCGCAGAGAGATTACTCCAGTGTAAGACCACAATCTCAAATCTAGTGTAAGATGGCTCATGCATTAGATGGTATTCTGTGCTCTGGAGTAAGATGCTTTGTGCGTTAGATGGCAGTAGCTCAGGTATAAGATGGCAGTAGGTCAATGAAAGATGGCATCTGGACACCTAAAGTAAGATGCCTCAAGTGTAAGATGGCAGTCTGAGATCAAGAATAAGATGCTCAAGAATAAAAATGCAGTTTGAGATCTAGAGTAAGAGGCTTAATTGTAAGATCGCAGTCTGTGGTTTTGAGTAAGATTGCGCAAGTTTAAAATGGCTGTCTGAAATCTACAACCCCAATTCCATAACAGTTGGGACAAAATGGAAATTGAGAAAAAAATCAAAATGCAATGACTTTCAGATCACGAGCCAATATGTTATTTATAGTAGAACATAGGTAACATTTCAAATGTTGAAACTGAGACATTTTTATCCACAAAATGAGCTTATTTCAAATTTTCTGGCTGCAACAGGTGTCAGAAAAGTTGGAACACAGGCAAAAAAGGGCTGAAAAAACAATGAATATATGAGAGAATCAGCTGAAAGAACATTTAGCAAGTAATTAAGTTAACTGGCATCAGGTGTGTAACATGATTGGCTATAAGGGATGTTGTAGAGAGGCTGAGTTTCTCAGAGGTAAAGATGGCCAGAGGCTCTCCAACCTGTGAAGGCTTGCGTAAAAAAATTGTGGAATACTTTAAAAACAATGTTCCTCAACATCAAATTGCAAAGGCTTCGAAGGTCTCAACATTGACAGTGCATAACATCATCAAAAGATTCAGAAAAACTGGAATAATCTCTGTGCGTAAGGGTCAACACCAAAGACCTTTAATAGATGAGGGTGATCTTCGGGCCCTCAGACGCCTCTGCATCTCTCGCTGGCATGATTCTGTCATTGACATTACTAAATGGACCCAGGAATACTTCAAGACACCACTGTCTGTAAACACAGTCTGCCGTGCCGTCCACAGATGCTACCTAAAACTTTATCATGCAAAAACGAAGGCATTGTTGAGCATGATCCAGATGCGCCGCCGTGCTCTGTGGGCCAAGGCTCATTTAAAATGGATGGTAGCACAGTGGCAAAGTGTCCTGTGGTCAGACGAGTTCAAATTTGACATTCTTGTTGGAAATCATGGGCATCGTGTCCTCCGGGCTAAAGAGGAGAAAGACCACCCCTCCTGTTATCAGCGTTCAGTTCAAAAGCCAGCATCTCTGATGGTATGGGGAAGCATTAGTGCATATGGTGTGGGGCACTTGAATGTTTTAAAGAGCACCATGAATGCTGAAAGGTATATAAAGGTTTTAGAGCAACATATGCTCCCCTCCAGACAACATCTACTCCAGGGAAGGCCTTGTGTATTTCAGCAGGACAATGCAAAACCACATACTGCAGCTATTACAACAGCATGGCTTCGTAGTAGAAGAGTCCATGTGCTGAATTGGCCTGCCTGCAGTCCTGATCTTTCACCGATTGAGAACATTGGGCGCATAATTAAACGAAAAGTCTGCAAAGGAGACCCAAAACTCTCCAGCAGCTGAATGCCTGTATTAGACAAGATTAGGATCTTAGCTAATGGCTAAATTCAAGAAACTTGTCTCCTCAATTCCCAGAGGCCTCCACTCTGTGTTAAAAAGAAGAGGAGATGCTACACCATGGTAAACAGGCCCCTGTCCCAACTTTTTTGAGACCTGTAGCAGCCATCAAATTTGAAATGAGCTCACTAGTGGATAAAATTGTAAAATTTCTCAGTTTGAACATTTGCTGTTGCCTCTGTCCTATTGTGAATAAAATACTGGCTGGTGTGATTTGAAAGTCATTCCGTTTTGATTTTATTCACAATTTACACTGTTTCCCAACTATTTCAGAATTGGAGTTGCAAAGAAAGTTGGATCAAGACCAAGATAGCAGATAACAGGAAAATGGTTCAGCTGTAAGATGGCTGTCTGGGATCCAAAGTAAGATAGCTCAGGTATGATGTAGTAGTCCGTGCTCTAAAGTTAGAGCGCTCAAGTGGAAACTGGAAGTCTGGGACATACAATTAGATTGCTAAATACGAGATTTCAGAATGTGCTTTAAACTTCAATGTCGTAAGTATGTAGTATGGCCGACTGTGCTCCAGAAAAAGATCCCTCAAGTGTGAGACGGTATCCACTGATCTAGAGTAAGGTATCAGTAAGACTGTTGGTAAGCAGTTTGTGGTCTAGAGTTACATGGTTCAAGAGCAGGATAGCAGTCAGTAGTCTACAGAGAGATGGCTTGAGTGTGAGACAGAAGTCTGGAATCTAGATGGTTCAAGTGCATGTTGTCTGTGTCTATGCTCTACAGTAATATGGCTGATATATAAAATGACAGTCTGTGCTCACGATGAAGATGTCTCAAGTGTAAGACGGTAGTCTGTGCTCTAATTAAACACCATGAGTGTGAGATGGCAGTTTGCACTCTAGTGTAAGATGGGTCGAGTATAAGAAGGCAGTCTGTGCTCTAGGGTCGGACAGCTGATGTATACAATGGCAGTCTGTTTACTCAAGTAAGATGGCTCAAGTGTAAGATGGTGTAAGCCGCGCTGGGAAGTCAGGGAGGACTGTGTGGACTTTGTCACAGAGGCATGCTGGTGAACTTATCTTAATGGCACCTGCATCCTGGCAGAGACACCTCTGGGCTGTGAAATGTAGAGAGAACAAAACTCATTCTCTTAATCACAGACCTAAGACTCTTGATAAATTTACGCCCCCATTGTCTTAAGGGCACCTGTATCTTTCAGGGCCATGGGAGCATATCGATCAGGGTGTCCCCCAATTCACCCTAAAAACGACCTTCCCGACCTTACCTCTGTGCCGGACAATGCTACAGGGTCATCAACCAGACATTTACAGAACTGCGCCCTGGGAATGGGAGGTTCGAAGGATCCAAGTGACTAAATACTCATTTCACCAACAATGTTAAAAATATAATGTGCATTTTTGTTATATTGGAAGGAAAGAGCTGATTAATAACATTAATGCGGAACTGTAGTGCAAGCATTTCGTATTTAGTATCATTTTACTCCACTAAAATTCTGAAATCGCAGAGTGCATATTTCAAAGAGATTAAAATTGTTCTCTCATTCAATAAAAACTTCTCCTCGTGGTAATGCCCCCCCCCCCCGACTTCCCACGTGTTCATGTGTAGTCAATAGTAGTTATGGAAGATCGTAGACGACTTCCCACACATTCATCTCTATGTGTGTAGCCATTATCTCAATGGAAGATTGCATGCAACTTCCCCCATGTGCATCTCCACGCCGTGGTTAGCTTTAATCTAGTCATGGAAGATCTTCTCACATGTGCTCCCGCAGCCGTGTGCAGACGTGATATAGCTTTGGAAGCTCGTAGTCATTCTTCCCACGTTGTACACTTTGGGTATGTAGCCCAGAGTACTGTCTCCTAATTGAGTAACGTAGGACTGTAATCGTATACCTGATCAACAAGCTCAGTCTGCGTTATAAGGCGGATTTTACACGCTGCGATTAGTGTTATTAAAATTGGCTCCGAGGAGATTCCATTACACTGGCTTGGAATTGGTCCCTGAACGAAATCTTAAAATTAGAACACACAAGGTCCCTCTTTGGATAGGATTCCGTCACACCCTGATGTTCCTCGCACTGTGCCCCGATAATCCCTAGTCATAGCTATTTTCTATGTCAAATTATCGTGCTTAATAAAACCGCCAGCCTCTGAGTTAATCCACTGGATTGGGCTGTACAGATGTTTCTGGTCTGGCAGAGTAAGTCATAGACCAGTGACAAGTCCGATGCACGACGAGTCGAGAGCTCTAAATTAATTAATTAATTAATTAATTGGAGTGAGATCAAATTTAAGCGAACGTCTAAGATAATCATAACAAAAAGGGGTCGTGACTGAATTTTGTATCCTAAATTTAATTTGGAGTCAGATAAAAAGCAACCACTACCATGTCAGGACTGCAGCATCCGCTAGACATGTGTCAGGCCGGTTAAACGCAGAACGTGAAGGACATCATCACATTTTGCTTGACGCAGTGGTCTTATGCAGACGCTGTAGCCAGACCCCGTTATTACAATGGAGACCGTAAAGACTTTATTTTCCCTGGCAGTTTCGGCAAACACGCTGAGACCTTCCACCTCATCTAGGACCCTCCTTGGCTTAGATGCACAGTCTTTACAATGGCATTCTGTGCTCCAGAGTGAGATGGATCAAGTTTCTGATAGTGGTATGTGCTCTAGTTAAACGGTGGCATGAGTATGAGATGGCAATTTTCACTCTGCAGTAAAACTGCTCGAGTGTGAAGAAGGCTCAAGTTTAATGGAAGCCTGTGCTCAAAAGAAAGATGGCTGAGGCTTAGGATGGCAGTCTGGGGTCTAGAGTAAGATGGCTCCGGTATAAGATGCCAGCCTGCAGTGTAGAGTAATGAGGCTCAGGTGTAAGGTGGCAGCCTGGTATCTAGAGTAAGATTGCCGAAGTGTACGATAGCAGTTTGGGATCTATACTAAGACGGCTGAGGTCTAAGATGGCAGTCTCGGATCTGGAGCAAGATTTTTTTTTTTTTTTTTTTTGAAGTTCAACTCCACTGGAGCAGATTTATTAAAAAACGAAACAAATAAATTAAATCATAAATACAAAGGCAATGTGGAAATAAATGTTAAAGGAAAGTAAGAATAACAAAAAGCCCAGCGATTATTAGTAGAAGGAAACAGATTTTTTCCCCCCAAAAAAGTACCTTGCCTCGGGATCGAACCTTCAGACTCTTCCTTGCAACACAGAAAAAGAAAGATATATAAGTACAAAACAAGGGGGAGGGAAAGAAAGGGGAAAAAAACCCTCTCAGACCTGGTATGGGATGGGTGGAGCACATACACCCATGTGCATATGTATATACACAAGCATATATATATGAAGAGTTTGGTTCCAAAACGCTATAAGAGCCAAAATAACAAAAATTGAGATTATACCATAGAGCGATAGTCCTGCGCTTCTTACACAAGGTGCAAAAACCTGTCAATAGAAATGCATACTATATGGTGTATTTTTTCATGGTCAAAGTTAGTGTTCTTCTGTAAACTGCAATAGGCGCCAACACAGAAAAAGCTGATTTACTCAAAATGACTAAAATGGATATATTCCATTTTGGAACCAAACTCTTCATACATATATATATATATATATATATATATATATATATATATATATATATATATATATATATATATTGTTATGGCCCCAATTTGTTATTACATTTATAACACAACAGCAACAGCAAGGGATGACAAACACAGTTTTAACAACTAAAACACATTTAATTTTTAACAAAGACAAAGACTAATACCAACCTACAACTAAAGACCAAGATTGATAAATAAGAAAAAACAGAAATAATTACAGTCCCTTTTTGGTGGGGTGGCTTGGTGATGTCCTGGATGAAGAAAATGCTCAAACACAGGCAAAGAAATCCACAAAAGAAACGTCACAGGTCTTGAACAGAATGGCAGGTCTGGTCATCTTCTTGCAATTTCTCCTACTACTTTACTGTCTCAATTCTTTTCCTTATATACTCTTTTGCAGACCCCACACACATTTAGACCTCTTTTTTTTAATTTTCTGAGACTTGCCCCAGACATGTCCAGGACATGTCCAAACATGACTCCAGCCTGAGCTCAATAAAAAAAAAGGCCATCTAGTGGCCTATATTCACATTACACCTCCATTCCAAAAGGGAAAAATTTTGACTCATAAAGGCAAAATTTTTCTTTTCAATACAAAATGGTTAAGTGAACACTTGTCTATATATACATATCATACAATATTCAAACACATGATATATATATACACATTCAAACACGGGATAAGCAATCAGCAATTACATTGTCTGTACCCTTCACATGCTTAATTTCCAAGTCAAACTCCTGTAAAATCAAACTCCAATTCAACAATCTCCGATTCTTGTTTTTCATCTTACTCAAAAACATTAACGGATTGTGGTCAGTGTACACAATCATTGGCTTTTGTCCTGTACAAACATAAACCTCAAAGTGTTGTAAAGAAAGGACCAGAGCCAACAGTTCCTTCTCTATTGTGGAATAGTTCCTTTGGTGGCGATTGAACTTCCTGGAGAAGTATGCCACGGGATGCTCAATGTCATCAGAGTCACTTCTCTGTAGGAGCACAGATCCACAAGCTTGGTCGCTAGCATCGACCGCGATGGAGAACGGTTTGTTGAAGTCAGGAGATTTGAGCACGGGAGAGTGGCACAGCAGAGACTTCAGGTGATCGAAGGCTCTCTGGCATGCATCATCCCAGGTGAACTTTACGCCTTTCTTCAGTTGGTTAGTTAGACTGAGAGCAATCTCAGCAAAGTTCTTGCAGAACTTGCGGTAGTACCCAATCACTCCAAGGAAGCGGCGCAAAGCTTTTTTGTTGTCAGGAACTGGAAAGTCCATGATGGCTTGGACTTTAGCATTTATGGGTGCCACCTTACCCTGGCCTATGACGTAGCCAAGATAGGTGACAGTAGCACAACCAAAGTCACTCTTGCTCAGGTTAACAGTCAGGTTAGCCTGGGTCAGGCGCTGGAACAACGTCTCTACATCTTTTAGATGTTCTTCCCAGGAGTCACTCCATGTGATCAGGTCATCGATGTATGCACCCGTGTGTGGCAATCCGGCGATTGTAGACTGTATCATCCTTTGGAACGTGGCTGGGGCATTTTTCATGCCAAAGGGTAGGACTTCATACTGGTACAATCCAGATGGTGTGGCAAAAGCAGAGATGCTCTTGGCCCTCTCAGTTAAAGGCACACACCAATAACCCTTCAATAAATCAATCTTGGTCAGAAACTTTGCTTGCCCTACACTATCAATACAATCATCAATCCTAGGTATTGGAAACACATCAGTTCTAGTTACAGCATTGACTTTGCGATAATCTGTACAGAATCTAGTACTTCCATCAGGTTTTGGAACTAGCACACAGGGTGAACTCCAATCGGAGTTGGAGGGTCTGATAATATCATGTTTTAACATGTACTCAACCTCTTTCTCAGCAATCTTTCTCTTTTCAGGATTCATCCGGTATGGATGCTGTTTTATTGGTTTGGCATCACCAACATCTACATCATGAGAGGCTATAGTAACTTTCTTTGGAACATCAGGAAACAAATCCTCATATTTCTTGATCAACCTTTCAAACTGATCTCTCTGTGAGGGTTCTAAGTGCTGGAGTTTTACATCAAGATTTTGCAACACTTCAGTGTTTGACAATTTACATGAAAGAACTTCAGCTTTAATTCTTGGTTCATCATCTTGAAACTCCCCCTCATCTTCACACGTTTCGACCATTGGAGAATCTGAAGTGACAGCTGCAACCCTAGCATTTCTGTCATGATAAGGCTTTAGCATGTTAATATGACACAATTGTTTTGGTTTTCTCCTATCTGGAGTCTTCACAATGTAATTGAGATCATTGAGTTTTGTCAGAATTTCATAAGGACCATGAAATCTAGCCTGCAATGGATTGGACTGCAAGGGAAACAACACAAGGACCTTGTCTCCTGGTTTAAACTCACGGCTTCTAGCCTTATGATCATACCAAGTTTTCATTTTTCCCTGACTTGATTTCAAGTTCTCTTTGGCAAGGTCACAAGCTGCACGCAATCTTTCCTTGAACTTGCTAACATAGTCTAACAGACTGATTTGCGGCTCTTCCTCTTGCCATTGTTCACTCAATAATAGCAAAGGTCCTCTCACTTCATGACCAAACACTAGCTCAAATGGACTGAATCCAGTAGACTCCTGCACTGCTTCTCTAGCTGCAAACAACAGCAAATGAACCCCTTCATCCCAGTCTTTCTCATGGTCATAACAATAAGTCCTCATCATTGTCTTGAGAGTGGAATGAAACCGCTCTAAGGCACCCTGACTTTCTGGATGATAGGCACAAGAAAGAATCTGTTTTGCACCTAGTTCATACACAACCTGCTGAAACAATCCTGAAGTGAAATTGCTACCTTGGTCTGACTGAATTTCCCTGGGAAGACCAAACAACGTGAAGAACTTTATCAAAGCCTTCGAGATTGCAGTTGCCTTGATGTTACGTAGAGGTATGGCTTCGGGGAATCTGGTAGATGCACACATGATTGTCAACAAGTACTGATTTCCAGATCTAGTCTTGGGTAATGGACCAACGCAATCAACAATGACCCTAGAGAATGGCTCCCCAAATGCTGGGATAGGCTGCAATGGAGCTACAGGTGGGTCTAACTGGTGTTTTCCAACTACCTGACAAGTGTGACAGGTTTTGCAAAAGTTGGAAACGTCTTTCCGAAGCCCAGGCCAAAAGAAGTGTTTCATGATCTTATCAACAGTTTTGTTAACACCAAGATGACCTCCTAAAGGTAAACTATGAGCCATTGTTAAGATCTCATTCCTATAGACCTTCGGAACAACAATTTGCCTGACCACTGCCCAATCTGCATTGGCAGGGATATCAGGACGGCGCCACTTCCGCATCAACACACCATCCTTGAGATAATACCCAACTGGAACTGCATCTATTTCTTTTTCAGGAAGGGCTCTCCTCTTTAGTACACCAATTTCAGGATCATTAGTTTGCTCCTCAATCAACCGCTTTCTGGACAGAGACAAGTCTCCAGACACATCAGAATCACCAGACCCATCCGGCTGGCTGAATAGAGAACTGATAAAAGTATCTGATAAGTCCTCAAACGGAGAAACCATAGTAGGCCAATCAGAGTCATGAGGCGAACCACCTGAGTCCTGACTATTCAATGTACTGGACGGCACCACAACATCATCTTCTTTAGCCTTCTTGGCCATAGCACGAGTCACTGCGCAAGAAGGATACAGAGATGGGTCCTCATCCCCATTTTCAGTGCTCGGCTGTGAAGTAAGATGTACAAGGGGAACTACTTTGCCCCCAGCCAGGTCATTGCCTAGCAACAGAGAAACACCCTTTATAGGTAGACTTGACATAAGTCCCACCTTTACCTGTCCTGTAACTAAATCTGACTTCAAGAATACAGAGCGCAGGGGTACAGATACAGTCCTCCCTTCAATACCTTGTACAAGTATGAAATCCCCTGAAGCGGTCTCATCACTTAACTCCAAGGAGTCCATCAACAAAAGTGACTGAGAAGCTCCGGTATCCCTTAGGATATATATGGGGACAGGAGTAGTATGCTCATTCAGAGCCACAAATCCCTCTGACACAAATGGAAGAAATTCCTCCCTCACAAAGTCAGCTGTATTAGGCTTTTTAGCCCCACAAGAAGCAGGCAATTTAGCAGATTGGTTATCTACTACAGGGGTTTCTAACCTTGTTTTCACAAAGGCATTTGGTTTGGTATCCTTTTCTTTTTCTTTCTTAGCTTTAAGGAACCAACAGTTAGTTGTAACATGACCAGATTTCTTGCAATAACTGCAAACTAGACCACTTTTGTCACTGTCAGCTTTCACACTTTGATCAGACCTGTTCCTGGATTTCTGAGCGCCATCACCAGATTTGTCTTTGTCTTTGGGTGAGGAATCTTGGGTATGACCGTAACCCTTTTTCTGAAATTGGGACCATTTATTGTTACTGCTAGACTGAAATTTGGACTTATGAGTGAGAACATATTCATCTGCAAATTTGGCAGCTGATTGCAAGTTCAGTGCTTGCTTCTCATTAGCAAATTCAACATAAGTCTGATTTTCAGATTTCTTCAGACCTCTGAATTTCTGTCGGTAAGCCTCTGGAACCAACTCATAAGCTCTCAAAATAACCTTTTTGACAACCTCATAATCAGAGGAATCATCTGCAGACAAAGCCGAATAGGCTTGTTGAGCTTTACCCTTGAGGACAGTTTGCAACATCAGAGGCCAGTGTTCCTTTGGCCACTGGCAACTCTTTGCTACCTTTTCAAAACACTGGAAATAGTTGTCAACATCCTTTTCTGAAAATGGAGGCACCAGTTTTACCTCCTGACTGGCACAAAATTTATTTTTAGTTTCAATTTTAATTTTTAGTTGCTCCATTTGGAGTCTTTCTTCTCTATCGAATTTCTCTAATTCAAAATCTCTCTGTCTCTGTCTCTCTCTTTCTGCTCTTTCCTCTTTCTCTCTCTCAAATTCTCTTTGTTTTTCTTCTCTTGCTAATTTTTCTAACTCAAACTGCCTTTGTTTTTCTTTTTCTTCCCTCTCAAATTCTCTTTGTTTTTCTTTTTCCTCCCTTTCTTTTTCTCTTTCCTCCCTTTCAATCTCTAGCATTTTTAATTTAAGTTCCATTTCTGTATTTGGATTTTCCACTGGAAACTGTTCCAGATCTCCTGGTGCAAACACATTTTCATCAATGTAATATTCAACTATCTCTCTAGCCAGTCTTGCTTTTCGCATGGCTGGTTTTACCTCTGTCAGCTCCAACTGTCTGCAAATTTCTAGCAGTTCTGTCTTTTTAAAAGACTTCAAAACCCCTACGGTTGGTGATGCCAAGAAATCATCCATTGCTGTTGTCAATATATATCTAGGAAAATTCACAAAAACAATTTCACAATTTGGAATGTTAGATTTTCAATAAATTACTCACACAATGGTCTATCCCGGACCTTGAGCCCACAATTTGTTATGGCCCCAATTTGTTATTACATTTATAACACAACAGCAACAGCAAGGGATGACAAACACAGTTTTAACAACTAAAACACATTTAATTTTTAACAAAGACAAAGACTAATACCAACCTACAACTAAAGACCAAGATTGATAAATAAGAAAAAACAGAAATAATTACAGTCCCTTTTTGGTGGGGTGGCTTGGTGATGTCCTGGATGAAGAAAATGCTCAAACACAGGCAAAGAAATCCACAAAAGAAACGTCACAGGTCTTGAACAGAATGGCAGGTCTGGTCATCTTCTTGCAATTTCTCCTACCACTTTACTGTCTCAATTCTTTTCCTTATATACTCTTTTGCAGACCCCACCCACGTCTAGACCTCTTTTTTTCAACTCTCTGAGACTTGCCCCAGACATGTCCAGGACATGTCCAAACATGACTCCAGTCTGAGCTCCACAAAAAAAAGGTGAATACTGCCATCCAGTGGCCTATATTCACATTACAATATATATATATATATATATATATATATATATATATATATATATATATATATATATATACACACACACACGCACCAATAAATATACAGACATTATATAAGTTCATCTGTGCGTACCAACACCAAGACTTAAGTGGACACAGAGACAGACATTATTCTTAAACAGACTGGTTTACCTGAGAACAACAAATCCACCTGGGTACAATGAAACAGACCTTGAAATACTGAAATGGACAATCTAGGTCTAAAGAAGTCCAGGTATGGGCCCCACATATTATAAAAATGATCCATTCTAGAATGTAACATTGATGTCATATATTCATTAGGAATACAATCCATAATAATGTTATGCCAAGAGTTCTTAGAAGGAGAGGAATCTTTTATCCAATAATATAAAATGTTCTTTCTTGCAGCAAATGTGAGGAGGTTAAATAGCCTCTTGTAACTATATCTGGTAATATGACAATCTGGAAAACCAAGAAGAAACACACAGGGTCCAGCTCCACAGGTATATGAAAAATAAAAGATAATTCATCTACTATCACTTGACCAAAAATAATGAATAAAATCACCAATCACAATTTTGCATTTATAACAAAATGGAGAAGCAGTGGGATCCATTTTATTTTTAAGGGCAGGGGTGATGTAAATACGATGAAGAATTTTAAACTGAATAGATTTAAAGCGATTGCACACAGATATATCTTTGGCATAAGTCCAAGCCTGCTGCCACTCATCATCTCCAATGGTGACCTCAGGATCCCTTTCCCATGCCATTTTTGAGGCCAGGGAAGTTGAAGGTAGATTAGAAATGAGAGCTTTATAAAAAATACTAATGCGTTCTGAAACTTGTGAAGATAGAATTCTTTCAACCTGTGAAATTGAGCAATCAGTTTTAAGTGTGGTATCTTTAGTAATAAAATGTAAAATTTGTAAGTATTTATACTCGTCAGATTTCCTGAGACCAAACCCATGCTGTAACTGAGGAAAGGATAATATAGTCTGCCCATCGAACATGTCACCTAATGTTGTCGGACCCCGTGCGCATAACCTCCTGAAGCTCCTGTCCGAATAGCCAGGCGCAAAATCTGGATTATTTAAAATTGGAGTAAGAGGAGATGTTAACTCAGCACGACCTTCTAACTTACGAATAAAGCTCCAGGCTTTAATTGTACAGAGAGTAACTGGATTAAAACATAAATTTTTAAGAAGTTTGCGGTCTTTAATAAATAAGAGATTCCACAAAGGACATTTTGACTGCAAATTCTCAATGTCAATACAATTTGATGTCGGATCGTTTGGGATCTGGAGCAAGATGATTTAAGTGTAAGATGGCAGTCTCGGATCTACAGTAAGGTGGTTGAAGTATAAGATGGTAGTCTGAGATCTACAGTAAGACAATTTAAGTGTAAGACGGCATTTTGGGATCTAGAGCAAGATAGCTGAAGTGTAAGATGGCAGTCCCAGTTCTTTTTGAGATTAAATGACTCTGAGCCTTACTGCCATCCTTTCCATGCTGTGGGGTTGCCATGGTGACTCCTGTCATAATCAACCAGCTTTTGCCGGAAGATAACTGCACTCTCAGACTGTGCCCGCACAACTGGGTGTGTGTATGCGAGCATGAATGAGTGTGTGTGCGTGTACGTGTTGGTATGCATGCAAGCACGTGTGAGTATGTGTACATGCATCAGTGTGTGTGCATTAGTTAATATATGAGTGTATGCTAGCATGTGCTTGTGAGAGGGAGAGAGTTTTTTAGAGCAATAGCAACAGGCAGAGAGGGGGCTTATCATGGAGCGCAAACACAACTATAATAAATGTGCAGGGATGGACAGAGATAAATACAAAGATATTCAGAGATAAATACTGAGATGCTCGTAGATAATACTCTGAAATACATAGCAATAACGCATAGAAGGGAATACTCAGAGAATGTATAGGATGCACACAGATTGTTAATGCACAAAGGTGCATTGAAATTATGAATGCTCACACACAAAAATTGCATGACAGAGATAATAAATGCATAGAGATGCACAGAAATAACAAATTCACTGAGGCCCAGAGATAATAAATGCAGAGAAATGCACAGAGATAATAAATTCAGAGAGATACATGATGATAATGAATGCAGAAGGATATACAAAAATAATAAATGCACAGAGATATAAAGACAAAATAAATGCAGAGATATATACCGGAATTAATAAATGCGGAGAGATATAAGGAAATAATAAATAAACAGGGATACACAGACATAATAAATATAGAGAGATATACAGAGAAAGTAAATTGACAGAGTTGGAAACAGTAAATACACTGAAATGCATAAATAAAGAGATCCACAGAGATTTCATTTTTAAAAAAGGGGTGGCCTGCATCTGAATCGACGTGGTGCTCAAATGCAAACAGGAGATACAGTCAGTCAGGCACAAATTCCTTGCACGGGCGACTATTTATTAACATTAACTCCAAGAATAACCCTCCCGCTTTGAACTAGACTTTCAGTCTCTTTGACCACCCTCCCGACAGGTAGAGGTTTCAATTCCAAATACATATTATTGAGGTGGTGGTTTTACAAGAGACTAATTGAAGACCAATAGCTATAGCGTGGTGGTTAAGTGTGCTTGAGTTTGAGGTCTGGCCACTGCCTTCGCGGTGTATTCTTGGGCAAAACACTTCACTTCCAGAGTGCCACACTTCGCCCAAATGTATAATTGGATACCAGCAGATTGTCAGGGGAACCTGGCGAAAAGCCGGGGGGCAACCTGCAATAGACCAGCATCCCATTCCGGGGGATTAACAATACTCCTAGAAGCCGCATGCTATGGAAACCAGGGTTAAACACCGGCCTGGTGAGCTATTCGGCTCAGAACAGCATAGACCAAAGGGTGAAATCCTTGGGAATTTCATTTCTATGAAGCTGAACTCTATCATTGATGATAACAGCAAAGTTTTAGCAATTAACGCTTTCTTTGATTTCTTTTTCTTTAATTCTCAAAGTCAGCTTCCTTTTTTGAATTTAAATGTTAGTACCTTGGTGCAAAAAATGGGCATGATCAAAATTTGGGTTAGACACTATTATACAGTATGTTTCGAATATGTCACAGACATGGTTTAATGACTCAATTTTAGCATATATTTTTAAATATTTTTATAGATGTGATGCACGAGGAAGAGGAGGTGGTACAACAATGTATGTAAGATCAATCAATCAATTAATCATTTTTTAATACAGCAAAATTCATGCATGAAATGAAACTCAAAGTGCTAAACATAAAATCCAGCAGAATACAGAATATTAAATATGTGTCAAAAAACACAAGAATGACAATAACAAAACAGGAGAACAGACAAGACAAAAAGGATAATTCAGTGTAGTAAACTTAAAAATAAGATGGAATATAAAATAAACAGTGAGTTCATGGCGGGAGCAGTGAACACATAAGTTCACATATGTTTGTAGGGCCCACAAAGGGAGTTCGGCTGGCTGGGAGCTGCCTTCGAGGAATTAATCTGTGGCTTCCAAGACATCCGTGCGCTTCGATCACCAGCACCATCATCGGCCCCCATCTCTCCTGTTGCACCATCAGCATCTTCAGTCCCCCTCTATGGTGAATCTCCAGTGCACCCCCAGTGGACCCTTACAACGGCTCCCTTACTGCCTGCAAGGGTTTCCTGCTGCAATGCTCATTACACTATATGTATCACTCTGCCCTTGGTGACGCTGAGCAGATTGTCACCATGATTATCTGGCTAACTGGCAAGGCACTGAAATGGGCCAGCGCCATTTGGGAGCACGCTGCCCTCTCAGCATACAACAACTTTATTATCCAGTTAAAGGCAGTATTTGATTACACGGGGAAGAGGGCTGGAGATCACATGATGAGTCTTTAGTAGGGGTCCAGGTCTCCGGTGGAGTATGCACTCACTTTTAGGACCCTGGCTGCTGCAGGTGGATGGAATGAGCCTGCTTTGCTCTCCATCAACACTAATGGCCTGTAATGGCATGCAGAGATGACGTTGCCACCCTGGACTCCTACATCAACACACCTGGACCAGCTTCTACTGGGGAGGGCCACCACCACCATCAGCAGCGAGCCGTCTATCTGGTCGGTGAAGAACCTGAGTTAATGGAGATCGAAACCTCCAAACCCTCATCAACTTTGCACCAATAGTGCAAGAAATCAGGGTGATGCCTCAACCGTGAGGACTACAGGCATCCACCTGCGGGTTCTGTGGCCAGAACATCTTCCAGACCAAAGTTGGAATACACTGCGCCTGTTAAGGTAAATGTATCGTCTCACACCATCTCCACTCAAAGTTACCTGGAGACAGTACGTGTGGCACATGGTGACATGCCCTTCCCAGTAGAGGCCCTGATTAACTCAGGTGCAGTTGGAAACTTCCTTGACCACTACCTGGCACAGAGGGTCCGATTCCCCCTGCACCTACTCCAGGCTCCTATCACCATAGCAGCTCTGGACAGCAAGCTTCTAGGAAGTGGGAAAGTACTCAATCAATCGGCACCGATCTCCCCCCACCAGGTACGCTCCCTCCTGGACTCCAGATGATGTGGAGGACGGGTCCAGTACCTAGTGGACTTGGAGGTCTACGGCCCGGAAGAGAGAAGTTGGGTGCCATTACATGACATTCCGGACCTACAATTGATCCTCAAATTCCAGCCTCTCTCCACTGCCCCCGGTGTCTTCAACGAATGCACCCAGATGACCTTTACGTCCCAGGTCTCGCCGTACACAGCTGAACTTCTCTCCGGCTTCATGGGGAAATACTTCTGCCCCCACCATTGCATGCTCTCCTTCAGTGGCTTACGGTCCACTAAGCCAGCCTACACAGCCCGCTTCTCCAACAACCCTCTTGATCGGCGACTCAATAGTGAGGCATGTCCGGAGAAGAACAGCGGAGAAGTACTGCTCTCCTGGCGCTAAGGTACTTGACTTATTCGGAAAGATCCCGATTCTCCTACAGAGACATCCTTGCATGCGAAATGTAATTGTACATGTTGGCTGCAATGATGTGTCCAACCGCACTTCGGAACTGTTGCAAAAAGATTTTAGAAGGCTTTTGGATTTGCTTATTGACTGCGGCAAGTGCATTTTTATCTCCGGCCCCATTCTATCACTGGGCCAAGGCACTGCTCACTTAAGCTGGCTTCTTAGCCTTCAAACATGGCTCCAGTCCGACTGTGTAGCGTATGGCATGGTTTTAAATTGATAATTTTTACCTTTTCTGGAATCGCCCATCCTTTAATATGAGGGACAGTATTCATTCTAGCAGACTGGGTGGACATATTTTAACGAAGAACATGTTTTACACAGTTTCTAATGCTTCTGTACTCTGACTAAGCTATGCAGCACGATTGGGTAACCGCAGGATTACCGCACCAGTCATTTCCGGTCCTGAAACGCAGGCCGACTTCTACCTCCCAGAGCAACCCAAATTTAACCGCATTATAAATTTACTAGCTCCCTCTTGTGTAGGGAAGCTATCTGTTTCTCACTTGGGGCCTGATTTCACCTCTTGGTTGTGCTGTAGCGCTGTTCATTGGTGTTCATTCTGCTTGAGTTGAGGGGGAGAGAGGCGTGCAAGGCTGGTTGTAGCAGACTATTTACTCATGTTTAAACGGGCTTTACTGAAACTAATTGGTGCGTAAAAGTTCAAACTCTAAAAGAGGTAAGATGATTTGCTCCCGAGGTATAACCCTTTGTCGCATTAGGGGCAGGGAGAACCTTCCCCCTTCTTCTTTTTTCCCTTTTTCCCCCTTGTAACAACTCGGTTAACAAATAGCCAAATTAAGTCGCTAATGTGCTCAAACAAAGTCGAATCAGGTTTTTGGGGGGTTTTTTCAGGGGGTTTCAGTCTCCTGGGAGCAAAGTAAAGTAAAATAAATGTAAACACTAAATAACTGGTCAACTAAGTGAATACTAAGCCTACGATATGCATAGTAAAACAGAGCTGTTTTTGAGGACTACGCTACTGTAGCCAGGTTTTTCTGTAGCTGATTTAGCTAACAAACTTCAGTAAGCTCTCAACGCTAAGAATATTATCGAATTACCCAGATTTCTAGTGAACTATTACCTGGGTTAGTTAATAATAACCTGAAATGTTTTTATTTAAATGCAAGTATCATGGAATTTGGCCCGCCGGCAAGAGACAAAGCCGGCTTTCGCTGGGACCATGTTCCCAAAGAGGTAAGATGGACCCAAACGCACAGGCTGAGTAAAAATACAAAAATCTTTAATTAAAATTATAAAGATTAAAATAGTCCCAGAGGGAAGTAGCAGCAAGACAAACCATGGCAGGGCTGAGGAGACAAACAAACAGTATACTGCTGCCCCAAGATAGGTGCAGCCCACTCTTAAATACTAAAACTTCACCTCCACCTTAACGAGCAACAGGTATGGCTCGTTAAGGTGGAGGCAAAGAATGCAGCAGGGGTAAGGGCCTGCAGGCCAAAACCATGACAGGACCCTCCCCCCAAGGCACGCCACCTGGCAAGCAAAGAGCCCCCCTCCTCCGGCAGGAACTTCATGGCGCCCCGCTCTGGAACACACTGCAAGGCGCCCCGCTCCGAAACACACTGCAGGGCGCCCCGCTTCGGAACACACTGCACGGCGCCCCGCTCCAGAACACTCCACGGCGCCCTCTCTGGCGCCCCGCTTCGGAACAGCTCTGGCGCCCGCCAGACTCCGGGACACCTGGCACCAGCCAGACCTAGGAACACACTGCCGGGCCTGCACGCATGGTGCCAGCCGGACCCTGAACGCGTGGCACCATCACTTTTGGAACACACGGCGGCACCTGTGGGAAGACCCTCCCCCCAAGGCACGCCTCCTGGCGTGCCAGGAGAAACAGGCACCCTCCTCTGACCACTCGCCCCGCACCGGACCACTCACCCCACACCGGACCACACACCCCGCACCGGACACACTTCCGGGCAACTGGGGCAGACACACCTCTGGGAAACTGGGGCAGACACACCTCCGGGCAACTGGGGCAGACACACCTCCGGGCAACTGGGGCAGACACACTTCTGGGCAACTGGGGCAGACACACCTCTGGGCAACTGGGGTGGACACACGGGCACCCTCCACTAGAGAACACTGGAGCACCCTCCTCCAGAGCACACTGGGGCACCCTCCTGAAGCCCAAAAAAAATTAAAAACAAGGCTGCCGCTGCTCCCCTCTTTCAGCCTGGCTGGGTCCCAAGTGGGCAGCAGTATTCTGTCATGGAATTTGGCCCGCCGGCAAGAGACAAAGCCAGCGGGCGCTGGGACCATGTTCCCAAAGAGGTAAGAGGAACCCAAACGCACATATGGGAGACTTCAATTATCCTGGTATCGATTGGAAAATGGTGAAAGGACAGGGTAAAGGGAAGGAAGAATTTCTGGATGTTATAAATGACAATTTTTTGGTGCAGTATATTAATAAACCTACAAGAGAGAAGGCAATTTTAGATTTGGTGCTTTGTAATGACTCTGATAGACTTAGCAATGTTGAGGTACTGGAGCCACTTGGGACTAGTGATCACTCTACTGTTAATTTTGACGTTTCATGGGAAGTTAAAAAGGTGTCTTCGAAAACCAAAATTTTTTTATTTTAGGTGAGCAAACTTTGAGGGGATGTGCTCATATCTAAGCGAAATAAAATGGGAGTCACTTCTGGACTGTGAGTCTTTAAATGAGATGTGGGAAAGATTTAAGGGGGTTTTACTTGACTCACAATGTAAATTCATTCCAAAGGTGTACAAAAGTAAGCTGAAAAAACAAAATCCTCCATGGATGACCACAGCTATTCGTTGGAGTTTGAGGAATAAGAGCTGTAGGTTGGCCATCATTGGATACAAGGCGAAGGCAGTACTGGCTGACCTTCATTTATAAAGCAATCTTACACAGATTACCATGTTAACTTTCATCTCAAGGCGCAGTAGCAATTATCAGGCGAGATTTCAGGACTGGTTGGCCCCAGAAGTCCCCAGAGTTAAAACAGAACTTGGTAAAAGTGCTTTTAATCACTGTGCTCCTAGGACAGGGAACAATTTTCAAGAAACATTTAAACTGGGTAAAATGATATCATTAGAAAATTTCAAAAAGTAATAAAGGATTTAGAAGTTGGGGACTGTGCGTGTTTTGAATAATATTACGGCAGTTTTCTCAGCCACATGTATCGTGTGCACTCCTGTTTGATAATTTTGTCGTTTATTGTTCACTTTTTTATGATAATGTATTGCATTGAATTCTGTTTTGTGTTTTGTGTTGTTGAGAGGGCACCATTGCAAATGAGACTGAGGTCTAAATGGGTTCCCCTGTATAAATAAAGGTTGAATAAATTTTAAAAAAATAATAAAATAAAAAATTCCACCATGTCCATCAATACTCTGGATTTCCTGCTAAGTTTTGTCATATCATATCAATCAAACCTATGTTTCATGATATTTTAAATGGAAAGAAAGATTGCAATGCTCTTATTTTTGCGGTCAAATGACACGTTTTATTTCTCTTTTGAGAAAGGGAATTTGCTATGCCTGACAGAGGTGAGTTATCTTAAATCAAGGGAAACGATTGGAAACCAATTGAGAATAATCAGTTTAAAGGCATGTTTTACCTCTCCTGCTTTCTGTCCATCATCCACCACTGAATTCGAAAGTGTAACAACAGACAGGCACTGCAGGTATCCAAAACAGGTACATGAACAGGACACAAGCCGCAAATCCAAAAATGTTGAAAAAACACACAGAACCACAAAAACAAGTGCAGCAGAAAAACGCTGCTGATCCTGTCATCACAACGGAAGTGCTACAGGCTTCTAGAGGGAGCGGAAAGTGGAACAGCTTTATTTATGACTCGAGTGTATTTGTTTTTGAAGCGAGACAGAAAGTGGAGCAGAGAGGCAACAGAACATTACTACAGAAATGTCTTTTTAAATGGATTTGTTTTGGGACAAAAAGCATCATGGTTGGGACTTGAGTATGCCTTTGAGTCACGCCGTCACTCACTCGGCTGTTGGCAGATCGATATTTAGGCGTTATTTTGCATGCTACCGCAGCTGAGTTTGAAGACAGTGGGTTTTAACCCGAGAAAAGTAAGAAAAAAAGATACTCAAATGGGACCTGTGCAGTGTTGTGGTCCTAACCATCAGAATTAACACTGTGAAGAAAAATTGGTTGGGAAATTTTAGAAAAAAAATTTTTTTTTTTTTTAAATTGACCATTTTGACATATTGTGGGGTAAATGATGGTCAATGATTTACCGGAAGATTCCTCTTTGGCACCACACTGCTCTTTCATGCCGATAAAGAGTGATTTGTATCTTATTTGCCAAAGTATTGCCAACATAACGGTTGCCTTGGCAACAAATTACCTTTTTTCAATTTTGAGTAAATACGAGCTTATTGCACAGACAACAAAATTAATCCAGTTTTAAATTTTAAGATGCAAAATTTTTACACTCTAAGATTGCCATGAATTAAAACTGACATCAGACTCTTGTCCAATAACTAGCTGATTTCCAAAATGTTTCCTTGCCTACAAGGATCGAAGAAAGGCATATCCTGTTATGATTTGCAAGTCCGTTGGTGACTGTACAAGCTAATGCTTGCGGATGATGTCCTGTTGCACCTTGGGCAAGTGAAGACTGCATTTTGTGAGGGTTCTGTTTGAGAGGACGCTCTGTCTTTTCATAGCTTTTGCATCTCCATTTCTGCGCTGCTTCTCTGGACTTCAAAATTACAGTTTGCTTTCCTAATGGTAGACTGGCTGCTCTCATGATCTGAAGCCTTGCTTTGCCATGACTCCTGAGAAATGACAGCCATTCCAAGGTGTCTCTTGAGTTAGTCTTTGTACCTTTCTCTCACAACACCTGTCTCTTTTCCCATTCTTTAGCTCCCTGAAGACATACTGGTTTTGGGATGCCAGAGTCTTGCATCCTTGCAACATGCCAGGCCCAGCAAAGCTCATCCAGCTGAACCCCTCTGTGGGAGACCGGAGCCGGCCCTCTGAGCCCACTGGTGTGAGGAAAAGGGGGAGACGTGGCGGAGTGCGCCAGAGGCTCAGGAAGCAGGGACATCTGCGGATGCCTCTTCCTACAGTGATCTTCGCCAATGTCCAGTCGCTCCGCAGTAACATTGATGAGCTGCAGGCAAATGTCAAGTTCCTGACGGAGTACAGCAGGGCCTGTGTCCTTGCCTTGACTGAAACATGGCTCAAAGACCGTGACTCACAGTCTGACTTGGAAATCATACCGGCTTGACAGAGACCCCACAGTGACCGGCAAATCACTTGGTGGAGGCTTGTGTCTCTATGTTAACAAAAACTGGTGTAATACCGTTGTTGTCAGGGAGACATTGTGTACTCCCGACATCAAACTTTTGTCCATATCTCTATGTCCCTTTTAATTTACCAAGAGAATTTTCCCAGTTATTCCTAACGCTTGAATACATTCACCTGAAGGCTAATGTTGACACGGCCACCCGGGCTATGGTGAAAACAGTACAGCGGCTACAAGCTATAGCACCAGACGCACCAAACTTTGTCATGGGTGATTTTAATAACTGTAAACCAGGGAAGTCTTTGGGCAACATTTACCAGTATGTCACTTGTCCAACACGACTCACGAAATGTCTGGATCTTTGTTATGGATCTGTTAAAGGAGCTTATAAATCCTTTCGGAGAGCTCCACTCAGCTTGTCAGATCACAACGTTGTGTATTTACTTCCGTCTTACAAACCGGTCCTGAAGAGAAACAATCCGGAGCGTCGTATAGTTCCGGTTTGGTCTGCGGAGGCAACGCAATGCCTCCAGGACTGCTACAGCTGTACCGACTGGGATATGTTCAAACAGGTGTGTGTGGACTTGGATGACCTGACAGAGACCGTATCCTGGTACATAACTTTTTGCGAGAACATGGTTATACCCCGGAAATCAATTTCTATTTACAAAAATAATAAATCATGGATCTCTAAATCGGTGAAAAACACTATAATCCAGCGGAATATAAGTTATTATAAGGGTGATTTGACTCAAAACAGGGAACTACAAAAAAAGTCAAGAAGGAACTTAAAATTGCTAAGTATAATTACAAGGACAAAGTGGAGAAGCTGCTCAGTACAGGAAACTCTCGCCCTGCTTGGGAGGGGGTAAAATCTATGATGGGAATGCATTCCAACAAGGGCCAAAACCCCCTAAATGGCAAGCCAGATCTTGTCCTTGCAAATGAATTGAACAGGTTTTGTAATCGTTTTAACACTCATGATTTTAGCAAGGAACAGTCTGTTTTTATGAATGCTACTTCTGAGCAGAGCACTGTGCACTTTGACACGGGTAGGGTCGAAAAACTTTTCCAGGGGGTTAAAGAAAGGAAGAGTCCTGGCCCTGATGGTATTAGAGGTCGCATCCTCAAACATTGTGCCGAACAGTTAGCAGATATCTTTTGTTTCATTTTTAAGATGTCTCTTCGGCTTCATGAGGTTCCTTCTGTTTGGAAGGATTCCATCATTGTACCTGTCCCTAAGAATAATTCCCCAAAATCACTCAATGATTACAGGCCTGTGGCACTCACATCCCTGGTGATGAAATCACTTGAGAAGATTGTGAAGGATGAACTCATGGACACAGAGCAAGCAAACTTGGATCCATTTCAGTTTGCTTATAGGTCTGGTAGGGGGGTTGATGATGCGTCCACTACCCTGCTCAATATGATTGTGTCACACCTTGAGGGTCCAAAGACTTTTGCACGTCTTGTTTTTATTGACTTCTCCTCAGCTTTTAATTGCATCCGACCACATATTTTAGCAGGGAGATTATTAGAGAGCACTATTAATCCAGGCTTGATATGTTGGTTGATGGATTTTTTAACCAAGAGGTCGCAGCGTGTGAGGGTCAACAGCGTTTTATCAAATGTTCTTTTCTCCTCCACTGGATCCCCTCAGGGGTGTGTCCTCTCGCCTCTTTTATTTGTGTTGTACACAAACGAGTTCCATAGCCAGCATTTTAATCGTCACATTCTTAAATTTGCAGATGACACAGTGATTGTGTCCCTCCTCAACAGTGATGATCCTGACCATGGCCCCGTAGTGGTAGATTTTACTGATTGGTGCACAAAATCCTTTTTAGATATCAATCTGTCTAAAACCAAGGAGATGACAATAGATTTTAGGAAGGATCCTACTGTCATCTCCCCAATAGTGATTGATGGTCAGACTGTTGAGTGGGTGAAGCAGTATAAATATCTTGGCACTGTCATCGATGACAGATTGACTTTTGAGCCTCAGGTGGACGCTGTATGTAATAAAGCCCACCAGAGGATGCACTTTTATCGGAAACTTCGTGCCTTTAATGTGAATAACACTTTTATGAAGATGTTTTATTCTTGTTTTATTGAATCTGTTTTAATCTTTTCTTTTATCAGTTGGTATGGGGCAGTATCAACAAAAAATAAGAACAGGCTGCAGGGGATAGTTAAAATATGCAGCAAAATTGCTGGCATACCCCTGAACGTATTGACTGAACTGTACCAGAGCAGGACTTTAAGGAAAGCCCAGTCATTGGTGGCAGACCCCAGTCATCCCCTGTCCAGTGAGCTTAGGCTGCTGCAGTCAGGACGCAGATACAGTTTGCCTGCCTGCAGGACAAACAGGCACAGAAACTCATTCGTCCTAACTGCTATCCGTCTTTTGAACAAATCCTAGCTAGCATTGCTGTGCTGTCATTCTATTTTACTTTATTTATTTTATTTTGTTTTTGTCATTGTATGTTATATTTATTGTTGTTTCGATGTGTTTTATTGTTGTACTGCTGGCTGCAAAACAAATTGCCCCCTGGAGATAATAAGTTTCTTTGACTTTGACTTGGCTGTGGCTGGACCAGAATACCATCAGTGCTGAGGAGGTACACCCTCTTCAATGCGTCCTCATTTGACATGTAGTCCTGCCGCAGGACACTAAGGATGGTACACAGGCAGCACTCGTGAAAGCATTTAAGCAGCTTCACCTGCTTTCTGTGGATTGTCCAGGTGTCAGCACTATACAGGAGCACAGGGATGATGACTGCTCTGTACACCTGGGTCTTTGTGGTGAGGCGTTAAAAGTGGTTCTGCTGCCGAGTGGCTCACACGGTTAAGGCACTGCTCTGCAGTGCAGATGTGATCACCACATCGCGAGTTCGAGCCCCGGCATACCCACCGGCAGGGGTCGGCAGCTTTTTCAGAGTAGCGCACAATTGGCTATTGCGCTACAGGGTTTCAAATTGGGAAGGGACTGCCGGATTTGGGTATACAATTACAGCTTTATTCGTTGCTCCAGCGCCTCCTGTTGGCCAGACAGGCGCTCGTCAGGAAGACTCCGGGTTGGTTCATGTCCGGGTATCCTCCGCCCTAGTTCTGAGCTTGCGAAGATTCAACCAATGAGTGTATAAGAATCAGTGGCAGACAGGCACGTGCTTCGGAGGAGAGCCGTGAACTGTCTCACTATCCTGAGTTGGCAGCAAGGGGTCGCATACGAGCAAGCTTTGTACATAGTTCCCCAATTAGGCATTCCAGATTTGGGTGGGATTGGAGAAGCCAAATTTAAAAAAAAAAAAAAAGTGGTTCTGCCAGGAACATTTGGAGAGAGCCTGCCAAAGGAGCTGCTGGTTTGGACAGGTGGTTGTGCAGGTCGTTCTCAGTGGTTACTTCATTTGAGAATACCCTCCGGAGATATCAGGAGTGGTCCACAGAGTTCAGGGTCGTTCCTTCAGTGGAAATGTGTGGGGGCTGTATGTGGCCCTGGGCAGAGGTTGGAAGAGTATCTCCATCTTTTTGAAGCTGATTGTGGGTCCAAAGGTCTTGAATGCCTCTGAGAAGTGATTAACAATGTGTTGCAGGGATTCTTCTGTGTGTGCTAGCAGAGCAGCAAAAAGGAGTTCCATGATGACTTCTTTTAGAGTTTTGGTGTGTGAGGTTGAAAAGGTTGAAAAGGCTTCCATCTACAAAAATAGATGCAGATATTCTTCTGCAGATCTTGCTTGCTTCTCGTGGCATCATGCTGAAGAAGATCGAGACTAAAGAGGGTGCAAGAATTCACCCCTGCTATACGCCATAGGAATGGGAAGTCTGTCTGACAGGGAGCCATTGTTTTTCACCTGGCCCTTTAGACCATCGTGAAGCTGGCAGACAATGGTGAGGAACTTCGGTGGACAGCCAAGACCTGCTACAGCCCAGGTTATTGGGGAAAAGGGAAGCCACAAAAATAAGATGGAATGAGAAATAAAAAGTTACTTATTAACAAGTAAAAAAGTAAGAAGAGCTTACTAATACCCCCAAAGTCTCCAATCGTGCTTTTTCCGTTGGTGATTATAGAAATGATCACGTTCTGAAAATCAATTTTGGCAAAAAAAAACAAAAAACAACACATCTATGACACTTAGCACTGCACCTCTCCATATTTTCAAAACTATGTGTGGAAAATTTGAAAAGAATCGACTAAATAATATTTGAGATTTCAATCAGACAAATTGACATTGAACCCACTTGAAAATTTCTTAGTCCAAAAACAGGAAAAGGGTATATTTTTGTGAGAAATCATCCCAGATGGCCGACACTTTGCACTGCACCTCTCCCCATGGTGGAGAATATGTGTGCCAAATTTGAAAAGAATCCAACGTATAATTTTTGCAATATTGGTTGGACAAATTGACATTGAACCCACTTAAAAATCTCTTAGTTCAAAAACAGGAAAACGGCGATATGTATAAAAAAAAATCATCCCAGATGGCCGACACTTTGCACTGCACTTCTCCTTGTGGTAGAAAATATGTGTGCCAAATTTGAAAAGAATCCAATGAATAATATTCGAGATATCAATCAGACAAAAAATGTCTCTGGATGGAATGACGGACAGACGGAATTCTTGGTATATAACTATATACCCCCGACATTTCGTTGTTGGGGGTATAATTAACAGCTAAAAATAGTACTACAATGTAAAATAAGGCAACTGCAACAGTGGCAAGGAGTGTTGCCTAAATCAACAAATATGGAAATGAAATGTCAACCAGTACGGGACCATACGGCTATTAGTCCTGTATTACTGTAGTGCCAGTCTAATGGTACAGGAGTCCGGAATGCAAATGGCCCTCACAGCATGTTCCTCTCAGCCATCCGAGCAGTAGCGGATCTAGACCCGGGAATTGGGGGGGCGTAGACACGTCCCTTTATGACAATTAGTCCTGGGTAGATCATTTTCCTTTACTGACGCGTTTTCCAATTATCGTAATTGGCAACTGAAGACACGGTTTCTCTCCATATGCGATGAAACAGCGAAGAAATCATGGGCTTAATTCAGCTCTTAACTGAGAATTGTGACAAAACATCCTTTTAAAACAGTCGTTAGTCCTGACCTGTTCTCAGTCATTTTCATGAGTAACCGAAGGTTCTCTCCGAGAGCACTCCACAGTTTACAGTTGCTGCTTGTTCTCCCTGATTACGTAAGAAATCATTCAACTGGACGCTTATTTGCTGTATTTAAATCAACGTTAGTCAAACTTGCATACCCGTCGACTCTCACGCAAACAGCTTGAGCAGCATGCTGCCTATTTAACAGCCAAGTGCCACTTTTTTTTTTTAAATCAACCCACGCAATACCGAGAGTGAAAGGCGATATTTCACTGGAACACGGACCTGATCAATCAGTGCAAAGCACTGGCCTATTAATAAGTAAATTATTTTTCTGTACTGAATTTCGCCCATGATTTCATCGCTGTTCGATCGCATTTGGAGAGACCATGTCTTAAGTTGCCAAGTACGATAATAGGAAAATGCATCAATAAAGGAAAATGATTGCGAACTACCCAGAACTAATTGGGGTTCTGTGACGGTAGCTTATTCCACCCCACACCATAACGCTGCCACCACCCCAATGGTCCGTTTGAACGACACAATCGGCGTTGTAACGTTCACCACGTCTCCGCCAAACACGTATACAGCCATCTGCGTTCCTTAAGTGAAATCGTGACTCGTCAGAAAAGATGACACCGCACCATTGTCGTAGTCGATAATTCTGGTGCCTGTTTGCCCGCTGTGGACGCTGGTTTCGGTGATGATCCGTCAATATGGGGCCGAAATAAGGACGTCATGCACGCAGGCCTGCAGCTCGCAGACAGGTCCGTACGGTGTTGGGATAAATGAATGCACGTCGTCCTTGGATTTGAGCAGCCGTTCTTGTCGCTGGTAGTGTTCGGTCTCGGACATGATCCCGTACGATCTGACGGTCCTGACGTGCCGTTGTCACACGTTGTTGACCCGGTCTAGGACGGTCCCGAGTGCCCCCCGTTTGCAGAAACCTTTGATGGAGTCTTGCGATCGTTGTGAGTGCGAAGTGTAGTCATCTGGCAATTTCCCTGGTGCTAGCGCCAATTTGAAGCATGCCTATGGTACGTTCCCGTTCAGGGGCTGTAAGTCGCTGCATAGTGTCGACGTTTCACAAGTGTCAGTGAAGAAGTGAAATTTTATTCGGATTCACATGTTTTTAAAGGCAATGTGTGCACCAATTCAGAGTGAAATTCATTTTTCCCGCGGTGTGTGTGCATGCAAGCGTTACAGTTAACTTGAAATTCTCGCATTTCTTGCACCTGGCATGTCGGGTGACGTCACTGTAGGGTTGTTGTTGTTTAAAAATGATATTGAAGTTCATTTGAACTTAAATATTGACTTTTTTCAAGTGGTGCGTTTTCATTTGTAGTCAATATATATACGTGAGGACGAATAGAAAGGGGCAATGGGATTGGCCCTGTTATCGGGAATTTCCTTTAATGAATTTTGGACCGCTCCGAAAGTGGAGGAGAATGTTAGGTGGGACTGCGCATAGAAATATAAAAAAACTAGAGTGGAAGATGTGTGAGCTGGACCAAAGCAAACACAGCAGAATAGCTCCGCTACCTTGTGTTTGTATTAAAGTCCAATGAGGCACATGTAAACAGTTAACATGGGTGTCAACAATTTTTATTTTTGGGGGGTGGTGGATTTGTTTGCCGTTCTCTTTTTTATCTTTTCATACTTAAAAAAGGACGCGAATAAGGAATTGTAAATCAACAATATTTATGCTCCATTATTCGGCATAGCTAAAGAATAAGCTCTACGATTGAATTACCATTTATTTTATCGCTGTTACCTACGTTTAAATTCCATTCAAAGAAAAGCGTTCGCATTCAGCTGTGCCTGAGAGTCTGACTTGGGTCTTGTCATTATATTAATTCATATGTCGCTATGCTTTGTGTATTAAGATTGGAACAACTTCATTCTGAAGTGTTCATAGCTAGTTGTTGTCTTCATTTAATCCATCTTTGCCCTGACCCAATGGATAACAGGATGATATTGCGTGTTGCCCCGACTGGGATCAATGAATGAGTTTCAAAACTGAAGTATGTAAATGAAACTGCACCAGTTTCAGTTTCCGCGAGTACACTGTTAGTAATAAACAAATAGACTGAAGACTTTTTTGCCAGGTAATTTAAAAAGGAACTTTGTACGTTGGACGGAAATCACTCCCTTCTTCGTTGGTTTGGCACTTTTTTCCCTCTCCGCAGCTCCCCCTATAGTTCTGGTGTGCAAATTTCACACAACTGTCGTAAAACCTCACCACAACCACCTCCTCAAACCCCCACCCGTCCATGTGCATTTGTTTACAATGAAGCTGGTGAGAAAGCGGCCCTGAAGCAATGTCTAAAGAGGTTCGTAACCATATACATCACAAGTTTTACATAGTTGTTTTGTTTATGACAGATATACAAAGTAAAAAAGTAAAGGGCTAAGGATAATTGTGGCTTTTTTGTTTATGTTTTCTGAGTTTTTTTTTTCCTCAGCACCAATATTTATCAGACGTAATGTTTTCATAACACATTCTTATAGTTGCTTTTCTAACGAATCTTGAACTACACAATGTGAATAGCGAACTGCACAAAACTCACAAAACCTAAATTCGGCTGGCGAAGTTATGTGGCTCATACTAAAATTGCACTCCTGGGGCAGAAACTGGACGATGTAGTAAAATAAATAACAGCTCCGTGACAAACAAATGTGTTTACCAGTAACTATGCTAACATCTCTGCTAGCTAACAAGCGAGCACCACTCATACAATAATAGTGCAAAGGCCTTTACAAACAGCAGCAAACATGAGGAGTGGGCAACGACATATGAATACAAGGAATACATACATTTTTTTTGCAACGATACTTACAAGTGCAACAGCAACAACGCCAGGTCGGCATCTGATTTGCATGCTTCTTTCTCCTTGAGCTCTCTCCATTCTGAAAAAGCTCGCCCAATATTGACTTGTGTCTGACTTCTGGTTCAGTCAGACGCTTGTTTTCTCTTCCTCGCCTCCTCTGACAACGGTCACCTCTTCTGTTTCACCGGCTCCGCCATGGTAACACCAGTGAAGAGAAGCTGTCTACCTTTTATTACAAGCCGGGGAGTGTTTTTGTCTCGTACTGTGAAGCAGTTCGTTTCTCGCGATAGCTCCATCAATGATAAGATTTGGGACACCGCAGCGGTGGACCTGATCTTGCAAGGTCGGTTTTCAGCCAAGATATGCGGATAAGCCCCATTCTCCCCATAACTAGTCACTTAACCAGTGCTTGAAGTGGGAAAAAAGAAGTCCAGGAACCCTGATTTTCTGAGAACCATCCCGGTCATTAAAAAAGGTTTAGGGTTAGTTGAAAAGTTGAAAACACGTTATTTTTTAAATTGGAAACTTAAAAGGTTTTTTTACATTCATGCATTTAGCAAACATGGCTCTTAAGGACAATGCTCTACTCTTTTCATTTTGTGCTACAGTACTTGTTTGAACAGATGTGTTTTCACAATAATTCTGATATTAGGCCTATTTTTGAATGAACCTTTAGTATGTGGGCAGCTGGAGTAAGAACCACAACCGTATTGTCAAGATGTTTAAGTTTTTTGCAATCTCCGTGTCTGACAGTCTATTACTGTTTTTAATTTCTTCAAATCTGCTGACTCTTTAAAATATTAAACGTGAATGTTTTGATAAGAGGGCTCAGTTCTTTAAGATGAGTACCGAGGATTTCAATCAATGTTTCTGTTTAAGCTGCTCAATAAAGTGAGTCAACACTGGCGCGACACAATGTACAATGCCTCCGTGTCTGACAGCCAAAAAAAAGAAGACGATTAGAACAGATTGATAACGAAATAAAGAATTAAAAGAAACATTTTAACAACAGAACATCCAATGAACACTGCGATTTATTTATTGGCGGGTCATCTTTGTTGGATATCCTGTTTTTTGGTTTTTATTCTTTATTTCGTTATAAATCTGTTCTCATATCAATACTTTTACTTTTTGCTGGCTGGTGGACATGGAGTATTTTGCATTTCCTGGCGGACAGTCTTGATCGCGCATGCGATAATTTCTTCACACTCTCAATGGTCATGGAATTGATTTGCTCTCTGATTGCAAGCACTATTTTATCTCTGCTGTGGAAATAGAGCGTGAATCTGTTCGGTCCATCTGACTAATTTTCAAAAGGAAGACTGAATAAAGACTGCTGTCTATCTTCAACGAAAACAGACGAATAGGCTAAAAAGACCAAGAAAAGTCGATAGCTATCAATTTGCATTTTGTGAAGGTCGAACACAAACATGGCCAAGTTTACACATCTAATAATTCCTGGAATACTCGGAAAAATTAGAACTTTTCTGACTTTCGGACACGGAGCTATATTAAAACCCTGTCCGACTATCGCGTCTTTGCATTGACTTTGTCTGTAATCAGTCGTGCGAAAAATTTGTTTCGCGTCCAGTGTGCAAGCGGCTTTAATGAGCGTAGAATGCAAGCATGCGATATATATATATCAGAGCACTTTATTCATGTCATTATTTGGATTGTCTGGCTAGAAGTCACCAGTCAAACAACATAGTATAGTTTGCAAAGCCTGCTCAAACTCTTAATAGCAACACAGAACTGCATAATAATAATCGTACCACCAGCCAACGACGACTGAGAAGTGTTTTGTGCTTTAGAGTTTAAAGGACGAAACACTGCTCCAGCGTGTTGGCTGGTTAGATTGTGATGTTAGTTTAAAATCCTTTATTGAGAGCTCGTTGAGCAGGTTTTGCGAACCAGTTGGCAAGTCATTGAATTATTTTTCATGCTGGTGGCTAGCTAGCTAATGTTAGCACAAACAACAACACTGGACCCGTCTTGGTCGCACTTAATAGAATAGAATAGAATAGAATAGAACGCCAGTCATTTCACAGAGTGACAAGAGATTCAAAGCTGTCCCATAGAGTGCACATACACATAGGAACACATAGGAATTCCCTGAGTGGATATAAAATTATGATCGACTTACTGCAGATGAATCCTCGCGGTCTCGTCTTTTCAACGATGTGTTCCTTGTCTTCATAACCGTAGTAGGTGTTTTACAATCCAGCAGTTAATATTGGCAGCAAACATTTACCATTTACAGCTGTGGTTTGGACCGTAACGTCCCACTTGCCAACCACAGCAGTGCAGACTTGCATGAGCGCGCCCTCAGTACCTATGGCAATAACTCAGCAGTGGTAGCTAGGCAACCAATTTGTTGTCAAATGTGGGATTTTCTTTTATTGGTGCGCTCATGTGAATGAACGACAAGCAACCCAGACAATGCAATAATCTAGGCTATCGAATGAACCACAATCTTTGATGAAAATATATAATGTGTAATGTAATGTAAAATAAAGAAGTGCCGGAACTGTGCTCCGGTGCGTTCTGGCCAACTTCAAAGTGCAGGAACGCATATGATAAAAATACAGAAGTACCGGAACTGCGTTCCGCTGCGTTCCGGTCCACTTCAAGCACTGCACTTAACCATCACAGTGACTCCGAGGCACAATAATTACGGCCAAAATCCTGCATAGTTCCCCTTTAACTGGCACCTTTTTGCAAATTATTTTAACTAACAAAAGAATTCCCGCACACTGTCCAGCTTGCAACGTGTTATTTATTTGCAATGTTTCCGTACTAGACCTTCATCAAACAATGTTAATCTGAAGAAGGTCTAGTACCGTAACGTCGCTAATATATAACACATTGCAAGTTGGATAGTGTGCGGGAATTCTTAGGTTATATTTGTCTTCTCTCTCCAACGCACCCGTCTTGCTCAATAGATGTGCGAAGTGCCTCTTTTTGTAAGTTATTTTAACTGAAATTTTACAATAAGTTTACCACAGAATTCAGTGCATGTTCAGTGTTAACCATGGTTAAATGCGCGCAGGACTCCACTTACAGTTAACATGGCAAGGAGACAATGCGTTAATTTCACAGATACATTCAGTCAGTTTATAACAGCCTAGAAAAGTCAAACTTCATTTTGTTGCTCTGTTGCGACTGTGTATGTGCATGGTGCAAACCAGCTTGTTCGGTATAGACTAGTGCTTTTGAATGGAAATGCATTGTGACGGGACTGGATATTTTGCCCAATGTAAGCGAAAATCTGTTATATAAAATCCAGTATATTCGATGTTTATTTAATGGAAAACATTACAGAAAAATTGGGTGTCCGGTATGAGCGAGTTTCCATTTTATACGAGAACAGTTTAGGCGAATTCTACTGTATTTTCCGTTAAACGTCTGCCCCGACATACATACACAAGATGAGGCTTCATCTATGAGGCTTCATCTATGATAACTTTGTTAAGAGTGAGCTGATTCATCAATGCCTGTTACTTTACTTTTTTTTCATGATTCTCTAAAACAGCAACCACATCAGAGAACTTTCTTGAAGGGGGAACATGATTTGACGGTGGAGCAGAATCGGACACAACACTGAGCTCTGTAAAATCCGCTCATTTCCTCATCACAAAATCCACCAATGCCTTTCAAATTGGGAGGTTTTTTGGAAATGTATGGACCATAATACTGCTTCTTGCATTGGCCTTATTGTTGCAGCTGTAACCATGGCAGATATTTGATATTTTTCCATGAGAATAATCCCTGAGTGAAATGCCATTGATAATGTGTGTTCTGTCGCTGGCTGGATACCTCTTGTGAAATCATTGCCGAAGATGGCAGAAGATAAATTCTTCCAGATCTGATTGCGATTTGCAGCGATTAAAATGCACATAAATCTGTAATGGCTGATTATAATTCGAAATGACCAGTGCACAAAGGATGTATTTGCATGAAAGATTCCGTGGTGCAAATCTTATTTTTGGACGAACAAGCTGTTTAACAATGCACAAATGTAGTGCCTGATAAGTCAGATAATTGATAGCCCCAGCTATAGCTATTGTCGCAAGCTAATATTATCCCGAGCTCTGTGATACTTTTTGGCTTGTGAAAGCAATGGGTGTACATTTTAGGACATCTTCAGGTCTAAGAGTGAGGTATCAGGTGTCAGACAAAACGGCATCATTTGTCACACCAAGCGGCGTCATGTCTCAGACAAACTTCTGTCAAACCAAACAGTCTCTGGCTTCAAAATAAATGCCATCAGATGAAACGGTGTCAGATGAAACAGCCTCAGTTTAAACGGCATCCTAAGAAACGGCCTCAGATTAAACAGCTTCATCCGAAACAGTCTCAGATTAAACTGCTTCATCCGAAATGGCCTCAGATTAAACGTCTTAAAAATGAAAGTCATCAGACAAAACGGCGTCAAAGAATGGCCTCAGGTCATAAAGCACGACATAACATTTTTTAATTTTGAAGGAAACGGAAGTACACGGCGCTACCTAGCTAATGTTAGTTTGATTGCTTAGCTACCAAGTTTGCTAGCCAAGCTAGCCCACAGTTTTGGATGAAGCCGCTTAATCTGAGGCCGTTTTGGATGATGCCGTTTAAAATGAGGCTGTTTCATCTGACGCTATTTATTTTGAAGCCTGAGACCGTTTGGTTTGACGGAGGTTTGTCTGAGACATGACACCGCTTGGTTTGACAAATGAGGCCGTTTAGTTTGACAAATGATGCCATTTTGTCTGACACCTGATACCTCACTCTGAGACCTGAGGGTTAATCCACATTGACAGAGGTTGCTGTGGTCGCTAAAATGGCTGCGAAATACTCCTGCACGATTGGGAGGAGCTGGGCTGCATGAACAAAGAAACAAGACAAAAAGGAAACTATTAAAATATGAACACTAATCAAATACTAAAATGCGGTAGGACTATTTAAATGATTTAAATGATCAAATTAAATATCACTCTGCTGCGCGTCGTGCCTTAGAATGCCCCTCCACCGTTATAAAATCACTGTAACCCACTGCTTCTTGGGGCTTATTCCTTTAGTGTCATTTCATTCTCTGCTCTGCGCGCCGTAACTCTGCAGGACAAAAGCGTAACGAGCCCATTTATGACTCAGTGATTGTAATTACTTTATTTCATTAATGGTAATTAGTTATGTTACTTGTTACCACAAAAAAGTAATGTAATTACTTCCAACACAGGTCATTGATAAGATATTACATGGTAACTTTTTTTTTTCTTTTTTCTAATTTCTGGAGCCTGCTGGCCACCATTAGCTTTTCTGATCTCTGTAAATGCCTCACTTAACAAGTAAATTATATGAAACCTGAATTATTTAGTGAAAGGGATTTAAACTTTAACTGGCTCTCTCTCATATCTAATGACCAAAAGAATATTTGTATTGAATTCTATCTAATCCAGCTAATTTCAGCACCCAGCTGTCCAAATATGAAACTGCAATTATATCAACTCCAATTGATGTTAGAAGTATGAGTAACCCGCTCAGTTATTTAGCTAGTAACATATTTGCTGTGATCTTGAAGATCATTGTCCTTTTGTTTGTTAGGGATGCAAAAATCATATTTTCCTAGCCATGCATGGTTATAAAGAGGATTTTCATAAAAAAAAAAAAAAAGATGCACAATGCTTCCTACATGATTTGAGTCAATGTGATTTTCGGCATGTGTCCTGTATTCCAAAAACGGAGTATGCAATATCCATTATTCACTCCTGTGTTTAACTCTGTGGCAGACAACCACACTCCTATCAAAATCCTTACACCCAAGGATAGAGCAATTCCCTAGTATACGGCAGAGCTCTCGCAGCTGTTTAGAGACAGAAACCAAGCATTGGCAAAAGCTAGATCTACTCTCTCATCCCAAAATTGGCTTTATTTTAGGCAGTTTAGAAACATGCAGTTTCATTTGGCAAAATCTGATTTTTTATTTGAAATCTCTTGATGTTGGTAAAAAAAAAAAAAAAACCTAGCTCAGTTCTTGGTTAAATGGTTAAAATACTCAAAAATTTGAATTCAGCTCCCTCTAGTCCATCACAACTTGTTTACATTTCTAATTTGATCACTGGGAAAGTTGAAATAATGATATGTTTATTCAGTATTTCGTTTCAACAAGCTATCTCTTCTGAGAAAAACAACAGCAGGCCTGATTGTTTTAGACCAGACAGATAGCATGCCCTCTTTCTCCAATCAATCTTTTGGTGGATCGTTATATGTATTTTCTTTACGTAGCATTTCAACCAGGGAAGCACTTGAAGCTCTTCAAGGGGTCATAGTGTGTCCCCCCCCCCCCCTTTCTATTACTATGCTCCATAGTTTTTTGTGCATGCAAAACTTCTGCAGAATTACAAAGCCCTAAGTCTACTCCAAGTTGATTTATTTTTACAGGAAAAGAGCACCACCCCTGAAATGTCTGAAACACTTTGTTTGCTGCCCAACCTTTTCTCCTGTACCATGTCTACATCACAATATAACCAGCTGTTGCTATTTCAGCCAGGAAGCAATGTAAATTAAATCAAATTCAGTTTATATTTAATGGAATAGCTTTTGCAGTACATGGAATGTTAAGTATCTACTTGTATACAGATACTAGCTACGGATCATTCTTAACATTAGTGACTGACTTACAAGTGTACTTAAACTATTTTGGTGATTTTATGTCACTATTCCTTGTGAATGTAAAGTCCATGCTTGCTCAGCCTGCATACCTTGCCTTTCCATACTCATTGTGTGGTTTAATAGTGTGGAAGCGAGCCACTATTTCAGTCATCTGTAATTTACTAGATCTAGATTTGCCAGTAGTTTGGGGATTATGACATTGGCACTCAACATTGTCATGGTGGCCCTCTTTGTTTGCCAATTAAAAAAGAGCACTTTCCTTTGAGGAAACATCCACTCAGAACAGCCTGTTCCTCAGAAGTTTTGGAATGACAGGAATCAAATAGCCTGGAAATCCTGGAAGTTATTTGACTGCCACAGTCGGCGTTAGGCCCGTGGGTAGCGCGAGCCCCTATATTTCCTTTTGTTCAAGATCAGCTCTTAGCTGCATTCATCTTTTATTTCGAGCCACTGCTCCTGGCGTCCAAGACCTCTACGCCATTACAGTACACTCCAGCCACAATGCAGACGTCAGCGGTGGCTGAGATTAAGAGAGCTATTGCCAGTCAGCAGGAGATGTTGGCTGGATTTGCGAATTTACTTTCCGTTCTGATCAATCAGCGCTCTGAACTGGCTGATAGGCTGCACGTGCAGGAGACGGCGCTGCAGAACCAGCAGAGCGCCCTGTTAGAATTGTCGGAGAGTATTAAACCTCCAACGTCACAGACTCCACAAAGTTTTGCACAAGCACACCCCATACATTTTCCCCGAGAGCCAAAGTTACAACTCCTCCAAAGATACAGTGGCGAGGCTGGAAACTGTGGGGATTTTATTGCCCAGTGTGAGATATTTTTTTTAAAGCTCAGCCGTCACGTTTTGTGAATGAGGACTCTCGGGTTGCCTTTATATTGTCCTTGTTGGCTGGCACAGCGCTCAATTGGGTTGGTCCACTAATTAGAGCTAACTCACCGGTTGTTAATTCGGTAGAGGCTCTTGTCAGTTTGATGGTTTCTGTTTTTGATCAGGACATTTGTGGCCAAGACGCAGCTACGCGTTTAATGCACTAAAGACAGGGCAAGGAAAGCGCAGCTGAGTTTTCTATTACATTTCGTTCTCTGGCCACGCAAACCGGCTGGCCAGAGGCTCCTCTGATGACAGTTTTTAGCCATGCACTTACGGAGGAGATTAAGGATGTACTGGCTACGTTAGAACCCTGCTCAACTTTAGACTCCTTAGTTCGTACTGCTGTGCGAATTGACGATCGCGTAAGCGAACGCAGCCAGGAGAGACTGAATAAATCTCCGCTGGCTGACAATGGTATTAAGATTGCTAAAGCCGATTGTTCATCTACTAGTTCACCCATTAAGGATTCTACCTCAGTTGAGCCCATGCAAGTTGATGGTTCGTTTAACCGTCAGTCTAAAAGACCCATTAGCAGAAAAATAATCTGCTTTTATTGTTATAAGCCGGGTCATACCCGTCCACAGTGTCCTAAACTACGGGGAAACGGAAAGCCCCTCTAGCGATTCAGGGGACGCTAGAGGGGCAGACCCAACTTCCCTTCTGAACACTAATCCCCGTAGAAATTACGTTGGGGAGTAAAAGATTTACCATTGAAGCGTTCGTAGACTCGGGCGCAGTGGACTGTTTCATGGATTTTAAGTGGGCTACGAGGCACTCCGTCCCCACTGTTGCACTTTCACAATCGCGTTCGGTCAGAACTTTGGACGGTCGCCCGCTGGGAACGGGAGTTATAACCGAGGTTTCTGAACCGTTAGAGATGTTCAACTCTTTTGGTAGTCACTCTGAAGAGGTTCGATTTTTCATTATCAAGTCTCCCACTTTCCCTATAGTCTTGGGGCATTCGTGGTTACGGGAGCATGAGCCTTGTATCAGCTGGGGGAGACAGACTAATCCTATCGTCCGCTGGGGTCCAAAGACTAGCGCACACTGTAGAACCAGTGATAATGGTTCTTTCGGACGTGAGGCTATGGGTCAGGCTGACACCGATAGCGAGTTTGAGGAGGTTATTACTTCGTACCCTCCTAGATTGGAAGAAGGGGCAGAGGAGGGGTTAGAATGAGATCTTCAATTTGACTGGCGAGAGCCAGAGAATGATAACTTTTTGAAGAATTTCAGCGATGTGGAATCAGTCACGGATTCATTAGACTCTGACTAAGGTAAAGAATTTAGGGCTACCCTGAACTTCGACTTGCCTCGGAATGTTCCTATGGATTACGCCGATTTGGCTGAGGTATTTAGCAAACAACGAGCCTCTACGTTACCCCCGCATCGTCCATACGACTGCGAGATTAACCTCTATCCTGGGACTACTCCACCTAGGGGTTCGCTGTATTCGCTGTCGGGACCTGAGCATAAGGCTATGCGAGAGTATATCCAGGAGGCTCTCGCCAATGGTTTTATACGGCCATCTACGTCCCCTGCCGGAGCGGGATTCTTTTTCGTTGAGAAAAAGGATGGTGGGCTAAGACCCTGTATTGATTACAGGGGTTTAAATAAGATCACGATTAAAAACCGATATCCCCTTCCATTAATGAGTTCCGCGTTTGAACGTCTACAGGAGGCATCATTCTTTACGAAGCTAGATCTTCGCAACACTTATAACTTGATTCGCATTCGGGAGGGAGACGAATGGAAATCGGCTTTTAACACGCATGACGGGTACTACAAATATCGGGTCTTGCCGTTCGGGCTGGTTAACGCGCCCTCGGTGTTCCAGGCATTTGTTAATGATGTGCTCAGAGAGATGTTGGAGAGATTTGTCTCCGTTTATCTCGACGATATTTTGATATTTTCTTCAACACTGTCTGAGCACAAACAACACGTCAGCCGTGTACTGACAGCCCTGCTCCGTGCCCAACTTTTCATTAAAGCCGAGAAATGTGTTTTCCACGCCCAGACTGTCTCTTTTTTGGGCTTCATTGTGTCTAAGGGTTCGGTGCGGATGGACCCAGACAAGGTGGCTGCGGTCAGGAATTAGCCTGCGCTGCAGAGTGTTAAAGAGGTCCAACGCTTTCTTGGTTTTGCAAACTTTTATAGGAGGTTTATTCGTAATTTCAGCGCGGTTGCTGCCCCCATTATTGCGCTCACTAAAAAGAATACCTTCTCAGAGTTTTTTGGTCCCCTGCAGCAGATGCTGCTTTTCAGGAATTAAAGAAACGTTTTAGCTCGGAGCCTATTTTGGTTTTGCCCGATCCATCCCTCCCATTTGTCGTTGAGGCAGATGCTTCCGAGGTGGGCGTGGGTGCTATTCTGTCCCAGCGCCCACATTGGGATAATAAGATTCACCCGTGTGCGTATTTCTCCCGTTCTTTGTCCACCGTCGAACGTAATTATAGTATTGGTGACCGGGAGTTATTAGCGGTCAAGCTGGCGCTCGAGGAGTGGCGCCACTGGATGGAGGGAGCACCCTTTTGTGGTTTGGACTGACCATAAAAACCTCCAATATATTCAGCAGACCAAACGGCATAATTCCCGGCAGGCGCGATGGGTATTGTTTTTTAACCGTTTTGATTTTACGCTTACGTACCGCCCAGGCTCTAAGAATACTAAGCCTGATGCGCTGTCACGTATGTTTGATCGCACTGATGGCGATCCTTCCCCAAAGCTTGTCATGCCTTCGGCCCAGATCGTAGCACCTATTCAGTGGGAGATTGAGGCGGTTGTTCAGGAGGCGTTGAGGTCTGATCCCAGCCCTGGGGGGGAGCCTGCTGGTTGTTTATTTGTCCCACAGGGTGTTAGGTCACAGGTTCTTCAGTGGGGACATTCTTCCCGCCTGGCGGGGCACCCGGGGGCCCATCGGACCAAGCAGTTCCTGGCCCAATGGTTTTGGTGGCCGGAGATGATGAAAGATATTCGGGAGTTTGTTGCTGCCTGTGGCGTCTGTTTTAGGAATAAGACTTCCCACCTCCCTCCCGCCGGTTTGCTGCGACCTTTGCCCGTTCCCAGGCGCCCTTGGTCGCATATTGCTTTAGATTTTGTTACGGGGCTGCCTGTTTCTGACAGCAACATGATTATTCTGGTGGTGGTTGACTGTTTCTCTAAAGCGGCTCATTTTGTCGCACTACCCAAGCTGCCTTCAGCACGGGAGACAGCGCATCTTGTGGTCAACAATGTGTTCCGGTTGCATGGGCTTCCGCAGGATGTTGTTTCTGACCGAGGCCCGCAGTTTACGGCCAGATTTTGGCGGGCGTTTTGTAAACAGTTGGGGGCCACTGTTAGCCTCTCTTCAGGTTTTCACCCTGAGACCAACGAGCAGACGGAACGTACTAATCAGTCTCTCGAGAACACTCTCCGATGTTGGGCGGCGGATAACCCCTTATCTTGGAGTCGATTTTTAGCTTGGGCCGAGTATTCTCCTAACTCGTTGTGTAATTCCTCCACGGGGCTTTCCCCGTTTGAAGCCCAAGTGGGTTATCAACCTCCACTTTTCCCAGAGACTGAGAATGATTCTGAGATTCCCTCAGTTAACCACTTCATTCGGCGCTGTCGGTCGGTTTGGACTTAGGTCCGTTCGGCACTGTTGCGCTCGGGGCGCAAACAAAAATCCTTCCCTGATAGAAGGCGTCGTTTGGCTCCGTCCTATCGGGTTGGACAGAGAGTTTGGCTGTCCACCCGGGATCTCCCGTTGAAGGTGGAATCCCGTAAACTGGCGCCTCGCTATATCGGTCCGTTCAAGATTGTACGGAGGATCAATCCGGTTACTGTCCAGTTAAAGCTCCCCAGATCTCTGCGCATACATCCGGCGCTCCACGTCTCACGGATTAAGCCGGTTAGCACTAGCGTCCTGGCGCCCGCCGACACGCCTCCGCCGCCACCGCGCATGCTTGAGGGCGGTCCGGTTTATACCGTGCGCCGCATTTTGGCCGAGAGGCGCGTAGGTCGTGGGGTCCAGTTCTGGGTTGATTGGGAGGGATATGGTCCCGAGGAGCGGTGCTGGGTCACTTCTCGGGATATTCTGGATCCCTCGCTTATTTCTGATTTTCGTGCGCGGGGTTCCTTGGGGACTTCTGGAGCTGTCCCTTAGAGGGGGGGGTCCTGTCATGGTTTGGGAGCCTTGTAGGCTCCTTTTGTTACTCTCGTCCGGGACAATATCGTTTCGCTCACCATCGAATTCCTTAGCCAGTTGGCATTAATTGGGGGCGTCGCCCGGACTCTATTTAAGCTCCTGCCTTTCCTCGTTCGGGTTGCTGGAGTGTCAGTATGCTTTTATCGCTTGGGCCGGTAAGGTATATTGAGAAGAGAGTATAGGCAGGATCTTAGCTGCATTATTATTTAGTGTGAGAAGTGAGAGTTTAGGCAGGTTCTTAGCTGCCTGGTATTTTGTTTTGAGCTCGCCTTCTGACTGCCACAGTCGGCGTTAGGCCCGTGGGTAGCGCGAGCCCCGATATTTCCTTTTGTTCAAGATCAGCACTTTGCTGCATTCATCTTTTATTTCGAGCCACTGCTCCTGGCGTCCAAGACCTCTACGCCATTACACCTGGGGAAATATAACTTAACAGGTCCCCGATACCTCACTGGCCATATATCGAGTGGGCATAGGAGGCGGACACAGGACTTTTTACTTCTACAGTGTTCCCCAGGTTAGATCCGAACTGGGTAGGGGATGGCATTGTATTTTAATTTTCCAAATACCTGGAAAACACTCCAAATTGACCTGAAACTTGATGAACCACTCCCATTTTAACATTTAAAACATTGGTCTAGTCTTATCATTGAGATAGCTGCTCTTGATTGAAGTCATTGTCATTATATCCCCAAATTCCGGGGATATTATGTTTTTGGTCCGACCGCTGCCGCCGCCACCCCCCTACGTGTTAACTTCAGTAATATTTCAATTAAATATTCAAATTTCAAGTTTTGCATATAAGTAAGTATCATAAAGAGGAAGAACTGATTCGATTTTGGACAATTTACGATTTCTAGATTGGCCACCAGGGGCCAAAAAGCTGATTTACGTGTTAACGCGATAACTTCAGTGTTGTGAATTAAGGAATAAACCAATAGCGAAAACCAGATAAATGCAAAAAGGAGGCTTTATTTCTGAAGGGGGAAACCCCCCAACAGAGCTAGCAACAGTATAATGTCCGCAATGCAAAAACAAATTCCAATGGGCGTAATCCAGAGTCAAAACCAGGGCACCAATCACAAAATCCTTAGTCAGGCAACAAGAGGTCGATAAACAAGAATGCGGTACAATACAGGGAATAGGCAAAGCTCGTAGTCAGGCGGTCCAGTCAGAAAGATAAACCACCATGAATCGAGGCGGAAAACAAACATGGCACAGGAAACTAGGAAGAACGATCTGACAAAGGAAGTGCATAAACAGACATCTTAAATACACATCCGGGGCGAACACATGACCAGGGAGAAACAGGTGCAATCAATGATACAATAATCAGGAGTGACACATGTGGAATGAGCGAATTACATGAATATGGGAAAGCCAAAACGCAGACAGGATTCTCAAGACAAACCTATGTACAGAACAACAGCTCCGGTTAAGGAGTACTAAAGTGTATACTTTTGTAGATTGCAAAAAGGAAAGCACAAAGTATTAGTGTAAATCCACAGAAATTCGTAGCAGAGATAATTAGGGATAGGCAAGGAGGCGGAGACTAGAATTTGGCGACTGCTGAGAGATCGTTAGTCAATTAGTGCAGCTATACAATCCCGAGCGCATGTTAGTAAGTTAGTAAAAATATACAATGTTAATGTGGGTTAGTAATTAAGCGAAAACAACAAACTGTTAGTATGTGTTAGTAGATAGCAAAAGAGAGAGGAAGGAAGAACATGAGATAATGAAAGAAAGTTGAAACCCAGAAACCAATAAATCACCTGAATGAGTGGCACGCAAGACAAGGGATCGTGAGCAAAGACCTACATGAGACAAGACTGGGCAAACGAAGTGCAAAGCAAGGCATGGCAGAAATAAACAAGGCAAAGACTATGAATAATACAAGACATGAAAATAATAACCAGGAAATCTAAAATTACCAGAACACAATACACAATACTAAGAATGGTCAGAATCGAGCAGTGGTCACTAAACACGAAAATCAATAAGCATGGCTAGGCCAGGTACAGAACTTAAACAAGGCGTGGGCAGGCAGACAAGCAGAATCACAACATTCAGTAATATTTCAATTAGAAATTCCAAGTTTTACATATGTGTAAGTATCATAAAGAGGAAGAACCTATTCGATTTTGGACAATTTACAATTTCTAGATTGGCCACCAGGGGCCAAAAACGGAAAAAAATCACTGTTTTTATCATATCTCTGGAAATATTTGTTCGATTCACCTCAAATCAACTGCAAATGAAAGGTCGTGACCTGAGGATGTGTCCCACGATGACAATATACCTGTTTGGTTCAAAATTTTTACACAAAATGGAGCTTTGTCACATAAAATTCACCATTTTTGCCATATCTTTGGAACTATTTGTCCAATTGACATGAAACTATGTGCAACTGCAAGGTCATGACCTCACAACGTGTCACATGATGACATCATACCTGTATGGTTCAATATTTTGCCACCAGGTGGCGCTTTGTGATGGAAAAATTACTATTTTGGCCATATCTTCAGAACCATTTGTCCGATAGACCTGAAATTAAGTTCAAATGAAAATCTATTCAAGGATTGGGGAATTGGAGGATTGGGGGCGTAGAGGGATATACCCCCAGCTGGCCTCTGACGGCATAAGCCTAGTTTTGTTAGTCATTGTTATTTGGTTCTGTGATGTCAATCTTGTGTTCTTACCCCGCCGGCAAATGAAGTGCGGGAGGGGTTATGTGTTTGTCTTCGTTTATTTATTTATCTGTGTATGTTTTTCAGTGGACAGCCTACAGCAGTTTTGGGCGGATCGTTTTCTTATTTCACAGAGGGGTTGGTAATGGCCCAAGTGAGAAATATGAAAAGTGATTAGGTTTTGGTGCAGATCTGGATCAAACTGTGGATTCTGGATCACTTTGAAAATTTTGTTAACATTGGGCAAATTTCAACATTTTCTTTAATAACTCCATCAAAAACACAATGAATCACTTGAACATCAACACACTCTAGCCCCCCAGGGTGGGCAAGAACCATGGGTAGTTTAATACGGATTTGGATCCGGATCTGACAGATAAAAATACCTCTAAAATATATTTGAAAGTCGCGGGCGCGGGTGGGGTATGTGGCCTCCAGAGACGCCCTTTAGTTTTATTATTCCCCGCCACGAAGTGGAAGGGGGATATAGACATGAGTGTTGTCCCTCCACGTGTCCGTTCGTCCGGTAGTCACACTTTTATTTCCAGGCCAGAACTCTAACACTACTCTACATTTCTCCACAAAATGTAATATATGTGTTGCTCTTATTGCCTCCGCCAAGGAGGTTATGTTTTTGCCTGGGTTTGTTAGTTTGTTTGTTTGCTTGTCTGTTTGTTTGTTTGTCTGTTGGTTTCCAAAATAACTCAAAAAGTTATGGACAGATTTTGATGAAATTTTCAGAGAAGGTGGGTATTAAGTCAAGTAACAGGTGATTAAATTTTGGCATATCTAGGCCAAAGAACTGCCGAGATATACACCAAAGTTCAAGATTTCAAGTCTTTCCAATGGGCCGGAGTTCTTGCAACAGGGGTTCTGAGTGTTTCATGCTTGTTACTTTAACTTTAAACTTTTAATTATTGTATTGGTCAATTTTTAACATGATTTACGTGTTCATGTTTTGTGATGCAGCTTCCTACTGAAACAGAGACTGAAATCTTCATCTGCCCACTGCTTAATGAAATCCATTATCTAAACTGCTTCTCGTTGGGGTCGTGGGAGGGCTGGAGAATATCCCAGCTGGCTGCAGGCAAAAGGCAGGGATGCACCTTGGACAGCTCGCCACTCCATCACAGGGCGCACAAACCATTCACACACCATTCACTCGTACGGTCATACCAACAGGCAATTTAGAGTCTCCACTCAACAAGCATGCATGTCTTTAGGCTGTGGGTGGAAACTGGACTACCTGGAGATTATAGACATGCAAAGAATGTGCAAACTCCTCACAGAAAGGCCCACTGCTGGATTCCAACCCACAACCCCCTTGGTATGAGGGAACAGTCACAATGCACGGCCACACCACCCTGCTGAAATAAATCTCCAGCTAAAAAGGAAAAAAATCATAAATACACAACAAGACTCATGGATAATAGTGTGGTGTTCTATTTACCTGGGAAGATTTCCTGGGAATGACGTCACACCTGAGTTGACTGCGTTCCAAAGTCGGAAAACCAAGACTGATGCCTCCTGGAAAACTATTGTTTTGCCTACCATTGATAGAAACACCAGTTGATAACAATGCAATGCACGGAATTTTGCATATAGAAATACCTTCTCGACATGTGCATAGATAGATGGTGGACAGCACAGTGTATACGACTGATTTACTGAGACATAAAATGAAGTGCTTAAAAATTCTATATTACTGCATCTTTCGTGTACTGTTCACTCATAGAGCAGCCATCTGGGATTTTGAGATCAGGGTTGGAGAATTTTTTCCATTCAGAAATGCAACTTAGTTGAAATTTTTTGACAGAATGCTCCATAAATGCCTGTACTGCAGATAATAAATACACGGAGATGGACTGAGATTCCATGAACAGAGACCATAAAATGCCGAGGTGCACAATGATATTAAATGCACCGAGAAGCCTAGAGATAATAAAGGCAGAAATGCAGATTTATGCTGTAAAAAAATCACGTCAGGATGCACACAAACAGGTCAAGAGAGAGGGGTCACAATACCATGACAGTTCATTTATGGCTCTGCCAGTGTTCACAAGTTCTAACCAAGTCATTGAAATCATTGAAGTCACAACAAATTTGAAAAACACACCAAATAATGTATCTAGCATTTGTGGTTTAGGCGGTCCGTTTTATGTGGCAAGTGGCATTGTGCTTAGATTATGGAAGTCAACTGAATTTAATTGACGGCTGCTGACTGTACCAAAGGTAAAACAAAATAATTGACAGAGATGAATCTTCAAATGTTTGGGTTCTAAGCCAAATGCTGAGTTTAGGCGATAAGCCAGTGGTGCGTGTTTGGGCTCTAAGCCAACGGTGTGTGTTTGGGTGATAAGACAGAGATGTGTGTTTGAGTGGAAAGCAAATGGTGTGTGTTCGGGCATCACTTGGAGAAGAGGAAGTGTGATTGATATTCCAGACAGTGATTAGCCTCAGATCGTCTGACATTTTTTAATGACCTGTAAATGAACCTTGCATCGGTGTGAATCTGCAGGACCATCGTATGGGGACTAGTGTCAGGTCTGTTAGCTGTTCTGACTGAGAGAGAGAGAGAGAGAGAGAGAGAGATAATAAAGAGCGAGAGATTGAGGGGGGTGAGTTTGTCTTCTCCAGAGGGGGTTGTGCTTCTGTCTGAGGGTTTCCACCTCTTGCATCATTTGGATCAAAGAATTTTCTGCTTGGGAGGTGGGGGGTAGGGGGGGAAGTCACATTTGACACACAGCTCAAACTGAAAATGCAGTGAATCTGAAATGCTCTGTAGCCTCATTTAAGCCCTGGCATAGATTTCCTGTCCTTTTAAGCCCTCTGGGGAATGGTTCATTTCAAACGTGTTGTTTGTGAGGAATTGTTTACTTGGAAGTGTTGATCGTGAGGGATTGATGGTTTGGACGTGTTTGTGTAGGATTGTTAGCATGGATGTGCTATTTGTATGGTGTGGTTGGTTTTGATGTATTGATTGTGGGATTATTGATTTGGATGTGTTGATTTTGTAGGATTGTTGGTTTGGATGTGGTGATTGTGTGGGAGTGTTGTTTTGGATGTGTTGATTGAGTGGGATTATTGGTTTGTATGAGTTGATTGTGTGGGTTGTTCAATTGGATGTTTCGATTGTCTTGGATTGTAGGCTTAGATTTGTCAATTGTGAAAGACAAAGGTTCAGGGCCGGTATTCATAAAGCATCTTATCTTATGCTAGGAATACTCCTAAGTAGTGCAAAAAAATTTCATGTAGGAGTAAAATCTTAAAAGCTATTCACAAAGCCGCTGAGAGCAACTTTTACTGAAGAAAACTGGTAACTCCTAGACTAGGAGTAGCTCTGAGACAGGTGGGAGTAAATCTCCGTTGCTATGGATAACGTCAGTTCTCATGCAGGAGTCTTGGGACAATGAGCATGGTGATTGGTTCTTTGGTGACAGGGCGGCCCTCTGAAAAAATATCCCACATACAACCCATGGAGGAAAAAATGAGGAAATAGTCCAAGCAGCAGGTTTGTCCCATAAAATTATAACATGTTGAGCACTCCTGAAAATGCACTATGCGCAGTCCCCACATATCACCCTCTAGGCAAATAAACATACATAGGAAAGAGATAGTTGTAAAAACGCCAATAGCATAAAACAAGTCAATAATAAAACATGTCATTTGCCCCAATAATAGGCAACTTATTACCCAATGAGAATATGTTGTGGTCATTTAAATGTCGGGCTGTTCAAGTTTGTTTGCCCTGAACTGTCACGGATGAAAGTTCAAAAAGGACACAAAAGCCCAACTGGAGCCACGACCAGTTACTGCTGCTGGCCAAGTTGATGCTGGAGCGAAAGCATGTAATCAAAGAGAAATTTGGCTTGGGGGTAAACAGCAAATCCAAGCGGGATGCGTGGGATAATATCAGCAATGCTGATATTGCGAGAGGCAGTGGTATGGGCTGCAATCGCTGGGGAGGTCCGAGATTGCAGCCTATAAACGGGCTATTGTTCAAACAGGAAAGCATACTAAGCTTGGTTTGTAACTTATAGCCTACCATTTAAATATGCATACAAACTATGACATAGTCTGATTTTCTGATGACGATCTATGAAATGTAACCCTCGCTCAATAGGCTAATAAAATAATTCATGCATAGCAGGAGGAGGTGCAGCACCAAAGCCACTGTCCCTGAGCAAGTGGCATCTCACAGGCACATAATGCCTGTCAAATAATTGGCATAAGCTGCTTTCCATTAAAATGCGAGTCATGCGTGGATCCTGGCCATTTCGCAACAATGTCCAAAATATTGTATTTGGCATCAAATAATATCTGGGTGTTGATGGAATTAACTTTTTTTCTGTTTACAAATCCCTCTTTATCTTGGGTCAGAGAAATAATGAAAATGTGGGTCCCATCAATAGCACTGATGATACTGGGCATATCTGAGATGTGCATGAATTCAAGACGCTTTGTGAATACGGGCCCTGATGTGTTAATTTTGTGGGATTGAAAGTTTGGATGTGCTGATTGTTTGGCATTGTAACTATGGATGTTCTATTTCTGTGGAATGGTTGGTATGGATGTGACAATTGTGTGGGATTCTTGGTTTGGATGTTTTGATTGTGTGGGATTGAAGGCTTAGATGTGGTGATTGTGTGGGATTGTTGGTTTGGATGTGTTGATTGTGTAGAATTTTTATTGGAATGTGGTGATTGTTTGTGATTGTTGGTTTTCATGTGGTGACTGTGGGATTAGCAGTTTGGATATGTTGGTTTAGATGTGGTGACTGTTTGTTATTGTTGGTTTTGATGTTTGATTGTGTGGGATTGTTAGTTTGGATCTGTTGATTGTTTGGGTTGTTATATTGTGGGTGTTGATTATGTGGCATTGTCGGTTTGGATGTGTTGTTTGTGTGAGATTGTTAGTTTGGATGTGTTAATTGTGTGGAATTGTTGATTTAGATGTGATAATTGTGTGGTATTGTTGGTTTGGATATGTTGCTGGGGTACTTTGCTAGTTTGGATGTGTTGATTATGTGGGTTGTTAGTTTGCATGTGGTGATTGTGTGGGATATTGGTTTTGATGTGTTGATTGTGTGGGTTGTTTGGATGTGTTGATTTGGATGTGTCAATTGTGTGGGATTGTTGGTTTGGATGTATTACTTGTATGGGTTGTCAATTTGGACATGTCGATTGTGTGGTATTGTTCAATTGGGGCGTGTTGATTGTGTGGGATTGTTGGTTTAAATGTGTTTGTGCGGGATTGTTGGTTTGGATTTATTAATTGTGTGGGATTGTTGGTTTGGATGTGTTTATTGCGTGGGATTGTTAGTTTGGATTTATTAATTGTTTGGGATCGTTGATTTCGATGTGTTGATTGTGCGGTATTGTTAGTTTGGATTGCAAGATCCTGTCTCTCACAAATGATATGACTGGTGGCACACATACAAGGTTCAGCTAAATTTGCTTTATTAGTGCAAGACGGCACTTGTGCATTATTACTACAGAACAAAACCAGCAACATGTTGACAGCAAATGATTCCTGCGTGGCTTAATGAGTTGTGTTTGGTCTCATCACTTACAATTTAAAAATTGCTTAGCCAGAGCAATAGGTAGCCTAGCTTCCCAGTAATTTGGTCCACCATAGCCCAGCTAATTAAGCTAGAAAGTTCTGACTATGACAGAGCTAAATGTACTTTTACGAAGATTCAATAATTTTAAATAGCCTTTAGCTATGGTGATTTACATCGTCCTAATGCCTTTTGTTCCTGTATATAGTGATCACTTTTCACTTGTACCTTAACTTATGTGTTTTTATATGTTGTCGTTAGAGCTACAGTCAGAATGATTTTCATCCTCTCAGCTGCATCAGTTTGTGACTGAAGATGCATTTTATCTTGGAATTCAGATGACTCTTTAAATTCAGATTTGTGTTTTGCTGAAGGCTTTTTAGCTGGATTTGCAGACATATTAAAAGTTTTGTTGTGGTCACACAATTTTAGATATTGATTAAGATCAGAGTCCTTATTGTTAACGGGATATGCAGGCTGTTATTTCACTGTCAATGTCTAAAATAGGCACCATTGTGCAGAAGATGAGATCAGCTTAATGACAAGCTAATGGATTTCAAGTCACAGGGTTGTACTATTTCAAATGGATAATTTTTGTTACAGTAACATGATTATTGAAGCTCTATAAATAGTTATCTAAGCAATGAAATGGCTGCCTAAATTGCTGGTGAAATATAATTACAGGGGACAAGTTGAATGGCGTCTTTGTCATAAAACAATTTCAGCTTGTATTGGCAAATAATGTCTGTCTCGGTTGGTGACTCAGAGTAACTTTCCCGCATGTGCTCAACAAGTGATGAGTGCCTTCCTCTTGCAGTTGTGTCGGCTGCCATTGTATGTGGTAAGGTTACTCATTATGAGGCTTCTAAACACATTAGTTGAACCTGACTGTGACATGGTAATCTCATAGCATCCAGGATCACTGCAGATGACGGGAACTTTGACTCTATTTTGACTCTGCTGATCCTTAAACTTGAATCTTGGTGATTCCCAGGTTTATTTCAACAATAAACGTTAAAGGGGACATAATATTGAAAACTCACTTTTTTTAGTGCTTGCGCACATTCATTTCTGAATGTGGAGTGCCTAGCAACCCACAAACTGTGAAAATTCTTTTTGGCTGACTTTTTCATAACACTATGTGCTCTAAATTCGTAGACCAGGCGCAGGTGTGGCAAATGGGGGGTGCGCCGCGCTGACGGGGTGTGTCCAGGCGTATGTTGCAATTGCCCGGTGCAACCTGGTGCAAGTTCTCCTCTGTCCTGCCTCAGTCCCTCCTTCCGGCCCAAGTGCCAAAGAACACGTGTTTGGGTTTAACAGCCAAGTCAAATCTTCACCAATCTAATGAGCTCCTCTCCTCACCTTTAAAGTGTTGGAATATAGAAGCCTCTGTCCTATATCTGCATGATACGTAAATGTCGCATTTTACTTTGCTGCTTCAGGCATGTTTTCTGCACTGCTTACGTCTATATGAAGCATTACGAATATGAGTTAGCTGGCAGATAATTCAAACTTATGAAGGTGGAATGAAATACGACGGTCGCTCATTTATTTCTTCTGCCTGCATCATTGGGAAGAGAAACGATGGATAGGGTGTTCCTATTATTACACCCAGTTGCTGCTTAAAATTTTGGGATTAACATGCATGGACAACAATGCAGGATACGTTACACATTTATGTTCACTCTGTGATCTTAACTCAGTACGAGGTCATAGCAATCAGGCTGTATTCCTTTCCCCCACAAAATATGATAAAACCTAAGTGACAATAATAGTAGACTAGTTTTAAGCTGCTTGCACACTGGACGTGAAACAAATTTTTCGCAATACAGATTGCATTGAAGGCAGTGTCAACGTGTCCAAAGGTCGGACAGGGTTTTAATATATCTCCGCGTCAGACAGTCGATTTTTGTTTCTAATTTCTTCAAATCTACTGACTCTTTTAGATATTAAATGTGAATGTTTTGATAAGAGGGTTCAGTTCTTCAAGATGAGTACCGAGAATTTTAATCAATGTTTCTGTTTAAGCTCTGCTCAATGAAGTAAGTCAACATTGGCGCGGGACAATGTACAATGCCTGTCGGACATTAAATACAGAATACTCCGTGTCTGACAGCCAAAAAAAATAAAAAAAGGGGGGGGATTACAACAGACTGATAACGAAATGAAGGATAAAAAGACACATTTTAACAACAAACAGAACATCCAATGAATACTGCGATTTATTCATTTGTTCGCCATCTTTTCTGGATGTTCTGTTTGTCTGTGATATATTTCTATTCTTTATTTCATTATAAATCTGTTCTCATATCAATACTTTTACTTTTTGCCGGTTACCAGACATGGAGTATTTTGAATTTTGCGTCGGACAGTCTTGATCGTGCATGCGATGATTTATTCACACTGTCAATGGTCATGGAATTGATTTGCTCACTAACTACAAGCACCATTTTATCTCTCATGCGGAAATAAAGCGTGAATCTGTTCGATCCATCTGACTAATTTTAAAAAGAGAGACCGAATAAAGATAGACAACAATCTTCAACGGAAGAAAACAGACAAAAAAAAAGACCAAGAAAAGTCGATGGCCATCAATTTGCATTTTGTGAAGGTCAAACACAAACATGGCCAAGTTTGCACGTCTAATAATTCCTGGGATTATTCCTCGAAAAATTAGACCTTTTATTACTTTCGGACACGGAGATATATTTAAAACCCTCTTTGCCTTGACTTTGTAATGAGTCTTGCGAAAAATTTGTTACGCGTCCAGTGTGCCAGCAGCTTTACTGAGCATAGAACGCAAGCATTATATACACGCACTGCTTGCCGAGGCAGTTTGCGGTTGGCTGAGAGAGATGTGAAGTTGTTAATTTGCATCACAGATTCAGCTGCATTGATTAAGCCAGGTTGAGTTTCCATGATGTGTGCCAACCACCTTTAATCTGACATCAGGACAACCAATATCGATTCTATAATTTATGTGTGAAAGGAACGGGCTTAGACTCCAAGTGCAGTTCAGCATCGGCAGGGCGTTTATTGGGATTGACAAAGCTCATGGTCAAAAGACAGAAATAGATCAATAGCCAGGCAAACAGAATAATGCAGAATAGGCAGAATCAAAGTCAGGGGACAAGCAAAATAATCCAGTAGCCAAAAGAATCAGTCCGCACAAAAGACAGTAACAAAGGGGGCTGAGCTAAGGGAATGGAAGGGGAAGGAAAAAGGGAGTTGGATGGGATAAGGGAGAACACGGGAGAAACTAAACAGAATGGTTCAAAATGGGAATAAGGGAGAACAAAGTACTAATCAATCAATCGGCAATCACACAACGTAATACAAACAATCAAATACGAGACTTACGGGAGATTCACAAGAACGAGCAATCAACAATCGAAACCAGAAAAGCGCAGAAACGATACTTGACCAAGACGAGCTATGGGAAGAAACGAGTCGACAACAAGCTGAGGAAAAAGTGGGCCTTTTAAACACTAACAAATTCAGTGGAATCCCAGCTAAACACAGGACAGCTGTAGAGAGAGGTGGAACTAGAAAAGCAAGGACGGTGATAGGAGAGAGGGGAAACAGGTGGAGTTCTAACTCTCATCTAACTAATCACCCGTGCCTCGCTAAACTATTCTCAGGTGGGGATAGTCAATGAGCGAGCGAGAAGGAAGTGGGAATACCTAACCGAAATTACAGGGAAGAGAGTGTGATGAAAAAGGCAAGGCGCCACGAGACAGAAATGGGAGGAAAATACTGAAAACCAAAGACAGCGCAATCTTTCAGAAACATACATACTCTAAAACAATAAATATGATAAATAAATAAATAGCAATCAAATCTAATAAAACATACTAAAAACAAACATACTAATCACCGATTTCTAACAATGTGCTGATTCAGGTAGTTACATTAAACAGTGGTAGCTTTAATTATTTATTGCGTTGAAATGTGCCTGACATTCTGGAAACTTGCCTGTGAGATTTCGGTGACGTGTGCACACTGTGCGCCGGTCAGCCAAATTACCACTGTACAGGAAGTAAACCAGGTTTTTCTACGAAATTGTCTCTGGGTCTTGATGAATATGTGACACCTCCCCCTACTAGGCCGCCACACCCATCTCGGCGCATGTTCGTCTACCAAAGGCTGCGCACAGTTGTGCACCTCACAAAATCACCACTGCGCGGGACGAAATTACCACTGCGTGGGCTGCGTCAAGCTACGCCACGCTGCGCCACCCTGCGCTGCGCCAAGAAATTAGAGCCCATGGTATTCAGCATCCCATTCAGATTTGGCTTCCCTTCCGACGTCACATGCCAGCTCATGAGGATTGTTCTGCCCCTCATCTGAATATCTCCACCCATGGCTTTTTTTTTTTGAAGGCAAAGTCCCAGCTTTAGTTGGTCAAAATCTATACATGTAGCTATCCATGTTTTGTCTGACTGCTTTATATTACTAACATGGGTCAGAACAATGCAGCATTGGGAACAAAATTTGTACTGCAGTGGACCTGTTGTGCTTTTAAGAAGATACTAAGAAATAGTGGCCTTGACTTATTTCAAGGAGAATCTGTAGCTAGCAAGGAAAGTGTTTCCAATTTCTGGTAATATTTAAACCGAATTTCTAGTGTTGAACTTATGGTGACTGCATGTTGCATTTTTAATGATTCTAACGACCACCCTTGCCTAGTCTGCAGACACTACCTTTCCATACTAATTGTGTAGCTGGTTTAATAGCTGTCTTAGGTAGCAAGCTACTCATTCAGTCAATGGCATTTCAGGACATGCCAGCAGCTGGGGAAATTTTAACATTGTTGCTCTCCATTGACAAAGTACTCTGTTCTCTTGCCAATCAGAAAAGGGCTCATTTCACAGAGGGGACGCCCACTCAGAACAGCTTGTTTTTCAAAGGGTTAGGAATATAAATTCAATTGGATAGAAATCATAGAATTTTTATGTTTCTGCCAAAAAAAGTTTAAACCTTGCTTTTGGACATCCAAGAATGTTATGACTTGGAAAACAAAAACAGCATAAAGTTAAATTATAAACCAGTCCAGAGATAACCTTAACCCTTTAAATTATAAACCAGTCCTGTGAGGATTACATATAGGAACCACAAGCGAGCACCAGAGAGCACAAAAAAAAGGGGAGGCTTTATTTCTGAAGGGGGGAGACCCCCAACAGAGCAGGCAATAGTAAAAAATCCAGAACCATAAACAGGGCACCAATCACAATATTCTAATCGGGCAAAAATAGGTTCAGTACACAGGCACAGGTATGTCAGAGAAGCAAAAGCCAAAATCCAGTGGGCGTAAACAGAGTCGAAAACCAGGGCAGCAATCATTAAACTCGTAGTCACGGGCAAAAAGGATTCATAAACAGATGCAGACAATAGTACCAAAGAGCAGAGCCAAAAATCTTAAGTCGGACGGTCCAGTCAGAAGAGTAACACTATGAGTACAAGGCAAAGACAATAGCAGCACAGGTAAACAATAGAAACGTTCTGACAAGGAAGTGCTGTGAAAAGACTCCTAATATACACTCACGAGAAGTCACATGCTTAACAAAACACAGGTGTAGGAAGTCAGACTGATTACGAAGGAAGCAAACAAATAGGCAAAAGCCAAAACGTGGGCAGGGATCACAAGACAGCCTATAGACAGAACAAACAGATCCAGTTAGGGATTTCTACATGCACAGAGTGAGTGGGAGAACAGTGATTCGACACGTGCAGAGAATCTGCTAGAAGCACAGCAAAGTAAATTGAGTGAAGGCAAGAGGCGGAGACTCGAACAGGATGAATGCTGAGAGATCGTTAGTCAATTAGTAGAGTGCTGCTATACAATCCCTATTGCTTGTTAGTAAGTTCGTACTATGTACAATGTTAGACCTGGTTATTAATGTAATGAAACAAACTACTAGTATTGGTTAGTAATCTACAAAAGTAAGGTGAAGGAAGTAAACGAGACTGGAAGGAATGTTTGAAATCCCAGAAACCATTAAATCACCTGAAAGTGTGGCACACAATACTGAGGCTGTGAGCAATCACATGACATGAGACCAGACAGGGGGAGACAAAGTGCAATGCATGGGTGAAAACAAAACATGGACCGGAATAATAACAGGAATGGGGAAAATGGCAAAATACTAAACATGGCAAAACTAAACTTGACAAAACAAGAACATAATCAGGTAACCAAATCACAATACACAATACAAGGCATGGTCAGGCAATACAGAGATCAGACAGAACATCAAAAACATGGCAAACAGAGCAGAATCATAACAAGGCCAGAGATAACCCTGACCCTTTAAATTATAAACCAGACCAGAGGTAACCCTGACTCTTTAAATTATAAACCAGACCAGAAATTATAAACCAGACCCTAACCGTTTAAATGTACAGCAGTCCAGCAGTGCTCTGCTATTGCGGCTCAATGATTTTGCATCTGCGTGCCATTCACAGGAGCTTCCTGAAATCACACAGCATTCAACATAATTTTCTCCTGGTCCTGTCATCGTTCTAACAGGAGGAAAAAATTGCGCTCCTTTTTTCAGGACCCCCCCCATTGATATATCTCTGACTAATGAGCCTAATGTGCCCATCATATACAATTGAGCCCTTCCTGGCTCCAGTTTACAAGTCAACAGAATTTTCTGGCACAAAGAGTAGCCATGATATTGCTGGGTAATGGAATGTTTAATGAATATGCTTGTGTACTGTTTTTGTAGTGTGCTACAGAGCTGTGCAGTGTTTGCGTGGCTGGGAGCTCCTCTGATTGTTTCTTAATGTGGCTGTTTGGGCCTCCTCAGTGGTCTGTGGTCAGGATGATTTATTCTGTTTCCGGGAGCTCCGTATCCTCTGTCCCTCTCCACTGTAGGCCAGGCTGTAATCAAGAGAATGTGTCAAAATTATGCCCCATTCAGGGAGCCAGAGATTTATACTTTTTTAGATGTTCAGCAGCATTAAAGAGGGCAGCGTGATTGAACCACAGCCCCTGTGGTGCTCTCTGCATACACTTTTGCTGCGTATTAGGTAAAAGGAACATTCTTGATCCTGCTGAAATTATTTACTACAAGCTACAGTGATAAGCAAGATTCTTACCTGTTTCTGAATCAGTAGGTTGTTGTATGGAGTGGTTCCACGGTCTAGTATCTGTTAAAGCTCTGCTCCAGTGTGTGGATGGAGCTCGTAGTCTGATGTCTATTTACCCCTTTTGCGCTGAAGCCAAATTTGGCTGTTTATGGGTTACCCAATTTGATGCTTTATAATTCAAGATTTAAGCTTCATAAAGAGGACGAATGTGGCTCTATCAGAAAAAGACACTTACAGTATTTAGAATTACATCGTAAAAAAAAAAAATATTGAGGACTGAAAAATGGCTGGGGGTTTCAACAATACATTTCTGGGATAATAAACTCCTTGACCACAAGTACTCCTCATCTGAACATTATCCACTTTTTATAAGCCAAATAAGATAGCTATCCAGGTGGCTCCCCAAACTCCCAGAGCCTTGAAAATGGCGCACTTTCAATTAATAAAATAATCATATTTTTAAAGCAAACTTTGTACTCATGAAGTTCAATATGAATTGATGATTTTCTGGTTGAATTTCGCATGAGTTTATCATTATAGGCGCAGCGGGACATCAATGGTCACCACTGACCTCTCCGAGCCAAAAACATGCCTTTTCTCCACAATAAAGTTCAGAGTCTCCTCCATTTATCTACAAAGCCATGCCAGCAAGCAAACATACTCATTAGAGGAACTGCATATTTTACAGTCAGAATGTTCACGCAGGCAGAAAGCTTGCTGTTTACAATTCCGATCATCCCGGTAAAATGCAAGTATAGGCAAGGATATTGAGCAGTTTGGACATCAGGCTTAGCTGAGGAGTTTAATTCATGCAACTCCTGAAAAACAGGGATAGGAGTGAACTTATCAATATTCTAGACTGTGTTCCAGCTCTGCTGGCTTGTAAATATTCAATAACTGATCCGGGGATGCCATCTCATGATAGAGTAGTACAACTGCTTCCATAAAAAGAGCTGCTCTATGTCCGCTGGCGTCTATGTCTGCAGAAAGGTGTTAAGGCTTTGTTCCAATGTGTGAATGGACCTTGTGGTCTGGTGTCTGTTCTGGTGTCTGTTCAGGCACTATTCCAGTGTTTGGATGGGCCCCATGGTCTGGTGTCTGTTCTAATGTCTGTTCAAGCCCTATTCCAGTCTTAGGATGGGTCACATGGTCTGGTATCTGTTTAGATGGTGTTGCAGTGTGTGGATGGGCCCCATGGTCCGGTATCTGGTCAAGCACTATTCCAGTGTGTGGATGGGCACATGGTATGGTGTCTCCCAAGGCTCTTTTCCAGTGTGTGGATGGGCACATGGTATGGTGTCTCCTAAGGCTCTGTTCCAGTGTATTGATGGGCACATGGTATGGTGTCTCCCAAGGCTCTGTTCCAGTGTGTGCATGGGCACATGGTACGGTGTCTCCTAAGGCTCTGTCCCAGTGTGTGGATGAGCCCCATGGTCTGGTATCTGTTAAGGCGATTTAGGGCAGACAGTGACAGAATGCGCCTGGGTGGGTTTGTTGTGGTCACTGATATTGGTTTTTTCTCTTCTCGGTCGGTGCTCGTGTGTGTATGTGCAAGGTCTGTGTGTGTGTTTGTGAGTGTGTGTGTGAGGTCAGTCTATATTTGCAAGGTTTGTGAGAGGTTGATAAGTTAGTCTGTGTGTGTGTGTGTGTGTGTGTTCGTGTGTGCACATGTGCAAGGTCTATAAATGTTAGGTCTGCGTGTATGCGTGCATGTTTGCTTGTAAGTGTGTGTGTGCATGTTTGCATGTGTGTGTGGGTGTGTAAGGCCTGTGCGTGTATTTGATCTCTGTATATCTGTGTATATGGGCAGGTGAGTAAGGTCTATGTGTGTGTGTGTGTGTGTTTGTTTGCCTGCATGCGTGTGTGTTTGTGTAAGGTCTGTGTATGTTTGTGCGCTTGTGTTTGTACGTGTGTAAGGTATGTGAGCGTGTGTGCTAAATCTTTAACTGTCTTTGTGTGTGGATGAATGTGTGCAAGGTCTGTGTGTGTGCGTGTGTGTATGCGTATGCGGATATGTATGGTCTATGAGTGAGTGTTAGGGTTTGTATGGTCAGTGTGTGTGTGTGTGTATCTGTGTGATTGGGGGAGTTTTCCTTGCCTGTTTGCACATTTGGGTCAGATCTTCCTGGGAGCCTGATGCTGTTACTGGGACACGTTTGACGGTTTCTATTTTTGTGCTGTTTGACTAGATCCTCTGGTGAAAGCGTTTGATTGTGTGACATCGTTTTTTCATGCTTTTTATCCTGAACTAACTGGTACTGATTCAAATTCTTTTCAAACCATACGCTCCTTCTTTTGAATCATGTTCTTCTCTCTTCTTTCGCAGAAACTATTTCTTGCTCCCACAGACACTGTTCCATCTCTCTCACAGACGGTCCCTTTTTCTCACAGACACGATTCCTCTTAATTTCACAGACACTGTTCCCTCTATCTCACAGACACTGTCCCTTTCTCTCACAGACAGAGTTCCTCCCTCTCCTTCTTTTGAATCATGTTCCTCTCTCTTCTTTTGCAGAAAGTATTTCTTTCTCCCACAGACATTGTTCCCTTTCTCTCACAGACAGTCCCTTTTCTCATAGACACTATTCCTCTTAATCTCACACACACTGTTCCTCTTATTCTCACAGACACTGTTCTCGCTCTCTAACAGACACTGTCCCTTTCTCTCTCACAGACACTATTCCTCTTAATCTCACAGACACTGTCCCTTTCTCTCACAGATACTGTTCCCCCTCTCTCACAGACACTGTTCCCTTCTCTCACAGATACTTTTCCCCCTCTCTCACAGACACTGTCCCTTTCTCTCACAGGCACAGTTCCTCCCTCTGTCACAGACACTGTTCCTCTTAATCTCACAGACACTGTCCTTTTGTCTCTCACAGAAACTATTCCTCTTAATCTCACAAACACTGTTCCTCTCTTTCTCAAAGAGACTGCCCCTTTCTCTCGCAGATACAGTGCCCCCCTCATTCGGATTGTTCCTTTCTCTTTCACAGACAGTTTCTACCTCTCTCACAGACACTGTTCCTCTCTGCCTAATAGACGCTGTTTCTCTCTCTCACAGACACTGACCCTTTCTCTCTCACAGTTCCTCTCTCTCTCACAGACGCTAATCCTCTCTCTGACACTGACACTATTTCTTTCTCTCAAAGACACTGTTCTTCTCTTTCTCCTACAGACACTATTCCTCTCTCTCTCTCTCTCTCTCACACACACACACACACACACACACACAGATACTGTTCCCTGCTCTCTCACAGACACTGTTCCTCTCTCCCCAACAGGGGTTGTTCTTCTCTCTCACAAACAGTGTTCCTTTCTCTAACAGACAGTATACCTCTCTCTCTCTCTCTCTCTCTCTCTCTCAGATACTCCTCCCCCTCTTTCACATGAAAGGTTACTTTCTAACAGATGCTGTTCCCCCTCTCTCACACAGAAAATGTTCCTCTCTCTCTCACAGACACTGAGCCTCTCCCTCATACACACCGTTCCTCTCTGTTCCAGACTCTGTGCCCCTCTTTCTCTCACAGACACTGCTGCTCTCTCTAAGGTGTTGGTGTGGTCAGTTAGCCAAGCCTCAGGACCAGCAATGCAAGAGCTCTTTTCTTTGCTCAGCTCTTGGCATTGCTGGGCTGCGTCCTGAGGTCGCTATTTTTAGGCGTTTTAAATGTTTGATTGCCCTCTTTTGTGTTTTGATTAGCAATGGTTTTTGACCTAATTCAGCCCTGCATGCATTTTATAAATGCAATATATTTTTTTCAACACTCTCCATGAGCAGTTTCAGTTTGAAGTTTTTCTCAGTGGGCAAAACCTTGATTTATAAGTGGACTCCATTTTTCACTGCAATAGAGGGAAATAAGTTTAATTACTTATCCTAAGCATTTTAGCTGTATTTTGATTGGAATGTCTCTTTGCATTCGATGTTCTGCGGCATCTAATGCTCTGTGTGCTTTCTCTTTTAGTTCATTCACTGCTAGGTTACATTTTTTTTTTTTGCTGAACTTATTTTCAGATGTAAATGTGCATGATTTGTACTGTGTTGGATTTCTTTCTTTATTTTTCCTTAATATGAATTTGAATCCGGTACTCGCAGGTCTGAGTCTAATTTTTTTCTTTGTCTTTTTTTGAAGAATTATTATTTTTGTCTTCTTTTTGTTTTTTACCAAGGCGCAGGTCAGCAGTATTGTTCTCGCAGGTGTGGTCTTTGCTGTGACCCTCATTGGGCAGATGAGTCTGTGTAGAGTTGCGGTTTAATTTCAGGGTTGAGTAGAGTGAGATCATGGTGTAGTCATGCCTGTTCATTGATATTGATATAGAATATAGTTGGACCTAAACTGTAGCCTTTCCTTATTCCATGCTCCTGCGTGAAGAAATTTGCTCTTTTAGTTCCAATTTAAAGGCGCATATAGTTCCTGTAAATGTTGTTTGAATAATGTCACATAGTTAGCCCTTTCGTCACTCTCGATGGTTTCATTGTATCAGCCATTTTATGCCAGATTGAATCAAACACTTTTTGGAAGTCTTTAAATCAAGTAAATGTTTTGTTCTTGGTTTTTTTTTTAAATTTTGGTTTATCTTGGCTTTTTTTTTTTGATCAGGGTGTGTTGGGTGCACAGCGTAAATATGGTCAGATGTGCAGTGGTTTGGTAAAAATCCAATTTAACTTTTACTCTTGACATTGTGCTCATTATGGAGGTAGTGAAGTCTAGAATTAATAATTCTGCAAAGCACCTTCCCCTAGATAACTGTTCTCACAAATGCCTTGGTATTATTATTTGAGGTCAAAAGTGCCTTGACTTTTGAAGTCTGTGGTTATATGACCTTGATTACAGATGTCAGGGAAGAAACCTACCCTTAGAACCAAATTGGATCATTTAAGAATGGCTAAATGAATGTTTGTGCTTCGGTGTTTTCACGTTTCATTTAAAATGTTGTCAGGTCCACTTATCTTTGAGGACATGAAGTCTCTTCCTCAGCTCACGCTCAGTAATGGGGGAGTCAAAAAGGTTCTGGTTTACTCTTATTACCAATTCCAACTCTAATTTTGTCCTTTCTGTGGTTTTTATCTGTTTGTATATTTGGTGTTACTTTCTCGTATAGTGTATTGAAACAGTTTGTCCGTATTTGACCATTTTTATGGCCAAGTTTTCATGATTTATTTACCTAGTTATTCCCAGATTATTTTCATTTTACCAGAACGGGTTTATTTTTATGGACTCCTCAATTAGTGTAGGTTGATTGTTGGTGTATTGCACCTTTTTAGTCCTGAGTTTATGTTGATGGTACCCAAGAGTTTCATGGCAATTCAGACATGAATGCGTCCCCCCCCCCCATTTTGTGGATCTCTCTGGTTTTGACTTCAATCATTTTTCAAGTTTGTTCCATACACTTTTACATTTGCTATCAAACAGTTTCATTTCATGGATTTTTCAGTTTGCAGACAAATTCAATAGCTTTTTTTTCAGTTTTATGTTTGCAGTTGCTCTCAAAATCTATAATTACATTTTGCACTGCTTTTTTCACTCCTTTACTGTAAATATATGTGTTTTCCAGAGAGATGTTGGACATTATTGAATTGCTTTCTGGAAGGCTTCCTCGCTATTTTTGTATGCCCATCTGTATGATTGTGGAAGATCGTACAGCTTACATGGGCTGTACGTGGGTGGTGGAGTTGACAGTGAATGCTCTGAAAGAGAACGAATCTATGTCTGTGACTATATAATCCACCCTACTGCAACTGTGAGGTGAGGAACTGGTGTTTCCTGAAGAAGATTCTCCTGGTATCCTGTCCTTAGAGATGTACAGGTCCTGTCACAGACACTATTCCTCTCACAGATGCTGCTCCGCTCACTGTAATATGAAGCCTTGGATACAAGTTGCAGTTGGCGTCCTGTGTCAGGAGTGCCTCTGGAGTTTTGAAGTATTACATTTTCCCTCAGGTCCAGCTGAGGGCGCTCTTTTCACAGCACACACGCAGATTTGGGAAAAACTGGTGGATTCCCTATCGACATATGTTATTATTACACCTCTCTGAGTGCATGTGTTTGTGTGTGTGTCGGCGTGCGCTTGTGTGTGTGTGTGCATGTTTGCCTGTGTATGTGAATGTATGGGTTTGAGTGTGCCTGTGTGTGTGTGTGTGTGTGTTTGTGTGTGTCTGCTCAAGTTTATGTGCATGTGTTTATGTGCTTGTGTGTATTTGTGTGCTCATGGATGTGCGTGTGTGTGTGCGTGTGTGTGTGTGTGTTCCTGTTTATGCGTATGCATAGTATTTGTCCTGCATTTGAGACACATGTGTGAAGTTATGTGTTTTTAGAAAATTCGTGGAATATCACCAAACTTGTCAGTTAAGTGGGTCTTGCTATTGTGCTTCATGAAAGTGTTTGTGAGAGAGTAAATTACATCAGGCCTACCAAAGAAAACGTAGCCTCAGCACACAAAAACTTTGAAATGCCTACATTAATCGCGGAAATAGCAACTGAAAAATAATACCCCGCTACCGAAACTGCAAAAACCGCAACATAAACTGTTGACTCGTAGCATAAGACTATGAAACTGAAACATCTTCATTCGCATCCGTCTTTGCTCTTTACTGCGCTTGCGCGTACCGGCCCAGGCTGCTTTTAGAGATAGCGGAATCAGACGTGTCCCCTTCGGTTGGTAAGTAAAACTTCCAAATATGACGTTATTGTAAATGCAGATGTTTAACAATGAATTGTAAGACGTAGCTGTTACATCCACATTCTCGTAAATTCGCTTATTTTAGCACGTCACCCTGCGGAAAATGAACGATGCACTGTCGATTTCGCTATAGTCTTAGAGTTGCCAACTTGACGACTTTCTCGCTTAATCAGGCGACTTTCCAAATCGGGATTGTTTGTCCAAGTCTTGAGAAAGTCGTCAAGTTGGCAACTCTAAGACTATAGTGAAATCGACAGTGCATCGTTCATTTTCGGCAGGGTGACATGCTAAAATAAGCGAATTTACGAGAATGTGGATGTAACAGCTACGTCTTACAATTCATTGTTAAACATCTGCATTAACAATAACGTCATATTTGGAAGTTTTACTTACCAACCGACGGAGACACGCCTGATTCCGCTATCTCTGAAAGCAGCCTGGGCCGGTACGCGCAAGCGCAGTAAATGGCAAAGACGGATGCGAAAGAAGATGTTGCAGTTTCATAGTCTTATGCTAGGAGTCAACAGTTTATGTTGCGGTTTTTGCAGTTTCGGTAGCGGGGTATTATTTTTCAGTTGCTATTTCCGCGATTAATGTAGGCATTTCAAAGTTTTTGTGTGCTGAGGCTAGGTTTTCTTTGGTAGGCCTGTTACATGAAACACCAAAATGTATTTTAAGATCTCTTTACTATTTTAGTTCACCAAGTATTTGATGGCCAAAGCTTTAAAATAATAGAAAAAAACAGTTATGCAATTAGTGATAGCTCTTCAAAGTACCCACTGTGAGATGTCATTTTGGAAATTTGGGGATTTTAATTATTTTGGACCAGACAAGGAACCAGACGCAGACGCAGGGCACAATCCAAACAGGAGTATAGCTTCGTAGGAATATGGTAATAGAAGGGGAGTTGACTGAAGCCCAGCAGTCCAGTCCAGCTTTGATGGTATTGACTGGAGAGGGTAGAGGGCGTCTTCATGCGCGGCTGGTTGCCATCTCAGAGCAGTAGCCAGTGAAGTAGCTGGTGAATTCCCCTCACCAAATCAGGTCTGCTTGACAACTGAACTAAAGAGGTCAGCAAGAACGCAGGACCAACGCTGGAGACAGATGAAGGTTCGAGAGCTGTTCCTAATAAGCTGGTTGAGAGGAACAGACTTCAACCCCTTAAGCCCTGAGCCTCTTTTTCAAAAATGGCTAGCCCAAAATGAAATGAGTATATCTCTACAACTATTTGGTCCATTTGAATGATCTTGGTATCATAATAAAGGTAAAACCATTTGGGATTTCTGCCATGTTGTAAAAATAAGTGTATATGTCACTGAGTCAGATTAAATTAAGAACAGTATAAATCAAAGACCTCATTTTGCATCAAAGTTTTACGTCTATCCCTTGTAAACTTAATTAGTAGCTGTCTGGAACCTCTAAAACTTTACAGCAGAGAATCTCACCATTATCTGTGCCAAAAGTTTACTCTAATCAAGTAAATCAGAACAAAATTAGAGAGGAATGTCAAGGTGGCTTCACCAAATTGGCAATTTAGGTAAAATCAGAATCAGATTTCTCAGATATTAAACTGTAAAACTAATTTAATTTCACTTACATGTCACTATAGGCATAAATTCCACCCAAACAAAACCAGTTTTACATTTTTAGAATTCTAATTTTTTAATTATTATTATTATTATTATTATTTCTGCGAGTCCTATAGCCTACAAAATTTCCCATTCAAAGACAATAAATACAAAGAAAATGAAGTTTGGCTCCACTGAAGCAGATTTATTTTTTTAAAAAGCAAATTGATAAGATTATGAATACAAAAAGTGTTAAAAGATGGGGGAAAAAAGTCAAAAGAATAAATAACCCAGGAATTATTTTTACAAGCAAAACGGTACACATGTGTTACTACAACACACCTGACCAGGGATTCAAACATTGGTTGCCCGTGCTGAAGTCCTACATCTTCACCACTAGGCTACACCATTTAATGGTGATACAAAGCCAAATTGCCGATATAAATATATATACTGTTGTGCCCTCACTATTCACGCGTTTCTGTCAGACGACTTTGAAAACGACGGATGAATATTTAGCAGATAATACCGAAAATACCACAAACAAACCTGTTAAGCGTTTATATTGTCGCGCTATTGAAGTACATTCGAATGGCCCATGGACTTCGTTTGACGCACTGGGAATGCAAGGCTCTGGCTGAGTCTAGCTTTGTGCGATAAAGGTGTTTCAGAGTTTGCTGGGAACATCAAAAGCCATAGAATCAAATGGCTACAGGCAAAGTTTTACTGACAGCATCACACACCGACGACAGAGAGGAAAATACATTGCAAGCCAGCTGAATGCTGAGGAACTGAGATCTTTGAAGCAATGCTCGAGAAGAAAAACATGCTTTGAGACTCGCAGATCTAAGTTTGTTTATAACACGGACACATTGAGCTAACAATAGCAAGCGTGGATTTACCCTCAAATGGTTTTTTTAATGACAAAATATCAAAGGTAAGAAATTTCTTTGCTCATCTCTGTAGACTGTAAAGTGTATGTCTGCTGTTCTTTGAGTGTGGTGTCGGTTTAAAATGACAGGGCATACATCGTTGGATTCTGTGGACTTTCCTCTTTCATTTGAGGTATCATTTTTATGCATAGCACACATTCAAGAGAAATTCTAGCAATTCAGTGCTGATATGATTTTATGTTATGTTTTGCTGCATGCTGCATGAGGTAAATATGGTCTACATGAGCTTCTTGCCGAGCTTCTTCACGAAATGTGGAAATGCCGCATTACAATGTTGTGATTTGGAAAGATGCTTTATTGTGCTTAGCCACTGGCCCCTGGTATCAGGGTGTAGGGCTGAAGTGGTTAACAGATGACTGATAGGAACGCAGTCCCAATTCCGGAGATTCATAAGAAGGTTTGGGAGTTTGTTCCTACTAATAAGACTCCAAAGAGTGATTACGTTTTTCTGAATCATTAAAGTACCAATAAACACATGAAAAAAGAGCTTTGCTCAATACTGGAAGATTGGTCAGCTTTAATAGGAGAAAGTGTTCTTATCCAGCAACATAGCAAGACAGAAGGAAAACTTTTATATGCAGAACATACACACAAGAGTGGGCCACAGCATAGGTGTGTGCGAAGAAGACAAAACAATTAGAGGAACCACAAAACATACAGGTTGCTGGAAAGGGGAGGAGAAAGTTGAGGACACATAAGGGTTGTGACAATTTATTTACATAGAAATTATTTTAGGATTTCTGTGTGAACTGCAATATTTCAGTTAAATGTATCTTTGAAGATGTGCACACCTTATGAACTTTGTGATCTGAGATAAGATCATGTGTGTGTGTGTGTGTGTGTGTGTGTGTGTGTGTGTGTGTGTGTGTGTGCGTGTGCGGTCATTTGTCTTCATGTAAGATTAGTAAATGTTCACCAAAATGGTGTGAGTTTCATTTGTGAGTTTGTGCATGTGTTTGCACTATAACATGGGTCAACATTTGCTGTGAAACAAAGGCACCATGTCTGCCAATGAGGCTCTTGGAAGGCGGTAAATCCCGGTTCCTACATCTGCCATCTGTTTCATTCTATCCTGCAAACTCTTGCTGTGCTGCTGCTCCACCGTTGAGACCATCATCTCCTTTGCTGTAGCCATACCACCGAGACCATCACCTCCTGTGCTGCAGCTATGCCATCAACACTATTATCTCCTTTGCGGCAGCTATACAATCGAGACCGTCAGATCCTGTGCTGCAGCTATACAATCGAGTCCATCACCTCCAATGCTGAAGCAATGCCATTGAGACCATCATCTCATGTGTTGCAGCAATACCATCGAGACCATCATCTCCAGTGCTGCAGCCATACCACCAAGACCATTACCTCTTCTGCTGCAGCAATGCCATCGAGATTATCACCTCCTGTGCAGCAACTATACAATCGAGACCATCACCTCCTATGCTGCAGCAATGCCATTGAGACCATCACCTCCAGTGCGGCAGCTATGCCATCGAGCCCATCATCTCCTGTGCTGCAGCCATACCACTGAGAACATCAGCTCCTGTGCTGCAGCCAAATCACCAAGACTATCACCTCCTCTGCTGGAGGAATGCCATCGAGATTATCATCTCCTGTGCAGCAACTATACAAACAATGACCATGACCATCTATGCTGCAGCTGTGCAATCAAGACTATCACCTCCTATGCTGCGGCAATGCCATTGAGACCATCACCTCCAGTGCGGCAGCTATGCAATCAATCCCATCATCCCCTGTGCTGCAGCCATACCACCGAGACCATCAGCTCCTGTGCAGCAGCCATACCACCAAGACTATCACTCCTCTGCTGGAGGAATGCCATAGAGATTATCATCTCCTGTGATGCAGCTTTCCCATTGAGACCATCACCTCCTGTGCGGCAGCTTTGCCATCGAGACCATCACCTCCTATGCTGCAGAAATACCATCAAGACCATCATCTCCTGGAGCTACAACTTTATCACTTCAGCTCAGCGAACAAGGAAGCCTGTTCTATTCCCCCAGTCACCAGAAAGTAGTTTCTTTATCTCTCTGGGTTCCTTCCTTCATCTCTTCACTCTTTTATCTCTCTGCTGCATACTCTTTATGTCTGTTAAATCCTGCATTTTTTTTTGTACCTATTCCAGCGTCCTAAAAATACTAGTAAATATATCAAACCTGTATACACAAAAATATAGAGGTTCATTAGCATTAAGAAGTGCATTAAAAATTATATTTGCCGTATGTAATGATCCTTGCAATATTTATCATATATTATACCACGTATCTGTATTAGATATGATTACAGTGTTGTAGGAAATGCATCTGTCTGCCTTTTCTGACAGATATATTATTTTCTTCCCTTTGTCAATTGGAAATGTATATGAGAGTCTGTCTCTTGATAGATAGATAGATAGATAGATAGATAGACAGACTAACTGAATTTAACATTTAAATTAATGTATTGTTTCCTGGTAATTTTAACTGTAATTGGAGTCTTGCGCACATTTAACTGGTTTACACTTAACATACACGGAACTCTGTTATAAACTTATTGTAAAATTACAGTTAAAATAACCAATGAAAATGGTGCCAGTTAAATAAACTGGCAAAAAAGGTGCCAGTTTTTAACAGCGGAGATACTTTATTCTCCCCATTGGAAAATTCGACTTTGCAAACCAAGGCCCGTCAACAGATACAGGCACATAATACATTAAACTAGTACAATACATAAAATGAAAAATTAATGTGCAAATAAAAGACAGCTCTCTTCTCAGACATCTCTGAGCTTATTCTTATATTGTTTCATGTAGATACCTGATCTCGGTGTCTCTGTTTGCCGATGGCAGCCTTCCGAGTAGTATTTAAATGATTACCTATGATTGAATGATTCTTCAAATGACAGTATAATTTTAATAATTAAAATTTCAGTATTCAGATGGTACAGACATGGATCACATTTTATTGTCTAATCAAGTCATAGACATAGATACGCTGCCTGTCGAAAAAAAAAAAAAAAAATCGCACATTCAAATATTTAGTTGGAACCCCGAATCTTGGATTACAGTGCAAATTTTTCATGTCAGTGTTTTGGCAATGGTATGTAATGTCAGAACCTTTATTTTCATTCAGAGTTGCCTTACGTTTTAGCTTGAGATCTTGTCTTCACGATGAGATGGTTGAAACACTCTGTAGTCTTATGGAGCGTGACCCAATGACTCTCAGTGTGGTTAAGGTCAGGACCTTTTATGGTGGCCAATTTGTGCGTGAAAATTATTCCTCATGCTTGTTGTCCTCATTCATTCTTTGCTTAATACAAGCCGATTACCAGCCCCTTCTGAAATATTGTATCATCTTCTCCACCATCAAGGGATATATCTTCCAATATACATATATATATATATATATCTTCAAGAAATGACTCGCTGCGCACTTCACCTGTTAGCGTTAAAATAATCATGACTTGCTGAAACATATAACCCCATTTCCAAAAAAGTTAGAACACTGTAAAATGTAAATAACAACAGAATGCAATTATTTTCAAATCTTTTGAACTTTATATTGACTTGAAAATAGTACAAAGACAAAATATCAGATGTTAAAACAGATACACAGCCATATTGTTGTAATACCTGCAGAGTATGGTGTTCGGCATAATGCTGCTGAAATGAACGTGGGCTTCCCTTAAAAAGGAGTCTGAATGCAGTAAATGTTGTACTAAAATCGTACATATCATTCACCATTCTGCCCTACAAAGCCAAAGTGCAGTAACTAAATTTTGGGTATCGTGAGTTATGCAGCTTTGGGCCTGAAAGTATATGATGGTTTGGATATATTTGGATATAAATCACACCATCGCAAGTCAGTTATCCATAATCTATCATAAATGTGCTACCTATTCATTTGTTAGAACAGCAAACGATCTCTGAAGCCATTTTTTACTGTTTAAATTATTTCATAGTTACTGCACTTTGGCTTTGTAGGGCAGCATTAATGGTGGCTTCATGGATGCACAAGTTACCCACGCCATGTGTACTAATGCACTCCCATACTACCATGGATGCTGGATTTTGGATTGACATTGTGCTCATTAAGATGAGCCCGGATGGCCCATCTCCTCTTCTGCCCAGAGGATGCAGCATCCTTGATTTCTGTCAAACCACAGGGCAGTTTTCAACTTCGCCTCAGTACTTTTTAAATGAGCTCTGGCCCAAAGAAGAAGGCAGTGTTTTGAGATCTTGTTTATATATGGTTTAGTCTCTACATCGCAGACTTTTAACTCGCATTTCTGGTTGCTGTGGCAAACTGTGTTTATTGACAATGGTCTACAGATGTGTTCCTGAGTCCATGTAGTGATTTCTACTACAGAATCCTGGAAATCACGGCCATTCAAACTTGGATTTTGGCCTTGTCCCGTGTGTACAGAGATTTTTCTGGGTTCTTGAAATCTTTTAATGATATTATGTACCACAGAGGATACAATCTCTAAATTATTTGCAATTTTAGGTTTAAAATATATTTTTTTTATTTTTAAACTATTTCCCCATGCAGTTTTTTTTTGTGTGGTTAAGCCCTCACCATACTTACTTATGAGACACTGTATGTACCCAATCATGTTACTGACCTGTTGCTTTAAGTCCCTGAAAGGGAAAATTACAAAAGTAAATATGTTTTATGAGTTTATGATACCACAGAAACACATGTTATTAATCACTCTGTCAAATGTGAAGAACTAAAAAAGTCGGTAAGTATATAAAATAAGGCCTCAAATTTGTTAAGAAATAAGCAGCATTCTCTGCCCCAGAACAGTGGGGGCATGTCAACTGGAGACACGAAAAACCACGGCGCATCGCGGGAGAGGTTCAAGCATCTCTAGTCCAAGCGTCTGTACTTTCCAGGCATGCGCAGTTGCCACATCACGCTCGCGTATTGGAAAGCGCCCCAACCCACCAGATATAGCTACTATACGACTGTACAATAAATTCTGAATGTAATGCCTTACTTTTTAGATAACGAGTGAACGTATATACGTGACCCAAACCGTTAACTTGCTTGTCATTCTTGCGTCATTACATAAAATAAAGTTTTCTGACTCTCCATGATTTTCTAAATTTACCTTGCTCTTCTCTGGCTGTAAAAAGCGGGGAAATCCATGGCCATAGCTATGAATAACTACAATGCCACAATCAGTGATGAGTGTCATATGAAATTCTTTTGGCATAATAAAGCAGGTTAATTATACCTCAATCACCATAATCAAGAATTACATAGCATGTCGATAAGAAAAAAACGTTACAATTGAAGGCAGTGTAGATATTCATAGTTTGGGCGAGAGTGGGTTAGCTCCAGAACTGGTGAGCTAGCGCGAAGTGGGAGCTGCAATCTAGCTTTGGAGGGAGTATGCCTCTCCCGTTCCAAAACTGTGCGGTCCCAGTGTCATGAAGCTGGCTAATACCTTCAGCTCGCTGGGAGGACTGCGTGGAGCAAGCAGGACATAGACTACCTCAACTGTAAATAATTTTGCCACGGATCAAAGAAATATATTACAATCATTTTGAACTACATTCATTTCATCTCCCGTATTTGTGCTTTCATAGCTCAGGCGAAATCCATTCAGTCCTTTCCATAGCTAATAATATGTTGATAGCATGAATATGCGAGGATCTATGACATGAATACGCATAGGTTTAGCAACGTTCGTCATCATAATAAACATGATGACATACTTTGACAACACATTGTCATTTTGTCTTTGACAACACATTGTCATTTTGTCTAAACATATTAATGATATAATCATAGCATATAGAAACCACCGTCAATTTGGCAATACCTGGGCTGATGCTTCAGAGGCTCAAAAAGAGGAATTTGCCAATACGATCAATTATTCCGAATAATGAGGATAAGGAGAAGTTTGCTAAACGGTGCAAAATGAACACTGTGGTTCTGTATGACGAAGCCACCTCGGACTGGCAGGAGAAGAGCGCAGCGAGCGCAGTCCTTAGGCTCCTGTTACAGAAGCTCCGGGATGACGGTTGCAAGGCTTATTACCTGGAGGGTAAATGTAATGTCATTTTATACACCTATAGACACGATCTACAATTTAATTGAACATATCGTGATTTTGGCTGGGCTAGCGTGAGCAATCTGATTTCATAATGTTACAACTATCATTATCAAAAAATGTAACGTGTATTTTCTGAGTAGCGAACCTCATTTCTCCATTGACTTCCTCGTGGCGAAGTTTAAGTTAGCTTCACCTCCCATCAAGCTCTCACAAGATGTTTTCTAGTTGAAAACCATGGAACTTGGATAGCTAGCAAGTTATTGATCGAATCTGGAACTATTTGGCACTTAATGCCATTATCTTCTATGCTTGGCTGCAAACATGTTACAGCTCTACTGACACACTGATGCCGCGAACTTCGGTATCCAGAAAACTAACGCTAATGTTAACTCCATTGTCAACGTTGTGTCATTGATTGAACTAATAAGTTAGCCGGGGTCTAATGAATTGTCTACTTGCCACTACCTACCTACTCTGGCCGGCAAAGTGTGTGTTTGCTTCCTGTCAAAATGGCTCATAATGGTGAGGTATGAGAATATTGCAAATTATGGTGCTCCATAATGCTAACTTCACATCTAGTTAGCATGACAAATTTGCCAGTTGCGTGTTTACAGTATGCTGGGGAATGACAGAATGTTGTTAGCTTGCTAGATCGTTTTTGAGCTTGTTTTATTAAGATGGCCAGCTAGCTACGTACCTAGCAAGCTAATGTTTAACACCATAAATTATGTTGCACCGTTAACTTCAACTCACACAACCGGGAAAAATACACTTCCAAGATGTACTCCATGGTTAGCAAGCTAAAGAAAAGGCAATACTGATGATATTCTTACCCGACAACGAGTGGGATAACCACCGATTCCAGCATGCCTGAGGTATTTATAATGTTACGACGAGGGGGAGGAGTTATGCAAGTAGGGACAGCAGTGCGTAGTGCGGTCCCATCTTTAACCCCACCCGAAAAAAACCTCAAACCACGAAAGCGAAGTGAAACCATTGAATTGAGATAAACTCTAACTACGAAATTGAGCAAGATACAGAAATGATGCTTTCTGCATGTTGTTAACAATTTGTTTCCAGCATTTATTTGATATTTTGAAACAAATCTCAGATTTTTCTTATCAGGGTCTTTAATATTTTAATTAGCTCTAACATGTTCTGCCAGTTGTATTATTCTAACCATCAGGCAACCATTCCAGTCTTTTATTATCTCATCCTAACTTTTTGAAAACATGCTGCTGTCATCAAATTCAAAATGAGCTGATATTTTTCAAATAACAATTAAATATTCTTAGTTTCAACATTCAATATAGGGTTTTAATTGATTTGTATATCATTGCATTCTATTTTATTTACATTTAGCACAGTGTCCCAACTTTTTTTTTTTTTTGGAAATGGGGTTTTACTAATCCCTGCACAAATGATCCAATCATCATATTTGTTTATTTTTAACCAAACGCCAACATTTTTTTTGTGGATGGGCCATGTATTACCTCACAGTCTGTAGTCAGGTAAATCGACACAGACCTCACTTCATTGCCTGGTGACAATTTATATCCTCTTTGATCAAACTTAACTGTACATAGAGCAATGAAATCTGCTCTGATCTCAGTTCACTCTTTGTAGTCTGATACCTGCATTGATCTCAGTTCAGTGTCAGTGGTCGGGTGATATCTACTCAGATCTCACTAAATCATCTATTTTCAATTGATATCAGTCAGTTAGAGTCGCACCTTCTTTGTGCTTTCACTGTGCGACAGAAAGGCCTCACCCTCTTGCACAGATTCTCTCCTTCACTGCTTTCACAGTGCAACAGAAAGACCTCACCCTCCCACACAGATTTTCTCCTTCACTGTGCTTGTACAGGGTGAGAGGTGCTGTCCACTCCGGCAGGTCATTCATGTGTCCAGTTTGTCTCTGAAAGCACAATTTTCCCCTCACCACTAATCTGACACAGTTGCCAGGGAAACGGGAGTGGGAGATGGGGACAGGGGGCTGTTTATGTATTCAGAGGCTTCGGGGAGCAGACTCTTCACAAGATTAGCAGCCGCCAGATCCGCGCACGCTCCTCCAAATGAATGAGCGATACTGTAAAAAATACAAACCTCATTTATTGGTAAAATTATATTTCATTTCCCTGCATGATGTGAAAAACGAGCATAGCACGGCCATTATAAAGCCTGGGCATCCTTCATTTGAGTCAGCTTCATTTCCCTCCTGAAGATAGATAAAATATCATATTTTATCTACATTGCACCTCATAATGGTCTATAAACCGTTCCTCTGGTACAGATAAACTGGAGAATATGTCCTGAATTTAAATGCTTCTCAGTTGCTGTCAAGGAAAGATAGAATATCAAACCACAGTCTGTGCTTTTTGTATTTGTTGATTGCTTACAATGCGAAAAAGCAATGAAGTGGACATTTTAAGAAAATATTGTCAGTTTATACTCTCCTTGTTCCTGTTGAGACCTGTAAGGGTTCTGCCGCAACAAGTGGAACTGCTGAAAGTTAAGTCCTGCTAAATTCTTACGCCTTTCAACTCTGAATTTCTCTCCTTACACTTGATTAGTTCATCACCTGACATTAAATAAACAGTTTCATTACAGTGGGTCTTTTATTAATGTGGTATTTAGGAGGAGTGTATTCTCACCTCGCTCTTGGATTAATATTAATGGATTAATATTAATGGGGTATTTTAGAGGAGTGTACACTCACCTCCCACTTGGATTAATATTAATGGGGCATTTTAGAGGAGTGTGCACTCACCTCCCACTTGGATTAATATTAATGGGGTATTTTAGAGGAGTGTACACTCACCTCACACTTGGATTAATATTAATGGGGCATTTTAGAGGAGTGTGCACTCACCTCCCACTTGGATTAATATTAATCAGGTATTTTAGAGGGGTGTACACTCACCTCACACTTAGATTAATATTAATGGAGTACATGGGCGTAGGTTTGTGTATGGAAGGAAGAGACATGTCCTTACCAATATTTTGGGAAGCAAGACTGTCCTTACCAATATTTCAGCGAACATGTTCTTATCATCTTTCCAGACAAGCCAAATAAGACCCAATTGAGGAGGATACGTCTCCAAGACAACCTATTTACACATTCTAGCATTGATTGGCTGAAAGGGAGGAGATACCTGAAGGCTAAAAGTCAAGTTTAAACTGACCACTCTATTCAGGTCATGAATATTCATTTTTGTCCAAAGCGGGGCTTGAGACGTGCAGCTAGATCGCCAGCTTTGATTGCATGTGTTTGCAATGGCTTACTCGTAGGAGAGAACCATAATTCGGCAGATTTGTTCCAGATTTTTTTTCATCGCATAACAATAGCACTTTTCCCATGGCCCGACTAATGACATACATTGATGTTACCTTGAATACGTATTACTTTTGTAGAAATTTCATTGTCTGAGAGCGTGAGGGAAAAAAGTCGGTCCATGTTAAGTCAGGCTGTTACTGTTAATATTTCGCCAAACTGAATGCCAAGTGTGATGTTGATTGAATAAGTGATATAACTAGTAAGGAACAGATAGGTACTTAAAGGGAAAACTTGCTAGCTACCTTAACTGAGTTTTTAACCGGAAAATAATGTCAACGAATGTTAATTAAAGATGTTCCCAAGTTTCAACTAGCGAACTAAACCTGGTTTCTGTCACATGTTAGTTAGTAATCGGGTTGCTAGCATATTAGCCAGGTGGATATGACAGATTATGAGGTGAATTTCAGTGGAGAAATCCCGTGAAGGTGCCATTATTAATTAATTATTTTATATGTTGGAACCACAGCAGCAAGCTAGAGAAACAGAGCAAGGGGACACAGGTGTATCAGGGCTTCAGGTGAGGTCATAATTATTTTTATTTATTTATTTATGATTATTTTATTTCCACATGGGAACTTGCCTCAGGCTTTAGGCTGTTCTTCCGCAAGTCAGTGCCCGTAAAACATGACTTCACAATAATACATGAAACATAAATATTACATGTGTGTAAAGCATAAAAATTGTAGTAGAATACAGCAGCAACAAAAAAAATAAAAAAGTTTCATCATTAATGAGGAGCTAAACTGCATAATCCCTCCCCCCCCCCCCCCCCGCGATCACAAACCACCAGAGTACAACAACATAGCACAAAAACATTAGCGCATTAAACAAACATAATAGACTGCGGTGTCAACAAAACAAAAAGAATACTCATCGCTCATCGATAAGAGCAGTAACTACCCCGTCGCCCACCCCCCACCCCCCTGCCATCCCCCACCCCACCGACTTATGGTGTCGTCATTTACTATTTGCTCCGTAAGTTTCATTAGAGATATAAGCACATATGCACAATGCTTGATGAAGTATAAAATTTACTTCAAATTTATCTTAAATCTATTAAAGGACATCGTTTTCACATCATTAGGTAGCTGGTTCCAGTGTTTACTGTAATTCCTCTGAATGAAAAAGATCATTTCTTACGGTTGGTATGAGGCTTAGGTAACTCAAAACATTTATGAGTGTTCCTCAGGCGATAGTGATATTCTTTGGGCACAAAATGCTTCAGAAAATTTCCAGGTATCAGTTTATATGCACTCTTATACATCATGTGCAGTTTTCGCTTATCTCTTGTATCGGACAGGTTGTCAACATTCAAACAATTACATTAATTACCACTTGGAAAACTACTGTCAACCTTCAGGATAATTCAAAGTGCTCAATTTTGTTATTTTTGTTTTTTTCTAAATATCCCTTCCCAGCATTCCCCCAAATAATGCAACAGTAGTAAAATCTACTTTGTATAACGGATTTGTAAAAAAGCTGTTTGTTGAGAAATATAAGGCCTTATCCTTCTCAACAGTTAAATATCTTTAGATATCTTATTTCCTAAGCATTCTATGTGTTTATTCCAGTTTAAATATTGATCACTACCAACTCCAAGATACTTGCAGTGGATAACACGAGTAATGGGAATATTTTGTATGTGCACATCTGGAACCCCTGCCGTCTTTAGTAGTTTTTTGTTCCGATCAAGATAAATTCACATTTTTTTACATTCGAGGCCAACTTATTTCTTTTTAACAATGCATCAACCCTTAAGAGTTCAGCATTTAAAGTTTCTGTTACAATTTGGGGAATATCATTAGCGTAATGGAGACAGGTATCGTCAGCATACAATGATGTTTTACATTTCCTTAAACAGGTTGACAAATCATGAAAATATGTAACAAAAAGTAAAGACCCAAGGATTGAGCCCTGTGGAATACCACAATGCATCGTTAGAAGATTAGGCTCTGCTCCGTTCACAAATGTATGTTGCATACGATTACTGAGATAGCTAGAGAACCACTTAATTGATAGCTCGTCCACCGCAATGAGGCGCAGCTTATTGAGAAGGATTGGGTGGTCCACCTTATCAAAAGCCTTTTGTATGTCGAGGGTTTCTAATCCAACAAAAATACCTTGATCTAGACTCTCCAAAGACTCTTCCATGACATTAAGCAGAGCTGTTGTGGTGAAGTGTTTTGGTCAAAAACTGCATTGAAATCTACCTAAAGTGCCCTTTTCAATCAACATAAGCATAAAGTTGGTTAAAAGTAAATTTTTCAACTATTTTGGCTGAAACAGAAAGAATCAAGATCGGCCGGTAATTATTCAAGTTGGCCTTTTCGCCTGATTGGAAAATTGGAATAACACGAGACCTCTTCCACTCCAAGGGAACAATGCCCTGTTTAAATGACAGATTAACAATATGTACAAAGGGTATAAGAATAATATCAGCTGCCATTTTCACAAGAAGGGCTGGAATATTGTCAGGACCGCAAGCCCTGTTTTCTTTTAGACCTTTGATAACATTTAAAACCTGTTGTACGTGAACTGGTTCAAAACGGAAGGTACTAGCATATTTTGGAAATAAACAACTACCTAATCTCTCAGTGTGAAAGTCATTGAGAGAAGCTATTTTTTCCTGTATCTTGTGCCCGATGTTAATAAAATTATTATTAAAACTATTTGCTATTTCAGTTTTGTCCGTAATTTCACAATCATTCTTTTTTATGTGAGGAATTATTATGTTTTTGCGGCATTAAACATTTTAGAGATTTCCATATGTCACCTGATTGCCCATTACTTTTATTTATGCTAGTGGCAACATGATATTTCTTTGCTTGCCGACAGCTTTCAGTGACTTTATTTCGTAAGTGTTTACAACCTCAATTCTGAAATAGTTGGGACAAAGTGTAAATTGTGAATAAAATCAAGACGCAATGACTTTCAAATCACACCAGCCAGTATTTTATTCACAATTGAACAGAGATAACATAGCAAATGTTGAAACTGAGAAATTTTACAATTTTATCCACAATATGAGCTTGGGCATTGAGGAGAGCTTGGGCATTGAGGAGACAAGTTTCTTGAGTTAAGCCATTGGAATTTGATCCCACTCTTGATTAATATAGGTTTCCAGAATTGGGTCTCCTTTGACGGATTTTTTTCGTTGAATTATGCGCCAAATGTTCACAATCAGTGAAAGATCGGGACTGCAGGCAGGCCAGTTCAGCACACGGACTCTTCTACTATGAAGCCATGCTGTTGTAATAGCTGCAGTATGTGGTTTTGCAATGTCCTGCTGAAATACATTAGGCCTTCCCTGGAATAGATGTCATCTGGAGGGGAGCTCTAAAAGCTTTATATCCCTTTCAGCATTCATGGTGCTTTTTAAAACATGCAAGAGTTCCACACCATATGCACTAGTGCATTCCCATCCCCTGTGAAAATTTCATGAACCGTTCATGAATCGTTCATGAACGATTCATAAACAAATGTGCATGAATAGTTCATGAATGGTTCATGAATGGTTCATGAACAGTTTGTGAACATTAAATGGTAGAAAAGTTCATGAACTAGACATTCATGAACTGTTCATGAACGGTTAATTCATGAACGGTTCATGAACCAGATTTCATGAACCGTTCATGAATATGGATTTCAGTAAATGAATAGTTCATGAACAGTTCATGAACACTTTATAAACTGTCCATTACCAATAGAGTAAAAAACATGAACGATTCATGAACAGTTCATGAACGGTATGAGAATTGTAGTTCATGAACTGTCATTTTAAACTTTGTAATGCACGGTTCATGAAATGTTCATGAACTGTAATTTTGAACGTTGTATTGAACGGTTCATGAACCGTTCATGAAATTTCAATGAACTGCAGTTCATGAACTGTCCAGTTAAACAGTTTGTGAACTGTTCATGGACAGTTCATGAACCGTTCATGTAGTTCATGGACATTCATGAACAGTTCATTAGTTCATGAACTTGCTTTCGCAGGGGATACCATCAGAGATGGTGGGTTTTCAACTGAACGCTGATAGCAGGATAAGTGGTATTTCTCCTCTTTTGCCCGGAGGACACGGCGCCCATGATTCCAACAAGAATGTCAAATTTGGATTCGTCTGACCTCAGGACAATTTGACAGTTTGCTGCACTCCATTTCAAATGAGCCTTGGCCCATAGAATTTGGCGGCGCTTCTGCATCATGCTCAACAATGGCTTCTTGTTTGCATGATAGAGTTTTAGGTGGCATCTGTGGATGGCACGGCGGACTATGTTTACAGACAGTGGTTTGTAAAAAAGTAAAGGTCTTTGGCCTTGTCCCTTACACACAGAGATTTTTCCAGTTTCTCTGAATCTTTTGATGATGTTATGCACTGTCGATGATGAGGCCTTCAAAGCCTTTGCAATTTGACGTTGAGGAGTACTTCACAATGTTATTAACGCCAACCTTCACAGGTTGGAGAGCCTCAGGCCATCTTTACTTCTGAGAGGCACAGCCTCTCTAAGATCCTTTTGATAGCCAATCATGTTACAAACCTGATGCCAGTTAACTTAATTACTTGCTAAATTTTCTTTAGCTGATTTTCTTATATATTAATTGATTTTTCAGCTCTTTTTTGCCTGTTTCCCAACTTTTTTGAGACCTGTTGCTGCCTGAAAATTTGAAACAAAGATCATTTTGTGGATAAAAATGTGAAATGTCTCAGTTTCAACATTTGAAATGTGATCTGTGTTCTATGGTAAATAACATATTGGCTCATGTGATCTGAAAGTCATTGCATTTTGATTTTATCCACAATTTACTCTTTGTCCCAACTATTTCGGAATTGGGGTTGTATTACGTTTCCAATCATCAGCCGCTCCAGATTGTTTCGCCTTGACTTTTCAATTATGACTTGTTCTGTGGAATTACAGGGAAAGCAATAAAGTCAATCTCATGATGTTCAGCAAATATCACCTTTGAAAGTCAAAATGTCCCAACCAACTTTGGCTCAGAGGGGAAATGAAAGAAATACGTAATCGTAAATCTAACATGATCCAGTCTGATTAACGTTTGGTTTGCAGCTTGTTCAGTTTATAGTCGGTGGTCCATTTTGAAGGTTCATCGCAGCTGCAATTGCGTTACCGCATATTAAGATGCTTAATAGAGAGGATAGTGAGCTGGCTTGCTTATGTAGTTATATATCCACTCACTTGGTATCAAAGTCCAGGTTACTAGATCTGAGCAGGTTTCATGAGTGCGCTGAGATGGTTTGCAGCTGTCAGTTAAGGTTGGGCAAGTTCATGTATGTGGCATCTTTGTATGAAAATTTTGGAGGCGCCTTGCGTAGCATAATTTTAAAAAATGGAGAAACACTCATTCGGATAATCTATGTATACAGGAAAGACAGTATCTGCACTCATATTTACAAAAATTGTCCAGCTCACATGCCACGTACACTCGCATCATGTACGTGTCCCCACCAATTCTCACATTAAACCGACGATCATGATGGAGTATTTTAGAGGTGTGTACGCTCACCTCGCTCTTGGATTGATATTAGTGGGGTATTTTAAAGGAGTGTACACTAACCTCGCACTTGTATTAATATTAATGGGGTATTTTAAAGGAGTGTACATTCACGCCACTCTTTGATTAATATTAATGGGGTACTTTAGAGGAGTGTGCACTCACCTCACAATTTATTTGGTACACCTGGTCATTAATGCATTTATCCAATCAGCCAATCCTATGGCTGAGATGCATAATTTGATGTTGATACAGATCAGGGGTTTCATTTAATGTTCACATCAATCATCTGAATGGATTTAAAAGTGCTGTCACTGGCTTTGACTGTGTTGCTTGTGCTAGTCGAGCTGGTTTGTGTATTTCTGAAAGTGCTGATCTCCTGGGATATTCATGCAGAACAGTCTTTAGAGAAAAACAAAAGACACGTAGTTAGCGGCCGTTCTGCAGAGTGAAATGTCTTATTAATGAGGTAGGTCAGCGGAGAATGGCCAGTCTGGTTTGAGCTGACAGAAAAGGCAGTGGTAACTCAAATAATCGCTCTCCACAATAATGCTGAATGGAAAAGCATCTAGAAATGCAAAATACTTCAAACCTTGAGGCAGACAGGCTACTTCAGCCAAAGACCACGTTGGACTCTACTTCTGTCTGCCAAGACCAGAAATCTGAGGCTGTAGTGGTCACAGGTTCACTCAAACAGGACAGGTGATAATTCAGAATAATCACATGGACTGATCAATCTCAATTTCTGAGGCCAAACACAATGGTCAGGTCAGAACATCAACAACATGACCCATTGCAGATTTGGTCCGAGGGTTTAGCACTTCGATGGTGGTGGTGTGGTGGTGCAGGGATCATTTCCCTGACAAACTTTCAGCACATCCCTCAATACCGATCAATCATTTTTTGAATTCCACAGCTTTGCATCCCTTTATGGTCACGATTTTACTCATTATCTTGCAGCTACTTTCAGCATAATCATGCTCAATGTCACAAAGCAAAAGGAATTTCAAACCGGTATAATGAACATAATGAGATCATTGTACTTCAATGGCAGGGGGATCTGAACTTAACGGTAGGCCTTTGGGACATGGGTGATCAGGATATTTGCAGCATGATTGTGCTGCCGATAAATATGCACAAACTGTGTGATGCAATCGGATGAACAGGTACCAGAGACTCAAATAAATGTTTGCAACATACTGTGGATAGGATAGTGTTCCAAAAATGTAAGCATGAAGGGTGCATGTAACCAAAGAATTTGAAATATCAGACTCTAAAACTCAAAGATATGTTACTGCTAGGACTTGGGAACATAATATTTAGCATTTTACTGGAGAGAAGACATTTTGACATATGAGCTTAAAGGAAAAGAAAACCCTGACACAAAGCCTCATTCCAGTTAATGTTTAGCTATAAATATACATATTTGAGCCATAACCAGTATTTAATATGTCTTTATATAACAATTATTGCATTGTAAGGCGATGATTTCATCAATTCATGCAGAGCACCATTCATTCCTCGTCATTGATGACTTTTGGCGTGAACCTGCGCGAGTATGACATGGCGGCCACCCTTCATGATTGATACAGCGCGTTTCAGTATGCACCTAGGTGATTTTAAATGGGGAAATATATAGAAAGAAGAAGCAAACTCTTGCGTGGAAAGAATTCCATATCCAACCTCCTCTTTTTTTCGGCTTTTTATTTGCCAGTAAGGAAGGCGGCAATATATTTTGAAATAGGGGGTTTGGAATATTAATATTATAAAAGCTTATGCTGCGCGTGCCCTAGCAACCCAGTGTGTCATCAGTAAAATGGATTACCACGTATAGCAGCACGAGAAATTACATTGGATGCTTGAAGTTTTTGTTATGATTCTGCCATTCTGCTGTCATGTTTAATTTCTGTGCCTGGCTCTGCCATGTTTAGGATCCTTGTGTTTAAGTGACCACTGCCTGTCTGACCATTCTTTGGATTGCGTATTGTGTTTTTGGTAATTTGGATTTCATGTTTTATTTTCTCATGCCTTAGTTTTCATGCCATGTTTTCATTTCCATGCATTGCACTTCGTCAACCCTGTCTTGTCTTATGCAGGTCTTTGCCCACGGTCCCTAGTCTTGCGTGCCATTCATTCGGGTGATTTATTGGTTTCTGGGTTTTCAATCTTCCTTCATTATCTCGTGTGCTTCCTTCCTCTCTCTTTTACAATCTACTAACCGTACTAACAGTTTATTGTTTTCGATAATTACTAACCCTTATTAACATTGTATATTTTTACTAACTTACTTACATGCACTCAGGATTGTATAGCTGCACATACTAATTGACTAACGATCTCTCAGCAGTCGCCCAATTCTAATCTCCGCCCTCCTTGCCTATCCCTAATTATCTCTGCTGCAGTTTTCCACTTATATCTCTTGCTCTCCTTTTCTTAAGACTATACACTTTAGTACTCCTTAATCGGAGCTGTTGTTTGTTCATAGGATTGTCTTGTGATCCCTGTCTGCCTTTTGGCATTTGCCAAGTTCATGTAATTAGATTATTCCTCATGTGTCAGTCCTGATTATTTTTTCATTGATCACACCTGTTCTCCCTTGTCATGGGTTCTCCCCGGATGTGTATATAAAATGTCTTTTCTAGCACTTCCGTGTCAGATCGTATCTTCCTAGCTTCCTGTGCGACGTTTCTTGCCTCGATTCTTAGAAATTTATCTTTCTGACTGGATTGCCCGACTTTTGATTTCTGCCTTTGTGATTTTGGATTACCGTTGCATCTGTGTGTTTTGACCATTTTTCTGCCCGACTACGAGATCTTTTTGCTGCCCTGGTAACGATTCGGATTACGTCCTGTGGATTCTGGCTTGTCTCTCTGATGGTACTATTCCTGTGCACCAGACCCATTTCTGTCCGACTACAATTACTGTGATTGCTGCCCTGGTTTTTGATACTATTTTTGCCCAACTGGATTTCGACTTTTGGATTGTGGACTTTTTACTGTTTTTCGCCCTGCAGGGGTCACCCCCCTTCACTCATAAAACAAGCTCTACTGCATTTCCTGGTTCTCGTGTCTGGTTCCTGATCAATACTCAACAGTTTTTTAATTACTCAAATCATTCTCTGGTTACTGAAATATCAAGGTAAGCCAAGAAAATTCTGATTTTATTCATTATTGGTGGAGGCTGAGTAGATAACACTTTTCCCCTTGCATTTTTGGCGGATTATGTTGTCCACTGCCTCATAACACAACTAGAAAGGCGTTGCTGCGGCGAACCCCCCGTCGCATCTGTCAACTGTGACGATCATTATGGTCACCCTTTGCGCACCCTAGTGTATTATGGTACCAAGTTTGGTTGGAATCAGCCCAGAAGCTTTGAAGATATAGTGCAAAATGTTTGGACGGACGTATGTCTCCACTAGACCCCCTTTCAGCACCTATTGGCTGGCGATTGGCGATTGGGGTAAAGGTCATCTTCAAGATCTTTTGGCATCCAGATGATGTCCAAGGAGAAGGACTAACTGCTGTAAAGATTTCAGCCACCTAACTTCATCACTAAGCTAACAATGGCCATAAATGTGATTTTTGCACTTATTAACCCCATGACCTAATTATTATGCTAATTAGGTCAAGGTCACCATTATCACCCTTCCCCCATCCCAAAGTATTATGGTATCAAGTTTGGTTGGATTTGGCCCGGAGCTTCCGAGATACAGTGCAAAATGTTTGAACGGACGTACATACGTACGCAGATCTCCACTAGACCCTGTCGGCCCACGACGGGGGTAAAAAAATTTATCTCTTAACTTGAGCTGCCTGACATTTGCACCTTGTCCCACACTTTGAAATATCTCAGCCGCATTTTCTTTAGTTTGTCACGGCACTGATCTATTGTTCTGTGATGACCACACAAATGTAACTACTCACAAATTATTCCATAAATCTGAGTTTTTGTGTATAGTATCCAGTAGTAATTTTATGTTTTCATCCATCTAAATTTCGAGCAAGCATTGAATTTCTTTGCTTGATTGGAGAGATCCTCTCACCACTGCGTTTGTTAGAACAAGAGAGCCATAACACATAACAGTAATCTGTGCACACGAATGGTTGCTTTCACATTTGTAGCACCTTTTCAGAATACTCGGGCTCATACTGATCAGGTATCATTTGTGTTTTGTGCGCCATGTTGTACTCTAATACTCGAAATCACCGTATATCTGCTGTGCGTTGTGTGTACTGAATGTACTATGCACAAGGTCTGCATATAATATGCTGGGTGGTCGCTACTGGTATCTAATGGCAATACTGTAATTCTGGTGATAATCGACAGCTTTTCTGCCAGCGGAAAAGGTGTGAATGGACATCAACATTCAGATCCGAAGAGTTCTCGCCCACCAGAAGGATCAGGTGGACAGACAACGACTGAATGCGCTAGACTAAAAACCAGGGGATCGAGTCAGGCTCTCAACCAGGGACCTCCACCTCCGCCTGCCCTGTCACAGGCTGAGCCCATGGTTCATTGACCCTTTTAAATTCCCCTGAAAGCTCAATGATTCTGCTGACTCCCTACAGTTTCCACCTCAGTACAAAGTTGCTCACACCTTCCATGTATCTTTCCTCAGACCAGTAATAGTCAGACCATTGACCAGTACCATCCCCCACGAAGACCTACCCTGTATGCACTCTACGCACCATGTTGCGGGGGCTAACTTCAGTACCTGGTGTTAACTTGGAGGGGTACAGTCCAGAGAAGAGGAGTTGGGTACCTGAACAAGACCCCAACTCTTCTCGGAATTCCACCAGAACCACCTGGATCAGCCTGCTCCTGGATCCCAGGGCCGCCATCCTGGCACACGAAGAAGCATGCTGGGAGTCATGCTTCGGGAATGGGTACTGTCATGCCATACTCCCAATGGTCCGCATCCCCAGAATTCTGAGAAATTCACCTGCTCGATTATCCATCATTACTGCAGTCTGTGTCTAATTATTCCATTTTGAGAGTTTGTAACCATATAAAAGACAGACTCCTGACCATTACAGTGCGAAGTCTCATAAAGTTAATGTCTTGAATAGGCTTTTGCGATAGTGTCTTTGCGAATTGTAATGTAAACCATTTTATATGGCTAACTTGTTAAATCAGCTCATTTTTTGTTGCATTTTGGGAACCGCATTTCATATTTGCTTTGTACTCACTTTTTAAACTTTTGTTACATTGTGACAAAGAATAAAGCCCAGTACTTCTTTGCATTGGGATCCTGCCTTCCTTCTTGCTATTTTTCAGTGTTCATACTTATGTGCACAGAAAAACCATTACATTGATGCACATTATAGTAGCTATATATGCATTTCTTTGTAGCTCCCACTAAAAGACCCATTTGAATGTGTCCACTTTTTTCATGATCCCTTTGAGGTACCGAGCACACTGATCAGATACTAAAAGGTGATCTTAAGAACACTGCAGTTTGATTGGTCAAGAGAGAATCAACATTCTTGCTCAAGAAGCACTAAACTCAAATCTGCCACTAATGGGGTTGATGCAGCTATTACAATGTGGTAACAACCTCACCTAGGTATATTTAAGAGCACTGTTTACAGTGGAAACGCAAACCAAATCTCGGATTTGCCTATTGATCCTAAAGGTTACATACTGGTGGTAATGGTTCTGTAAGAAACATTTTTGGTGGAAACACAGCCAAAAACTGCATGCCCAATAAATCTGCCATGTTTAAACAAGCACATAGTCAGGGGTGCACATGCGTGGAAAAATGTAAAAATGCACGGCAGAAAACTTCAAGGGAAGCTCATTTGTGTACTAACATATTTGGCATTTTTTACTTGTTTACTTCAGCTACTGGAATAGGGTTTTTCTCCTCACATCCCTGGTTAGACAGGAAATATTATGAGTGTGTTCATTAATTATTGGCTTTTTGCTCAGTTTTCACCCAAATCCATCAAATCCATCAAAGCAGGTGAAAATCAGACATCAAATCCATCAAAGCAGGTGAAAATCAGCATGGTCCACATCGGTTTTTTTTTCTGCCCAAAAGCTGCCCGCACAGAGCAGCCAGAACTTCGCCTTGTCCCAAAGAACTCGCATCTCGTCGACTTTTACTCGAGTGTAGAGTAGCTGGAAACTGCCTTTATAGCCTCATCTTAGAATTTTTAAGATCTGCGCACATTATCCGTTTCGATGAATGGTTGGAAGCATACATCTGTTTTCTAGGTGTGTAATTTATGCCAAATACTGATCACTTTTTTGACCAACCAGGTTCCAGAAGCTACCGGACCGTGACCTGGCCCAAATCCAGAAACCTCCATTATGTTCGTGGGTAATTTAATGCGACAAAAATCGCAGGAGCTAGCTAGATAATGCTTTGAAAATGCCCTATAGGGTCGACAATGTCATATAAGACATCAAAGCACCCCATATATTAAATATCATAAATCTCCGGGATGCTACAAGCAAATTATTTATTTTTTTGCTTAGAAGCTAAGCGTTGCCCCCATTTCAACTAGAGCACCAATGCATGCATATCCCTTTCAGAAGCTTCGTAATTCTACCTTAAACTCTGATTTCTAATTGGAAAGTTTTATTGGAATTTTCTATAATAAATCCGCAATGTTGTATATAACATTCCGTTGCTCATTTTCTGCCGCCATGTACCTCCCTTCCTCATTCAAGTTTGGCACTCCGGTTCTCCTGCCATCCCTGTTCCGCTGTGCCCCGAAGCCACCCTGCTAAGATGTCAGTGCTGGCTTACTGCAGTGAAAGCTAACCCTAACTATAACCCTAATCCTTACCAAAACCGTTATTTTAAGTGTAAATATAACAAACTGAAACTTGAACTGAAACAGTGACAGTACCTTCCTGCTACCAGTAGGGGCGCAATTTTAGGGAACACTCCTATGGGTCGTAAATAAGAGTAAATGAGAATAATCGACCTATTAGTGTAATGGCTGGTAAAATAGAGAGGTGCAGCGGCCAGGGAGAGAACGAGCATCACAGAAACAATACAAACACAGAGAATTATACAGACCACCAGAAAGTACTTGCGCTTCCAACGGACGTATAATAGTAAAAAAAAAAAAAAAACTGCAAGCAATACAAGAGTAAGAAAAAGTGGAAAAGGGAAAATTCCTAAGGAGGAAGGCACTCCAAAAATAACTGGAAGATATAAAGTTACACAAATTCTGATGAGAGATATCTTCGGTAAGTGCTTAGTTACAAACAGACACTCTAGCGAAGGAAGCGTGGGACTTCCAGCTTATATAGAGTCTGGGGAAGCACCGCCCCGGTTCAATCAGCCAGCTGGTCAAAGAATCTGATAGAAAAGGAATTAAGGAATTCGATCTTGTCCCGTGACGAGAGCGCCAAAGAAAAGTTCAAAGCACACGCACGCCTCACAAACCATGACAATTTGAGTGTATGGTTGGAGGACAGGTTGTCGCAAAGAGTTACTTAGCCAAGCGTGTCCTCGTGAAAGCATTAGTAGTTGATAAATTGATGCTGTGAGATTAAACATCCCTCATTAATTTTTTTTTTTAATTAAATTAGCCAACGGAAATATTACAACAAAGATTACAAGAATATAAATAATTTTAAAAAGGTTAAATAGTGATGTAAAACAGCCTGCTCATTTCATTGTTATTCCTTCCAGAGCCTGATTGCTCCAATAAATTGGCAATGCGGCGTCTGAGAATTGATCATGCAGGGGGAAATGACACAAAAATTTCAACTTTTCAAAGGAAGAAATCCTCCTCTTGATTGATAAATTTGAACATAAGAAAGATTTACTGTTTTCCGAGTCGAAGTAGATGTATTAAGATATATTTGGTTTTTTTTTTTACTCAACTTCCTCTTTCGTGGGCTGATTTGCATCGAAAGCGCATGCGTACTGTGTGCTCTGCATGAAAGGACGGCTGCGATGATGATTTGTAGGACGGGCGCTGTGTAAAGAGTGAGCACCAGGGAGCATCTCCAGGTGCTCCCTTGAGAACCACACCAAAAACATTATGTGCTCCCCTGCACATAGTTTCCACTTTGAATGAAGTGGCTGTTTTAGCTATGAGTTCATTCATATACCCAAGACTGTCTACATTTCCAATGTGATTTCATGCAAATTGCACTTTCAGATATAGTGTTTATCTAATATTGGAGCTTTGTTTTATTCAGAGTAATTTCAAGTGTGTCCATTGTCATGAAACCTGACACTTTATTGTGATTTGCCCCAGGCTAAAATGCAAAAACCAGCAACAGTCACAGTCCATTTCCGAAAGTATTGGTCTGATTAATTTTCCATTTTCCTTAGCGAATACTTTAAACTCCAAAATGCCTTTTGATCCTTCCTGTCAGGTGCCAGCTCCGTCAAGAGCCTGCTATAATATTGCGCAATACTAGCTCTGCTCAGTCCTTCTGCGCACCTTAAAAAAGTTGTATTCTGTTCTAAACTACCAGTTAAAGGCATATTGTTTATTCTTGGGAGTGACTAAGCAGGGGGGAAAGTGTTTTTTTCTGCCTGAGGTTACTGAAGTAAAGGCTAATAGTGCTTTTCCTACCCCTAAGACCAGAAGGGAACTCAAGCGTTCTCTTAAAATGGCTGGGTACTGCATACGTTTTTGTTCAAATTTTTTGTCTGCTTCACCTGTTGCTCACCTCCTGCATGTCTCTCGGAGGTTTCAGTGGACCCATGACCGTCAGCATGGTTTGGACGTGATCAAAACTCTGCTGTTTAGCGCCCAAGTTTTGTGTGCTCTTCCCAAGACCATTTCTTTTGCAGGTTGATGCCAATGGCATTGGGGCTGGTGCTGTGTTGTTTCAGGAGATTAAACTGGAATCGCCTGCGGTCGTGCACTTTATGATGCGTATTTCGCATCCAACCAAAAAACCGGTAACTTTAGGAGATTTGCAAACATTTGATTTTCCACCAAACTTTCTGGCTGATCACACTTTTTTTTGTCTTCTCTCCAACAGCTAGACAATGGTCAGTGATTTTCTTGACTTGTCCACAGTAGCTGGCCTGCGATTATTAAATCAGCTCTGTTCTGCTCAATCTCACGGCATTGCGATCTCAGGTTATTTTAATTGACTCATTCAATTCAGTTAAATTTTATTTGTGTTTCACTTTTCACTGAAGGACTGTCACAAAGACGCTTTACAGACAGGGCAGTGCTAGGCCTACTCCTATAAATAGTAAATGAAGCAAGTAACTCCCTTTCAGGAGAAAAATCCTAAAACAGAGGCGAGAAAAACTTCTCGGTGGGAAGAAATGTCATTGGGGGAGTTCATCCTCCACTGGCAAGCTAATTAATCGAGTTCAATTAAAGACTACAAAAAAAGACTATATAATCCAAGCAAGGGTGCCTGTAGCTTCAGGAAGTTGCGAGCCAAGAATGGGGCAGATCTGGATCAGGACTGGATCTGGACAGCAGCAGCCTGTGACCGCATGGTGAGGAACAGGGCTTGGGTGATCCCTGTTCTGGGGTGAAAAGTCCCTCGAAAAAAACGCAATAAAGAGGTCAGGCACAAGACAAATTTACTGCATACTAAATAAAATGGCGTCCTATGTCAGGTTCCGAGTTATACTTAGGAGTTACAATTACAAGAGTTATGGCAGCTAGCCATTATTATGTACTCTACAGTCAACACTCCTCCATAAACTTATTGCAGCACAGAGGTTCTGCTCTTACACCAGGCTATTAGACTGATGTTCCTCTAGTTTACTTTAGCACAAAAAGCCAACACTGTGAGCTTAACATAAGCCACCGATACCAAGACCTCCCCAGTGACTAAGGTTGTTGCAAGCCCCACTGACACTGTTAATGCAAGGTCAGTGCCACAGGTTCCACATGGATTTACTTAACACTCGCCACCAGTATCATATGGACCTTTGCCAGGTTTTAGCTCAGTTTACTGCCTGCTGTTGTGGAGGGCAAATTAGGCCGTTTATGATAAAATACTCGGCACAATATCACAATGAATTGTGCCTAAAGTCACGTTATTTCATTTAGTCTTAGTGGGAGTCATCTTTTTGCACATATACGACATGCTTTCCTTGTTTCTGAAGCATGGTGTATAAGACATCTGCTGTATAAGTTTACTTAACGAGCATACTTCATTTTTGTAAGGGTGGTGGTCCCCCTCCCAGCCCACAACTGCCAGTTATATCGTCAACTTCTAAGTTCACGTTCATTGTCGTTTTTACATCGACTGCTTCTATTGAAACTAGGCCTTTTGATCCATTTTCTCTATCTCTATATGTGTTGCAGTAGGTTTTTTTTTTTTTCTTTAGGAAGATGAGTTTTATGTGCAGCCTACAGTATTAAACTGCCTCTCTCAGCACACATGCCTCACCATTGTACTTTTCCCAGCATGCAGTGTGATGCTATAGTACATGTCCTCGTTTCCTGCATCCTGCAGATGTTTTGGTGCTGGCTGTGAGGCTCTGTGGGTCACGTCACGGGTATAATTATCACTGCAGGTTTCTGTAGCTGTGAGGAGCTGTGAATTTACCCTGCTGCTCTCTGTGCTGCAGGACTGAATGCCTGTCCCATAATAATGGCTTCTGTCCTCACTCCGAGTGGCCAGGGTACTGCTTACACAGGGACTGTATTCTGTCTCTCACACTGTTGCTTCGTATGGAGCTTTATATTACAGGTAGTTCCAGTTTTAAATTATGGTGCACTTAAAGTCCATCTTTCATACAGTTCCTGTCAAAAGTTTGGGCATACTCACCTTTTTTAAAAAAAAAATAAATAAAAAAAGCAGGGTAGAAAAGGAAAGAATTCACTGATTTTTTAATTTATATTAACAGTAAGAAAATCCTAAATATTAAATTTATCAAAATTACCACCATTTATAATGATTATTACTGATCACGCTCATTTTTCTTTTTTAGGGCAGTGATTTGGTCCAGCTGGGCCACTCTCATTGCCTTTGCTTTTCCAATAATTCACATTTTGGAATTAGTTTGTCCTATTTTCCAAATATGGATTTTCTTTTTTTAATTCGATTCTAAACTATCCTACTTATTAATTTTTTATTAATTTTATTTTTTGTTCATCAGGCACAATGTGAACATTCCAAAAATTCTCCTCTTTTATTGCCATCCACAAGCATGATTTACGCACATTTTCACGTGCAAAGTCATTTTCTCGCATTTTCATGATTTCCATTTCAATGTTGTGTTTACGTGTACTGTTTCAGTCTGATATCACCATGTATGACAATTTCATAATTGCGTTATGAAAAATAATTAACAATATTGGTGTCACAGAAACTTTTGTTGCTGAGTATATAACAGAAATTCTCATGTCCTGGTAGTTTCATAACATTCTGAATGTGGCAAATGAAATGATTTTATGCATCGAGTGATTAAGAGACATTCATATTTCCTTTATTTTTATGGCCATTATTGTGTAACAAATTAGTGTGAAGTTTGTAATGCTTGAAAGCAGACCTATTATATCCCAAGATTTAACATTCTTGGATGTCCAAAAGGAAAATGTATGAACTTTCTGGCAAAAAAAAAAAAAAAAAGATTTCCCGATGATTTGATTCCTGTCATTCGGGCCTCTCTGAGAGACAGGCTGTTCTTAATGGATGACCCCTCCATAAAATGAGCTCTGCTCTGGTCGGCCAGTGAACAGAGGCACTGGCCCTGTGTATCAATGGAGAACACTGAGGAAAAACCCCTACACTACTGGCAAGTCTATAATACTGATCACCAAAAATGTAGCTAACTATTAAACTACACAATGAGTATGGAAAGGTAATGCCTGCTGATGATGCAAGGATGGTAGCTACATTCAAAAAGTGTGACATGCAGTCATAAAAGTTCACAGTGGGAATTCAGTCTTTGACATTAAAGAGACAGATCACTGAAAAATGAAATTTCACGCATCATCTACTCACCCCAAAGCTAATGGGAGGGTCTGTTCATTTCTTTTGTCCTCAGACTTTTGGGGTTTCAAAAGGAAAACAGCATTGAAGATAAATCCAAAGCGACTGAGGTGAATGGTGAATGTAGAAAACAACATTTAAAAAACATAAACTGCCTCAATTCTGCTTGTGTGTCGTAATCCAAGTGTCCGTGGGCCCTGACATTCAAATTTTACTTAAAAAGACGTCATTTTCACCATGTTTTTAGCCCAATTATCCAATGTAGCCGCTTAGCTAGGAACTGTGGTCTTCTTCACTGGAAAATATCTAAGATTTCAGCTCCGTTATCGTTGAGGACTCAATAAACTAAAATACAAAGAAGATGACAAAAAAAAATTTGCTGTAGTCTCGAACTTGTGTTTGCCAGAACTATTACTGCAGGCAACAGGGAGTGAACAATCCCTTTTAGAACGATCTTTGGCTACCATTTGTGTAGTCGCAACCATTAGTTAAAATTCCAATACCCAGGCAATGCGAAAATAAGCAATTTATAATATTGTTATTAACTGGTTAAGTATTTTGTGCGATCATGACAATATTATGACTATGACTTCTGAAGTGCGCGACTTCAAGACTCATTAAAGAGCTAAATGCTAGGTCCGCGACTGTTGTCTGCTTCTCTGAGGAGAGCGAATGCCACAGTTGACAATGGTTACTTGTGCACATGCTGAACTCGGCTAATACAGGTCAGCCAAAGAAAGATATATTGGCAGGCCGTTTTTACTGTATGCGGACAATAACATACATGACCAATTAATAAATATATATACAGTATATAGACTTCTAGTGGAGATCCCGAGGTTTACAACTATTCCAAATATGTCCTTCTGAATGACAGGAAACTGTGTATAAAATGATGAAAAAAGATTGAGATATTTTCAACTTTGATGTAATGCTATAGCCATAAAAACAAAGCATCCTGGGTTTGAATATTTCTCTTAATGCGTGTATGATGTTGCTTCAGTGAAGCGCTGCAACCAGCAGACTCAGAATAATATTACCGTATGATAAAAAACAATGCTTTTTCTGATATTGTACCTGCTTAGTGAAAAATTGAGTGAATTGTTAGTTTAAGGAGTCAGTTAACTTGGATATAGGTTTAACTTAATATTAAAATAAATTGTGAACACTTTTATTCAGCTAGCTACAGGTTCTCCTTGAAAGTAAATTGATGCCACCAATTCTGTGGATCCTCTGAAAAGAATTAAGGGTCCACTTTAGGCTCAAAAAAATTAAATTTTACATTTACTTTATGTCATGTCACGTCAAATGATTCCACAATACTTAGCTAAGTACATTCCACTCAATGCAATCAATTAAACTGCCCAAAAATGTTAAAAGTCAAATAAAGGTTATGTAAAGCAATTGTGTGGAACCACTTGACATAAAAATTTTAAGTAAACCCAACACTTCATTTTTTTGGGTGAAAAATACATTTTGTTGTCAGCCTTGTGTGGTACAGAGCCTGTCCTCCAATAAAATACGCCCAGAAAAGTTGTTTGTGAAGCAGCTTATTGCGACCTAAAGTTACTTTTAGGAGTTAAGCGACTTCTAGCGGTCATTTAAATAACTACAATCTGGCTTCCATTGTCAGCGTCGCCGTTAGTAAATCCCTAACCTAAACCTAATCCTAATTCTAATCCTAACCCTAAAACCAACCGTTATCCTTTCCCAAACCATTATTTTAAGTGTAAATATGACGAAACTGAATCTGGAACTCAAACTGTAAGTCTAACAGTACCTTCCTGCTGCCAATAGGGGCTTGATTTTAGGACACGCGCCTATGGGTCGTAAATCAGAATAAATTAAAATAATCAACCTGATTGGAGGACAGGTTGGTTCTACTGATCCAGCGGTTGGTTTCCTCGTGACGTTGTATCTCAATGTCAACGAGTGTTTTTTAAGAGATTCTTAAGCAACGTACGTTCTCTCGTTACGTGGGTTAGTTCAGAGAGAACTACAGAGACAATTTAGTTACGAACGTGTTTGGGAAACGCACGTTATTTTAAGAGCTATCGTAAGAGTCATTTAAAGAGGTTCTTAGCGTTAAGAGGCTTTTGGGAGACCCACCACAGGTTAGTAGCATAAAGCAATCAGACAAAGTGAATTGCGAACACATACTGTTCTTTGTTGATTGAAGCTGGGATGTTGCCATCTGAAAAAAACGTATCTACCCAGCTTCTCTGTCCTCTGAGGTAGGGAGCCCATGTTGTGATGTGTACCGGTTTCTACGATGAATGATGGAGCAGATTCAAAGCTTAACTCTTCACTGGGACATAATTCGAGACGGCCAACGTATGGGAAAAAATGGAGCATTTTCTGAAAAGTAGTTCTCAAGCCGTGGGTAGAGATATTCAGATGGGGGGCTGAACAATGCTGAAAAAGCCTGCACGTGATGAAGGGGGGCTGGGGGAAAAACTTGAATGGCATGAATGGCATGCTGAATGCCATAGTTCACAAAAAAAGGCATTAACTTGTTTTAAATGTTGCACAAATTATGTAAAGTGAGACCAGTATTGCGTTAATTGAGGCACAGCTATTTTGAATTATGAAGAAATATTTTGTGCACTGTAAACCCCAACAGGTTCAATGAACTCAAAATATTTGATGAAACTGATTACCTCATAATATTTAGCTATGTTAAAGAATATTTTAAGTAATTGTTACTTATAATGAGACTTTATTAATGCTCAAAATCTTTAAGGGAAAGGACAAAATTAAAAAGAATAACGTGAGAAATAGATTTTCTAAGTAAATACTACATTAGTCAGACAAGTTCTTTAGACTCTAAATCTTTGGGAAAATGAATGACATTAAAGCAAATAATTTCAACAAATAAACATTTTAAGTAATTACTAATCTAAGTTAGACAAGTGATTTACACTCATTTTTTTTGAGGAAGTTGATGAACTGAAACATAATAATTTGACAAACAAATATTTCAAGTAATCACTACTTTAATTTTGGATAAGTTAAATGAACCTGATCACTTTGAAACCATTCTTAAAATTGACAAAATTGACACTGGAAACGGAGTTGAATTTTTTAAGTTATCCCTCCTAATGATATACTCATGTTATCAACATGACTCCTGCAATTTCTCAGAGCTAAAAGTTGTCAATTCAGCCTCTTATATTTTTAAGTTGACTTAGCTCTATTGAAACACATTCTATTGACTGTTTATGTTTACTATTTGCCTCAAAATCAAATATACTTCATTTATATGATTCAAATAAAAAAACTATTCCACAGACAATTTCACTGCAGATTCCATTTATTTACATCTAAGACATGCCATGCATGTGCCAACTAAAAGGACCCATTCCAATAAGAAAAGGTTCGGTAAACAGAGTCAGGTAAAAAAAAAAAAATAATAATAATATTTTAAAAATCCTGATATCACAATCGTACATTTGAAATTCTCAGTAGGAAAAAACATAGGAAAAGTCACTCTCTTGAACAAGGGGTCTTACTCAAAATAATTGAAAGACATCTTTAAATAAGTCACATTCATTATTTGTACTGATATATTCCAAAACAATACATGTTCTATCATGTCAATAGTAAAAAAAAAATTGCATTGAGAAACATAAGTATGACCAAAACACACTTATTCACAGATATCACAGTTCTATTTCAAATACTCTCATTCTGAAATAAAAATTGCAAAGGAAAAAAACACATCCTCTTAAACAAAAGAAAGAATCCACTTTGTCAAAATTATTACATGACCTCTTAAAACAGCTCATTCATTCTTTGCAGGTTTTGCATACTGACATTGTAGAAAAAATACATCTCATTTCATTCCATTTGAATACTAACAGAACAACGTCCCCAGCAATGGGGTCAATACAGAAAATCAAAGAAATAATGTCACCACCTCTTCAACAAAGGTAATAATACTCTTGATCCAAAAACAAATAGGCCAACATACATAAAAATCAAAAAATAGGACCAAGGGTCCTGTAGCTTACGGCAAGCAGTCTTACGCCGATGAGTTATGAAAATTTCATGTGAAGTTTGGCATTTGAATCAATGAAAATCAATGTCAAGGTCACTAAATAAAAGTTCACATACATTTATAAGACCTTCTGTAATACAATCCTAAGCTCTGAAGCAATTTTGGTGATACAAGTCATCATAATATGTCAATATATATTCAATATGTCAATTGTGAACTTTAAAGGTCACAGAATGTCAAGTTGTGGTCAGCAAATGGATTTCATATACGACTTTCTAAATATCTCTATTCAAACCTTGTCTCCATCTGTGACCATTTTGGTAATAAAAGTCAGGGTAATTTCACTGCCGAGTTTGACCCTCAAAGGTCACTGACAATCAAGTTGAATGTCACCAAATGAAAGTTCATATGCAACTTCCTAGATGTCAGTTACACACACCTAAGCTGTGTTCGAAATCGCCCCCTATCACGGATATAGTGCACTATATAGTGTGTCCGCCATTTTGTAGTGTTGTTCGAATTCTTTTCATCCACTACAAAGTGGACTATAAAATACCCATAATGCACTGTGGAATCGAGTGAGCAAGTAATGTACACTACATTGTAGTGCCGTATACCACAATGCACTGCATTTGTATTTTCCATAGCAGAAGCATGTGAATAGTGAGATGGCTCCGCACTGCAGACATACGTTCTCCAATGTTCGCGTAAAGCTTGTTTCACACTGTACGCGAAACGAACTTAACACACGACAGATTACATTCAAAGTAAATGCAAAGACTAATAATTAGCTAATTAGCTATTGTCCTTTATATGTTACCAAGCTTGTTTGGTAGCTAGCTAACTAAGTTATGCAGCTAGCGGATAGAGCCAGAGCATCTATTATCACTACGTATGAAGCACATTCCAGAAAACCATCACGATGTCCGACGGTAAAGCTGCTTTTGCACCGGACGCATTTCGCGTGTAGTCGCGTCTTTGCATTGACTTTGAATGTAATCTGTCGTGTGAAAAATTCGCCTCTGGTGTGAAAGCAGCTTAAAGTGTCCGGTTTGTTTACATGCTTGGCGCGTCCGCTCACATCACAGGAATAATCAGCGCATTTGCTGACTCAACCATGTTCAAAAAATTCCGGTGTAGTGTCCGAAATCTCCTTCGGTTATTCCCTATGTAGTGCACTATATCATATACACGATGTAGGGGATAGGGAGTGAGTGAATGAGTGGACGATTTTGAACACAGCTCTAGGCTCTATCTGTGACCGTTTCAGTGACAGAGGTCATTGAATTTTCTCTATTCCTTCAAGGTCAATATGAAGGTCACCAAATGAAAGTTCATACATGACTTCCTATATGTCTCCAATGCAAACCTACACTCAATCTGTAACAATTTTGATATGTGGAGTGCTCTCGGAGTGAACCTTTTGTTAATTATGAAAATGACTGAGAACTGAGAAGATTCACTCCGAGAGCACTCCATACATAACAGGTGCTGCTTGTTCTCTCCGATTAAGTAAGACGGCAATCATTCATCTGGACGCGTATATGCTGTATTTAAATCAACGTTATTCAAAATTGCAAACCTGTCGACCCTCACGCAAGTGGCCCCTTTCTGTACTGAATTTACCCCACGATTTCATTGCTGTTAGATTGCATATGGAGACAAACCATGTCTTCAGTTGCCAGTTACGATATTTGGAAAACGCGTCAATAAAGGAAGATGATTGAGAACTAGCCAGGACTAATTATTGTCATAAAACACATGTCTGTGTCTCCCCCCCCCCCCCCGCCCCAGTTCCTGTTTCTATCAGGGGGGTATAATACCAAGCAAGTGTAACAAAGACATATTTAAGTAAGCTGGCTGAACAAACAATGAACTCGCAATCAGAGATAATTGGCATTACAACACTGCTTCTAATCTTTCTATGTGAACCTCGGCTTTGTGCTTTTTTACGCAGTGAGCGCTCTCAATTAAAGGGCTTTCCAAGCGTCAATTTCCCGTCATAAAATGACCGATTGTGTCCTTAATGTTTCTCCAAGGAAGCTATCCCTGTTCCAGGATCAGTAAGACTGCAAGATGTCTTCCTCCGCGGCACCAGGGGGCGCCCCAGCAGCTTCATGGGAGACATGAAGTTTTATACTGATTGGTTGGGCACTTGAAAGACTGCACATTTATGCATGCACTTACCCGGATAGACAATTCGGAAATTGTCGCTGAGATTTATTTTAGTATATTTCGAGAGCTGACTTCAATAAACAGGCATGTCCAGATGTTATATCTTGGACATAACTTTATTGCAGTCAGCCCTCGATTTATTCTTGTTGGTTGTAATAAGGCCAGAGAGGGATTCTGGCGGAAAATTTCGAACTGTCTAAAACTGCAAGTCCTCTGAAGAAGGACTAGTGGAAATCACTTTATTTTCTCGGCCAAATGAAACAAAGTAAAATTATAGATAAATACTATCTGTCAGATTGAATATTAATAGTAAACTCGTTTTTGGTTTAAAGTATTTTTTCCATTGCTTTTCTTTTATACGGCATGATTTTAATAAAATTGTATCCAACCACTAACCCTAAGCAGTTGCACCATTACAAATTTACAGTATTCCTGTGACATAAAATACTATTAAATAGTTGAATACGCTTTAATAGTTGTACCAGCACTGTCAAGAGGACATGGCAGGAAGTAAAAACAAAGCATGAGAACATTTTTCAAAGTGGTACGCCCTATGCTGCTTTGCTTTCAAAATTGTTTAAATTATTTAATGGTATGCTGCATGAAATGTATAGCACGGCAAACAATATTCTTGCTCAGATTTTCTGCATCACAACCTGAATGTTGACAGTTCCCGTGGCAAAAAAAAAAAAAATGCAACGTGATGCATACTGTTCCTGCAACTGTAAGTGGCTCTCTTTGCTTCATTGTCAATATATGGCTCCAGTAGATCGCATAAGTAACGAATTCCCTCAGCTGAGAATCCATTGTGTACGAAGAGTATATCGCCAGAAAAGCGAACAGGTCATGCCAGTCTCCCTCCAAAGAGTACCGCGTACGTTCCGGGCACAAAAGTCCACAGGTAGTGATGGTCAAATGAAGCCTTATGAATCACTGAGGCTTTCCAGCCCATTGCTTCACCAAAAGGTTCAGTACTCGAGGCCTCAATGAAACATTGAATGCTGCCATCTGCTGGGCAAAACAACATATGATAGTCAATGAACAGTACCATGACCTGAGCGGAAATGCGTGAAAAACTTGTGTGCGGTAACAATAAACAATGGATATATTTCTATAGCATGCGTAAGTAGCTATATTTGTTCATAATAAAAATCGCAATGAAACAATCACGATACTTTGCTTTTTTAAAAATCATTTAAAAAAACAAAAAAAACAAATACGGGAGTGACATTATTGAAAAAAAAAACGAAATAACTGACACTCTCACGTCAATGTCCAACAATGGGGAAGATAATGTGACTCACTACAACTCTCCAACGTACTAGCCTACACCTCTCTCCATCTTATACAAACGCCGACAACACCCACAGTTCAGCGCCAGATTCGAAACGTATTTATGAGGAGGCGATACGTTGAATGAACCAACAACGTACTCTCAACAAACTGAGGACTCGTTTGTCATCAGTCACGTGATTTTTACGGTAACGACGCAAGCCTCCAATCGGGGCTCCATCTGGCACGCCCCCCTTGGCTCGACACAGGCTTCGGTGCCTCGTTTCAAATTTCACATCACTATCCTCGGGATCGTTCAAGAAAATCGATGCCAACTTCATAGGCGGAGCTAAATAATGAAGCAGCACATGCATAGCGGATTACAGCCGAAACTCAGCACATAACCTGCTCCCGATCAGGTTCAAGGCTCGAAATTGCGACCGTTGACCAAAATTAACACTGTGCGAACAGTGACGTGCGTCCGGAGGTTAGTTTGTTGAGGCAGAATCTCCTCCCTCCCCCCTTTGCTTCATTAGCAATCAGACGATTAACTAGTTTAGTAAGACTATTCGGCAGAATGACGGGCCAATTTAAGTGTCCGTGGCGTTATTACTCAGTAAATCGAACCTGAAATGCTCACGAAACTGCAGATTTGCGAGTATTTGCTTACAGGAAGCCAGAGACGTGCGGTGAGGTGGGGCAGTGACCCAAACTTTTATCACGGCATTATTTGTGAACCTATTTGTGAACAGCCACATTTGAATATAGGCTAGTTCTCTATTCAGTGGAGTTTCCGAAAAATATGTTTGTTTGTGTAGGATGTTCTGTTATCTGCCATGTTGATACGAACTTATTACTTGACCAATGAAATTTCACGTAATTATTACGTCAGACGTAATTTCAACCTACACTTAAAATAAATGCGTTTGGGGGTTATTTCTACTCATATATATAGAGCTAATCAAGTCAGATTAATCAATAACTGGGAAGCTAGTTGACTGAACTTAAAACTTTTGTGGTGTCTGAACAATATGGCAGCTTTGAGTACAGCTCTGAAATTTTATTGAGTATAGAACACTGTTGGGGAATACAGTGTGGTTTGTTTCTTTTTTAATATTTACAAAGTTTGCTGCCTCCTTTGCTAGCATTTTCAGCCTTGTGGTCATGAGCCAGCACTGAAGGTATTTTTACATTATTTCAAATGGTACAAGCTGTAAATTTTAGCTATTGGCATTTGCAAGAAAGAAGCAAAGATGTACCTGATTGTCCCTCTGATGGATTGATGCCATTTTTTACAAAATTAAACTGATGTGAGGATGCCTCGAGAAGACGTCTGCTACCTGTCCATTATTGAACTGATGGACCATTCAGATTGGAAAGGCTGATAATAAAGGCAAATAATTAAAAACTGGTCAGGACTACTTACTAACTGGATAAAAGGGATTTTTTTGTGCTTCATCTTGCTAAATTCAGCTGTCACTACCACAGGCTAGCATAAATCTGCAGTCATTTCTCAATATTATTTATACTACAGTAACTGACTGATCTTTCCTCAAAAACCTCAATAATTTCTTTTCTATTTGTCGCCTAATTTAGCACAAGATGCTAAGCTAATATTAGCACGCTAATTGTTTGCGAACAATGACAAACTCTTCGGTAAGTTCTCTAGCAATTAAACTGAAATTTGGTGGCATTTGCCCTGCTGATTGCCATGTAATGATCAATGATCAACGTCTCTCAGAAACATTATTTCATTATTTTGACCTTTTCTTTCCACTGAGTATTATGGGGATTTAGCCCCGTTTCTCACTATCAATGTGCAGTGCGATGACACGAGAAAGAAGCACAACCTGATTGGCTCTTGTGCATTCTTAGTGCTGATTGGCTGACAAATGCCTCATAAAACCAAGTCTAAATTTGACTTTGGTGATGTAAATTTTTTGTTTTTTTTAAGACTTCAAATGTTTTTTTAGCATTTAAAAGAGCCTTGTGTAATGTTAGTAAGTTGTCACATAGAATTTATGAAAAATTCAAATTTGACAAAAAACATGAGATAGAACCCCTCTTCTAGAATTATACGCTAAAGTGGTGTGTGAAAGAAAATTTGAGAAAAAAAAAAAGATTTCACACTTTGCAATGCCGCTGTATAGAATAACTCATCACACGTTTTCTTAGGTGATTTTCTGTGGAGGGCGAGGGCTCTTCAGGTAGTACTCTTACACTTGATTTTTAAATCTGTTAAAATGTGATGTAAGATTGAAGCCATGATCCACACACAATCTCTTATAAGAGTTTAATGCCTGTCAAATCTCCTCAAGTCTGCTTGAAGATGTGGCTGCTCGTGTGTAGCTGATCTGGAGTCGGTACAGTTACACTTCTCTTTCCCTCCTCCGGAGACTGTGGGTTTTTCCCGTGACAGACTGAGCACAGAATTGTAAATGTCACATTTCAGGTGAAGTGGTCAAGCATCCATTTGGCAGAGCATTCACCGTGGTTCAGTGGTTATAAAGTGGTCATTCTGAAAGCATGCCGTAAAGTGCACATCAAGTGGTCAGTGTACTGTAAGTTAAGTGCTAAGTCTTGTACACTGTTCAGAATTACACTGAGTCCCTAAAATTATCTACTGATTTTTGTTGGTACTTTGAGTCATGAGCGCAGACAAGTAGAATGTCAGAGTAAAAAAAGGCCCACCGTGAAACAGCCTATTTGTGTGAAAATGGCACCTCTGTGTGAAACAGCATATTTGAGTAATAACAGCACATCTGTGACAAACAGCACATTTGTGTAATAACAGCAAATCTTGGAGAAACAGCACATTATTGTAATACCTGCAAATCTGATAAACAGTACATCTGTGTAATAACAGCAAATCCGTGGAAAACAGCATATTTGTGTAATAACAGCACATCAGTGTAAATGGCACAATTGTGTAAAAACAGCAAATCTGAGAGAAACAGCATATTTGTGTCATACCTGCACCTCTGACAAACAGACCATTTGTGTAAAAACAGCACATCTGTGTGAAACGGCACATTTATGCAATAACTGCACATCTGTGAGAAACAGACTATTTGTGTCACAGCAGCACATTCTAACAAAAGCACAACTAATAAACAGTGCATTTGTGTAATAACATCAGATTTGTCAGAAACAGCACATTAGTCTTTTAATAGCACATCTGTGATAAACAGCATATTTTTTAAATAACAGCACATCTGGTAAACAGCACATTTGTGTAATAACAGCACATCTGATAGAGAGCATATGATATGTTGGCGCCTATTGCATTTTATAGAAAAACACAAACTTTGACCATGAAAAAATACCCCATGTAGTATGCATTTCTATTGACGGGTTTTTGACCATGTGTAAGAAGCGCCGGACTATCGCACTATGGTATTATCTCAATTTTTGTCATTTTGGCACTTATTGCCTTTTGGAACCAAACTCTTCATATTATTGTTATAGCAGCACATCTGATGAAGAGCACAATTGTGTAATAACAGTGCATCTGTGTGGAAAGAAACATTTGTGTATTAACAGCACATCTAAGAGAAACGGTATATTTGTGTAATAATAGCAAATTTGACAAACAGCACATTGTATAATTACGGCACATCTGTGTGAAACAGCACTTTTGTGCAATAGCAGCAGATCTGACAAACAGCACATTTGTATGATGACACCACATCTGTGTGAAACAGGACATTTGTGTAATAACATCGCATCTGTTAAAGAGCATTTTATTGTAATAGCACATCTATGAAACGGCACATTTGTGTAATTACAGCACATCTGTGAAAAAACAGCTTATTTGTGTAATAACAGAACAGCTGATAAACAGCATATTATTCAAATAACAGCACATCTGCATGACACGGCACATTTGTGTAATAACAGCACATCTGTAGGAAACAGCAAATGTGTGTAATAACGCCACACCTGAGAGACGGCGTATTTGCTCCAGAACATCTGACAGACAGAACATTTGTGTAGTTACAGCACATCTGTGGGAAACAGCACATTTATGTAATAGCAGCACATCTGTAAGAAACAACAAATTTGTGTCATAACAGCGCATCTGTGAAAAACAGCATATTTGTGTAATAACAGAACAGCTGATAAACAGCATATTATTCAAATAACAGCACATCTGCATGACATAGCACATTTGTGTAATAACAGCGCATCTGTGTGGAATGACACATTTGTGTAATAACAGCAATTCAGTGAGAAACAGCATATTTGTGTAATAACAGCACGTATGGGAGAAACAGTGTATTTGTGTAATAACAGCACTTCTGTAAGAGACAGCATATTTCTTCAATACCAGCACATCAGCACATCTAATAAACAGTACATTTGTATAATAACAGCTCATTTGTGAAAAAACAGCTAATTTGTTTAATAAAAGCACATCTGTGTGAAAAGGCACATTTGAGTAATAGCTGCACATCTGTGAGAAACAGCATACTTGTGAAATAACAGCACATATGAAAGAAACAGTAAAGTGTCCGATTACAGCACGTATGGGAGAAACAGCGTATTTGTGTAATAACAGCACGTCTGTGAGAAACAGTATATTATTCAAATAACAGCAAATCTGATAAACAGCATATTTGAGTTATAACAGCACGTTTGAGAAACAGCATATTTCTGTAATAAATGCACATCTGTGGGAAATTGCAAATTTGTGATAACAGCATATCTTTTCGAAACAGAAAATTTGTGTACTCACTGCACATATGTGAGAAACAGCTTATTTATGTAATAACAGCACATCAGATAAACAGCACGTGTGTAATAACAGCACATCTGTGTGAAACGGCATATTTTTTCAATACTGGAACATCTGAGAAACAGTACATTTGTATAATAACAGCACGTCTGACAAATAGCGCATTTGTGTAATAACAACACATCTGTGAGCAACAACATATTTGTGTAATAACAGCACATCTGATAAACAGCATATTGTTGGAACAACAGCACATCAGATAAGCAGCCCATTTGTGTAATAACAGCACATCTGGGGGACACGGCATATTTGTGTAATAACAGTGCACCTGTGTGGAACAGCACATTTGTGTAATAACCACAAATCAGCGAGAAACAGCATATTTGTGTAATAACAGAATATCTGTGGCACACAGCAATTTTGTGCAATAACAGCACATCTAAAAAACAGCATATGTGTACAAAAACAGCACATTTCTGAGAAACAGCAAATTTGTTTAATAGCAGCACATCTATGTGAAATGGCACATTTGTATAATAACTGCACATCAATGAGAAACAGCATATTTGTGTAATGCCAGTACATCCGACAAACTGAACATTTGTGTAATAATAATACATTTGTGTAATAACAGCACATCTTTGAGAAACGCAAATTTGTGCAATAACAGCAGACCTGCCTGAAACAGTACATTTGTTTAATAACAGCATATCTGTGTGAAACAGCACATTTGCGTAATAAAAGCCCATTGGATCGACAGCATATTTGTGTTATAACAGCAAATTTGTAACAAACAGCACATTTGTACAGCAGATCTGCGAGAAACAGCAGATTTATGTAATAACAGCACATCTTTGGAAAAAGAGCATATTTGTGCAATAACAGCGCATTTGATAAGCAGCATATTATTGTAATAACAGCACATCTGATAAGCAGTACAGCTGTATAATAACAGCATATCTCTGCGAAACAGCACATCTATGTAATGAAAACGCATCTGTGTGGAATGATACATTTCAGTAACAGCAGCACATATGGGAGAAACAGCAAATTTGTGTGATAACAGCACAACTGATAAACAGCATATTCTCGTTATAACAGCACATCTAATGCACAGCATATTTGTGAAATAAGAGCACATCTGACAAACAGGAAATTTGCCTATGACATCTCATATGAGAGAAACTGCAAATTAGTGCAATAACAGCATATATGATAAACAGCTTATTTGTCTTATCACAGCATTTCTCTGAGAAAGAACACATTTGATTAATAACAGCAGATCTGTGTAAGCTGGCACGTTTGCGTGCTGACAGCACATCTGAGGGAAACAGAATACTTGTGTAACAACAGCACATCTGTTTGAAACAGCACATTTATGATGTAACAGCGCATCTGTGAGAAACAGCATATTTGTGTAATACCAGCACATCTGGCATACAGCAAATCTGTGTCATAAAAGCACATCTGACACATAGCTCATTTATGTAATAACAACACATATGTGAGAAACAGCACATTTGTGAAATAACAGCTTGTCTGTGAGAAATGGAACCTTCTTTAGAAACAGCAAATTTGTTTGATAACATTATTTAGGAAATGGCTTGTATTTCATGAATAACACTTCTTTGAAAGAACTGTAATGAAAAACACATCTTTGAAAGAACAGTATCAGCAACAAATAACATGGTATACCAGCATATCTGAGGTACACCGGCATGTATGTAATACCCCAACATGTCTGCAGTACACTTGCATGTACAGTGTATTACTTGCTGCATGCATATACAACTGTATGTGTGTAAACTGTTGCTCTGTAGGAAACGGTATGTATCTGGACTGCAGCTCAGTTGTAATCCGTGTGTCTGTAGACTGCAGCTCAGTTGTAATCCGTGCGTCTGTAGACTGCAGCTCAGTTGTAATCCGTGCGTCTGTAGAGTGCAGCTCTGTAGGAAACTTTACGTTTGTAATCTGCAGCTCTGTTGCGAACTGTATGTTTGTAAACTGCCGCTCTCTCAGAAACTGTACATCTGTCAACCGCAGCTTTGTATGAAACTGATGTCTGAAGATCGCAGCTCTGTAGGAAACTGTACGTCAGTAGACCGCAGCTCAGTAGGTGACTGTATGTCTGTAGACTGCAGCTCTGTAAGAAACTGTAAATCTGTAATCTGCAGATTTTTGTCAAGATATTTCAAAAATGCTTGTCAGAATAGTTAGAGCAACTGACATCCGCACATCAGGGCACGCTGTGATACAGGCTATTTAATTTGTCAGTGAACCTGTTCCATCAGGTAATATGGGATTCAACATGTGCAGGTATGCATTTAGGTGTTAGCAAATTCTTCTGGATAAAGCCATGACTTCTTGATATTGGCGAGCTCCGTCATTACTGCTGTTCTCCCGATGATCTCTGCCTGGGTGGCTGGTTGGGGACAAATTAATACATGACACATCATCTAAAACACTGCGTGGATTTTCCCTCCATCACACAAAACACAAACTGCAACATAACAAATCCTTGATTTGCTGAAAATGCGCTTCAGATCTTTGGATAATTCTTGCATGGGATGACCCATAGTCCACAGTTATCTGAAAAAATCTATTTTGCCTGCAACCCATCTGTCCTGCTTCTGTAATCAAATACAAAACCCTGCATTATAATTGGAATGTCATCATTATTATTTTCAGTTCGGCTGAGAAATGAGGTGGCCACAAAAAAAAAAAAAAAAAAACCTTTTGCTTGCCGCAAAAGCAACTGAGATATTGTCACCGTCTGTAATTAATCCGAATTTCTTCCATCTATCTGATTTGACCTTCAGTCGTCAGCCAATCGGAAGCAAGTTTTTTTTTTTCACTCTTGTCGAATATTATTCAACGGGTCTTGTTAGAGTAGTAAAATAACATTATTTTTGGCTCTTTCCTGCACGCTGTCTCTCTAACTGGGTTTAATTTCTGTCGGTCGTTCCCCACTAGTGCGTAATTATTGTTTTACCCGCAACCCTAAATTAATGTGGGGTTTTTTTCCATTTGTTTGTTTTATCCGCAAGTTCAAATGCAGCCCCGGAAATTCACTAAGATGAGTATGAGTAAAATAATTTTGAACAATACTTAAAATATGTTTTTATTACATTTTTAGAGATTACCGGGTCGGTTTCCATACTTTAAGTAATGGTTTACTCGTCTCTTGCGCTTGGCAGACCCTTTTATCTGAGGCATGCACTACCCCCAATACCCGCCCCCCCTCCCCTCCGCTACCAGGCAAGTGCACCCTTATAGTAGCAGATCACCAAGGTGTTGGGGCTTTTAAAGGACATGGGACATGTCACTCTGATTGGCTTATTTCGTGTTATTCCCAAAACACGCCTATGATTAATGAAGAGATTAAGCATGACTTCTTTGAACCTTGCGCCTTGCATTGCGCCCGGATAACCCACCACTAAACGAGCTAAAATTGATTGGACACGACCTTGCACCACATGCTTCGGACTGTGCACAAAGATCGTGAAAATAGGGCCCTGTAAGTCCGTAGACCTCAGCTCAGAAGGAAACTGTAAGTCTGTAGACCACAGTTCTGTAGGAAACTGTACACCCGTAAATTGCAGCTCTGTAGAAAACTGTATGTTTGTAGACCATAGCTCAGGAGGAAACTGTACATCTGTGAACTGCAGCTCTGTAAGAAACTATACGTCTGTAGACGGCAGCTCTGTAACAAACTTTTCCTCTGTAAATGGCAGCTCACTAATAAACTGTAAGTATGTAGACAGCAGCTCTTTTGGAAACTGGACATCTGTAGACAACAGCTCAGAGGGAAACAGTACGTCCGTAGATTGCATCTCTGTAGGAAACTGTATGTCTGTGGACCACAGCTCTGTAGGAAATGTATGTCTGTAAACTGCAGCACTGTAGGACAACAAACGTCTGTAGACCGCAGCTCAGCAAAAAATTGTACATCTGTAAACCGTGACTCTGTAGGAAATTGTATGTCTGTAGACCGCAACTCAGAAAGAAACTGTACATCTGTAAACCGTGACTCTGTAGGAAATTGTATGTCTGTAGACCGCAACTCAGAAAGAAACTGTACATCTGTAAACCGTAACTCTGTAGGAAACTGTATGTCTGTCGACCGGAACTCAGAAAAAAACTGTACGTCTGTAAACTGTGGCTCCCTAGGAAACTACGTCTGTAAACTGCAGCTATGTAAGCAACTGTATATCTGTACTACGCAGCTGTGTAGGAAACTGTACGTCTGTAGACTACAGCTCCGTGTAGAACACAAATGGAGAAGCTCAGATCTATCGTCCTTTTATTTCTCCCTGCCGACAGGAACAGACTCGTGAGTTTCCATGGAAACTGATGCCAGAGAGTTAAGGAGGGGAGGGAGGTGTCCTTTTGAGATGAAGTGAAAAATCTGCCTTTAAATCGGTCAAATTTTTTGGGTGCATCCAGATATTGTGGGATTTTTGATATGAGAAATTGCTCATGTACTGGCAGCATTTGATTGATGACATTGACAGCAAAACAAATTCTTATATCTGAATAAGTATTATTATTTTAATGGATTTATATTGAGCAACCGAGCAAGTTTTCATTCTTTGGAAAAAGGAATGCTTGTATGAGAGAATTTGGATGAAAAACTGGCCAGAACTGTATTTGCTCACTGATTAGAATCGATTAATAGGCAAGAGTAACAGCGCCAGTGTGCATGTGCCACTTAACAGCACGGACTCGCAGTGGGTAATGCCACCGGAGCATCTGGGATTGTGCCCCTGCCAGCGAGGACCTGTCTGCCTGGGGTTTGTATGCTCCATCTGTGTTTCTGAGGGTTTACCCCAGTTTTGAGACCTGGATGGGCTGAACCTGTCATGCATGTTCTCCCCGTGTTCATGCGGGTTTCCTCTGGGCACTCCAGGTCCCCCCACATGCTCTGTGGGAATACTGCTGCCAGTGCCCCTGACCAAGGATCTGGCTTTAGAAAAGCATACTCTATAGGAACAGTCCTACCAGTGTCTCTGACCAGGGCTCTGGCTTTAGAAAGACATGCTCTATAGGAACACTCCTACCAGTGTCCCTGACCAAAGCTCTGGCTTTAGAAAGACATGCGCGATAGGTACACTCCTACCGGTGTCCCTGACTAAAGCTCTGGCTTTAAAAAGACATGCTCTATAGGAACACTCCTACCAGCGTCCCTGACTAAAGCTCTGGCTTTAGAAAGACATGCTCTATAGGAAAACTCCTGCCAGCATCCCTGACTAAAGCTCTGGCTTTAGAAAGACATGCTCTATAGGAAAACTCCTGCCAGCATCCCTGACTAAAGCTCTGGCTTTAAAAAGGCATGCTCTATAGGAAAACTCCTGCCAGCATCCCTGACTAAAGCTCTGGCTTTAGAAGACATGCTCTATAGGAACACTCCTGCCAGTGTCCCTGAGTGAAGCTCTGGCTTTAGAAAGAAATGCTCTATAGGAACACTCCTGCCAGTGTCCTTGACTAAAGCTCTGGCTTTAGAAAGACACGCTCTACAGGAACACTCCTGCCAGTGTCCCTGACTAAAGCTCTGGCTTTGGAACTGGAGACTGTCCCCAGGCACTGTGCTGCACAGTGCGCCCAAGTTTGTAGGATGAGTCAAATTCAGAGGACAAATTACACTATTGTGTTCAATAAAGTATAGGTGCATGTGTGTATATGATGTAATTAAGAGCTTGAATCCATAGAACAGCTCAGACTCTGAGTCTCCAAATAATCTCTGACTCTGTGAGTTGATAGATCTGCTCTGATTTTGTGAGTCTGTACATGTGCTCTGACTGAATCTGAAGATCTGCTCTGATTCTATGGGACTGTGTCCTGGTTTCCATTCAGACATGTTTTAGTATTTTCGAGGCCCTCTTATCTTCAAATAATTGGACAGGGGCAGAGGCTTGAGAAAATTATCAGACTTTATTCCAGCTCATGATGATACAATGACCTAAAGCCCACAGTATTCTTTGCATGCAAAGAATACTGATTGCAAACATTCAAAACTGCCTTTTTTACGAGAACCTTCATCCAATCACAACTACACTGGTTATCTATTATCTTTTTCCCTTCCCCTATTGGTTGGCATGTTCTCTATGGAATTTTCTGGAAAATATTTGTCACACATGGAGGTATTGTCCCCAGTAAAAGAGAGAAAAATACATTTAAAAATAGGATACAAATGGATACATAAATTGCTCAACTGATTATGTTTCCAGTAATATGTAACTAATGATTCAACAGGACGGATATTGACTAAATCAACCGAAATGACACAATTATTGACTGAAACAACTGAACAGAGATTAACACTTAAATCCTTCAAGCCTCTGCTAAAGACATCAACGGCTTATATATGAGTGAACTGCTTACATATGTGTGTGTATGTGTGTGTGTGTGTGTGTGTGTGTGTGTGTGTGTGTGTGTGTGTGTGTGTGTGCGTGCGTGTGTGGGTGTGTTATAGCTACTAACAAAATATGATTACTGATTATAGTTTTTTGATTACAGTTATTAATTATGGTCATTGATTTACTGATGAATATGATGAGAAATATTGAAATATGGTCCTCGACAACTGCTGATTAGCTCTGACTCTGTGTATCAGCTCTGCTTGTGTGTTGATCAGATCAGATCAGATCAAGTCTGTAGATCAGAACTTACTAAGTCTGTAGATCAGCTTGGACTGTGACTTCGCAGATTGGCTCTGATTGTGAGTCTGTAGATGAGGTCTGACTGTGAATCAGTAGATCAGCTCTTGCCGTGTGTCTGTAGATCAGCTCTGACTCTAAGTTTAAGCCCCCCACTAACCCAACAACATAATTTAGCTGAGCAGGGGGAGGGTATCAGCTTGTCTGTCCTCCTGGTGCTGCTGGGAAGATCTTATAATAAAACTTAAAGTGACCTGTGTCCAAACTCCATTTAATTATTCATCAATCTAAGCAATCATATTTGAATAGATACAGTATATTACTATATCACTATATATTACTATACAATACTATATGTTACTACTATTTTAGACTTGATTGCTATTTGGAATCCTGAATTTTGTTCCTATTCTCATTTATGTTAGTACCACCGCACGTCACACCAGCTGAAATGTGCACGGCTCATGTGCTGACTACATGTCTGTGTTAATTCATAAGATGCGTAGGACGCTACGTCTGTAGGTAAATCTGCAAGCAATATAATGTGGGGGTATCCCCTTGTTATATGTTATCAGAGAAAGGCAGACGATTTTCAGAGAAACCACCGAGATCGAGACCGAGTCCGACTACTTATTTGCAAAGTTGACCACTCAGTAAAATATATATATTGCACCAAATGGCAAAGTCAAAATGGAACACTCGTATATCTGGTAACAAGCGAAGCTGCGCATGACAGATCATGTGGGAGTCTGGCTGCAAAACTTGACATCATCTTTGTTTCCCTCTTTTGAGCACACAGACTAGATGTTTGATCCTTCAAACTCAGAGCCATAAATGAACAGTTTAGAATCTCGACCCTGCAGTTCTCGGGCCCATAGGAGCAGGGTCTTGGTTCTGGTGTCGGGACGAGTGGCTCCACAGGCGTGGTCCAGTTTTACCCCAGATTCAGAGATGTGCTTTAAAACTCAGGTATACTGCTGTGGAAATAAGACCATTGCACCAGTGAAACTAATGCAATCAAATTGAAAGCAAACATGGCTATGCTCAGTATTTAAATTATCATGAAACATTCCACGCCGTATGCATCATTAGACTAACACAGACCTTAAGGAAGGGAGTCAGGGGGCGTCCGGAAGACAGATGTTTGGGGATACAGTGGGAGCTGTTGTTTCACACCATCTCGCAGCCTGAGTGTTTTGAGAGGGAAAGGTGAGGGCTGAGAAGAGAACATATGGGCCACTGTACTGAATTTAATCAGTTATATGACCAGAGAATGAAAGATAGTGTCCTGGCTCACCTAACACCTCACCTGCTCACTGAAACAGCGTGTAAAGGTGGCCATGCTGTTTATTAATACATTCAGTCTGCCTTGCATAAGTGTGTAAATGAGCTTTGACTCTTTGACTGCATCTCAAGATCAGCTCTGACTGTGGCCTCGTCAACACAGAGATGGAGATTTTTATCATTTTAGGTCGTTTCCAAAAAATCACCCATCCACACAGCATCATTTCTGAAAATACTTGCGTGCACACGGAGACGCCTAAAACAACCCATAACGCTGTTGTAAATATTCCAGACCTGTGTGTGGCGCTGTAGCGTTTCTACGGAAATAGACCAAAAATGGAGAAGACGGTGGCCAGCATGCATATAAAGCTAACACTCTGTGGACAGACTAGAGTTTTGGCGTGCTTGGGCTTATGGTTAGGTTGCGGGTGGGAACTGTGATCGGTGCTATCACGTCATCGTTTTCAAGAGAAACCTGTAATGGCTGTCTGGGGCAGCGTTCTCAGATTTTCTCACTTTGGAACCCCTTTTCAAAAAATATCATTTTCGGGCTGCGTTTTTGCCGTCTCCGTGTGGACACAAGGCCGAAATCATAAAATATTTATGTGTTTTCAAAAAAATAGTTCTCCTGTGGACAGGCCCTGAGTCTGTGCCAGCTCTGGGTCTGTAGATCAGCTCGGACTTTTTGAGTCTGTAGATTGGCATTCACTCAGTGAGTCTGAAGGTCTGACTTTCTGTGTCTGTAAATAAGCTCTGACCCTTTGTGTCTGTAGATCAGCTTTGATTCTTTGCAAATGGAAATAAGCTCTGACTTTCTCCCTTGGTAGATTAAATCTGACTCTCTGCATCTGTAGATCAGCTCTGACTCTCTGCATCAGTGATAAGTTCTGTCTGCGTCTGTAGATCAGCTCTGACTCTCTGCATCAGTGATAAGTTCTGTCTGCGTCTGTAGATCAGCTCTGACTCTCTGCATCAGTGATAAGTTCTGTCTGCGTCTGTAGATCAGCTTTGACTCTCAGCATCTGTGGGTCAGCCCTGATTCTCTGCATCTATAGATGAGCTCTGACTCAGCGTCTGTGGATCAGCTGTTACTCTCAGCATCTGTGGATCAGCCTTGACTCTCAGCGTCTGTGGATCAGCTCTGACTCTCACAGTTGTGGATCAGCCCTGACTCTTTGCATCTATAGAACAGCTCTTACTCTCTGCTGCAGTAGATCAGCTCTGACTTTCTGCATCTGTTGATCAGCTCTGACTCTCTGCGACTGTCGATAAGCTCTGACTCTCTGCGACTGTAGATAAGCTTCGACTGTGAGCCAGTGAGGCAGTGCGGTCTCTGTGAGTCTTTTAATGATTTTGAGACAGTTTATATGAATTTGGTCCACTCCCCATTGACTGAAGATGCATTTTGCCACCAATCATAGACAGTCCATGCCCAGCTCCCACTGTCCATTTCTCATATCGGTGCAATATATTGTCTCCTATTGCTCTTCCTGGTTTTTCCTGTTTTACCATTCAGTAAAATATCTTTTGCTGTCTGACAATAAAGTGGGACAGGTAGATTCTTAAACTGATGATAATAGCATAGGCAATTCATTTAAAATGAGAAAAGAATGAAAAACTGTTAACAGAAATTGATGACCTCTCCAAAATTCTCAGCACTCCATCAGATCCGCAGCGAATCACCTGCTGAAGGACTGTGATTTAATAACATTACTTTAACACCTGTTAGCGCAAGTAATTTCAAAACAGAATTGTGAGCATTGTATATTTTTGCATTGTTTTTTTTAAAGGTGCAGCCTTTTTTATTAATCTATTAATTCATAATTCATAAACTCACACTCATTAATTCAGGTACCACCATTTACACAAAATAAAATAAAAACAGTATTTTATTGCTGTTTTTCTGCTGCTGATATGATCACTGGTGAAAATTATGCACTCTGTGTTCTGAATTCTGCATGCGTTCAGCTCAAAAATGCTTCTAATATAAAAGTTTTAGTTTAGAAAGTGTTTCAAAGGAAAAGGAATAGCTTAGAAGTGACATGAGGAAGCCCTCTTAAAGATCAGCTCTGAGCGAAACTATATACCACTCTGCATGCCCCAGCAGCCAGGCTTTGTGTGTGTGTGTGAGTGTGATGATGTCGGTGCGTGCCTGCGTGCGCACGATTGTGTGGATGTGTCTGTGTGTGTGCGTGTGTGCTTCTGTCTGCGCATGTAGGCGTGTTTCTGACTGTGTAGGCGCCTGTCAGCGTGTGCATGTCTGCATGTGTGCGCGTTCATATTCGTGTGCGCGTGTGGGCAGGTGTCTGACTGTGTGTGTGTGTCTGTGTATGTGTATGTCTTTGTGTGGCAGTGAGTCTGTGTGAGTGCGTGTGTCTGCGCGTGTACGTGACACTGTGTGCGCATCTGAGCGTGCATGAGCATGTGTGTATGGGAACGCACAGGCGCGCGAGTATGCGTGTGTGTACGCTCACGCATGCTTGTGTCTCTGTGCTTATGGTTTCAGCAAATGAGCAGAAGTAATTGCTTTTTCTAATATGAGGAGCAGCATCATGCTAATTCGGCTTCAGTGGCTCACTGAGGAACAGAAATGCCTGTAACACAATCACCACTTATGTCTGAGCAGAGATCTCTGAGAGCTTATTAAACAGGGAATCAATAATGCAATATGCAATACATGAGGAACACAACTCCTATAATAATAATAAAAAATAATAATTATAATAATGATAATATTAATACTAGCTGATGGTTTTATGCTTTTGTGGTAAATGCTGAGATTCCTCTGTGAGACCTGTGGTGCTCTGTTGAGTGAAAACATTTGGGTCATCTGCAAGTGAATGAGTCTCCTGAATCTCCCTATGGAAGAGATGTGATGCATGTCTGCGTGAGTCTGTTTCTATAGAAACGAGAGTCGACGAAGCTGTTTCTATAGAGACAAAAGTCTGAGTTAATTTTTTTTTCTTTTTTTTTTAAGGCCTGGGTCTGTGCGTGTCTGTTCCTATAGAGACCCAGACTGTGTGTTACTGTTTCTATGGACACTTGAGTCTGTGTTTGACTGTTTCTTCGGAGAGCTGAGTCTGTGTGTTAGTGTTTCTATGGACACCTGAGTCAGTCAGTGTATCACTGTTTCTATGGAGACGAGAGCATAAGGGGAGTCTAGCATCCGTGTTTGAGGGGGGCATCGGGGGGTGGTTGGAGGAAACCTAATAGGAATCCCCCCCACTCACTTTGAGCAGGGGAGTTGAGGGATCTCCCCCAGTAAATTTTTTGCATTATTTTACTAAAAACTATGCATTTCAACATTATTTAAACCATGGGCATTCAGTTGCTATGTCAATTATAGGCCTACCGTAAAACTTCAACTAATAGCTGAGGCTTTCATTTAATTCAATCGCTGAATTTACCCTGCCTATTTTTTGCGACGTGTATATATGGAACAGGTCTTTAATTCTTTTCGCACAAAACTCTTGCTCAGAGAAGATGGGAAATACTGTTGTGATGACTGTGCGCCATTGTTCCCATTTTACTGTGCAACTCTGTCCTCACCCCTGTGTTGTACGGGTCTGTGTCGGTGGGTGTGTCTCAGAATTAAGGGATGCACAGGTGATGCCAGGGCTGCAGCCTGATTGGACCATTCGAATGGAATTACTGCAGCCTGATCGACCCCACCTTCTCCTTAAAAGTTCAGCTGCTGCAGATTGTTTTGGCCCATTCACTTGCCGCTGCCCATGAACATGCACTGAAAAACCGAGCTTGGTGGGGTAGTAAAATATACAAATTAAACTGTCCTAATGTCTACAGAAGGGGTCCCCAATCTTTCCCAGAAAGGGCCAATGTGGGTGCAGGTTTTCATTGCAACAAAGCAGCTGCACACCTGATACTACTAATCAACCTCTGGACTCTCTGTTAATGAGCTTGATTAGTGGCATCAGGTGTGTAGCTGCTTGGTTGCAATGAAAACCTGCACCCACACCAGCCCTTTCTTGGAAAGATTGGGGACCCCTGGTCTACAGTAAAATGTTAAGTTTCAGCAGGAACTGGATTTTATCAAGTAAAATTTCATGTATGTACACAATTTATTCATGTATTGAAAATGACTGTGTGGAATTAATAAGTCTTATAATGGATTTTCTCATACCATTTAAATGTTTTTTTTTCCCTACTTCTACAAAACAATTTTAGAGTGCATTTGAATCAGCGCATGCACCTTGGTACAAACAAAAGTACGGCGCGCAGACATCCGCTGGCAGAAAGAGTTGTAAATATCTCTGGATCTCTCAGGTAAGTGACAGCTTTATCCATAAACGCGTGTATTCGCGTCTTTGCATTGACTTTGAATGCAATCTGTCTTGTGAAAAATTTGTTTTGCGTCCAGTGTGTTGACTAAGAATCCAATGAACTAGCTTGCACTAACTTGTAAGCTGTAATATTTTTGGACTTAAAAACAGAAATCAATGGAACATCTTTGGCCAACGTAAGCATAAAACCTCGGCAGCTAGAGAAAAATTATTCAGCCCTGTCAATGTATAAATGACTAAGCTACACAGCTAATGCAAAAGAATTGCATTTTTTCTTGATTTGTGTGCTCCGCAAATAGATTGCTGAGCAGGCGATTTACCTTGCAAGCCTAGAGTGCAAGCTAGTTGGTTGGTTTCTTAGTCAATGGTAAGATGCTATCGCACCGGAAGCGAAACAAATTTTTCATACGACCGATTACATTCAAAGTCAATGCAAAGATGCAAATACATACATTACTTACCTGAGAGATTCCGGAGACATTCACAACTCTGTCTGCCAACGGACGTCTGTGTGCCGTACTTTTGTTTGTCCCAGGGCGCATGCGCTGATTCAAACGCACTCTAAAATTGTGTTGTAAAATTTACTCAGTATTTTCGTGTTTCTAGTAGGGACTAAAAACATTTAAATGGTATGAGAAAATACATTATAAGACTTCCTCATTCTACACAGTCATTTTCAATACATGAATAAATTGTGTACATACATGTAATTTTACTTGATGAAAATCTACAACTCCAATCCTAAAATAGTTCACAGCAAACATTCCAGTGTTAATTGAACTCCAGTAGAGTTTATATTCATATAAACTCCACTGGAGTTCAATTAACACTGGGATTTTTGCTGTGTTGGGACGAAGTGTACAGAAAACTCCAATAGTGTTCACTTGAGTCCAAGATGGATGGGTTGATCACATATAAACTCTAATGGAGTTGAATTAAAACTGGGATTTTAGCTGTGTAAATTGTTAATAGAATCAAAATGCAATGACTTTCAGATCTCATAAGCCAAAATGTTATTTACAATAGAACATAGATAACATTTCAAGTGTTGAAACTGAGACATTTTACATTTTTATCCACAAAATGAGCTTATTTCAAATTTTTTGGCTGCAACAGGTCTGAAAAAAGTTCGGACCCAGGCATAAAAGGGCTGAAAAAATATAAGAGAATCAGCTGAAAGAACATTTAGCAAGTAATTAAGTTAACTGGCATCAAGTGTGTAACATGATTGCCTATAAAAGGGATGTCTTAGAGAGGTTGAGTCTCTCGGAAGTAAAGATGGCCAGAGGCTCTCCACCCAGTGAAAGAATGCATAAGAAAATTGTGGAATACTTTAAAACAATGTTCCTCAACATCAAATTGCAAAGCCTTTGAAGGTCTCATAATCGACAGTGCACAACATCATCAAAAGATTCAGAGAAACTGGAAAAATCTCTGTGTGTATGGGCCAAGGCCGAAGACCTTTACTGGATGGCTGTGATCTTCGGGCCCTCAGACGCCACTGCATCACTCACCAGCATGATTCTGTCATTGATATCACTATGAAAACACAGTCCACCGTACCATCCACAGATGCCACCTAAAGCCCTATCATTCAAAAAGGAAGCCATTGTTGAGCATGATCCAGAAGTGCCACCATGTTCTGTGGGCCAAGGCTCATTTAAAATGGACTGTAGCCAAGTGGCAAAGTGTCCTGTGATCAGACGAGTAGAAATTTGACATTCTTATTAGAAATCATGGGCGTCATGTCCTCCAGGCTGAAGAGGAGAAAGACCACCCCTCCTGTTATCAGCGTTCAGTTCAAAAGCCAACATCTCTGATGGTATGGGGATGCAGTAGTACTTATGGTCTGGGACCCTTGCATCTTTTAACTAGAGTGCCAAGGGCCCTGAAGGTTGCCGGAAGTTACAGCTCCAAAGGAGAAAAGTAATTAGCATCAGTCCGCGGATTCAACAGCAAGCCAACATGAATTCTTGCAAATTCTTGCGTTGTCTACATGATATTGGCATTAAAAAGCTCCAGCTCGGACATCCGCGAAAAAATGAAACCTGTTTAATTTTTTTGCCAATTGCGGCAGTAATGGAGAATGGTCCCATATCACTACGAATCAATTCTCGGTTCTTCGAATCAATTCTTCTCTGCGAAAGAAGAGAACTTGTTATCATTCTGCCTCATGCGTGTTGTCCTGTGCTTATTTGTGCTTGTGCTTTACTTTCGTTTAATTTTTCAGCTTTCATTCTGCCGTCTGATGATCCACTCCCTCTCTGCCAAACTCCAGTGATGTCGCGTGTCAGCCTTCAGCATGCCTGTGTCTCGTTGTCCAATCACGTTTCCTCTTTCGGTTTCGGCTCTGGTATTTCATTCATTGCTTCCACCTGTGTTTAATTCTGGGTCTCGTTAAACTCTGAGTGAATGCGTTCTCTGATAGGATAATTACTAACCCATACTAACCAGCACTTATTTGAGGGTGATTGTAAAATATTTTGTCACGTAGTATTAACCTTAATTAACTCATTAGCGAGTGCGTGCGATTCTGGCTTCAGCATTCCGGCCTAAGCTGTCCCTGATTAACAGCGTTTTCAGCTGTGCTTTACTTCGCTTCTCTCATGGTGCTTTTTACTCGTCACGTTTAGATTTCCTTAATCTAAACTGTCTAGTTTAATTGATGGTCTCAGCGTCGTATCTCGAGTCATTATTGTAAACCTGGTTCTCGTGTAATTGTTTATTAATCCCATGTGTTTCTGTTTCCACTCAAGATTGCATTCTGAGTCCCAGCCTCCTCTCGTGACTATTTATGTGGCAGAGATGGGAGAGGCCATCAGACGGAACCTTGTTTAGACTCAGATCTGCATGGTGAAATCTCAGCTCCTTGTGCCTTCCGAGTATTTCCTTTGTATGATTCCAAAGTCTTGTATTTTGCTGCGTCCACGTCTTGTCTGCCCCTTGTTTAAGTCTCCCAGTGTGTCTGCCAGTCTAGTTAGGTCCAGTTTTTGTTTTTTAAGTTTAGCCACTCAGAGTGTGTATGTCTGTTTCCCCCTGCCTTTGGCAGTGTACCTTATTTTTCCCTTATGTTCAGTGCATGTGCACGGTGTTTTATTTCTGGCGTGTCTGCCAATTTTCTCCTAGTGTTTTGTGTTCAATAAACACTTCTGGATCCTGCATCTGGTGTTCCCCTGTCCTCTTCTTACAGAACTGTTTCATCCACACACTTCTGTGGGCCAACGCAGATCCGTGAGAAAGGGGTTTTAGTTACCACTATTGGGCAACTCGTCTGAGCAGTCACACTTTTTCATGAGTGACAGACAGCAACATTTCTGCCATTTAGCAAAAAATAGAATCTTTAAGAAGTCTACATCATGAAATCCGAGTAGATTTTCCTCTAACCTGATCTTTCACTGTCGCCTGCTGTCAATTTGTGAAGAACGCCATCTTCTCAATTCACTTTGGGTAGTTGCTTTGCTTTCAGACAATGATTTTTTTTTATACAACACTTCCACCGAATGGGTCTAATTAGCATTATTCTTTCTATTCCATGATGCTAATAGGAACAAACATCCGAAAATGGGCTTTGACCAGTTTTTATTGCCGCTATTGATCGTGAAAAAAGTTCAACCATGCGGTTACAATGCCCGTAAAAATATATAGGTTAGTGCCTAAAACATACTAATTTCTAAAGACATTATTCAATGAGGAAATAGATTGATTTTGTCACATGACCTTGAAGACCAAAGTCAAATCCAATATGATGTGTTTGATCAGCATACATGATTTGTCATTAATATCCAATACATACCGAAGATCTAAAGTCAATATTAAAGGACTTTTGGGCCGTTTGTTCATTACCTGGACCTTGTTACACAAGGTCAAATCCAATATGTCGAAAACAAGCAGCATACATGATTTGCTATTAGAGCCCAATATATAGCTTGCTCTGCAAGCAATATTAAACAAACAATATTTTTGTCATATAACCTTGACCTTGAGGCCCAATGTCAGGTTTGACTGACTGCCTAAGAATGTGCGGCATACAAGGTTTCCGGTAACGATCCTTTTACAGTACAGTAATTACATGGTATTTACATGGTAATTACCAGGTAAGTACCTTGTAATAAGGAGTAGTTACTGTAAAATTACCATGTAATTACAAGGTAACTATATTACTAATTACCTAGTACTTTTAGAGTAATTACCAAGCCAATTCCAGGCAAATACCAAATAACTACTTGGTAATAAGTATTAATTACTGGGTAATTATAATGTAATTATACACTAACTGTTTCCTGTTTCAATGCTATTACCTGGTAATCTGTTTCCATGTTATTACCAGGTAATTACTTATTCGTTACCAAGTAAATAGAGAAACATCTACCTAGAAATTACATAATTATTAAAGTGCAGCTGTACTGTAAAAGGAAGTGAGGTCTGTTTCCATGTTATTACCTGGTAATTACTCAGTATTTAGCCCGTAACTGGGAAACTATCACCCCTGACACTTAGACCAAAAATGCCGCAAAACCGACTAGTGTCAATGATACAGTGTCTGTGAGTCTGATTCTCCCCCTGAATTAATAATGAAAAATTATTATTTATAGTTATTTATATATGGGAACTCTTATGTCCTGACAGATACAGTGTGCTGTTCAGGAGGAGAATCAGACTCACAGACACTGTATCATAGACACTGGTTGGTTTTGCGGCATTTTTGGTCCAAGTGTCTGGGGTAATGTGATAGTTTCCTAGTTACGAGCTAAATACTGAGTAATTACCAGGTAATAACATGGAAACAGACATCACTTCCTTTTACAGCACAGTTGCACTTTAATAATTATGTAATTTCCAGGTAGATATTTCTCTATTTACTTGGTAACGAATGAGTAATTACCAGGTAATAACATGGAAACAGATTACCAGGTAATAGCATGGAAACAGGAAACAGTTAGTGTATAATTACATTATAATTACCCAGCAATTAATACTTATTACCAGGTAGTTATTTGGTATATGCCTAAAAATGGCTTGGCAATTACTCTAAAAGTACTAGGTAGTTAGTAATATAGTACTTTGTAATTACATGGTAATTTTACAGTAACTACTCCTTATTACAAGGTACTTACCTGGTAATTACCACGTAAATACCATGTAATTACTGTACTGTAAAAGGAAGCGTTACTAGGTTTCCTATAGATGTCCCTAACATACCTGAGCTCTAATTGCCATATTCAAAAAGCTTTATCAATTTTTGCCATTTGATCTTGACGCCCAATGTCATAGTCAACTTGCCGAGAATGTTTGGCTTACATGATTCCCTATAGGTGCCTATCACATACCTAAGCTCTAAATGCCACATGAAGCTCAAGGTGAAATTCGAACAACCAAAAATGATTGGCACACATAATTCCCTTTAGTTGCCTCATATCTAAGCTCTAAATGTCATTTTAAGCAAGTTATAGCACATTTTGCCATTTGGCCTTGACTTTGAGGCCCAAGGTCAAATGTGACTGACTCACAATATTCAACATACCTGATTCCCTATAGGTGCCTCATACATACCTAAGATCTAAATGCTATATTGAGAGAGTTATAGCACATTTTTTCCATTTGACCTTGACCTGGAGGCCCAAGGTCAAATGTGACTGACTCACAATGTTTGGCATATCTGTTTCCCTATAAGTACCTCATACGTACAGTGCCTAAGCTCTAAATGCTATGTTCGGAGAGTTATAGCTCAAAACACCCCGAAAAATTGAATGAATTGGCCTGCCTGCAGTCCTGATCTTTCACTAATTGAGAACATTTGGCGCATAATTAAATGAAAAGTCCATCAAAGGAGACCCAAAACTCTCCAGCAGCTGGAAGCGTGTATTATAGAAGAGTGGGATCAAATTCCAATGGCTAAACTCAAGAAACTTGTCTCCTCAATGACCAGACGCATCCACTCTGTGTTAAAAAGAAGAGGGGATGCTACACCATAGTAAACAGGCCCTTGTCCCAACTTTTTTGAGACTTGTAGCAGCCATCAATTTTGAAATGAGCTCATTTTGTGGATAAAATTGTTAAATTTCTCAGTTTAAACATTAGCTATGTTATTTCTAATGTGAATAAAACACTGGCTGGTGTGATTTGAATGTCATTGCATTTAGATTTTTTCACAATTTACACTTTGTCCCAACTATTTCGGAATCGGGGTAGCTGAAACTTATTGTAGACATTAGGACAGTTTGATTAGTATTTTAAACTCGACCACCAAGTTCGTTTTTTCAGTGTAGGTAACATAACTTCAAACAACTAAGTATTTAAAATGATCAAACAGATAAAAAAGATAAAAAGTATGTGATATTTTTATGATAGTAAATATCAAAGATAAATAAAACATATTCAATATTTTAATGTTGTAAATGTATATGTACACAAAAAACATACCGTATTTTACTTATTTGGGTGAATAATAGAAATTGAAACATCAGTAAAAGTAACACTCACCTGATATTTTCACAAAAGTTACCATAAGAAGTAAGTAGATTTTACTTAATACTATTAAGGAAGTTTTACTTGATATTACAGCAGTAAAATTTACTCAAAAATTTAGAGTGTAAGTTCTGAGGATTTTTTTAAGTAAATCTTATGAGTTTTTTTTTTTTTTTCAGTGTAGTCTGCGCAAATCTGATTGCCTCTGTAACCTGTGCAGGTGGTGTGTGTTTCGAGTAACAAGTTTTGACTTGTTTGTTGACTGTTTGTTAATGGGCTCGGGGACTCTTTGTCCCCGGATTGTTGTGCCTAAATTGCTCGTCCCCAAACTTTTTGTCCCCTAGGAATTTTCATTATCAGACTCTTAACCCCCGTGGACTTTTCGTCCCCGTGAACTTTGTGCTTCCAGACTCTTCATCCCTGGACTGTTCATCCCCAATAATGCTTTACCCTCTTCCTGAATTATAACCCAATCCCAAACCCTAACCCTGATATCTTGATGATCTGCTTATAGTTCGTCCGTCCATCCAACTGTCAACAATGGCGGCACATTTTTTTATCATATGGGGATAAAAAATTGTGGGACGAAAAGTCTGGGAACGATAAATACGGGGAAGAAAAGTCAGTGAACAGAAAAGCGGGGACGAAGAGTCCTGTAACAGTGAGCCAGCTCCTACAGTTGGAGTTGAACCAGGTGACTTAGCAGGTATTGCTGCCCCACTCAGAGACCTCCTAGGTCAAACTAGCCCAGTGGAGGAGCTGAAGCTAACTCCATACATATAGGTGGTAGAGCTCAGACACTGGGAGTTGGAGGTGGAAGCAATGCATCTGAAGGTAGGAGCTCTGGAGGTAGATCGGGGAGCCGCTATAGCTGCTAGTCCATCAACTTCACAGTCCCCTGTCTCAAAGCCCCAAGACAGCTTTGTTGTGAGCAGGCACATTGTACTTGTTCCACCTTTCAGAGAATCTGACGTAGATTCACATTTTACTGCATTTGAACATATGCTGCTACATTACACTGGTCAAAGAATACATGGCCTCTTTTCCTGCAGTGCAAGCTGGTGAGAAAAGCTCAAGAAGTGGGCAATTCATTTTCAGCTGAGGAGAGTTTAAATTATGAAATCATAAAAGCCACTTTCCTACAAGCTTATGAATTAGTGCCAGAAGCATACCGACAGAAATTTAGAAAATGTGAAAAAAAAAAAAACTACCGCCCAGACGTTTGTAGAGTTTTCAGGGAGAAAGGAGCTCTTTTTGATAAGTGGTGTCAAGCTACTAAGGTTACAATGTTTGACAATCTGCTGGAGCACAAATTGTTGGAAGAATTCTTAAATGAGCTTCCAGAAAAAAATTGTAATTTATTTATAGAGCAGAAAGTCACGTCCTTTACAGCCACTGCAGTATCAGCCGATGCATTTGCTCCCACAAAAATATTTATTCTCCCTCCGTGCATCGCAATCCTGTTTCAGTAGACAAAAAGAGTAAATCCCCAAAACTTTTTTGTAGTACAAACCCTAATTCCAATGAAGTTGGGACGTTGTGTAAAACGTGAATAAAAACAGAATACCATGATTTGCAAATCCTTTTCGACCAATATTCAATTGAGTACACTACAAAGACAAGATATTCAATATTCAAACTAATAAACTTCATTGTCATTTTGGAAATATTCACTCACTTTGAATTTGATGCCTGCAACACATTCCAAAAAAAGCAGGGACAGGGGCATGTTTACCACTGTGTTACATCACCTTTCCTTTAAACAGTACTCAATCAGGGTTTGGGAACTGAGGACACTAATTGTAGAAGGCTTTGTAGGAGGAATTCTTTCCCATTCTTGCTTGATGTACGACTTCAATTGCTCACCTGTCTAGGGTCTCCATTGTCGTATTTTGTGCTTCATAATGCACCGCACATTTTCAGTGGGAGACAGGTCTGGACTGCAGGCAGGACAGTCTATTACCTGCACTCTTTTACTATAAAGCCACGCTGCTGCAACATGTGCAGAATGTGGCTTGGCATTGTCCTGATGGGACGTCCCTGAAAAAGACATTGCTTGGATAGCAGCATATGTTGATCCAAAACCTGTATGAACTAGGGCTGGGACGATTCTGAATCGATTCTTTTTTAAGGCGTAGTACCAATACCTGCTGCCATGGGGCGAACATCTCTTTTTCTTTATTAAACCCAAGGCTGGTTGAACAAAAGCGCCAAACATCAAAGGGCATGTGAAATGCTTCCGGAAAAAAACATGACTCTGACGTATTTTTCAGCAACATGCTGCACGGAGCCAAATAAAGGACTACAGAATCATTTCCTATTAACCAATTAGGCTACTCTAAGAAATGTAACCTGCTCCAGTTTACTTTGCTTGATTAGCAATCAAATCGTGGATGCATTTACTATCTAAGTTGAATGAATGCTGTTTATGAAGAAAGCATGTTTGATTGCTTCATTTTGAAATTTAAATGGCCATAGAATACCACAGCATGAACACGATTTCCATTGCCTCACATTTCGTGCGACTGTGATAATTTATATCTCACATTCACGTTTCATCCGCTTTTCAGAATGTTTTCCACTATGTGTATTTTTTTAGATGCTTAAAATCCAGGGCAATCTTATAACAAATCTGTTTTAAATGTCCTAAAATGCTGAGAGATGCAATTCAGTGGAAGATTTTTTAAAATTATCCAGATTATTGGCATTCCTTCACTCTAACACCGTACCCCATTTAGGTTTGTCTGCCTTTCACCATCACATCTTAATCGTTATAGGCTAATGAAATTGCTTGATTGTTATTTAGGACAAGTACACGGGTGCAGATTTAGGGAAGGGCGAAGCACCTACAATTAGTGAAATCTAAACTCAGGCTTCTTCCAGATGGCATTTTAAATCGTTTAAGCCGCATCAGGTGTGTCTTTTTCAAGAAATTACATGTGACCCCATGACGGCAAGTGGACAAAAATTCCTCCATCAACATCACCATATCCCAACTCTGCATTTCATCTCTCGTGGTATTTTTAGGAGATCCATAATGATAAACTAAAAATAAAGAGATTTGTATTCCGATCGCCCTGAATTTCAAGCATCTAAAAAATACACAAAGTGGAAAATAACCTGCGTCGGGTTTAATAAAGGAAAAGGGAAAGATCAGATGTTCGCCCCATGGCAGCAGGTAGTGGTACTACACCTTAAAAAAGAATCAATTCAGAATTGTCCCAACCCTAGTATGTACCATTCAGCATTAATGGTGCCTTCAGAGATGTGTAAGTTACCCATGGCATGGGTAGCTTACACATTCCCCTACCATCACAGATGCTGGCTTTTGAAGTTTGTGCTGTTACCAATCTGGATGGTCCTTTTCCTCTTTAACCCGGAGGACGCAATACTTTTCCACTTTGCGTCAGTCCATCTCAGATGAGCTCAGTCCCAGAGAAGCCAGTGGTGTTTCTGGGTGTTGTTGATACAAAACCTAAATCCAGTGAAGTTGGCACGTTATGTAAATTGTAGATAAAAACAGAACACAATGATTTGTAAATCCTTTTCAGCTTATATTCAATTGAAAACACTGCAAAGACAAGATGTATAATGTTCAAACTGAGAAACTTTTTTTTTTTTTTTTGCTGATAATCATTAACTTAGAATTTAAAGGCAGCAACACCTTGCAAAAAAGTTGGCAAAGGGGCCTTTTTACCACTGGCCTTTCCTTTTAACGACACTCAGTAAAAGTTTGGGAACTGAGGAGACCTATTTTTGAAGCTTTTCAGGTGGAACTCTTTCCCATTCTTGCTTAATGTACAGCTTAAGTTGTTCAACAGTCCGGGGTCTCCGTTGTCGTATTTTGCGCTTCATAATGCGCCACACATTTTCAATGGGAGACAGGTCTGGACTACAGGCAGGCCAGTCTAGTACCTGTAGTCTTTTACTACGGAGCCATGCTGTTGTAGCACGTGCAGAATGTGGTTTGGCATTGTCTTGCTGAAATAAGCAGGGGCGTCCATGAAAAAGACGTTGCTTGGATGGCAACATACGTTGCTCCAAAACCTGTATGGACCTATCAGCATTAATGGTGCCTTCACATATGTGTAAGTTGCCCATGCCTTGGGTACTAATACACCCCCATACCATCACAGATGCTGGCTTTTGAACTTTGCGCCTATAACAGTCCGGATGGTTCTTTTCCTCTTTGGTCCGGAGGAGAAGACGTCCACAGTTTCCAAAAACAATTTGAAATGTGGACTCGTCGGACCACAGAACACTTTTCCACTTTGCATCAGTCCATCTTAGATGAGCTTGGGCCCAGCGAAGCCGGCGGCTTTTCTGGGTGCTGTTGATAAATGGCTTTCGCTTTGCATTGCAGAGTTTTAACTTGCACTTGCAGATGTAGCGACGAACTGTAGTTACTGACAGTGGTTTTCTGAAGTGTTCCTGAGCCCATGTGGCGATGTCCTTTACACACTGATGTCGGTTTTTGATGCAGTACCGCCTGAGGGATCGAAGGTCACGGGCATTCAATGTTGGTTTTCGGCCTTGTCGCTTCCGTGCAGTGATTTCTCCAGATTCTCTGAACCTTTTGACGATATTACGGACCGTAGATGATGAAATCCCTAAATTTCTTGCAATGGCTGGTTGAGGAATGTTGTTTTTAAACTGTTTGACAATCTGCTCACTCATTTGTTCACTGAGTGGTGACCCTCGCCCCATCCTTGTTTGTGAATGACTGAGCATTTTAGGGAAGCTGCTTTTATACCCAATCATGGCACCCATCTGTTCCCAATTAGCCTGTTCACCTGGGGGATGTTCCAAATAAGTGTTTGATTAGCATTCCTCAACTCTCTTTTTTGCCTCTTGTGCCAGCTTTTTTGAAATTTTTTCAAATTCCAAATGAGCTAATATTTGCAAAAAATTACAAAGTTAACCTGTTCGAGCTTTAAGTAACTTGTCTTTGCAGTGTATTCAATTGAATATTGGTTGAAAAGGATTTGCAAATCATTGTATTCTGTTTTTATTTACGATTTACACAATGTGCCAACTTCACTGGTTTTGGGTTTTGTACATGGCTTTCGCTTTGCATGGAACAGTTTTAACTTGCACTTATAGATTTAGCGACAAACTGTGTTGACTGACAATGGTTTTCTGATGTGCTCCTGAGCCCACATGGTAATATTTACAGATTCTATTAATCTTTTGATGATATTATGGACTGTAGATGATGAAATCTCTGAATTCCTTTCAATTGCATGTTGAGAAACTTTCTTAAGGACTATTTGCTCGTGCAGTTGTTCACAAAGTGGTGAACCTCGCCCCATCCTTGCTTGTGAACGAGTGAGCCTTTTCGAGATGCTCCTTTTATATCTTATCACGACACTCACCTGTTTCCAATTACCCTGTTCACCTGTGGAATGTTCCAAAGAGTTGTTTTTTGAGCATTCTTTGACTTTCCCAATCTTTTGTTGCCCCTGCAAGGATTTGCAAATCATTGCATTTTGTTTTTACTCAAGTTTTACACAACGTCCCAACTTCGTTGGAATTGGGGTTTGTAGTTCGTCTGTAGTTACTAAGAAGTGCAAGTGTATTTACTGCCACAAACAGGGAAATCTCATCACTGTTTGCCCCACTCTGAGAAAAAAAAGAAACAGTCTAAAAATGCCAAATCTCTATTTCCAGTCAGATTTTTTTCTTTAGTGGGTGCAGAAAATAAAGTTCCTGTCACCATCCAGTGGGATACTGACCTGAAAAAATCTTTAATCATTGGTGATGTCTTGCCCTTTTCAGAGCTGTCTTACGGTGGCACAGACATTTTAGCTTGGCATGTCAAAATGACAGTTTTACTTGCACCTTTGCATCTTGCTGATTTTTGTTTAAGAAGTGTGTCAGGAAAATTCAAAATTGCTCTGTAACTCCTATTGCCGATAGTCAATATTGATCCAATCCTTGGGAATGATTTGACTTGTGGAAAAGTTCTCCCATGACCTGAATTATTTCTAAGGCCCATTACCAACAAGTGTGACTCTGATTTAGCTGCGCGTGATGCAGCTCTCCTTTTTCCAATGTGTGCCGATACGTTCTGCCCAAGCATGCAAATTTGTAGATGAAGTGAATCTTTGTGATTCTTTTATGAACAAAGCTTTACAGAAAGTAAAGAAAAAACCACTCTCTCGATTGAGGTTTATCCAGTGGACAAAGTCTTAAGGCTTACTGTAAGTAAAGAGCAGCTAATTACTGTGCAAAAAGCAGTTGTCACTTCGTCTTCTTGCATGTGTCAAGTGACAAATGGTGTTCTAATGCATCGCTGGTCTCCTAGCTCTGGTGTTACTAATGAAGCCATGTGTCATATTGCAGTGAAGCAGTAATATTGCTCCCATGTCCTAGTACATAACCATTGTATTTCTCGCCACGTAGGATCAGAAAAAAACATATAATCGTGGTCTAAGTTATTTTTTCTGGCCTGGTCTAGTCTGACATTGTGAGAATCTGCAATTCATGTCATACCTACCAAGTCGCTGGTAAACTAAATCAGGTCATCCTTGCTGCACCATTGAAGCCAATCTCTGGAGTTGGAGAACCATTCGGGGAGGTTTTGGAGGACTGTGTTGGCGGAACAACTTTACAAAGCGCCCTGGGGCAGAAATGGATCAAGCCCCCACCCCCCTCACACTATAGTTTACTTCTTGATGCCAACCCTCCCCATTATTCCAAGCTTGGGACTGGCACCTAGCTGAGCTGGTTTGCCCCCTAAAGTGGCTGGGTTACGCTATACTATATACATTACATTACAAAGATTCCAACAAAATAAAACCACATTCACACTACTGACCCACATCTGAAATATAGGCCTATTGTGGCTTGTCCAACAAAAATATTTAACAAATTTGTCTTAAACAGACAGATTAGAAGGCCTGGCTGGGGAATACTTTGCCTATAGTAAACCTTAAACTATCATTATTTATATTGTTAGTTTTTTTCCCCCTATATAGCCGGTAGCATACAGGCTAAGATATATTTTGTGTTCAAAATCTTTCGTGGTTTGAGTCTGAGGAAAAGTCAAAATGCCAATTTGTAATCTATTGGCCTGATCTATTCATCGCAATTTTATTGAAAAGGCATTCGACGCGCCTTGCGTTCAGCAAAGTCCTTGACAATTTGAGAGATGTCAAGCTTCCTTGCTCGTTCATTCTCAATTGACAATATGGCCAATCCACAAAGCCTCTCCTGACCCATTGTGCTTCTGAGATACGTTTTTATTAATTTCAATTTGTAGAAGGAGCGCTCTGCTGACGCAACTGAGACAGGAAGGGTGAGAAATAACAAACGCAGGGCACACCTCCCTAAATGTTGATGTTGCCACGGGATGATCAACTATCAGCAGTTTAGTCATGTTTATTACAAATTTGCATCTTGCTATCTGCTCTTTAAAACATGTCCTAAATGACACAAGTTGACCAGGAAAGCTGGAGTCAATATCCCGACAATAGTGATTACTGAGCCTACGGGCCGCTTCGTATAGTTCCTCATCCTTGGCAAGCTGTAGTGTATTTGGGTGAATAGCCTCAAAGAGATGAGCAGTCCTATTTAAACTGGCAAACCTATGGGAAAGCTGCAGAATAATTACATCAAGACACCCATAGAATACATTCACCCTATTGTAATGCTCTGCGTTGGAGAGCCGACCGTCCTCACTAAGGTCATGAAAGTGGTGCTTCTCTTTTTTTTTCACCTGGTGGCTTCAAATGGTGTTTGACTGCCCCATTTCACAGCCAGTGCCACTGTGGAAGACTTTGCTTCATCAAACATTTTTCTGTACTGTTTCAGAGTTCCTATGGAACTCTGCAGTAATGCAGAGGTTTTGAGGAGGTCCATGCTTTTTTCCTGCATTAATTTGGAGACCGCATTAAAATTCCAGAATTTTAGTTTTAAGGCTGATTAAAACTATAAATTGAAATTTGGTAATTTTTTTGAGCATCTGCCTCATCCCGATTTATTGCTTTATTTTTATTGTTTTTTTATTGCTCATCAGTATTATTTTATCAAGAGCTTTAAATACATCTCCATATCTGTATTGTAAAGCAGCAAGTGCCTCATAGCGGGAGGACCAGTGAGTTGGACATTCGCGTTTTAAAGTGATGTCCCTGCTCTCTGGGCTCACTATATCGCCAAGCAGCGCCCATCTCTTTATACTGTATACGAAAAAAAGATTTGAGGGTTTCGACAACATCATAAAACTGTCTCACCTCAGGGACATTTTTGACCGAATCGTTTAAAACTAGATTTTTATTACGAGCTGCACAGTGCACATATGTAGCTAGGGGCTCCCGCTCCGCTATCCTAGCTTGAACGCCAGAATAAATGCCGCTCATGTTTGCTGCGCCGTCATAACCCTGTCCACGGCATCTGGAGATTTCCAATCAATTTCCTTCAATCTAACTCACAATCTTGCTCTCCAGTTCAGAAGCAGATGAATCTACTGTAAGCTCAAATTCAAGAAAAGCCTCAACTAGCCTAATATCTGTAGGAACACCCATTTCATCTCAATAGCAACATATCTTTAGACCTGGCTCAGATGATCACGCTTGGCTACATCTTGAGTGGTGTCCATAATGACCGAATAAAACGGGGCTGCATTTATTTCAGTCACTATGTTGCTCTTCACTCTCCGAGATAAAATATAAATGATCTCATCCTGAATCGCATGGCTCAGATATTTTATGGATCCCTCAGGCCGACTCGTAAGTTCTTTTAAGACAGGGTCGTAGCGGGCCAATAGTTCTATTAAGGACAGAAAATTCCCCGAATTTCCCTGCCCAGTGGTCTCTCATTGTCCTCCTAATGCCATGTTACATGAAGCGAATGTAATAGTGACGTTCACAATGCGCTCTAACACTTGCCTCCAAAAATTAGCCGCATTACGAACATCTCTCTCCATATCAGCATCTCTTGTGCCATGGAGTTTCCACTGCTCGTATACAACGCACGCACCGAGATGAACCTATGTTGTTTCATGGAGTACTATTTTGGAGGAGATGTGCTTCAAATCTCGAACTCCATTTACCCAGGCATTGTTATAAGAGGGGCTTTGGTGATTTTCAAAGAGCCAGCATGGCTCACTATATGCGCAGTCAAGCTTTGGGGAATAGGACTACCGGAATAGGCAATTTAATACTAGCTTTAGTGGTGGACATATAGTAATGGGCTGGAAAGCTACGATTGCCCGTAACTGGAAAGGGACCCTTAAACTTACATGGGCCAGTTTGAAGGATGTACCTCTCAACATTAGGATCAACTATGTTTTCAGGGAAGTGACCCTGTTCTATTGGGAAATCATTACCTTGAATTTTGCCTGTGAATCCAACGCTAGGAACCGTGGTCTCTCTCATCTCAGCTACCTCCATGTTTCTCATCTCAGGCTGAGCTCACTCTCCACGTTCCTCCTCACCACCCTCGTCTATCTGACTGTCACTAGCTTGAGTAGAGCTGCTGCTAACCGCAGCACTACTGCTACAGGACAAAGCATGGTCATCATTGCTATCGTGAGAAGTTTCATCAAGTTCAGTGGGAGAAGGCACAACGATAAAAGAACCAATTTTGGGAGTTTAGACTTAATCTCATCTTTTGGTTTATTTTCCACTTTTCTGCCCCACTTTTGCTTTTAAACATTGTCAATTCGATTTAAAATTCACAATATCCCGAGCTCGTCTCTGTCTGACTACAGTTGACGTCAGATGACGTTCAAGGAGTAGATATGGTGCCCATCAGGCACTGCAGTTGTCAACAAATTAGATAAATGTGAATTTATTTGATAAAATACAGCAACAACATACATTAACCTAAAAAATTTGCTAACTTTGGTTTTATTCCTTTTTGAATATTGGCTAAAGGATTAAAGACAGATCTTCTTGACTACCACCGTAAGAGAATGATATACGTAAAATTATAGGTATATAAGCTTGCAAGTCATCAGATTAACTCAATATGTCCACAGTTTTATGGAATGAGACATGAAAGTATTTATCATTGATCTTCTCTCTCAGTAGGCCCGGTTGAGTGGGGGGAATCGGACAGAACAAGCAGCACCTGTCAAGTGTGGAGTGCTCTCGGAGTGAACCTTTTGTTAATTATGAAAATGACTGAGAACTGAGAGGGTTCACTCCGAGAGCACTCCACACTTAACAGGTGCTGCTTGTTCTCTCCAATTAAGTCAGACGGCAATCATTCATTTGGACGCGTATTTGCTGCATTTAAATCAACATTATTCAAAATTGCAAACCTGTCGACCCTCATGCCAGTAGCCCATTTCTGTACTGAATTTAGCCCATGATTTCATCGCTGTTAGATCGAAAATGGAGAGAAACAGTGTCTTCAGCTGCCAGTTACGATAATTGGAAAACGTGCCAATAAAGGAAAATGATTGAGAACTAGCCAGGGCTAATTGTTGTCAAAAAAGGCATGTCAGATTCCCCCCCAATTCCCAGTTCTATCCGCGCCACTGGGCACAGGACTTTAGTAATAAAAATTGAGGCAATCTTTGTAATCTTTTTGGGCCTGTCAGTCAGATGCCAGCTTTGATACGAGTGTCTATTCAAGAGTTCTCTGATTGGATACAACAAATTCTTTTTTTTCCCCCGGCAAAAGTTAGCTCAGAGTGGCAACGGGCAAGATGATTGAAAATTGTGTTGACATTCAACTATAGACTTTCCTGCATTGATGCTGAATCGTTTAACAAAGCATTGCGATGCATCATAGAACTGATCATTTCTCCCACCCCTAGTATACAGTACATCCTCGCTATAATTTGTGCTGGTACATGTTATCCTGAGGTGATCCCATTGCACTCCTTAAAAACCCATGGCATAGAAAAGGTCTTCGTGAAATTTTTCTCCACATTTGGTCTCCCTAAACGTGAGATCCAGCTTCATGTCCAAAATCTTTTCTAAGATCATGACAGACTTAAATATCAAGCACTATACTTTCACCTCGTATCATCCTGAAATTCAGAGGGCATTAGAAAGGTTTCTTTAGACTCTAAAAAGTATGGTTTGAAAGTTCTGCTCTGAGTCAAACCGTGAGTGGGATGAGGGTTAGTCTTGGTTGTTGTGTGCCGTGAGGGAAACTTCTCCAGAATCTTAAGGGTTCAGTCCAGCTGATTTAGCCTTTCGCCTCACTGTGCTCTGCCCTTTCCGTCTGCTGAGAGAGATGTAATGACTATCGAAAATGTGATGCCATAATCAAGCCCGACTCCTTCCTCGCATGGATTACTGTGTAGACTGTGTAGGATCAGCCAACTTTGTTATGAAATTAGACCTTCTTAAAGGTTATTGACAGGTCCCTCTCACACAATGTGCTTCTGAAATCAGTGCTTTCATCACCCAAGACCATTTCCTGCAATGCATTGTGATGCTATTTGGTTTAAGGACTGCCCCAGCCACTTTCCTGGGCCTAATGAACACTGTTTTAAGAGGAGTCAGAAACTGCAAAGAATATCTTGATGATATAGTTGCCTATTCATCAAACTGGATTGTACAATATAGAACTCTCAGTGAAATTTTTGAACACCCGTGTAATGCTTCCCTTGCAGTAAATTTGGCAAAATGCGAATCTGTGAAGGCTGCGGTTACCGATTTAGTTAAAGTTAGGCAGGGTAAGGTCCGCCCACTTGCTGCCAACGTACAGGCAATCTTAGATTTTCTGGCTACACAAACTTGTCATGAGCTCCGCCGTTTTCTGGGGATGGCTGGCTATTATCATGCATTCTGAAAAAATTTATCATCCATCGTAGCTCCGTTGAAAGGCTTAGTCAGCCTAAAGCACAATGCAAGTGGTCAGAAAACTGTCAATCTGCTTTTGAAGCTGCTAAAGTGCTCCTCTGCAGTGCTCCTGTGCTTGCTGCCCCAAACTTTGTGCATCCTTCTAAGCTTGAGGAAGATGCCAGTGTGTCTGGAGCAGGCACAGTGCTCATGTAAGACGGCACGCATGGCATCAATCACCCCATCTGCTACTTTTCAAAAAAGTTCAAAAAGTGCCAGCTTAATTACAGCACAATTGAAGAAGAGGCATCGGCCTTGCTTTACAGCACTTTCAGGTTGATGTTAGGTCCAGTTCTATTCCTACCATCTGGCCATAACAAACTTGTGTTCCTATCTCAGATGCAGAACAGCGACTAGCGCCTCATGTGCTGGTCCTTGTTGCTTCAAGATTTTAGTCTTGATTTTCATTATAAAAACGTAAGGCGAATATCACGGCTGATGCTTTCTCTCTCAGATGTAAGCTAATCAAACATTTTTTTAGAGTGTTAAATGTTTGATTTTTAGGTGGCGATGTGTTCTGACCCTGCGTCATTATTCCCTCTCTCCTGTGCAACTCTGTTTCCTCCCTGTATGGAGTTGGTCTGTGTCTATGGGTGTGCCTTTGAATTAAGGGCTATCCAGGTGATGCGAAGGCTGCAGCCTGATTGAACTATTTAAATTAAATTGCTGCAACCTCATTGGACCATTCATATGGATTTGCTGCGGCCTGACTGGCCAATGACTACACCTCTTCCTCAGAAAGTCAGCTGCTGCAGTTTGCTCTTGCCCCTTCACTTGCCTCTGCAAATGAATCAGCGCTAGTCTGCACAAATGCATTCTGGTCACTTCTGTAGCTTGTGTGGCCCTTTTGTGTGGTGTGTGATTCAAGCAGTGAGTTTTGATTTGTTTGTAAAAGTATTTGTAGACAGATTCTTTGTAAATAGAGCACTTTTGCAGCAGAGTAGGAGTGAGTAGCCATTTTGATTTGTCCTCTTTCTCTTGTTTTTGATGAGGAGTTTAGGTTAGAGATTTGACTTTAGTTTGAGTTCTGTTTTCTTTTAGGGAAAGTTGGGGTTTATTTCAACTATTTTTGTTCATTGTTTTAGCCTACTAACTCGGAACCTTATTAGAACTGCTGTTTGAATTCTGAATTGGCATGTGCGTCTTGCCTTCTTGGAAGTAGGACGAGTGATGGTCAGATTTCATTTCTCTAGGTTTCCACTTGGCTGAAGACATTGTTTAAACTAGTAGGACTGGTAGTTTTTTTAAGCCATGAAGTAGTTTCATTGATAAAAGGTCTAACTGGTGGTTGAAAAAAGTTATTGGGGATCCGTGAACTGGACTTGGGAGTAACTTAAGCAACAGTAAAAAGTCAAAACACATTATTCATATTTTAAGCAACATTATATCCATCACCGAGAAATAGAAACCTATGGGTTCCCAACCTGACCGCTTTAGAGCATCATTTAGCAGTATGAATGATTATTAAGGCAACAGAACCTATTAGGATTAATGTACAAAAAACATTGCATGCAGCTTGATCTTTGCTTTACCTGTGATGAAGTTCGTTGCCTGTGATCTATGTGCTGAGAACAGCCTCATGAAAATTATATTTCACAATTCTTCATTGTAGGGGAAAGTGGTACAAAACAACCCCCATGGGTCATATGGCCCACCCTTGAAATATGTACTTTGCAATAACTGCTACCAATCGGTTTCATTGTAGGAATGAACAAGTGCGCATGAGAAGCAAATAACACTAGGGCGACCGTGAGAAATGCCATTGCGTTTCTGAGCCGATAAAATTTTCTTCACCACATAATCTTGCAATTAGCCTGTCCGAAAATAAGCGTCAGTATTGACAGCGCGTGGTAATTGTTTTACTCCTATGGTGTATTGCATGGTCTGTTCCAAGGGTCGGTGGAGGACAGATGAAAAAGTCCGCCACAGAAACGTCATTGACTAATGCCGTTAAGATATTTTGTAGTCGGTCGTGGGGCGAAACGACCCATGAGTTAAGGGGCAAAATGACCCCTGGTCCGTTTTACCCCAACCTTGGGCTGTTTTACCCCACATTCAAATGTAGTTACCACATGCATAAAGTTACCTTTAGTGATCTGAATGTATCCGTCTGCTTAATATATACATATATATGTGTGTGTATACGTTAGGTTTCAAATTTAGAAAAAAATGAACTCTTTGTTCTCGTTCTTGTTCACCAGACATGTTCTGTTAGTTGTGGGCCATTTTACCCCATAAGCGGGGGCCATTTTTCCCATACCCTTGTACAAAATGGCCTCCCTCAAGTTATTTTTTAAACTTTCTAACTGGAGACTTTCTCCAGTAAATATCCGTTTGGGGCCATTTTGATTATGTGCGTTCTCATGGGAGTTAAATAAAGATTCGTAAACACTATGAGTCGCATTGAATTTCTGCCGCAGCTTTGATCAGGTGAGGCCTAAATGTTACGGTGCCCGTTTATCCCCACCTTCCCCTATAAACCAGGGGTCACCAACCCTGTTCCTGGAGGGCTACCATCCTGCAGGTCTCTGCTCTACCTCCTATTCAGCACACCTGATTCATCTAATTAGCTGGGAAATTAAGTAGCTAATTAGTTGAATCAGGTGTGCTGAATAGGAGGTAGAGCAGAAACCTACAGGATGGCTGCTCTCCAGGAGCAGTTGGTGACCCCTGGTATAAGCAAACAAAATTTGCTAAAGCAAGTATTTTAGACTTTTCAAAGTCTTTCTCTGAAGCTGAGTTGTATTCTATCGGCCTGTGTCTGGCCTCAGAGGCTGCCAGTGCAAGCCATGTGTAATTGCCAAGCAGTGTCAGATAAAGTAGCTAATAAAGTCTGTGATCACTCAAAATTAACCGAACAAGTTATCGGTATGATGACTGGGCAACTTATGTTTAGTTTTATCACTACATTTGTGAAATTCTCATGAAACAGCACAGATCTGTGTTTACAAGGTTGACAGTTTTAAAAAATGTTGAAATACAACAATGTATTTTGTTGAACACATTTTTGAAAAAAAAAAAGGGAAAAACAGATGGAATTCTGAGAAATTCATATTTTTATTAATGATGCGGATAATGGTTGTTAATACCACACAGTCTTGTAACCTGTCGACATCGTAACTTAAGCATCATTGGCAACGCATTGTTATTTAAATAGCCAAAATTAATTTTGCAATTCTTCATCAGAAATAGGTCAAGAGTATACTGTGCATTAAAGGTAGTCACTGCATATCCAATCAGTTTGTCTCCGTTTCTAAATTTATTCCAATTTTAAATGTTTTTTGAAAATGCTTATTATATTATTATTATTATATTTCTCCTGAAGTCATTTTGGAGGATTTTCCTCGGGATTTTTTTTGCCAGAATTAAATGCTTGTGCAGAGACGTGTAAACAAGCTTAATTGGAGGGTTATTGTAGAGAGTTACTTCAGATACTGGGACGTCCTGCTCCCCTGGCCCCCGCAAACCACCTTTGGACAAAAGTCTGTGTGTTAGTCTTTCTATGGAGACCTGACTTTATACGTTACTGTTTCTAAGGAAACTTGAGTCTTTGTTATTGTTTCTATGGAAACCTGAGTCTGCGTGTTACTGTTTCTATGGAGACCGGAGTCTGTGTTACTGTTACTATGTAGATCTGAGTCTGTATTTTTTGTTCTATGGAGAAGTGAGTCTACTTTTATATGTTTCTGTTCCACCGGAAGTAAAAACTATGGGTCAAGACCATATGAATGAACAAGTCTTGTTCTGTTTAAAAAAAAAGCACCACTCTGATCTGTTTGGAGGCTTAAGTATGTGTTTGTTTATTTCTGTTGAGACCTCAGGCCGTGAGTGACTGTTTCCAGCAAGATCTGAGTGTGTGTTACTGTGTTTATGAAGACTTGAGTCTGTTTTTGTCTGTTTCTATTGAGACCTCATTCCGTGTCTGTTTGCCATGGAAACCTGAGTCTGTGTTTGTTTGTACGTAGACCTGAGACCGTATGAGTCCGTTTTTATGGAGATCTGAGTCTCTGTGAGGGTGTTTCTTGAGATCTGAGTCTGAATTACTGCTTCTATAGAGACCGGAGTCTTCTTTTTATCCCCCGCCGCGAGATTAGTGCGAAGCAGGGGATATAGCATTGGGCTCCGTTCGTCAGTCCGTACATACGTCCGTCCATACGGACCCATAAAATTGAGGCGGCGAGGGACATTGCCATGTAAATGGCAAACACTTCTTCTTTGGGGAGTCTGTGTGAGTCTTTATGCAGACTCGTTTCTGTTTGGAAGTTTGCATAGAGATATCAGCCTGTATTACTGTTTTTAGGGAGAGTGGAGTCTTTCTTTTAGTGTTATGTTTTCTTCCCTTAGAGACCTTGTTTTGTATGTTCACAGTGAATCTGAACTCTGTTGCTGGTTTACTTACAGTAGTAATTCTGTGCATTGTTTCTCATGTTTAATACAGCAATAATTCTAATCATTGCTCCTAGCATGAAGCTGAACTCTGTTCCTGTTGTAAATTACAGCAGTGATTTTGAACAGTGTCCCTGGTGTCAATCACAGCAGTGATTTTGAACACTGTTTCTAGTGTTAATTACAGCAGTGATTTTGAACACTGTTCCTGATGTTAATCACAGAACTGAATCTGAACTCTGTTCCTGTTGTTAATTACACCAGTGAATTTGAACGCCCCCAATCCTCCAATTCCCCAATCATTGAATAGACCTTGAATACACTTGCATTTGAACTTAGTTTCAGGTCAATCGGACAAATGGTTCTGAAGATATGGCCAAAATGGTAATTTTCCATCACAAAGTGCCACCTGGTGGCAAAATATGTGACACGTTGTGAGGTCATGACCTTGCAGTTGCACATAGTTTCATGTCAATTGGAGAAATAGTTCCAAAGATATAGCAAAAATGGTGAATTTTATGTGACAAAGCTCCACCTTATGTCAAAATTTTGAACCTAACAGGTATAATGTCATCATGGGACACATCCTCAGGTCATGACCTTTCATTTGCACTTGACTTGAGGTCAATCAAACAAATATTTCCAGAGATATGATAAAAACAGTGATTTTTTTTTAGTTTTTGGCCTCTGGTGGCTAATCTAAAATTTTACATTGTCCAAAATCGAATCAGTTCTTCCTCTTTATGATACTTACATATGCAAAACTTGGAATTTCTAATTGAAATATTACTGCAGTTGTCGCGTTAACACCTAAATCAGTTTTTGGCCCCTGTTGGCTAATCTAGACATCGTTAATTGTCCAAAATCGAATCAGTTCTTCCTATTTATGATACTTACTTATAAAATTTGAAATTTGTAATTGAAATATTACTGAAGTTATGGCGTTAACATGTAGTGCGGCAGCGGCAGCGGCGGCGGCGGTTGGACCAAAAACATAATATCCCCGAAACGCCATTCGGCGTTCGGGTATATAAATATGAACCTGATTTTTAACTGCCCACATGACCATTTGTTGACCTAAAAATGAGACAATTTTTAAGAAACTGTAAATTTTAGCAGATTTCTGAAAATTATTATGTCATTCTAATAACAGTAATGAATGTGATGACTTAATAAATACGACATAATATGTCATAAATGATAGGGGGGGAAAAATCTCTATCTAGCATACTTTTCGATTTCAAAACACTCTAAGGGGGTTGCACTTTGCAAAATTTTGCATTTTCAGCCACTTTCAGTGCGTGGCTTGAGGAAAAGCACGCTAAATATATGAGAACTGACAAGTTTCAAATTCTACGGAAAAAAAGTTTCAAAGCTGTACTGTACTCCTTAAAGCGCACTATGAGTAATACATACACTGATCATAGACTGCAGTAACAATGTATTACAAATAGAAACAAACAAAATAGGAATCAAGGTTCCTCTAAATAAAGTGCTGGTAAAAACAACTGTTATGCCCCCAATTTGTTATAACATATATGACATTTACGACAGCAAGGGATGACAGACACAATTTTAAAACTTAAACACATTTAATTAGACAAAGACTTTTAGCTAATCTACTATCTACTCTACTGACCAAGATTGATAAATACAAGAACAAAAATATTTACAGTCCCTTTGGTGGGGTTGCTTGGTGATGTCCTGGGTGAGGAAAATACTCAAATACAGGCAAAAATCCACAAAAAGCTTCACAAGTCATGAAAAGAAGTGACAGGTCTGGTCAAATGTATCCTTCTCCTTGCAATGTCTCCTGCTACTCTCTCAATTTTCCTCCTTACATACTCTTTCGCAGACCCCTCCCACCTTTTAGACTTTTTTTTTATTCTCTAAGACTTTCCATCTCAGACACGCCCAGGACATGTCTAAACCTGGCTCCAGTCTGGGCTTAACAAGAGAAAGGTCAATACTGCCATCTAGTGGCTTCTATTCACATTACACAACAAACAGCACCAGTTTAGAATTAGAATTTAAATGCATGCAAAATGCAGGAATTACACCTATACAAGACTAGAAAAGCAACAGGTATGTTGTATGTTACAAGACTTTGCAATGACTGACTGAAATGCTTGGTCTTAAATAGAGCTCTGTTACTGCAAAGAGGAAATGAACAGCAGGTGCAGGTGATAAATGAATAATGGGGATAAGTGCAGACCAGGTGTTAGTAGACCGGTGAGCCTGACAGCTGAAGGCATGGTCTTACAGTACCCTCCAAGGCACGACTCCCGGTGTGGCTTTTCTTCAGCTAGGTGGCGCCCTCTGGGGCGCAGAGCTGGCTGGTCCGGACAGGCCTGGTGTAATTCGGCCAGGACCTGTGGATCCAAGATGTCATCACCGTCCACCCAGCTCCTCTCCTCCAGACCATAGCCATCCCAGTCAACCAGATACTGCAATCTGCATGCTCGACGTCTCGACTGTAGCAGGCTGCGTACACAGTTGGCTGGGTCTCCGTCTACCTCCAGGACAAGGGGTGGATCTTTGGGGTGGGGGTTAGCCACTGCCCGGGGTCCAGCAATCATGAAACATCATGAAACATTCCTAGAGGGCAGGCGGATGCGCAGGTCCCTCGGGGAGAGCCAGACTCGATTCCCCGGCTGGTAGTTGGGGGCGTCCCAACATATCCAATCTGCCTGGATTTTTTGATAGCTGAGGGCCCTCCGAATCTGGATGTTGATCGCTTCCCAGACCAACTCCACCTCCTTACACCAGGCATCCACCGCCGGGACTTCCGTTTGGCTCTGGTCCCACAGGCATGGAGGAGGTTCCCATCCAAGCAGACACTTGAAGGGAGTGAGTCTAGCGGATTGCTCTTCAGGTTTGAAGGCTTGCTGAGCTTCCAGATGCCATCCCAAGTTTTTTGATTTTCCCTTAAACGGATGAGTCAGAGGGGGGGCCACCATGCTGAAGTTTTTAAATGAAGCGTTGATAGAAGTTTGCGAACCCCATGAAGTGGCAGAGCTCCTTTATCATCCAGGGCATTAGCCATTCGGCTATTGCCTTCACCTTCCTTGCTTCCATAGCCACTCCTTCTGGTCTAATCACATAACCAAGGAAGGACATCGTGGATTAGTGAAAGACACACTTTTCCGTCTTGACGCAGAGTTAGTGTCGCAATAGACGTTTGTGTGCTATCCACGCTTGTTCCACATGTTCTTCATTAGTAGGCGAGTAGATGAGAATGTCATTGAGGTAGGCGATGACGAGTCTTCCTGGCATCTTGCATTGTATGTCATAGGTGAAGGACTGGAAGACAGAGGGGGCATTACCAAGGCTGTACGGCATGACTGAGTAGTGCCTTGAGGTGGTGCTAAAAGCCATTTTCCACTCGGCTCCTTCCCTGATACGAATAAGGTTATTTGTGCTGTGGAGGTCGAGACTCATAAAGACCTTGGCACCACGCAGCTGCTCCACAGTGCTAGAGATCAGGGGGAGTGGGTATCAGTATTTCACTGTGACGTCATTGAGGCCTTTGTAGTCTATGCAGGGGCGTAGCTCTCCATCCTTCCTCCGGATAAAGAAGAAACTTGCAGAAAAGGGTGAAGTGCAAGTACGAATGAAGCCCTGCTGTAGAGCTTCTTGTACATACTGCTCCATTGTCTGAGTTTTAGCCACTGATAGAGGGTATATACATTACTTTACATTTATTTAGTAGACGCTTTTATCCAAAGCGACTTACAGTAAGTGCATATGGCAGGGTCACTGACACTGTAGCCCAACAGACTGGACAAGGTACAATTAACATCAAGCATTAGTCACCTGAAGTCATGAACATGTAGAGCAAAGACTATACAGAGGGCAGTAGCACACAGAAAAAAAGGAAACAAAGCAAATGGAGACAAACATTACAAGGGATTTTGTATTTGGATTTTGTTTTTAAATAAAAGCAGGGGAAGGGGGCAATGAGGTCAAAAACTGCCTAAACAAGTGAGTCTTACCCCTAGATTCCATCGGGCGCGTATCTGCAACAAAACATGGGCAACGCTACTTTGCTCCGTCTTGTAGGCGACTTCATGTTCCACTGAGGGCAAAATGTAAGCGCACCATCCTGCCAGCTGATACAATCGACCTGCTCAGATTTCACATATTTTGTATTTTTTGCCACGATATTTGTGCAACGAACTTAAATGGTTTCTGTTGTTTTTTTGTGCTATAATTGTATTTATTATCTTGTCCAATTTTGTTGTGCTGTTGCCTACTACAGTCCAGCCAAGAACGCCATAGACTGAAAAAAAATTTTGCCCATGTTTTAGTTAAAACAAAATCACAGACAAGTAGTTGAAAAGTAAGTTATAAACAAATTTTATACCAAAGATTTGTGGCTAGTTTTTTTTTTTTTTTTTTGTTAAAAGTGCATTCCCCTTGATAATTACTTCCTGCCAGGCACATTCTGGTGTGCGGTTTCCATTTGCCCAAATACTAACGTAGTTGAATCCAATGACTGTATATGGTCAAACTATGGGAAACGTATCCCTGCTATATTCAGATCAGCATGACTGCGGCCCTCCACCGCCAGAAATACACTTGACACGTATTTTCGGTGGAGCAGCATGAAGAACCCCTTCTAGGACGCAGCTGAGATGCGCTGTGGCACGGCTGGTGGAATCACCGCCATTGTCTGGAATGGCCGCGATGAACTACAGCAGCTGTGTTGCAGCAGTAACGCAGCCAAGACGTTCCCGGTGGAATCTAACCTGGTGGTTAGAGTTATAGCGAAAGAGTGGCAGGTTTGGAACATTACGTATAGGAGGTGAGAAGGTCATTCCACCACTGGGGAGCAAGGTGGGAGAAGCTGAGTGATCTGGTTGAACGACCAGCTTTCCTACTCAGTGCAAGGGGGCAAAGTCGCCCTGCTACTGCAGAATGAAGTGGCTGGGCAGGTGTGTATGGGATGATCATCTCTTGCAGATAGGAAGGGGCTGGCTTGTTTGCTGCAGCATAAGCCAGAGTTGGGACTTTGAATCTAACTCTGGCCATAACTGGCAGCCAGTGCAGGATCTCAGCCGGTGGGTCACATGAGAGAACGTTGGGAGGTTGGAGAACAGATGAGCAGATGCATTCTGGATGAGCTGCAGGGGTTGGAGGGCACTGGATGGTAGCCCAGCCAGCAAGGAATTGCAGTAATATAGACGGGAGATCACGGTGGCTTGGATAAGGAGCTGGGCCGAGTAGGTAGTCAGGTAAAGTTGAATCCTTCTGATTTAATACAGAAGAAATCTGCAGGACCATGTTACAGCTGCGACGTGCTTCTTGAAGTCTGGTTGGTTGTTTAGGACAACCCCCAGGTTCTTTGCAGAGCAGGTAGCAGCTACTGCAGTGCATCAACGGTGATGGCAAGCTGTTGTAGAGGGGACAGCTTAGCTCCTGGGGAGTGAATTGCTGGAAAGGAGCTCAATAGCACAGTCCCATGAATAATGCAGAGGTAACTGGGTCACTTTTGTTTTGCTGAACACTATCTGCAGGTCCTAGTACTCTTCAGCAATCTTGGGCTGGTCTCTTTCATCAGGACTCTCAACAATCGTGGAGGCAATGGAGAGGGGACCATGGTGCTGCCAACATGAGGGTGACCAGAATTGGAGACATCTTGTGTGCCAGGAGATTGTGGGATTGTGTGAAAATAGCCATGGGAGGCCAAAGATGATTGGGTAGCTTGAGTAGGTGAGGATGAGCAGCTGGAGTTCCTCCAGATGGCGCTCTGGTATGCAGAGGGAAATCGGTGCCGTCTAGTGGGTCACGCTGCAATTGCCCAAAGGTTTCCTATCAATGGATGCCACAGTGAGGCGTGTTCAGAGTCATTGAACCGGGGCTCGTACCTGCCTCACCAGCTGGTTGGAGACGAAGTTGCCTGCTGCACCGGAGTCAATCAGGGCCTCTCAGTGAAGGGTCACTCCATCACAGGATGCCTTGACTGAAATCTTGAAATGTTGACCAGTGATGGTGGTCGATGACATCTTTAACTTTGGGGGTGCTTTTTCTCCCTCTTGAGACCAGTTGCAGGGGCTGGTCTTCTTCCAGGGGCGACTGTCTGATAGTTTTGAGAGCCCCAGTTCCATAGGCCCCGCCACCTCTTTTAGTAGCTGGGTTCTCCCTCTGGGCTGGCTCTACCGTCTCTCCTGCAGGAGCTGGTCTAAGCTGGTGGCTGCATCGATGTTGGCTGGCAGGGACAGTTCCAGGTCCCTGCATGCCATCTCAGCCCGAAGCTCTGGACACAGTCCCTTCCAAAAAATGGTCAGTATGCAGGCTCGTTCCAGCCACTGGCGGCAACCAAGGTGCAGAATTGGAGGCCGTAGTACGCTGCGGTTCTATTCCCTTGGCTTAGGTCCAGTAGCAACTGGACCTAAGAAACTGCTGGAAGAACTCGGCATAGGTGGTTAAAGCTGGCTCCCCCCAGACAGCAGTCGCCAAGTCAAGTGCCTTGTCAGAGAGGCAGGTCACCACTTTGGCAATCTTCTCTGCTTCAGTCAGGGCCAGATGGTACGTGAAGGACAGAGCACACTGTAGAATGAAGCCTATGCACACAGTGGGGTTTCCATCCTAGCGCTCTGGCAAGCGCACTGATGAATCACCGCGGGGAATGGCTGAGGGATCCTGCATCCTGTCAGGAGAGACAAAGGTGGGCGATGGAGCACGGGAAATGGAAATTTTGTGAACCCTGTGACCCAACTCGCCCAGGATGGCCCCCAGATGGGCTATCTCCCTCTGCTATTCTGCCTCCAGGTGTTACGGCAGGGGAATCCTTGCTGAGTCCATACTTTGGGGTAGTCTTCTATAAAGGTTTTTCTTCGTCCACAGTTCAGGTGCATGGAGGACAGGAAGTTGAGGACTGGACTCAGGTGCAAGAATGAACTTGGTAGTTTACTATCACACCAGCTGCACAGCAGAGGGCATGTACGAAGCAGCACAAAACAAAAAGGAATCAAGGTTCCTTAAGGCATACTATGAGTAACACAACACCGAGCATAGACTGCAGTAACGATGTATCACAAATAGAAAAAACAAAATAGGGATCAAGGTTCCTTTTCTACAAGACTAAAAAAGCAACAAGTACGTTGTTACAAGATTTCGCAATGATAGTTCATCTTCAGCTTGTTGCATGTCTTGTGTGCTAACAAAAAAGAATTTCACATTCTTGATATGTCGGAAGTCCAATCCTAGTGCTGAGCAGGGGTCACCATATGGCCTGATGTGACACATCAGGGTAATTTGAAAGGTGGATGAAGTGATGCAACCATAATGCCTAGTGCTGACTGTACAAGTCTTTGGGGGCAGTGTTTTGATCTGGGGTTGCTTCAGTTGGTCAGGTCTTGGTTCAGCAAGAATTTGGAGACAAAAATGAGTCAGCTGATTATGCTGAATGAGCAGGTTTTTCCATCAATGGATTTTTTCTGCCCTGATGGCATATTCCAAGATGACAGTATATCCCAAGATGAGAATCTTTGGGATATACTGGAGAAGACGTCACGCAGCGGTTCGACTATCCCATTATCAATACAGGATCTTAGCAAAAAATGAATGCAGCTCTAGACAGAAATATACGTTCTTACATTGCATTAGCTTATCGGAATAATGCCATGGCAAATGCATGCTGCAATCAAAGCTAAAGGCGGTCCAACAAAATATAGGAGTGTGAAATGATTCGATACACTATGTAAATGGTTTCATTCTCAATGAAAGCAATTTTTGAAACATCAAACATATTTTCCATAATTTTCCTCAACACATTATGGGCTGGCTCAATGGTAATGCCCATGTATTTTCCAAAAATGTATTTGGGTATGTGTGCCAGTCAATGCAACCAGTTCCACTGTATTTATTAATGATGTGACTTCCAAGCAGAAAAGCCAGAATTATGGTGGCCTTCAAATTGGTTTTAGGACAATAAGCAATTTGTTTTGGACAGGTCATTGCTCATTAAAGTGCTTTATATGACAGCAGTTATCTAGATCACTGCCTAGTACAGGGCTCCTCAAATCACAGTCCTCGAGGGCCGAGAACCGCTGGTTTTCCACCCTCCCTTTACCTGAGAATCAGGTGAGATGATAATCTGGCTGATCAGCAGCATTAATTGTTCACTTAATTGCCGGGAAGGAAGAAAAACCAGGACTGTATTTGGATTCCAGGGCCGGATTTGGAGAACCCTGGCCTAGTATGTTAATTTGTGCAATATTAATGAACATTGCTCACACTCTTAATCAGAGCTGTCATCCTAGACACTATTTAAGCTGCTAATTAGAGCACTAACCATTAATGCATTTACTGTGTTAATAAGAGCAGTAATCATGAATACTGCTTACGATGCTAATGCGACCATAAACCCTTTACACCATTTATGGTGCTAGCTGTAATAGTAAACACTGAGTAGTTTACAATTAGTGCAACTGCTCCTGAGCACTATTTACTGGGCTAATAAGTGCAGTAATCCAGGCACAGTTTAGGGTGTTGTTGAGAGTGCTGTGTAGCATGTAATTGAGTTCAATAATCCTGAACACTAATTACTGTGTTAATCAGAGCAGAAATTCTGCACACTGTTCATTTTAATGACTGCAATAATCCTGAATGCTGTGCACTGTTAATCAGAGTTCAAATCCCGAATACCGTTCATTTAAATGATTTCAATAATCCTGAATGCTGGTTACGGTGTTATTCAGAGCAGTGATCCTGAACATCCAGAAATGTGACTATTAAAGCAGTTGGCACTGAATGCTGCTTGCTGTGTTAATTAGATCTGTAAGCCTGAACATTATTCATTGTTTTAATTAGAGCAGTAATCCTGAAGGCTGTTTACGGTGTTAATTTGAGGAGTGATATTAAGCATTGTTCCCTGTGTTGGAACTGTTATCCTGTGTTAATTACTGCATTGTGTTTTTTTGTCTCTGGGGATTCCTGAGCCGTTTGCTGCAAAAAGGTAGAGGACAGATTCTACTGTTGCCTGTGTTCTGTTTACAGGATTTCATCTGCATAACCAAGGCACTGGTTGTCATGGTTACTCTGGCTAAATTTTCTTCAATGGCACTTTCCTATTGTTTGTCGCTGATTTGTGTTTACTGCACAGCCGTTCCCTGCTTATATTTAACCTGTGTGGGCAAATAACTTCAGTGAAGGACTGTGGACTCTTGCTCTTGATCCAAAAAACTTAGAGTTTCACCCATCAGACAACTACTGTAGCCCAGAGTCCACTGTACAAACTGAGGAAATTGATGAAAAGAAGATATTAAATTGTCAAAATAAGGTAGAACTCGTGATAAGATGTGCAACATAAAAAAATAGATACAACACCAAAAAAAGAGATCAATAAAACAGAATAATTTCTTTCAGTTGAAAGTGTCACAAGATTAAGTATGCTCTGAGTGCTGTCCAATCCTAAGGGCAGTGATCTTCATCACTGATCCAGAGAGCCACTGAGAGCAGTTATCCTCATTACTGCTCATGAGGGCAACAGAGGGCAGTTATTCTCATTACTGCTCCTGAGAGCCACAGAGGGCAGTTATTCTCATTACTGCCCCTGAGGGCTAAAGAGGGCGGTTATCTTCATTACTGCCCCTGAGGGCCACGGAAAGCAGTGATCCTCATTACTGCTCTTGAGAGCCACAGAGGGTAATTATCCTCATTACTGCTCCTGAGGGCCACAGAAAGTAGTGATCCTCATTACTGCTCCTGAGAGCCACAGAGGGTAGTTATCATCATTACTGCTCCAGTGGGCCACAGACTGCAGTTTCCCTCATTACTACTCCTGAGGGCCACAGAGGGCAGTTATTCTCATTACTGCTCCTGAGGGCCACAGAGGGCAGTTATCCTCATTTCTGCTCCTGAGGGCCACAGAGGGCAGTTATTCTCATCACTGCTCCTGAGGGCCACAGAAGGTAGTCATCCTGATTACTGCCACTAAGGGCCACAGACTGCAGTGATCCTCATTACTGCTCCTGAGGGTCACAGAGGGCAGTTATCCTCATTAATGCTCCTGAGAGCCCCAGAGAGCAGTTATCCTCATCACTGCATCACTGCTCCTGAGGGCCACAGACTGCAGTTATCCTCATTACTGCCCCTGAGGTCCACAGAGGGCAGTGATCCTCATTACCTCTCCTGAGAAACACAGAGAGCAGTTATCCTCATCACCGCTCCTGAGGACCTCAGAGGGCGGTTATCCTGATTACTGCCCCTGAGAGCCACGGAGGGCAGTTATCCTCATCACCACTCCTGAGGGCCCCAGAGGGCAGTTATTCTCATTACTGCTCCTCAGGGCGAGACAGAGCAGTTATTCTTGTCACTGCTCCTGAGTGCCACAGGGGGCAGCTATACTCATCACCACTCCAGACGGGCACGAATGGTAGTTATCCTCATTTTTGCTCCTGAGGGTCACAGAGGGCAGTGATCTTCATTACTGCCCCTGAGGGCCACAGACTGCTGTTATCCTCATCACTGCTCCTGAGGGCCACAGAGGACAAATTATCCTCATTTCTGCTCCTTAGGGCCTGAGAAGGCAGTGATTCTCACTAGTTTTCAGGCCACAGTGGGCAGTTACTTTCTTTTCTGCTCCTGAGAGCCACTGAGCGTGCTGCTGGGTTTTTGTATGGATATAGCCTCAAGATTCAGACGAAAGAAACTAGGTGAAGTGACAGTTAGTTGATTGATGGAAGTGCTCTAATACATATTGAAGTGCCAAATGACAAGAGAATCTCTTCAGCTCTTCTGAAGTATGACCACAGACAACTGCCTTCTGGGTGAGGCAAACAGAAGAAAGACCATCAGTCTCATTGCATTTTGTATTTAGGAGTGCAGTGATGACCCTCAGACATCCCAGAGACACCGCAGTGGTCTGAATTAGCATTTTTCATCAACATAATCTGTTGACACTAGGAATACAACCGATGCTGCAAAATAAATTAAGAGCAACACTACTTATCCGTATGTGACCCCGCTGTGCTACAGGAGCTATGCTAAAGCACTTCAGGGCAAAAATATGACCCAGCTGATTGAACTTTGGTAAATTTCTCTTTTGATCATTAATAACCCAGCAGGCTGAGCTGTGCTAAAGCTCTCCTGTAGGGAAATTTTACATAGCACAGTGAGCTGTGCAAAAGCTCTCCTGTGCAGAATTATGACACAGCAGAGTGAGCTGTGCTAAAGCTCTCCTGTGGAGAAATATTATTGTGATGGGTGGTGAGTTTGAGACACCAAACGCAGTGGCCAGAATTAAAGGAGGATATGCAGAAGGGAGAGAGACAAACAAACAAAACAGGAGAGCGAGGATCGCGCTTCCAACGGACCAAGATTTAGTCCGAGGCAAGGAAGTAAAGAGAGCTTGACAGGAGGAACAGAAAGAGGAAAACACAGAAAGATTCCCTTATACTAGGAACACTCAGAAAGATTCCCTTACTAACTAGAACTGTTCCTCAAATATGCAGCTAAAACCTAAGAGCTCTCTCACTAGAGACCTTACCGGCTAAAGTGCGAAACATAGCACTGACATTCTTGCGAGGAAATTGAGGCGGATCTAGGGCTTAAACAGAATCTGCACGACACCCCCAATTAATGCGAACTGGCCCAAGAATTCGATTGAGAGCAAAACGATGTCGTCCCGGACGAGAGAAGCAAAGAAAGCTCTCAAAGCCACCAAACCATGACAGGACCTGCCCCTCTAAGGGACAGCTCCAGAAGTACCTAGGGAACCCCGTGCATGAAACTCAGAAATGAGTGTGGGATCCAATTATCCCGAGATGCGACCCAGCAGCACTCCTCGAGGTCATATCCCTCCCAGTCGACAAGAAACTGGGCCCCAAGACCAACATGCCTCTCGGCCAGAATGTAGCGCACGGTGTAAACCGGCTCCCCCTCGGCTATTCGTGGTGGCGGCAGGGGTGTGTCGGCAGGTGCCAGGATGCTAGTGCTAACCGGCTTAATCCGAGAGACGTGGAATGAAGGATGGATGCATAAAGATCTCAGGAGCTTAAATGGGGCCAAACAACGCCCTCTATCAGTGATGGATTTTTGTTTGAGCCACAAACGCTACAGAGAACAATGGACCCCGGTCCAAACCGTCCAAAAGCGACAAATGAAATGGTTGACCAAGGGAACCTCGAAATCGTTCTCAGTCTCAAGAAACAGTGGGGGTGGGTAACCCACCTGGACCTTGAACAGGGAAATACCTGTGGAGGAATTACTCAGTGAGTTATGGGAATACTCGGCCCAAGCTAAAAATTCACTCAATGAGGAGGGATTATCAGCCACCAAACATCGAAGAGTGTTTTCTAAAAACTGATTAGTACGTTCCGTCTGCCCGTTGGTCTCTGGGTGAAAAGCGGAGGGGAGACTCACAGTGGCCCACAACTGCTTACAAAATTCCCTCCAGAATTTGGCTGTAACCTGAGGGCCTCGGTCAGAGACCACATCCTGTGGAAGCCCATGCAACCGGAGCACATGGTTAACCACAAGAAGGACCGTCTCCCGCACCGAAGGTAGCTTGGGTAGCGCGACAAAATGAGCCACCTTAGAAAAAGGTTAACCACGACCAAGATGACCGTGTTGCCGTCAGATACAGACAGCCCCGTAATGAAGTTTAATGCAATATGCGTCCAAGGGTGCCTGGGAATGGGCAAATGTAGCAGCAGACTAGAGGGAGGGAGGTAGGAAGTCTTATTCCTGGAGCATGTGCCATAAGCTGCAACAAACTCCTGAATGTCTCATCATACAAGGCCACCAAAAACGTTGGGCCAGGAGCTGCTTAGTCTAATGGGCCCCCGGGTGCCCAGCTAAGTGGGAAGAATATCCCCACTGGAGGACCTGTGGCCTAACTGTAGGCGGAACAAACAAACAGCCAGGAGGCTCCCCCCAAGATCAGGGTCAGTCTTTAAAGCCTCCTGAACCACTGCCTCAATCTCCCACTGAATGGGTGCAACAACCTGAGTAGCCGGGATAACTGGCTCCGGGGTAGGATCGTGGTCAGAGCGGTCATAAATCTGTGACAGGGCGTCAGGCTTAATGTTTTTAGAGCCTGGGCAATAGGTCAGAGTAAAAATCAAACGATTAAAGAATAATTACCACAAGTTTTTATGATCAGTCAACACCACAAAAGGGTGTTCAGCTCCCTCCAACCAGTGGCGCCACTCCTCGAGTGCCAGCTTGACTGCCAATAACTCCCGGTCACCAATGCTGTAATTGCATTTTGCGGCAGACAAAGACCAGGAGAAATATGCGCATGGGTGAGGCTTATTATCCCAACGAGGGCGCTGGGACAAAAAAGCACCCACACCCACCTCCGAAGCATCTACCTCCACAACAAATGGGAGGGAGGGATCGGGCAAAACCAGAATAGGTTCTGAGCTAAAACATTTCTTTAATTCCTGAAAGGCAGCATCAGGTGCTGGAGACCAAAAAAATGCTGAGGAGGTATTCTACTTGGTGAGCGCAATAATGGGGGCAGCAACCGTGCTAAAATTACGGATAAACCTCCTATAAAAATTAGCAAAGCCCAGGGAGCGTTGAACTTCCTTAACACTCTGAGGCACAGGCTAATTCCTGACCGCAGCCACCTTGTCCGGGTCCATCCGCACTGACCCCTTAGAAACAATAAAGCCCAAGAACGAGACAGTTTGGGCGTGAAAAACACATTTCTCGACTTTAACAAAAAGCTTGGCATTGAGAAGGGCCTCAAGCACGTCTGACATGTTGTTTATGTTCCGAGAGTGTCGAAGAAAAAATCAAAATGTCGTCAAGATAAACAAAGACAAATTTCTCCAACATCTCTCGGAGGATGTCATTAATGAGTGCCTGAAACATCGAGGGGGCTTTAACCAATCCAAACGGTAAGACCAAATATTCGTAGTCCCATCATGAGTTTTAAATGCAGTTTTCCATTCGTCCCCCTCCCGAATGTGAACCAAATTAAAACATTACGAAGATCTAGCTTCGTAAAAAGTGACGCCTCCTGCAGACGTTCAAGCGCGGAATTTGTTAAGGGAAGGGGTTATCGGTTTTTAATGGTGATGGAGCCGACCAGATCGCATGAACCAGGATTACCTCGGATATGTAGATTCACACACCAGCCAGCACGATGCGGAACATCATGGAAAGCGTCGGAAAACAGAACGATGCACTCCCAATTATAGGCTTGGCCAGTATGGTACGCAAGCCGTTACGCCGCAAAAAGGTTCCCACAACAACAAATTACATTATAATACTCGCAAGTCATCAAGGAGGATAGGGTCACCACTGTAGAACCCCACAAAACAATACCAAACATGGACATTGCAAAGGGCTGAAAGTTTCACGTGTTCTCTTTGGCTGGCGTTAATTCAAGCAACTTCCTGGCTGGTGTGAGTCACAATAGAATGGATATTCTTCTCCGTTCAAAAGAACAGGGCCCAAAAGCACAACGATTGCAATTAATCTGACTCCATAATACATATAGAATACCAAATTTAGTTATATCCTCGTTAAATATCTGACTCCTAATTAGAATTAGAACTGATAGTTTGGGGACAGCATGCATGAATCTAGAGACAGCTACGCCATCAGACTTGTCGGCGAAAACCATTTATTCAAGCTCTAGGGAAAACAGTTGATTATACCTCAAATTCCTAATCCCAACCACCGTCGCTACATTAATGTTCCTCGGTTATAACACTATGTCTGGATCCTAGGTTCCTTGGTTAGATTGGAGGTTGGAAGTCAGCCATCACTGCAATAGCCTCCTTTTAGCATATAGATGCAGCGAACCCAGATTTATATACGCCTGTAAGGAGGAAAGACGGAGAGGATTATCTGGCTGGATTATCTGGCGCCATAATCATTACTCCAACAGCTTGACCCTTGTTGGGATACGTGCCCCATCATTACTCCAACTGTTTGACCGTTGTATGGATACGTGCTCCAACATTTAGCAGATGACCCCAGGGTCATGGGAATGGACTCAACCAGACTCTCTGGCGCCAATCTCATCTTGCCACAGGGGTAATGGTTAATGCAGATGCCTGGGAATCTACCAAAAAACTGCTGTCCGCAAACCTTTGGCCAGCGAGACTCATGCCGGACAACTCCACAGTGCCATCCAATGGACTCTAACATAACTGCACCCGTACAATTTCAATACATTGCAGTTTAGGTAAATATTTCTAAAGACTTTTAATTTCCTGAGTAAAACACTAATCTCACTCACGATGTCACAGAATAATGTGTATTTTGCTATACCGAAGGTTAAGAGTGGAATAATAGCCTTAATACAGATTATTCTTGTAATTCGGTGTTGTGTCGGACGTTTCATGACCAACTCTAACGCAAGTAGGTTGTAATTTTAATCCTCGTAATTTCTGAAATCTCATGGGGAATATTTCAAAGGAATTGGACTTGTACCATACCCTCCTTCAATAACTTTAAGGGAAAAATATGCTTCAGTTTTCCTTATGGTCATGTCTCCTCCCAAAGCCCCTCCGGAATTCTTGGCTCAAATGACCCAAAACGACCTATGACCCCGCCATAGGACGCAGTCTAGAGATTGGGCATAAAAGAGGGGGAAACAGAGAATTCGGGGAAGCTTGTATTCATCCTTCCCTCATATACGTTGTGTATATGTGTAGTTTTGGGCTGCGCCAGGTATGAATTGACTTCTTTTCTCTTTTCTGTAACGATGTAATTAGGTCTTGTGATTTAAGCTTGTGCCTGCCTGGCGAAATAAATTGATATTCGCATCTGTTGTGTGTTTCTGACTTTAAACAAACATATACTTACCGGTTTTCGGACTCCTGGCTCTCAATCGAGTAACGTAGTCCGTAATTGCGTGCCTGATCAACGCGCTTGGCATCTGCGTTATAAGGTGGATTTTCCATGCTGTGTATGGTGCTATTAATATTGGCTTCGAGCAAGATTCCGTTTATATTTTTAGGCGGAAATCTTAAAAGACGCAAGGCCTCTGAACGATGTATTTCCGTTATGCCTTTGTAGTTGCTCGCTGTGGGCCCCGGTAATCCCTAGTCATAATGCATTCCTATGTCAAATTACTGCGCTTAATAGGACGCCAGCCTCTGAGTTCTTTCACCGGATTGGGTTGTTCAGATGGTTTTGGTCCGGCGGAGTAAGGTATAGACCTGTTATGAGTCCGATGCACAACGGAGTTCCGAATTGCGTAATAAATTGACGAATTAAAAGCCGAACGTATTCATGCAAACGTATGATAACCACAAAAGATTGCAACTACAATTTTGTATCCTAAATTTGATATGGAGTCAGATAGATTGTAACCACTAGACATTAGGGCTGCAGCATCCGCTCGGCACGTCTCAGGCCACTTAAAAGCAGAGCGTGAAAGACGTCATCACGTGAGGCCTTGGGCAGGGGTCTAGTGCTGACGCTGAAGCCAGCCCCCATTATTGCAATGGAGACCGGTAAATCTTTATTTCTCTCGCAGCATGCGAAAACACGCTGAGACCTTCCGCCTCATCTAGGAGCCTCCTTGGCCTAGTTGAACGTTTACACGCCCATGGGTTCCTTAAGGGAATTTTAACAGATAACCGACTTTTCGTCAATGGGTTTCCTTAAGGCTAAAGCCCCAGAACCAGCAATACATAAACCCTTTATGTAAGTAGATCGTGATTGTCTCTCCAACTTAATAAAACCAATTCCCATACCGTGCCGCTGGCCAGTCGTTCCTCAGTTGGGATTATACCCCTAGGTATCCGCTGCGGCAGGGCTAGAAAGAATGTACATGTGTTAAGAGTCATTGAAACCACTCAAGCTTAAAGGAATAATAATAATTTAATCACCAGGTAGGCACAAACTTAGATCAAACAAATCAAAATTAAGCCAATTATCAAAATACACACAATTTAGAAAGTGAGAATAAAGTCATACCTGGAAAAATGGAGACACGCATGCGGGCAGACCGGAAGAATTCAGATGCCACCCCCTTCCCGACCATCTAGGTCGACTACTTATGCACAGACCCAGGTACGCGGAGAGAGCCGGCATGTGATTCCCCATAATTAAAAGACTACTCATGCCCTTCCACACGCGGGGAGATTGAAATACGATTCTCCCCGAAAGGAAAGTCTCTCCTGCCTTTAAGCTAAACCAGTCCTTTGATCCAGGCGGCCCGGGAAGGGGGGGGGGGGTTCCCCCGAGAATAACAAGACCAAACATGATACATATTATGAAGTTCCCAGAGATTTAGATTATTTTAAACAGATTAATATACCTGGACTTTAACTTCATTGGGGACAGTGGCATGACTCCCACTGGAGCGTTGTGGCAGTCAAGGCTTTGCGACTATGTCCCCCGCTCAGTAAAACCAGATACCCACCACAGGCAGGCTGCAGGAACATCCTAGAGGGAAAGTCATAAAAGTTTTACTGCTGGCTCTGGATCGAGCTTATCAGCCATTTGTTCAGATACTACAAACCCTTATAATCAATACAGGGTCTCAGACCTCCATCCTTCTTTTCCACAAAAAAAATCCCGCTCCGGCAGGAGACGTGGACGGCCGAATAAAACCATTAGCGAGAGCTTCCTGAATATATTCTCGAATGGCCTTACGCTCAGGTCCTGACAGCGAGTATAGCGAACCCCTAAGAGGAGTTGTACTAGGGTAGAGATTGATCTCGCAGTCATACGGATGATGAGGATGTAACGTCGATGCTCGTTGTTAACTAAACACTTCGGCGAGATCCGCATTGTCATTTCGAACATTAGAAGTGTCGGTAAATTAATAAAAAACCAAGAACGTTGTTCCGATGAAGAAGCGACCTTGGTTTTTCGTGTCAAAAGCAGGAAAAGTTTATTCCACAGCCGGCCATGAGAACAACAGCATGATGCAAAGTTCTAAAATTCCTTCATTTTGTAAGAAACTTTATACATGTAAAAAGTACAGACATTTGCATATGATTTCTTTAATGTTATCAGAAGTTGTTGCTGATTGGTTCCAGGGTTTACACATTGATTAAAAGCAATACTCTACAATTGGGCCTCTTCTGAACCACCCAACTTAATTGGTTCAATAGATTCCCAACCACTGGAAGTGAGCTCCATATGTGGGCATACAGAACCTCCAACTAAGAGGTGCTAGTGCCTATTGCCCTGTCGGAACTGAAGACAAACGGAGATCCCAGCTGGAAATCGCAAATAGGCGATATGTCCTGCCGGACCTGGCGGCTTCTCTTTATCTCCTAATTCGCATTCATTACCCATTGATCAAACCGTCTGGCTCCCCATATTGCTAACACTTAAAAATCCTGTTTCCCAACAGAAGGCAAGCTAAAGTTCAGGGTGGCCCCAAATTCCTCACCCTTCCCAGAATCTAATGTCTCTGTGACTGATTCAGAATCACTAAAATCCTCTGAAAGGTAATCGACCTCTGGCTGTCGCCAATCAAACTGAGGATCCCATTCCAACCCTTTCTCTGCCCCTTTTTCTAGTTTAGGAGGGTACGGAGCGATAGTCTCCTCACACTCGCTCCAGGCATCAGTCTGCCCCATAGCTTTCTGGGAAAACAAGTTTCATTATCTCTACAATGACAGTGAAAACTGGTTCCCCAGCAGACGATAGGATTGTTCTTTCCCCCCAACTGACGCAGGGTCTATGTTCCCGTAACCAAGAATGCCGTAAAACAATGGAAAAAGTAGGGGAATTAATAATAAAAAACGGAACCTCCTCCGAGTGGCCACCAAAGAAATGAACATATTTAGCGGTTCAGAAACTTCAGTTATAACTCCCGTTCCAAGTGGGCGACCGTCCAAAGTTCTGACAGAGTGTGATTGTGAAAGAGTAACGGTGGGAACGGAGTGCCTCCGAGCCCACTTAATATCCATGAAACAATTTACTGTGCCCGAATCCACGAACACTTTGATAATAACTCTCTTGCTCCCCACAGTCAGTTCAACAGGGATTAGTGTTCGGAAGGGAAATTGGGTCTGCCCCTCTAGCGCCCCCCAAATTGCTAGAGGGGCCTCACGTTTCCCTGAAGCTTCAGGCATCGTGGACGGGTATGACCCGGCTTAGTACAATTAAAGCAGATTATCCTTCTGCGAGTAGGTTTATGAGTCCGACTGTCAAACGAACTATCAACTTGCATGGGCTCAACCGGAGTAGAATTTTCAGTGGGTGGGATAGGAGCCGCACACTCTCCACTAGCAACTTTAGCCCTATTGTCAGCAAGTGGCAATCTGTTTAGCTTTTCCCTGTTTCGTTTGCGGATGCGGTTGTCGATTCCCACAGCAGTGCGAACTTAAGAGTCTAAAGTCAAACAGGGTTCTAATGTGGCCAACGCGTCTTTTATCTCCTCAGTAAGAGCATGAATGAACACAGTCATAAGAGGAGTCTCAGGCCAGCCTGTCTCTGTAGCCAGAGAGCGAAATGCGATAGAGAACTCAGCTGCACTTTACTTGCCCTGTTTAAATTGTATCAAACGCGTAGCCTCGTCCTGACCACAAACATCTGGATCAAATACTGACACCATCTCCCTCCACAGAATTTACGACCGGTGAATCAGGTCTGATTAGTGGGCCGACCCAAGTGAGTGCTGTGCCAGCCAACAGGGATAATATAAATGCCTCCCGAGAATCCTCATTAACAAATCGAGATGGTTGAGCCTTAAAAAATATTTCACATTGGGTAATAAAATCCTCACATTTTCCGGCCTCGCTGCTATATATTTGGGGCAATTGTAACTTTGGTTCTCGGGGAAGGTGTATGGGTGATGCTTGTGCAACATTTTGAGAAACTTGTGTGGACAGGGATCTAATACTCTCGGTCAAGCTTAACAGAACGCTCTCCTGTTTCTGAAGCAAATTCTCTTGAAGGCGTAGTCTCTCAGCTAAATCAGCCGGCTGATTACCCAGGCCAGAAAACCCTTTGGCAAAACCAGACAGCCGATCTTGCTGGCTGGTAACAGCCCTCTTAATCTCGGCCACCGCTGATGTCTCCATGTTGGCTAGAGTGTACTGTGATGGCTGGTGTGTTGAGACGCCACACGCAGTGGCCGGAATAAAAGGAAGTCTCCCTGATTGAGAGAGAGAGAGGCAAACAAATAAAACAAGAGAGAGAGACTTGCGCTTCCAATGGACCTAGATCTCGTCCGAGTGCAAGGAAGCAAAGCGAGCTTGACAGAATGAATAGAAAGGGAAAAAATCTCGGAAACCGAGATAAAAAGAATTAGCACCAGACGGTGCCCAGAAAGAGAAAAAACAGAAAGATTCCCTAGCTATCTCAAACATTTCCTCTTTTGCAGCTAATACCTCTGCAACTGTCTTACTAGAGACCTTACCGGCTAAAGTGCAAACATAACACTGACACTCTAGCAAGAACAGTGAGGCGGACCTAGGGCTTAAATAGAATCCGGGTGATGCCCCCAATTAATGCCAGATGGCCCAAGAACCGATATCGTCCCGGATGAGAGCAACCAAGAAAGCTCTCTAAGCCTCCAAAAGCCGTGGCAAGAACTCTCCTGTGCAGAAGTATAACACAGCAGGATGAGCCGTGCAGAAGATCTCAGGCGCAGAATTATAACACAGCAGAGTGAGCTGTCCCAAAGCTCTCCTGTGCTGAAATATTTCACAGTGGGGTGAGCTGCGCTAAAATTCCCCTGTGCAGAAGTCTAACACAGCAGAGTGAAATGTGCTGAAACTCTCCCGTGCAGAAGTATAGCTGTGCTAAAACTCACCAGTGCAGAGGTATAACACAGCAGAGTGAGCTGTGCTAAAATTTCCCTGTGCAGAAGTCTAACACAGCAGAGTTAGCAGTGCTAAACATCTCAGGTGCAGAATTATAACACAGCAGAGTGAGCTGTCCTAAAGCTCTCCTGTGCTGAAATATTAGACAACGGAGTTAGCTGTGCTAATGGTCTCCTGTGCAGAACTCTAACACAGCAGAGAAGCTGTGCTGAAATAATTCAGAGCGGAGTGAGCTGTGCTAAAGCTCTGTTGTGCAGAATTATAAAAGCATAGTGAATCGTGCTGAAACTCCTGTAGAGAAGTATAACACAGCAGAGTGAGCTGTGTGAAAACTCTCCAGTGCAGAAGTATAACAGAGCAGAGAGAGCTGTGTGAAAACTCTCCAGTGCAGAAGTATAACAGAGCAGAGAGAGCTGTGCAAAAGCTTTCCTGTGCAGAAGTATAACACAGCAAAGTGAGCTGTGCTGAAATTCTCCTGTGCAGAAATCTAACATAGCAGAGTAAATGGTGCCAATGCTCTCCTGTGCAAAAATATAACACAACAGAGTGAACTGTGCTAAACATCGCAGGTGCAGAATTATAACACAGCAGAGTGAGCTGTGCTAAAGCTCTCCTGTGCTGAAATATTATGCAGTGGAGTGAGCTCTGCCAAAGCTCTCATGTGCAAAAATATAACACAGCAGATTGAGCCGTACTAAAGCTGTCCTGTGCAGAAATATTACACAGCGGAGTGAGTTGTGCTAAAGCTCTCCCGTGCTGAAATATTACACAGCGGAGTGAGCTGTGCTAAAGCTGTCCTGTGCAGAAATATTACACAGCGGAGTGAGTTGTGCTAAAGCTCTCCCGTGCTGAAATATTACACAGCGGAGTGAGCTGTGCTAATGGTCTCCTGTGCTGAAATATAACACCATGGAGTGAGCTGTTGTAAAGCTCCCCTGTGGAAAAATATAACACAGCAGATTGGGCTGTACTAAAGCTGTCCTGTGCTGAAATATTACACAGTAGAGTGAGCTGTGCTAAAGGTCTCCTGTGCTGAAATATTACACAGTGGAGTGAGCTGTGCTAAAGCTGTCCTGTATAGATGTATAACACAGCAGAGCGAGCTGTGCTAAAGCTCCTCAGTGCAAAAATATAACACAGCAGAGAGAGCTGTACTGAAGATCTCAGGTGCAGCAATGCCCAACAAACCAAGCTTTGTTTAAGCTCTCTGGTCCAGAATAAGACAGCAGATGTTTGTTCAGGCATGTGCAGAATTATCCAGCAGACTGAGCTTTGGCAACTCTCACACTGCTACTGTACGAAAATAACATGGCAGACTGAGCTGCGCTATAATTCTCCTGCATAGAATAACTAGAATAACATAAATAGGATTAAGATAAATTAATCTGTCATTGTTAATACTGGGTTGTACATCTTTTGAATTCAATACTGAGTCCATATTGAATCCATCTTTTGAGTTCATACTGAGTCATATGGGTTCAAATCTTGGTTTACAGGAGCCAGCTGAGGTGGTTCGGGCATCTAGTTCAAATGCTTCCTACACGCCTCCCTTTACAGGTGTTCCAGGCATGCCCAACTGAAAAGGAGGCCCAGAGGCAGACCCGGGACACGCTAGAGGGATTATATTTCCCAACTGGTTCGGGAACGTCCAGTGGTTTCCCAGGAAGAGTCGGAGGAACTAGCTGGGAAGGGGGATGCCTGGGCCACTTAGATTTGTCTGCTATCCCTGGGACCCATCCCCGAATGAGCAGAAGAAAATGGATGGATGGGTTCAGGTCAGCCTCAAAAACATTTTTTTTTTTTAATAAAAAACTTCAAATCAGCAAAGCGCGTGAACTGGAGTGCATGTGCATTTATTTGTGCATGTACTACATGTGTGAATATGAACACTTGAATTGATCTAAGGGTCAAACTGTACATATTAAAAATGCAAGCTCTGCATACATTGATATGTCTGTGAGACACAGTGCTTATTCGTCCGCAATGATATCCCAGCTTCCCTGAATAATGCTTATTCTCACTTCCATGGTGAGCTTATGACAGGCCCAGCTCCAAGAGCCAAGCTCTTGTTGTAGGAAATTCAGCCTCTGCCCATTGGCAGCGGCGGCAGTGACCCAAGATTACTGATTATTCATTGGCTCAATCTGGAGAGCATTTAAACACTTATGATGCAGAGAAATGAGATGAATTGATTGCATGGTAGGCATTCCAAGTCAAGGTCCTTCCAAAATGGGCCCTTTGTTGTTTTAATTTCATGCAAGCTTTCAGAATAAAATGATTCTAGAGAAAACAAAAAAAAAAAAAAACTTTTTATGCTTCCACAAAGAATATTCTGCTCTTTGATTCAAGAGGGATGCAAATCCACTGCTTCGATTTGGTCACTGTCAAAACAAAAATGTAATTTGCAACCATTTTTCTTGATCGTTTACCTCTGGCGGGGTACTGCATCTGTCAAAAGTTGGGAACATAAGCGCATAGCTGTGCTTTCTGGAAAATAATACAAATGTTCTCCTGAAGAAATTTATTTCATGAAATTTGGCCCTTGAGTTCTGAGATTCACACGCATGCATGGGTTTGGCACACAAGCGAAGCACAGGCTGTTCGAGGGTAAGGGTGCATATAAAACTGGGCCAGTGGAAGGGCGGGCTGATGTCGAATAATATTAAACACGTTTGCTCTTCCAGCTCAGATCATCCTCATGATGTGACCTTTATCTGTGAGGAACCAGCCTGTCAGAGCAAATTCATGTCTGCTCTGGTAAGATGCTCACACACAAAATTACGCTCGGCACATGATTTCTGTTATAGACACTCAGGCACAGACCCACACCCCGCACATGATGCCTTGTAACAGACAGACACACACAGACCGACGCCCAGCACATGATGCTTTGTAACAGGCAGACGCACACAGACCTACGCCCAGCACATGACACTCCGTAACAGACAGACACACACAGACCTACGCCCAGAACACAATGCTGTGTTATAGATGCTCATACACAGAACTCCACTGAGCACATGAAACCCAGACTGTCTCGCACTATGAGGAGTTGCGGCTGTGGCGGAGTGCTCATTCTGAAAGGGCTGGCTGATGGGAGGATAGTGAGTCTACACTTACTGAAACAAAGTATAGGTTAACTGCCATCACCATGGCAACTGGGCACATAGCTGGGGAGATGCAGCCTCCTCACAAATGGCCTGAAACGCTGTTGCTGCTCTGTATCCAGGCAACAGGTTCACATTGCTCAGTCATGGACAAAAAAAATGACTGATTTACAATGCATGTGATCAAAATTTAAAAATTGTGTCTGATTAAATAGAGTAAATATTTAAATGTATTTTATTCATGTTATTTTTATTTTTATAATGAATTGTTTAAATTCATATTCATTTTAATTTTGCATGCATTTTTTCTGTGTGATGTGATCAATTAATTCACGGGCACATTTGACAGCTGCAATTGAGAGGGCAAAGCAGGGCAAAGGATTCAATTGTGAGTGTGTGCATATGATTGTACATGTGTGTGCGTGTGTGCTTCGATATGTGTGCATGTTCCTGCATTCCTGCGTGCGTGTGTGTGTGTGTGTGTGTGTGTGCATACACGTGTGTGCGTTAGTGCGCGTGTGTGTGGGCGTGCATGTGTGTGTGAGTGCGTGTGTGTTTGCAGTGCAGTTCGTGTGTGTGCTTGCATACACCAGTGTGTGTACATGGATATATGTGTTCATGCATATGTGTGCGCGTTTGAGCACTTGCACATGTGTGTGCGTCTGCAAGTGTGTATGAGTGTGAATGCCTACTTTCAGTCTTGCGCATCACCCAAAACATGCTGACTGCCTGCTCCAGAGTCTGGGACTGTTTGCTTTTTAATTGAGAGTGTCAGTTTGCTCTTACAGACAGACAGTCATACTTGTAAATGCCAGAGTAATTTCACAGACTATGTGACACCTTTTTCAGATAAGAGCCTCAGCCCTCTGAGGTGGAAATGAGAGGAAACTCTTATGTCTCCCAGCAGAGGCGAGTCACCAGCCTCTCGGCTGAAGCCCCATTTCTGAATCCAGACATCTGATCTTTTGCCAGACATTTGCTCCAGTGTGGTTAGGATGCATCTTCTGTGTGTTTTGTTGCCTTTTTTGTCCAGAAGTGGACAGCAGACAGGAGCACTGGTGTGAACTTATCTTATCTTACTGCTTACCCCAAAAAAATAGTCGCACACGCTGATATTTTCGTGGAACGCCTTAAGCTTTGATCATGGCGCGCATTTGTCATGGCATTTTTTTCAACAATCTGACGCAATGTTGCAACATTTATTTCCGACCAGAGTTGCATTTATATTTGGCTGAGATCTTGTATTGACGAGGAACGAGTCAAACCACTCCACGAAGCCTTCTCCAGCACATACCAAATACTTTCATTTGGTTTAGGTTAGGATTTTATGGTGTCGAATATGTGAAAATACTCCCTTACATTTGCTGAACCACTCTTTCACTATTAAATCTATGCATTGTCATCCTGGCATATGCCTGTGCTGTCAGGGATTAACGCCATGAAACCTCATGGACTCATATTCACATCAGTCAAATGCAACTTCTTTATTCAAAGCTGTGGAACTCAGGCCTATTTTAAATTCTTGTTGAGATTCTAAGGTTTCCAACAATCCCAAATATGTAAAACGATGTTCTTGATCTATGTATCTTCCACTCAACGTAATGCTGAGGCCATAAAAACACGACATCCTGGGTTTGAATATTTCTCTCAAATAATAGTGTGAGGTAGCTTTAGTGAAGCGCTGCAAACCAGCAGACACAGAATAAGTATGTGACATTGTCCGACAATTTTAAAGTCCTGTTTCTGACTTTAACCTACTCAAGGGAAAACTTAAGTGAAAAGACAAATGAAGGGCCTGTTTCCATCGGCAGCATTTTTTAAGCTAAAACCGTCCATGACCTCATTATATGGGAGAGATAGGATTAAAGTTTAGGAGATAAAAAGTGAATGAAACGTTGTCCAAATGTGTTAAGACTCATACAAACTTTTTTCTGCTGACCGTTGCTTTATTTTCTGTCATATCAATAAAAAAAATTATCAAAAAAGAAAAAGAAATCATATGTCGGAAACACAAAGCAGAATTTAACTGACAGCTTCCATTAATTTTACAACTGAAAAATCTCACTCGTCAAAATCTCTTCATGACTTCAGTACTTTTTCTAAACCCACATTCTATATGAACCAGGACTGTCATCATGAACGGCTCAACGTAAACGTCAAATATTAGCTACCTGGCTTGAATAGCTGTCTGACTACAACATTAACCTCAGCTTTAAATTGTAAGGATATACTTAGCTACATGACGAGGAAATAATTATCACTTACTGCTATTTTCTGAAGCTTTGTAAAGGTGCATTAAGCCCTGTGATATCCATTACCTGCCAAGCCCTATTAGCTAGGCTAAAGCAAAGTCGCCACCTTGCTGGCTAGCTGGGATAGTACTTGCAGTGGTCGACACAAATATTTTTATCGCATAACTGTAGAGCTTTTCCTACATCCCAGCTCATGACATATTTTTGATATTGCCCCAGGTACATATCACTTTTACAAAAATTTCACTGGCTTAGAGCGAGGAGAAAAAATGCTCCATCTTATGTCACGCTGTTAATATTTAACCAAACTGAATACCAAGTGTAGCGCTAGTTAAATCAGAATGGCTTCATGCTGTAGCAAGCCAGCAAAGTGCCACTCTCATAACTAAGTAAACATTACATAACACACACACACACACACACACACACACATATATATATATACAGAGATGCCAAGGCTTACGCCTTAGGCGCGAGTTTCTCCTCTTAGTGGCATTCACGTTTCTGTGCCATAATTAGCAATTATTCAATCAAAGCACACTGAAGAAATTCACTTGTGGAATTTAAGTCATTGTGCATTAAGTTAATCAGTTTCAAGTGCATTACAGTGGATTTCCCCACGAATGACACGGAAATCGATTACGACTCAGGAATTCTCAGGCTTGTCTTTATTGAGGGATTAAAAGCAATGGAATTGCATAAAAATGTTTCAAATGGTCTTATTTCATTAAAACAATTTAAACGATCATGCATTGTTTCCAATCCCCGAGTAAAGAGAAGCACGGGAAGTCCGGAGTCATAATCACTTTTCATGTTTCTTGTGATGAAGTGCACCTTTACGCAAGTGAAACGGAAACTTCAAAGCACACGGATTGTTATTCTGCATGAGAATCTCATTAAGATTTCAATGAATAATAATGGACTATGGTGAATAAGCCTAAAAAAATGCGTGGGACCTATGCAGAATGCGTGAGGCTTGGCTTCTTTGGTATATATAACATCAGCTGGACAGCTGGCATGCTAATGTTAGCTAGCGTCTCAGTTGACTATGAATTTGGAAACCAGTGCTAGTTCAAATGCAAATGTCAATGACTCACTGACTGACTGAGTAGCAGAGTGATGTGTTATGGCCCCAATTTGTTATTACATTTACAACCCAACAGCAACAGCAAGGGATGACAGACACAGTTTTAAAAACTTAAACACATTTAATGAACAGACAACTAAACAACTAACTAACCTACTGACCAAGATTGAATACAACAAAAAACAGAAATATTTACAGTCCCTTTTTGGTGGGGTGGCTTGGTGATGTCCTGGGTGAGGAAAATGCTCTATGGGGCAAAAATCCACAAAAGAAACTTCACAGGTCTTGAAAAGAATGACTGGTCTGGTCACATGTATCCTTCTTCTTGCAATTTCTCCTACCTCTTCACTGTCTCAATTCTCCCCTTTATATCCTCTTTTGCAGACCCCTCCCACTTTTTAGACTTTTTTTTTCTTTTCTCTGGGACTTGTTTCAGACATACCCGAAACATGCCCAAACCTAGCTCCAGTCTGAGATTAACAACAAAAAAAAGGTAAATACTGCCATCCAGTGGCCTATATTGATATTACACCTCCATTCCAAAAGGGAAAAATTTTGACTCATAAAGGCAAAATTTTCTTTTCAATACAAAATGGTTAAGTGAACACTTGTCTATATATACATATCATACAATATTCAAATAAACACATGATATATATATACATATTCAAATACGGGATAAGCAATCAGCAATCACATTGTCAGCACCCTTCACATGCTTAATTTCCAAGTCAAACTCCTGTAAAATCAAACTCCAATTCAACAATCTCCGATTCTTGTTTTTCATCTTACTCAAAAACATTAACGGATTGTGGTCAGTGTACACAATCATTGGCTTTTGCCCTGTACAAACATAAACATCAAAGTGTTGTAAAGATAGAACCAGAGCCAAAAGCTCCTTCTCTATTGTGGAAAAGTTCCTTTGGTGGCGATTGAACTTCCTGGAGAAGTATGCCACGGGATGCTCAATGTCATCAGAGTCACTTCTCTGTAGGAGCACAGATCCACAAGCTTGGTCGCTAGCATCGACCGCGATGGAGAACGGTTTGTTGAAGTCAGGAGATTTGAGCATGGGGAAGTAACACAGCAGAGACTTCAGGCGATCGAAGGCTCTCTGGCATGCATCATCCCAAGTGAACTTTATGCCTTGCTTCAGTTGGTTAGTGAGACTGAGAGCAATCTCAGCAAAATTCTTGCAGAACTTGCGGTAGTACCCGATCATTCCAAGGAAGCGGCGCAAAGCTTTTTTGTTTTCAGGAACTGGAAAGTCCATGATGGCTTGGACTTTAGCATTTATGGGTGCCACCTTACCCTGGCCTATGACGTAGCTAAGATAGGTGACAGTAGCACAACCAAAGTCACTCTTGTTCAGGTTAACAGTCAGGTTAGCCAGGGTCAGGCGCTGGAACAACGTCTCTACATCTTTTAGATGTTCTTCCCAGGAGTCACTCCATGTGATCAGGTCATGTATGCACCTGTGTGTGGCAATCCGGCGATTGTAGACTGTATCATCCTTTGGAACGTGGCTGGGGCATTTTTCATTCCAAAGGGTAGAACTTCATACTGGTACAACCCAGATGGTGTGGCAAAAGCAGAGATGCTCTTGGCCCTCTCAGTTAAAGGCACCCACCAATAACCCTTCAATAAATCAATCTTAGTCAGAAACTTTGCTTGCCCTACTCTATCAATACAATCATCAATCTTAGGTATTGGAAACACATCAGTTCCAGTTACAGCATTGACTTTGCGATAATCTGTACAGAATCTAGTACTTCCATCAGGTTTTGGAACTAGCACATAGGGTGGACTCCAATCTGAGTTGAAGGGTCTGATAATATCATGTTCTAACATGTACTCAACCACTTTCTCAGCAATCTTTCTCTTTTGAGGATTCATCCGGTACGGATGCTGTTTTATTGGTTTGGCATCACCAACATCTACATCATGAGAGGCTATAGAAACTCTCTTTGGAACATCAGGAAACAGATCCTCATATTTCTTGATCAACCTCTCAAACTGATCTCTCTGTGAGGGTTCTAAGTGCTGGAGTTTTACATCAAGATTTTGCAACACTTCAGAATTTGACAATTTACATGAAAGAACTTCAGCTTTAATTCTAGTTTCATCATCTTGAAACTCCCCCTCATCTTCACACGTTTCAACCATAGGAGAATCTGAAGTGACAGCTGCAACCCTAGCATTTCTGTCATGATAAGGCTTCAGCATGTTAACGTGACACAATTGTTTTGGTTTTCTCCTATCTGGAGTCTTCACAATGTAATTGAGATCATTGAGTTTTGTCAGAATTTCATAAGGACCATGAAATCTAGCCTGCAATGGATTGGACTGCAAGGGAAACAACACAAGGACCGTGTATCCTGGTTTAAACTCACGGCTTCTAGCCTTATGATCATACAGGGTTTTCATTTTTCCCTGACTTGATTTCAAGTTCTCTTTGGCTAGGTCACAAGCTGCACGCAATCTTTCCTTGAACTTGCTAACATAGTCTAACAGACTGATGTGCGGCTCTTCCTCTTGCCATTGTTCACTCAATAATAGCAAAAGTCCTCTCACTTCATGGCGAAACACTAGCTCAAACGGACTGAATCCAGTAGACTCCTGCACTGTTTCTCTAGCTGCAAACAACAGCAAATGAACACCTTCATCCTAGTCTTTCTCATGGTCATAACAATAAGTCCTCATCATTGTCTTGAGAGTGGAATGAAACCGCTCTAAGGCACCCTGACTCTCTGGATGATAGGCACTAGAAAGAATCTGTTTTGCACCTAGTTCATACACAACCTGCTGAAACAATCCTGAAGTGAAATTGCTACCTTGGTCTGACTGAATTTCCCTGGGAAGGCCAAACAACGTGAAGAACTTTATCAAAGCCTTCGAGATTGCAGTTGCCTTGATGCTACGTAGAGGTATGGCTTCGGGGAATCTGGTAGATGCACACATGATTGTCAACAAGTACTTATTTCCAGATCTAGTCTTGGGTAATGGACCAACACAATCAACAATGACCTTTGAGAATGGCTCCCCAAATGCTGGGATAGGCTGCAATGGAGCTACAGGTGGGTCTAACTGGTGTTTTCTAACTACCTGACAAGTGTGACAGGTTTTGCAAATGTTGGAAACGTCTTTCCGAAGCCCAGGCTAAAAGAAGTGTTTCATGATCTTATCAACAGTCTTGTTAACACCAAGATGACCTCCTAAAGGTAAACTATGAGCCATTGTTAAGATCTCATTCCTGCTGACCTTCGGAACAATAATTTGCCTGACCACTGCCCAATCTGCATTGGCAGGGATATCAGGAGGGCGCCACTTCCGCATCAATACACCATCCTTGAGATAATACCCAACTGGAACTGCGTCTATTTCTTTATCAGGAAGGGCTCTCCTCCTTAGTGCACAAATTTCAGGATCATTAGTTTGCTCCTCAATCAACCGCTTTCTGGACAGAGACAAGTCTCCAGACACATCAGAATCACCAGACCCATCTGGCTGGCTGAACAATGAACTGATAAAAGTGTCTGATAAGTTCTCAAATGGAGAAACCATAGTAGGCCAATCAGAGTCATGAGGCGAACCACCTGAGTCCTGACTATTCAATGTGCTGGACGGCACCACAACATCCTCTTCTTTAGCCTTCTTGGCCATAGCACGAGTCACTGCGCAAGAAGGATACAGAGATGGGTCCTCATCCCCATCTTCAGTGCTCAGTGAAGTAAGATGTACAGGGGGAACTACTTTGCCCCCAGCCAGGTCATTGCCTAGCAACAGAGAAACACCCTTTATAGGTAGACTTGACATAAGTCCCACCTTTACCTGTCCTGTAACTAAATCTGACTTCAAGAATATAGAGCACAGGGGTACAGATACAGTCCTCCCTTCAATACCTTGTACAAGTATGAAATCCCCTGAAGCGGTCTCATCACGTAACTCCAAAGAGTCCATCAACAAAAGTGACTATGAAGCTCCGGTATCCCTTAGGACAGGGGTCCTCAAATCTGGACCTCGAATCCAAATGCAGCCCAGGTTTTCTGTTATCCCAGGCAAGTAAATGTACAGTTGGTGCCTCTGATTGGCCAGACTGTGTTAGCACCTGACTCCCAGGTAAAGGGAGGGTGGGAAACCAGTAGTCCTCGGACCTCGTAGGGTGAGATTTGAGGACCAGGGCCTTAGGATATATATGGGGACAGGAGTAGTTCAGAGCCACAAATCCCTCTGACACAAATGGAAGAAATTCCTCCCTCACAAAGTCAGCTGTGTCAGGCTTTTTAGCTCCACAAGAAGCAGGCAATTTAGCAGATCGGTTATCTACTACAGGGGTTTCTAACCTTGTTTTCACAAAGGCATTTGGTTTGGTATCCTTTTCTTTTTCTTTCTTAGCTTTAAGGAACCAACAGTTAGTTGTAACATGACCAGATTTCTTGCAATAACTGCAAACTAGACCACTTTTGTCACTGTCAGCTTTCACACTTTGATCAGACCTGTTACTGGATTTCTGAGCACCCTCACCAGATTAGTCTTTGTCTTTGGGTGAGGAATCTTGGGTATCACCGTAACCCTTTTTCTGAAATTGGGACCATCTATTGCTAGATGATTGAAATAAACTGAAATAGACACTGAAAACAAAATGTTTGTGTGTATTTGTGTATTACCCGTTTTTTTTATAGGGGGGGCACAAAAATTTTCTTATGTATCGAACTGGGGCCCAGCAGAGAAAGTTTGGGAACTACTGGTATTGGCTATGAGAAGGCGTGGCGCCTTTTTAATGATTACCAGCTTGTTTTTTTATGCACAAAAGATTCACCAAAAATTTATGAATGCTTTGATTTGATATTGCTGGCAAATAACCATGGTATAAGGGGGATAATCAACTTGTAGGTGTGCATTACACAGTTTCAAGGCACTTCGCAGAGGCAAGCACCCTCCAGTTATTCGCCTCTGCGTCGTGCCTGAAAAACGTGCAATGCACATCTATGAGTTAATTATCCCTTTCATAGAGCCATTATCAGATTATTCACGGTGTCTTCGTCTTGTCTTCACAAAAATTCAGCAGCAACAAAAGCTCGAAAGTACACCGTTTTCTTGAATGCAAAATAAGGTTTGTGTTGCCGCTGTAGCTAATCAAGTCAGAGTCAGAAGAAGAGGCTGCGTTCAAATTGCGAGATGATGATATCTATTTACACAAGCGTCAAGACGTACAGAGAGGTAGAGAGAACACAATTATAAAAAATGTTTGCCCATGAAAAAATAAATAATTAAAGCTGTTCAGAGCATAGACTGTAAAGAGCCTAATCGTTCAGTATAGGACAAATTACTAAATTATGACAAACGATTGAGGGGAAGAAATGGCAATCACAGCAAACTCGAATAAGCTTTCTAGCTAGCTAGCAATAAATCATCTACAGCATTGACTCATGAATGCAATATGAGTTTTTTGGCTTTTTGGAGTTGCCGGTGTATCTGCAGGCCTCCTGTGATGTCTCTTAATTCAGTTATTCGCACAGTAAACGTTTTGACAGTGAGCAAGATCTCACATCGACATCAATTATGAGAGTTTTGACAATGTTCGTCATACAGCCTCCAACTACACAAGATTGAGGCATTCTACAGTGGGGTGCAAAAATTTGGGCACCCCTGGTTTAAATATCTGTCACAATTAATCTCCAAATGATTAAAAGTAAACCTGAACACTAAATGCAACAAAGTTAAACATGACACCTTTCTGCAAATGTAAAAGCAAAGTTTCTTTTTATTTTAAATTTTCTGAGTTTTTAAGTGATAAGAAAGGAAAAAGTGCCCTGCGCCAAAGTTTTGGAACGTTTTGGATTATTCTTTGTTACCTTTAAAGAAGATGATCACTCAGATCCAGACCCATTGACTGTATAAAAAGACGGACACAGCACTCTGGTCTGAAAAAAGAAGCCCATGCGGAAGTACCATAAAATGGCATTCTATTTAATGGCCAGCAGATGGCGACGTCGGTGGTTGCAGAAAGAAGTTCAATGCTATAGAAGTCTATGAGAAAATGATCCTACTTTTTCACCTAATTTTTCATTTAATTAATAATTTTTCACATTATCTCATGGTAGCTATAGCAAGTTTCGAGTCTCCTTCGATATAACATGGTGTTTATTTTTGTAAATTATGGTCCAAAACCCAACATGAAATACCTGCAGGAAAGACGGATGAAGGTTTTGGGATGGCAAATCACTGTCCCCAGACTTGAATATTACTGAAAATCTGTGGAGAGACCTCAATCATGCCATGCAAGCAAGAAAGCTGAAGAATATTTCTGAGCTAGAGGTGTTCTGTCAAGAAAAAATGGAGAAAAATTCCAAAGACAAGACATGAGCAAGTTGTTATAGCTGCCTGAGGAGGAGTTACAAAATACTAGCTGAAATGGGTTCCCAAACTGTTGCACAAGGCCTTTTTCCTTGTTTTATTATTTTGAAACTGTAAAAAGTTAAAAATAAAAAATTATTCTTGCTTGAAAATGCGATGAAATGTGTCATGTTTAGCTTTGCGGCATTTAGTGTTCAGGTTTGCTTTCAATCACTTGGAGATTAATTGTCACTCACACTTAAACCAGGGGTGCCCAAATTTTTGCACTCCACTGTAGAAGCAATTGGTCGGAAAATTCTTGAAATATGCCAGTCATGGAAGTGTTTCAAAGCTATTTCTGAGGCCCTAGGACTGAGTGAGAGCCATTATCACTAAATAGAGAAAACCACATGCTGGTCATAGCAAGTGAGTTGATGGTCAAAGTGCATCTCTTGCAGGACCATCTCTTGGCTGGTAAAGAAAGCTGGTGAGTCAGCTGAGAGTATAGACTACTCAGCTGGTTGAATAGCTTGATGCATCATGGAAGAATCCAAATGGACATAAAAGGAACTGCAGGCCTTGCCGGCCACAGATGTGGTCAGCGTTCATGATTCCTCCTTTAAAGAGAAACTGGGAAAGCATGTTATCATGGATGAGTCGCAAAGCGAAAATCGCAGCAAAAATTAGGAAAATTACAGATGCAAGCAGCAATGTAGCGGAGTTGGATTGTAGTGGTGAAGTGGTGGAAGAAATAGATGATGAGGAGGAAAAATGAGATGATGACATTCAGATGGAGATTTGTAATGCTAAAACTGGAAAAATTGGATATGTTTATGAAGAAAATGTTCTGAAAATATTTTAGTATTGGATTCTTTGGAGCTTTGTGCAACAGCATATTCGTCACTTAGTTTCATAATAATAAATACCACAACTGTTGAAAGACAAACATGTCCTTAGTGCAAGCGCACTAATGAGCTAAACAAAACCAGAGCTGACACCGACTGCTAGGCTGCGGGAGAAACGATTAACAAGGGGAACGGGATGTGACCATATGCAAGAATGTAAACTGTGTGCTTCGCTGAGACAAGCTCACCATTATCCAGATTAGTTTTTGTGGTATGTATTCAAAGTAAAAAAACAAAGCTCTGTTTTGTTGCTTGGAGTAACAGCATTTATCAAATCCATAAAAATGCTTTAAAGCGATTAGCGTTAGCCATTAAATGCTAAATTAGGCTTCAGAGGTTTACATCTATTGCTCTTTGTCTCTAATAGAAATGACAACTTGTCTGCCTCGGTTTTTTGTTCAATAGATGCTTTATGTGTGCCTGCATTTTCTTGTATTTGTTTTATCATAGTGACATGCATTTAATTGGCCTTTTTTCTGTTTGAGTGAAGGGCTCTGGGGTTTCCTCACTTGCATTAATAAATGATGGTAGTAATAGAGTATGTAGGTTATCTTAATTCTCAGACCTGGAGAGGTTGCAGTGCAATGCATTATGGGTAGAGGCCTATGCCAGTGTCTTTGTTCTGGTTTCTGTATTAATTAAAACGAGCAGGCAGATGTGCGACTGCTATCAGACTGGGAGATCCAGTCGTCTGGCCTTTGATGTTGCTGGCAGTTTCAACTCCGTCTTGAAATAATCCGTCTTCTCCTTGTTGATAGTGCCCGTGTGTGTTGTGTGTGTGTGTTTGTCTGTGTGAGCGCCGGCGTGTTTGTGCGTAGTCTGTCATGAGATAATGGCTGTGTGTGTGTGTGTGTGTGTTGCATTCTTGTGTGAGTATAGTGTGTGTGTTGAGCAAAAAGGTTTGCAAGTGAGTGGGTCTGGGTATACAGTGGTCCCTTTGTAAGTACAGTACTGCAGTGTGGAGTTTGGAAACAACACTGTATTATTGCAGATATTGCAGTATAGGTATAGCAGCATAGATATGCTGTTAAGGCTTTACTGTATAAATATTGCTGTATGGAGTTCTTTGTATAGATACTGGTGTATGGGTATCGCTGTATACGTATTACTGTTTTGGAATTGCCGTATATGCATTGCTGTGTCAGAATTGCTGTTTCGGTTATCAACCCTTAAATGCAGATGAAAATATGGGCTCAACACAAAAATTAAAAAAAAAAAGAATTAATAAAAAAACTGCTGTTTCTGTAAAAGCATAAAACATAATATGATGTAGGATACTGTAATATAATTAGACTGCGCTCAGTGCTATATAGCCCCCGACATGCTTTAAAATTAGGTCAAAATGGGTGCTTGACTTTGGCATCAAATATGACACAACACAGGGTCAGAATTCAGGGTCAAACGATAATCCAGTTCACAATGTTTTACTTCAACTTGAGGTGATACAATCCAAATTGGGGTTTGGGTTGGGCAGTGAGAATGCTGTGTAGTTGGGAGAATCAGAATCACAGATAGAGCTCTGTCCAAAGGTTCAAAACTAGGAAGTAGGTTCGCCAAAACCAGATCGCAAAGACAAATCGTAATCTAAAAGCCAATCAGAAATAAAATACGGGTAATCAGTTATACTCAACGGACAGGACTGAATCATGAACCGAAAAACAAACCAAACCATGACCAGGAGTATGAGGAATCTGACAATGCTTGTTGGTAAGACAGAGGAACACTAGCTTGACAAATTAGTGTGGTAATATCTTGAAATGGGGGAATATGGAGGGAATGCTAAGGGCTTAATTACATTAGGTGCAGGTGTGAGGAGCTAAGAAGGTCTGTAACCTTTAACAGATTCATTACTGTACTCAAAATCAAGGCAGAGAGACTGAACTAATGCATTATCCTGAAATGAACTTTCATATAAGTGGAATCCAGATATTTTTGTCACAAAAATAATTAATGCGCATAGTAACTGTGAATTAACATCCCTTAACTGATGACCTATAAGGTGTGAACTAAAAGGTCATAAGCCATGTTTCCATTCACACGTTCTTATGTGAATAAAGTTATATCGAATAAAAAATGCTGCATGGAATCTGAGAAATTCAACTTAATTTCAAGTATATCAACACAAAGTTTTTACGGTCGACCACATTAGATTTTCTCTTGATCGGTAGAAGGCTTACGCGATGAAAGCTAATGGAAACTTTATTTGCCGAATAAATCTGTGTCTGCATCATAATGGTGTTTTGATGCGGTCGTTGCCTTCTGATAATGGTTTGATATGTTGCCAATAGCTGGCACATAAGCACTATCACAACTTGTGCAATTATTATCATTTGTTGGTTGACGCAATCCATTTTGGCTAACAAGCTAATTTAGTTGGCTAACACACTACTTTTGCTCGCTTGAATGTAGTGCAATTCAATGCGAAAATGAATGGAAACAGTTTAAATTGTCAGAAATCTATTCAACACACCAATTTGATCACATAACAGTGTGTGATGTCATTACAGACTTTGTATGTGCTTTGACCCCTTTAAAGCTATTCCAACCTTTCTGGAATTTTTACACTTTTCTTTTGTAAATGGTTTCTTAAAATGCTCCTAATAAGCGTATGGCTCACAAAATTTGTAAAATAAATCCACCAGGTGTTGAAACTCATCGATATTGAATTCTCATATATTTCTGATAAAAGTCTGACCAATCATTTTCTTCGGCCTGAATAAAATGATTTGCCGAGCTTCCTGTCTGTCATCCGATGCTGTGCCCCTTTCAGTTGCCAACTGCTGTCACCGGTTGCAAGTCGCGCGCCTCTCTGGCAGAGCAGTAGAGCGGTAGAGACAAAACAGGTACTCAACAAAGTTAGCCTCCCAATAAAACGGCTGCAACTGCTCTTGATTTCATGACCATCGACACTGGGACAATTCTGGTGAGGTAAGACGTTATCACAGCAGTTTTGGAAGAAAATATGTGTGAATTCTGCCAAAACGCGAAGCATCTGACTATAAACGGAGGCATTTTATTTTATACCACATATAGAATTGAATATTATGTAATTACTGTCGGTTAGTTTTCACTAACCGGTGCCTCTGAATCTGACTCCATTGCCCGTTTCAAGATGCTTTCACACCGGACGCGAAACGAATTTTTCGTACAACAGATTACATTTGAAGTCAATGCAAAGACGCAAATACACGCAAGATTCGCGCCTTTGCATTGGCTTTGAAAGTAATCTGTCGTGCGAAAAGTTCGTTTCGCGTCCGGTGAGAAAGCAGCTTCATTCGCGCTGCTCACTTTCTCACCGCACGCGTCAGGGGAGGAGGGGAGCCTCAGAGGTCAGGCAGGGGCAAGAGGGTGGGACTCTGGCGGGAGGCGGAGTTGTTCGTGTTCAAATTTCTACGAAGTGCTGTGCCACATGCCAGAAAGGTAAGAATAGCTTTGAATAGAAATGCATTTTTGCTGGCTTTATTTACATGAACATTTTCAGCAAACTTCAGATAATTTGATTGACAATTGGATGGAGACATAACCATAATACCTTCATTATTTCTTAATGATGAGCAAAAGGAATTCATGGTACATCCTGCATAAATTCATGCATTAAATCATCATGAGTCATGCATTAGTTCAGCATTACCTTAGCATACTGGGTCATTCCATTTAAAATCAAGTGCCTCCCTCCTCACGTCCTTGGAATGAGCTGATTTTTCTAATACAATAATTTCAGTGTGTTTAATGAGTCCTTTTTTCAGATTTGGTTAATTTTATGTAGAATGACCCTTTAATTTTTCACCTTAATATAAAGAGTGACCAAAATAATAAATACATATACAAAATACATATTAAACATAACTAACCAGATTCTGATAGTGACAAAATAGGCTTCTGAAGGCACCCAGTTTGCAGAACCTGTTTAATTTTGTAGGCTGTCCCTACAACGGTTCTCCAGAGTTAACAATCAATGGGAGATCAGACAGACAGATGGGTGGACAAACAGACTGCAGAGGCAACGACAACACCCTATCAACATGAATTGCCAAGGGAGTAAAAACTGACTGGTTCATTCCCCCCCCCCATTTTATCCTGATGCTAATCCTTAATTAGGCAGCGTGAGAGAACAAGTGTTTCTCAGTACTCAACAAGATGCAGTGCCAGGTACTGCAAACTCTGCCCCTCGCACATATTCCTGCTGTCACATGACGCACTCCACTTTTCAGGTACATGTGTGCTTTTTGATTTGATCTTTCAAGGTCACTTAAGGTTCAAGGTTATTGTTGTGATCCTGCCTTGTTGTCATGTTCTGTGCTCATGATAATGTCTTTTATTTATTCTTTTTAGTTATTGTAATACTCAGGTTAGTTCATTCCATTTCTCAGTTGCATTGCACTTGTCTCCCCTGTCTTGTGATCTAGTTGGTTCAGTCCATCTTCCCTGTCTGCGTGCCCACTTACTTCGGGTGATTTAAATTAATTCCGGTGTTTAAAAATTCCTTCGATTCTAGTTTACTTCCTTCGTCTTTCTGTTCTAATTACTAACAAGACTAACATTTGTATTTTGTATCATAGTCTACTAACACAATTAATCCATGAAAATAGATTACTAACTTTCTAAGGAGCACTCTAGTTAAATCTGTAAAGTTGCACCGCTACTAATTTATAATAGTTCCCTCTCAGCAATCGCCCTGTTCTAATCTCTGCCTCTCGCTCAGCAGTTCCTGTCCTCTCCTGAATTTCAGCGAGATCTCTCGCACGTGCTTAATTACTTCCCTATGCTCATTATCTGTGCACCTAGACTGGAGCTGTTTAAATGTCATAGGCTGTCTGTATGATTCCCGTCGCTGTCTTGGCTCTCGCCAGTTTTTGTGGTTAGGGCTTCCCTCATGTGATTCTCCCATTGTAATTAATCTGATTCTCTACACCTCATTCCTGTATAGCATGTGACTTCCCCTATGTGTATTTAAGCAGTCATTTCACTCACAGCTCTTGTCAGAACGTTGATCAATATTTCTTTGTGCAAAGCGCCTTGTATGCCATTGAGTGATGTTTCTCTTCTACTGGATTGTCTGACTTTGTTTCTTGCCATTGCACTTTTTGTATTGTCTTTGTCTTTCTGGATTTTGACCCATTTTTTTATGACCACAATTTCTGTGATTGGATGCCCTGTGTATGACCCTTGGCTTTGTTCATTGCCTATTGTTTTTGTACCTTTGCTCATCTGTCTTACTGGTTCTGACCCCTGCTTGTCTAATCGACACTGTTTTCGGATTTTGTATTGTGGCCTGGCAATTCCTGTGTTTTTTGGCTTTGACTAGGACTCCTTTAAAGGCATACATTTTTTGGATTTCTGTCTCTTTAGAGTGGTTCCTGAGCAGTACCTCACAGTTATGTTGTTATTGTACTCGGCATATATGAGTTGCTATGAGTGATTAATAGTGGCCAAGTGTCTATCTACAGTGGTTTTTGAGATTTTGTTTAACTTAGGTTTTCACCATAGCAGTGGACAGGATTATATTTCGCACATTGAAAAAGAACATTTTTGGCATTGGTTCGGTGTAAGTCGAACCATTTTTGACAGAGTTATGGGCAAAAAAAGAAAAGATTTTGACCTTTTCAGAGACCTTTGACCTTAACCCAATTCTTTACAAAAAAAAATGTACTGGTATCTGTTCTGGATTATCGCCCAACTTTTGGCCAAATTTGCTTTAAATTGAGGTTGCGGCCTTCTTGTAATTTTGTCAATGAGCAAATACATGAATCCATAAACCAAGGTAATTGCAATACCCTTGCTGTACCCCTTTGGGGGTACTTGTGGCTTAATCCTTTGTGTTCTCACTCAGTATGGCACCGCAATTGATTTAAAATTAGCATTAATCAATCAATTTGTGCTTTAATTCCTTTTGCGCAGAAGCCAAATCTGGCTATTCACATGGGTGTTATTCTCTGAAACTGGTACCAAAAAGTGGGACACTGGGGTGAAAAATTCAAAATGCCACAATTGAGGTGTATTTCAGTGCATTTCCATCTAGATTTAACATAGATTCATGAGCAATTGCTATAAAGACAGTACAAGAACTAGTTCATGCACATGACGGCACATTTATCAGTAATGGACAGAGAAAAATCTGTATGTAACCTGGACACCAAACTCACAGCAGAAGGAGTCAAAGGAAAACTTTCGAAATGGATTCAACACATACACATCACAGCTTTTTGTTAAGAAACAACACTACTACTGAAATTCAGAAAAAAGGACAGAAAAATTTGCTATAAATATGAGAATTTCAACATGGGGAGTCAGTTAACTGGGAAGATTTTGACCACCTAAAACTTGAAACTCTTTCACAAAAACACATCAATGTAAAATCTGCCTAATGCCACTTTTCTTTGTTCCATTTGTCACCCTCAAATGGTGTAATCTTGTTCAGCAGCAAAAAATGGTTCATCTTCACACAGCCTGCCAGTACTTGGAGATGTGTCGTGCATTACATGGGCACCAGGTAGCAATGTGTCTCTGTGTAGTTCTGTTACATACCGAAAAACATTGAGGAATCTCTTTTGATATTTCAAATGACAAATCTGCATAAGAAGTGAACCATAAAAACAATGAAAAAAGTGATATGTAACCAAAAAAGAATGTGAACAACCAGTGGTGTGTGACAAAGTTCGATCTGCAAATAACACAGACTCAATACACAGTGATGTCCACTACACTGAGAAGTGAAATGAATTTGCCGACGTAACAGATAAAAATGAAAAAGTTAATTGCAGGTAGAGGTATTTTGAGGTAGTTTCGTATAAATATACATCGTGTAGAGTTTCATTGATAGAAAGCATGCTGCAAATGCAAAACTACCAGTTGACGGTAAAAATGTACTGTGATCCATATGTAACTGCAGTCGACACAACTGGTTACCCGCGGAACGGTAAATTGAGGCCGAATTTTCAAGCTACAAGTAATGAAGAGAGAACAAAATCAATGTTATATAAAGTTGGGTATCAGATCTTTATTTTAGGCTCAACAACGTGTCTTGGGAGGTATATTTTCAATAACAGCGTTGGATGGAAGTTTAGTAATAAAGCCTCCCAATTTTCGTCCACCATTTTGATCCACTTTTCTAATAAAAATTCCAATATTTTTTTCCTTTGTTGAATGTATCGTAGTATTGTTTTCTGTACAGTTGAACATGTCCATGAGGGTATTTTGGGCAAGGATATTGGTTTAAATTCAATAACATTTACTGGAAAATGAATTTGCAAAGTGAAGCATGTAATATTGACCCAGCTTCAGAGAATAATACAAATGCATTACCCTATTTAAGGCTATTTTTCAAGATTTTAGCTTCACAGAGAAGGGAAAATGGCTTAAATGAAAGAACACACTTGTAGCATTTAGAATTCCATCATATTTCAGTTTTTCATAATTTCAGTACAGAAAGAGGGCCACAAATACAAAAAATTCTTCATGAAAATTCAGCATTGACATCGTAAAAAAATTACTGAGAATAGAAAAATGGCCAGGAGTTGGATCATAAACTTCTTGACCACAAGTGTACTTCACCTGAGAATAATATTCAAAATTATCTACTGTTTATGAGCCAAAAAAATAGCTCTCTACATGGTTCTCCACACTCTCAGAGCCCTCAAAACTGTGCCCTGTCAAATTATAAAATAATTATCCTTTTAATGCAAATGAACTCTTAACTCATGCAGTTCAATATGAACAAATGATTTTCTTGTGGAATTAAGCATGAGATCATCGATACAGGCTCGGATGGACATCACCAGTAACCTTTCCAAACCAAGAACATGTTTTTTCTCTATGATATAGTTTAGAATTTTCTTCATTTTATTTCAGAGCCCCATCAGCCAGCATGCATACTAATTAATGGAACTGCTTATTTTACGGTCAAAATGTTCACCTTGCAAAAGAAAGCTTGCTGTTTCCACTTCTCAGCAAGCTTAATTCATACAATGCCTGGGAAATGGTGATGTGACTTCCCTCATTCGTATTCTAAATCGTTAAGTGGCACGAATTCCTTGTGAATATTCAATAACCATTTTGGGTGTATGACCTGTTGATAGGTTAGTGTAACAACGTGGATAAATGGAGCTGCTCCATGTCTGCAGGTGTCTACATCTACCTAGACGTGTTAAGGCAGACACTGCTTTAATTTAAGGGTATTGCATAGACTATGCGTGCGCAAGACCGTTGCACTCGTGTGATGCATCTCAGAGAATGCTTTCATCCAGCAACGGTAACCGCTGCCGAGGTTTCCGGAAGATGTTGTGACCATATCAGGTCCTGTAAGGTGCGAGGATGGCTCTGGGCTGTAGGCATCTCTTCATTTAGAATATATGTTGGTATGGTCCTGACGGATCGCAGACACGTTGTCACACGTGGCTGCCCAGACCGTGGTTGATCTCGGGTGCTTCCTGTCTGCCTACATTGCAAATGCAGACATAAAATATTCTAGATATAAAATATTCGCTGCATTAATAGAAAAGGGGCTAATATGTGACCTGCCATGCTAAAAGGTACCTTTGAGCAGCGATCATGCTATTGAGAAAAATGCGATTTCAATGTTCCACTTGCCACGTGGACTTAGTTTACTTTCGCATTTGAAAAACTGCTTTTGATCCACGGGGTTGATCTCCATATACGTCAAGCGGAATCCCTTCAGTGTCTCGATAAATTTCCACTTCAATCCTGCCGAAAATGGGCTATTATTCAGTGGTGGAGCTAGAACTGGGAATTGGGGGGCCACTGACACGTCTCTTTATTAGTCCTGGCTAGTTCTCAATCATTTTCCTTTATTGACGCATTTTCCGATTATTATAATTGGCAACTGATGACACGGTTTCTCTCCATATGCAATTTAAAAGCGATGGAAATTTCATGGGCTAAATTCAGTACAGAATAATAATGTACTTATTAATAGGCCAATGCTTCGTGACGATTGAACTGGTCCACATTCCAAAGAAATATCGCTTTTCACTCTCAGTATTGCGTGGGTGGATAAAAAAAAAGTGGCACTCGGCAATTAAATTGATTATAAAAAGCGTGCGGCTAATGCTATTTGCGTGAGAGTCAACAGGTATGCAATTTTGAATGACATTAATTTAAATACTGCAAATACGCATCCAGATGAATTTCTGGAAGAGGAGGTCCACTCTATAAAAAATAACATAAAACTGAATTTTGAACATTTTGACCTGCCAGCCTTTTTTCATGGCTGGTCACATCCTGAATTAATTCTTAAAATCAATTTAGTTAGCTAGAAACAAGTTCAAATAATACTGCACAACCTCTCCTAATAGCTCTTTCTACACCACCCCTTTGGCCTTGGATAACATTTTTTAGCAACAATTTTGAACAACTAAGATCCCATTGTTTCTGAAAAATACCAAATATGCTCAGAGATTTTCATAGAAATGTTAACAAATTGTTGCTCTAAATAAAATGTTCAATTTCTATTAAAATGTTATGTCAGTTGGCAGCACACTTCTAAGTTAAGCAACTTCCAATTATTTTGATCATGAAATTGGCTTAAAATCGCTAATTTAATTACAACCCCATTCCATAACAGTTTGGATGCTGTTTAAAATGTTGATAATAACAGAGTACAATGATTTGCAAAACATTTAAACCCTATATTTAATTGAAAATAGTGCAAAGACAACATATCAAATGTTGAAACTGAGAAATGTTATTGTTTTTTTGAGTAATATTTGCTTTTTGAATTTTATGTCCACACCATGTTTTAAAAAAGTTGGAACTGGGGACAATGTTTATCAATGTGTTGCATCACCTTTTCTTTGAACAATACTCTGAAAGCATTTGGGAACTGAGGTGACACACTGCTATAGTTTTTGAAGGAAAATGTTTTCCTTTTCTTGCTTGATATAGGCTTTCAGCTGATCAACACTTTGCAGACTCATTTTTCATTTTTTCCCCCCATAATGCGCCAAATATGTTCAGTGGGTGACAAGTCTGGCCTACTGGAAGGCTAATTTAGCACCCAGCCTCCTTTACTACAGATCCATGTTGTTGTAATATGAGGAGAATGTTGACTTTGGGATTTTTTTGCCAAAATAAGCAAGGCCTTCCCTGTTAACGATGTCTGGATGGCAGTCAATGAAACTCTAAAACTTGCATGTATTGTTTAGTATTAATGGTGTGTTCACAGATGTACAAGTTAACCATGGCATGTGCAATAATGCACCGCATACAATGATGGATGTTGACTTTTTAACTGTGCGCTGTTAACAAGCCATATAGTCCCTCTCCTCTTTATCTCAGAGGACACGGTGTCCATAATTTCCCAAAATAATTTCACATTTTTAATTGGTCAGACCACTGGACAGTTTCCCACTTCGCCTCAGTCTATCTTAAATGAGCTTGGGCCTAGCAAAGGCTTTAGAATTTTTGGATGTTGGTTTAATATTTGCATGGCAGAGTTTTAACTTGCATTTGTGGATGCTGCGACTAATGGTGTTCACTAACAAATGGTTTACAGAAGTGTTCCTGAGCCTATCCAGTGATTTCGAATTCAGGATCTTGTCTGTTTTTGAGGCGGTGCTGCCTGAGGGCCTGAAGATTATGGCCATTCAATTGGTTTTCAGTCTTGTCCTTTGTGTGCCAAGATTTCTCTGGATGCTCTTAATCTTTTGATAATGTTACGTACCGTAGAGGATGAAATCCCCAAATTAGACCCTGCTTCCGAGTGTTCCCTAGCACCTGCTTCCGAATGTCTCCTTTCCGAGTGTTCCCTAGCACCTGCTTCCGAGTGTCTCCTTTCCGAGTGTTCCCTAGGTCCCCTTCCTTAGTTGTCCCGAGTCTGCCCCCCTCTGGTTCTAGTTTTTGGATTCCTTAGTTCTCCCTCCTTCAGTGCTGTTGCACGATGTTTCAGTTGGCCGGAGTGCCCCGTTTTTTCCCCGTGTCTACTCCTGTTATTTAATAAATCATTATTTTGGATCCCTGCTCCCGGCGTCCCTTCCCTTTTTGTCTCTCCCAGTTCCTAGCGTTCCGAGTTCAGTTCCGAGTCTCGTTCTGAGTTTTCCAGAGTTTCCGAGTAGTCCCAGTGTTTTCCCCCCTAAAATCGTAACATTAATATTACTATGTATCCCTTTTTAATTCAGTGGAATCAGTTCTATTGGCAGCTGTACTTGCTGATAAATAACCACCCTTCTCTGATGAGGTGGTACACTTCAAATCACGATCAATTCCATCCTTTCTCAGTACTGTTCTCTCCCCATCATTCTCATACAAGTTAAGCTTTGTCTCATCTGTCAATTGGGCAATGTTCCAGATCTGCACAAGCTTCTTTGGATGTGTCTTGGCAAACTTAATTATTGGCTCATTTACATCCTGTGGTAAATCCTCTGTATTTACTTTGGCAAAATCTTCTCTTGATTAGTGACACGTACTCAGATGCACAAGCCTCCTGGAGAGAGCTTGTGCTGCAGCCAAATGTGATGGATTTTTTTCAGCTTTCTTTTGTCATCCACCATAATTGCTATCTGTGGTCATAGCCTTTAGATGATCACGAAAAACTTTGTTCTTTCTTTTCAATCATGTAACAACGTTGATTTCGCCACACCTTTTAATTTTAATTAATTTGAAATCGGAAAGTGATTTTTGCCTTTTAGCCGAATGATGGATGTCATCACTTGCAGTTATGGCTCTTTGGAGTATGGGTAGCGTGTAAGTGTGTGTCTGTAAAAGTATGTGTGTGTTTAGTTTTTTGTGTGTCCATGCACTTGTGCATTTGTCTGTGTTTGGAGTGTGTATTTTTGTGTGTGTGTGTCCGTATTTGGAGTGTCTGTATGTGTGTGTGTTTGGTATGTATGTGGTGTGTGTGTGCGTGTGTGTTTGGTGTTTGTTTGATGTGTGTATATGTTTGTGTGTGTTTGGAGTGCGTATGTGTGTGTGAGTGTGTGTGAATGTGTGTGTGCGTGCGTGTGTGTTGGAGAGGGGGTTGGGTCTCTTGTAAAAGGCCTGCCAGTCCAGGACCAGCAGGGTTTTATATGTTGTCATGGCAACATGAGCCGTGAGGCAGTGAGGAATGTGCTTGGCCTGGAGTCACAAAGACCAGAAGAAATACACACTCAATACAAACACTATACAAATATTGCACACTATACATTACACTCTACCCATACTTCTATTCCTGCCACACACTACACACTCAGTAACCACGCATGCATTACACACTATATATACACACAACACATTACACTCTATCCCCACTTCTTTTCCAGCCGCACTATACACACTCAATAACCATTCATACATTACACACTACATACACACACTACACATTACACACTACCTACACTTACAGTACGCACTACCCATATATCTGTCTCGGCCACACTTTATGCACTCAATGCCTTAGATAAATTACACACTATACATTGCACACTTCCTACACTTTTATCCCAGTCACTAGGTAATCAATAAACAAACACACATTGCACACTATTTACTAGCAAGGACCGCGCCACAACAAAGTGAAGTTTAAAGTTTAATGAACGGAGGGAGAGAGGGTAGGTATTGAAGTAAAGGAGGGATGTCGCCGAGGTAGTCTGGAGGACGTGTAGGTGGCTGGGTGGAGGAGACTCTGTGTGGGGGTCCTGTCTTGGCGTTATCCACCTGCGCAGACATCGAGCCCCCCACACGGTACCTGGAAGAGACATGAGAGGTATGCATTGGGATGAACTGGAGAAGATGAGTGGGAAGAGGATGAGGGGATGAGGTGAGGGACGAGGATGGGATGAGGTAGGAAGGGATGAGGATGAATGGGAGAGGATGAAGGGATGAGGGAAGGGATGAGGTAGGTAGGGATGAGGATGAATGGGAGAGGATGAAGGGATGAGGGAAGGGATGAGGGAGGTAGGGGTGAGGATGAATGGGAGAGGATGAAGGGAAGAGGCAAGGGATGAGGATGAATGGGAGAGGATGAAGGGATGAGGGAAGGGATGAGGTAGGTAGGGATGAGAATGAATGGGAGAGGATGAAGGGATGAGGGAAGGGATGAGGATGAATGGGAGAGGATGAAGGGATGAGGGAAGAGATGAGGTAGGTAGGGATGAGGATGAATGGGAGAGAATGAAGGGATGAGGTAGGTAGGGATGAGGATGAATGGGAGAGGATGAAGGGATGTGGGGAGGGATGAGGTAGGTAGGGATGAGGATGAATGGGAGAGGATGAAGGGATGTAGGGAGGGATGTGGGTGGGAAGGGATGAGGATGCAGGGATGACGTGGGAAGGAGATGAGTGAAGGTGAGGGGAAAAGGGGTGGGAGGGTCGAGAGATCTGATTCAAACGGAGAGGAAGGGGCTGAACATGTATAAATAGGCTTGTCCTGATTGAAGGTGGAGTTGAGGCGTGGTCCTGCTCCCGAACCTAAGTTAACTTGTTAACTTCATTTCATTACGCACTACTCACAATTTAATCCCTGCCACACACTACGCTCTCAAAAACCATATACACGTTACACTCTCAACACTATACACACACACACACACACATTACATGCTACCCGCACTTCTATCCCTGCCACACACCAAACACTCAATAAACATACATAATGCACCACACATTACACACTGTCCACACTTCTTTCCCTGCTCCACACTGCACACACTACACACTGTTATCCCTGCCACTACACACTCAATTAACATACACACTATGGGCTCTAATTTCCTGGCGCAGCGCAGGTGGCGTAGCGAAGCGCAGGCCGCGCAGTGGTAATTTCGTAGGGCGCAGCCCGTGTAGTGGTAATTTCGTGAGGCGCGCAGCCTTCGGTAGACCAAGGTGCGCCGAGATGGGTGTGGCGGCGTAGTAGGGGGAGGTGTCACATATTCATCAAGACGCAGTGACAATTTCGTAGAAAAAGTCTCCGCTGGAGTTGCGCAAAAAACTCGCCAACTCCAACCTGGTTTAATTTCCGTGCAGTGGTAATTTGGCTGACCGGCGCAGAGAGCGCACACGTCACCGAAATCTCACAGGCAGTTTTACAGAATGTCAGGCACGTTTCAATGCAAGAAATAATTACAGGAAGCACGATTTAATGTAACTATCTGAATAAGGACATAAATTATTGTATCTATATCGATTGTCCTGATGTCAGATTAAAGGCGGTTGCCACGCGTAATGGAAACTTGACCGGGCTTAATCAACGCAGCTGAATCTGTGATGCAAACTAACGACTTCACATCTTTCTCAGCCAACCACAAACTGTATATATATATATATATCGAATGCTTGCGTTCTATGCTCATTAAAGCCGCTTCCACACTGGACGCGAAACGAATTTTTCGCCCGACTGATTACAGACAAAGTCAATGCAAAGACGCGATAGTTGGACAGGGTTTTAATATAGCTCCGTGTCCGAAAGTCATAAAAGTTCTAATTTTTCCGAGTATTCCAGGAATTATTAGACGTGGAAACTTGGCCATTTTTGTGTTCGACCTTCACAGAATGCAAATTGATAGCTATCGACTTTTCTTGGTCTTTTTAGCCTATTCTTCTGTTTTCTTCCGTTGAAGATAGCCAGCAGTCTTTATTCGGTCTTTCTTTTGAAAATTAGTCAGATGGACCGAACAGATTCACGCTTTATTTCCACAGCTGAGATAAAACAGTGCGTGAGCAAATCGATTCCATGACCATTGACAGTGTGAAGAAATTATCGCATGCACGATTAAGACTGTCCGACACGAAATGCAAAATACTCCATGTCCACCAGCCAGCAAAAAGTAAAAGTATTGAAATGAGAACAGATTTATAACGGGATATCCAACAAAGATGACCCGCTAAAAAATAAATCCCAGTGTTCATTGGATGTTCTGTTGTTAAAATGTTTCTTTTTATTCTTTATTTCGGTATCAATCTGTTCTAATCGTCCTCTTTTTTTTTTTTTTTTTAGCTGTCAGACACGGAGGCATTGTGCATTGTCCCATGCCAGTGTCGACTCGCTTTACTGAGCAGAGCTTAAACAGAAACATTGATTGAAATTCTCGGTACTCATCTTAAAGAACTGAGCCCTCTTATCAAAACATTCACGTTTAATATCGACAAGAGTCAGCAGATTTGAAGAAATTAAAAGCAATAATAGACTGTCGGACACGGAGATTTATTAAAACCCTGTCAGACTTTCGGGCACAAGACGCAATCTGTCGAGCGAAAAATTCGTTTCGCATCCACTGTGCAAGCGGCTTAATACAAGGCTACTATTATTGTCACTTCGGTTTTATCGTCTTCAGTGGGGAAAAGGAATACAGCCTGATTGCTATGATCTCGTACTGAGTTAAGATCGCATATTGAAAATAAATGTGTCACGTATCTTGCATTGTTGTCCATGCATGTTAATCCCAAAATTTAAAGCAGCAACAGTTTGTAATTCATGGGAACACGCTATCCATCGTTTCTCTTGACAGTGAGCAAGATTTGACTCGGCTGTGTCGCCTTCTTTGCCAACTTGCGCTGGAAGGAGGGGCAGAGGCAGGACAGAGGAGTTCTTGCGCCAGGCTACGCCGGGCACGAAATTGCCACATACGCCTGGACACACCCCGTTGGCGCGGCGCACCCCCCATGCGCCGCGCCTGCGCCGCGCCTACGCCTGGTCTACGAAATTAGAGCCCTATACATTACACATCAGTAGATTTTCAAATGACTTTCCCCAACTCTATTTCCAAAAATGTTGAGGCGTTGTGTAAAATGTCAATAAAAAATGGAATGTAATGATTTGCATGTTATTTAAACTCTATGTGTTTATTGACATTAGATGTTGGAACTGAGAAATCGAATTGTTTTAAGAAAAATATTTGCTCATTTTGAATTTAATGCCAGCAACATGTTTCAAGAAAGTTGGCAAAGGGGCATTAGGGCTTTTGGTACTGCTAGACCTTTAACTCCAAGGGTATTTTTCAGGGCAGAGTTTTTTCAGGGGTGAAAAAATTCAAAGCCCTATTTTATAAAGGATGAACCATCAAGAGGGCAAGTGAAGGATCTGGACGTTGCCACAGTGAGAGTTTTAAGGAGAAAAAAGAAAATTAGGAATCCCGCACCAGGTACCTCAGGAACTGTGACAGGTTTGAAGTGTAACACAGTTTCAACACTATAATGTAATCAGTTTAGTGACAGCAATAGGCTATAAAAATAAAAGGGGGTGACAGAAAAATATTTCAAATTCTGATTGCTAAGCTATTTGGACAAAGAATTCAATCTAGAATAATCATTTTATCCATTTCATATTGTAATTTTAACGGCAAAAAACAAGCTTTAACAGTGAGGTACAGTTCAGGAACCACACGCGAGAGACAGTAATCCAAAAAACGTATGCCTTTAATGGAGTCCGAGTCAAAGCCAAAAAACACAATTGCCAAGCCACAATACGAAATTCAAAAACAGTGTCGACTAGACTGGCAGGGGTCAGAACAAGAAAGACAGATGAGTGAAGGTACAACAACTGTAGGCAAAAAGTCGTAGTCGATAAACAAATCCAAGGGTCATACACAGGATATCCAAACACAGAAATTGTAATCATCCAAAAAGTGTCAAAATCCAAAAAGACAAAACAGTACGGCTAGGCAAGAATCGTAGTCGGACAAACCAATAGAAGAAAAGCAATATTCAATGGCATACAAGGCGCTCTGCACAATGAAATATTGATCAACGTTCTGACAAGGAGCTGGCTGTGAAAAGACTCCTTAAATAGACGGGAGGAAAGTCACATGCTATGCAGGGAGCAGGTAAGCTGGATGAGACTAATTACAACGGGAGAATCACATGAGGGAAACCCTAGCCACGAAGATTGACGAAAGCCAAGCCGAGACGGGAATCACACAGACAGCCCATGACATTTTAACAGCTCCGGTCAAGGAGTTGTAAGTGCACAGATAACGAGTGCAGGAAAGTAATTAAGCATGTGCGAGAGATCTCGCAGAAACGCAGGGGGAGACAGGTACAGCTGATCAAGAGGCGGAGACTAGAACAGGACGATTGCTGAGAGGGAATTAGTATAAATTAGTAGCGGCGCAACTTCTGAGATTTAACTAGAGTGTTCGTTAGTAAGTTAGTAATCTATATACAAGGATTAGTTGTGATAGACTATGATACAAAATACAAATGTTGGTCTTGTTAGTAATCAGAACAGTAAGACGAAGGAAGTAAACGAGAATCGAAGAAATATATTAAACACTGGAATTCATTTAAATCACCCGAAGTAAGTGAGCACGCAAACAGGGAAGACGGACTGAACCAACTAGATCACAAGACAGGGAGACAAGTGCAATGGAACTGAGAGATGGAATGAACTAAAAACCTGAGTATTACAATAACCAAAAAGAATAAATAAAAGACAAAATCATGAACACTGAACATGAACAAAAACATGACCAAAACCATAACCATGACATTTACTGATTTATTTATAAATTATCTTATTCATTTATACAGCAGAGTAAAATATTTCTGTCAGTCCTTCAGATTCTACACCCTACATGAAGACTGGGATCTGCCACTTGCCAGCTAACATGGATGGTAACCACTTGAAGGCGATATATTGAAGATTATGTGAGATTCGGAATGTTTTGGTCCCATCTAGTTTGTCTGGGGAGCATTGCAGTTCCGAACTGCTTGAAGCGCACACTCCTTCAGCAGGTTGCCATTACCATTGCTCTGCCAGAAAGTAATGAGTATTCACAGGCGTTTGTTGGGTTGTTCATTTGTATATCAGTATGGCGGATTATGTCAAAATGTTATAGATGGATGTAAATGAGACTTTGAGTTCATAGATACTGTTTTAAGGAGAAAGTGATTAGATTTTGGAGAAAATCTGATTCATATTGTTGATCCAGGATCTGAAAGAAAACTATGCGTTCGAAGATGGTACTGTGATTAAACAACTAAGTTCAATGATAGAGTGACGGCTGAGGCAATTTGTTTTCATTGCCTATATGGGCTTCACTTAATAGACCGTTCAGTCTATACCATTGGCAGTAGACATAAGCAGTAGCTCGAGCAAAGTGTATCCTGCCAAGACATTTTCTGGCAAGTGTTTGCCTAGACTTACTCAGCAGTATCTGACGTTAATAATAACATCGCTGTAACTTAGAAACCGTCATGCTATGAAAACCCTGAGGGAGATATTTTAGCGCCCTCTGTAGAGGTGTGCTGAAACAGGACTAAACGCAAACATTCGGTATTGATGCAGCGAAAGGAGCGTAAATTAGTCATTACAAATAAGTGGAACTAGTTCAGGCAGGAAACTCAGGTCATTCTACATCACATATGCGGTTGTCTGCGTCAGCGAGAGTACTCCAATCACAGAGCGGCAACCGCAAAGAACCTATTGAGGTCGTCAATTTAAGCAGAATCAGCACGAAGACCTTTGCTACTCAATCTGACGCCTCTTGTGCAGGGTGAGAAATGTTTTGCTTGCCACCTCCACCCCAGCCTCCACCTGTTTGGTTCTGCTGTCTGACAGTGGAGGCATTCTTAAGTTCTAATCCCCACCTGCTGCATCACTCTGATCCCCAATTCTACCTCCAACACCACATGTTGAGAATTGACCTGCCATTTGTGTGCTTCAACTGCCTGAGTGTAAATCTGTATGAAGAGACCAGTACAATATTCTCAGATCCGTCCACAGCACAAAAAGATTTAGTCAAAATTTACTCCTGGACCGTGGTATTAGTTGTTGAATATTGATAATTACCTGAGCGGGCACCATTCTTCAATTTAGGCGACCTGAATATTTGTAAAATAGCTATTATCTGACAATCTCAGGAGATCATTATAGTATGGAATGGATAAGACAGCTTGTCAATGTGTAAGGACTTTGTATTATTCTACAAAATAAACAAATTTCATTGTACTGTGAGGAAAAACCTCAATTGGACACACACAGTGTTGTATGACCAAGCTTTAGAGTATGAGCAGAGCTATTGGGTACGAGTGCCTGCAGTTTGGGGAAGACTTTGGAGAAAGATTTGTCATGGATTTCCCAATAAGTCTGCATTGAGCATGCAACTACACATCATACTGGATATGAAATGAAGATGAAAATATGATGCAAATAAGTACAGTTTGATTTGATTTTTAAGTACAGCAATATCATGCTGGTAATATAGAATAAGGACACTTCAATTCACAACCAAAAAAACTGGGACGATGTGAAAAATGTTCATAAAAAACATCAAGTAATGCGCAAATCCCGTTTAACCCATACACAGTTGTTTCCTCTCTCATATACAGACCTGTGCAGTTTATGTTTACTCTCTCATATACAGACCTCTGCAGTCTATGTTTACTCTCTCATATAATGATCTCTGCAGTGTGTGTTTACTCTCATATACAGACCTCTGCAGTGTGTGTTTACAGCTTCATATACAGACCTCTGCAGTGTGTGTTTATAATCACATATTCAGTCATGTGCAGTGTCTGTTTACTCTCTCATATTCAGACCTGTGCAGTGTGTGTTTACTCTCCCATATGCAGATCTATGCAGTCTGTATTTATTCTCTCATATACAGACGTGTGTAATGTCTGTTTACTCTCAATATTCATACCTGTGCAGTGTGTGTTTACTCTCTCATATGCAGACTTCTGCAGTCTGTATTTATTCTCTCATATACAGACCTGTGCAGTGTGTGTTTACTCTCATATACAAACCTCTGCAGTTTCTGTTTACTTTCTCATATTTAGACCTGTGCAGTGTGTGTTTACTCTCATATACAGACCTCTTCAGTCTGTGTTAACTCTCTCATATACAGACCTGTGCAGTGTGTGTTTACTCACTGAAATACAGACCTCTGCAGGGTGTTTACTCTTTCATTTACAGGCCTGTGCAGTGTCTTACTCTCTCATACACAGACCCAGGCAGTGTGTGTTTACCCTCTCATATACAGACCTGTGCAGTGTGTGTTTACTCTCTCATATACAGACCTGTGCAGCGTGTTTTTACTCTCTAATTTACAGACCTGTGCGGTGTGTTTTTACTCTCTAATATACAGACCTGTGCAGTGTGTTTTTATTCTCTAATATACAGACCTGTGCAGTGTATTTTTTCTCTCTCATACACAGACCCATGCAGTGTGTTTACTCTGTCATACACAGACCTGTGCAGCGTTTGTTTACTTTCATATACAGACCTCTGCAGTCTGTGTTAACTCTCTCATATACAGACCTCTGCAATGTGTGTTTTCTCTGTCATATTTAGACCAGTGTAGTGTGTGTTTACTCTCTCATATACAGACCTCTGCAGTGTGTGTTTACTCTCTCATATACAGACCTGTGCAGTCTGTGTTTACTCTCTCATATACAGACCTGTGCAGTGTATGTTTACTCTCTCATTTACAGAACTGTGCAGTGTGTCTTTACTTTCATATCCAGACCTCTGCAGTCTGTGTTAACTCTCTCTTATACCGACCTGTGCAGTCTGTGTTTACTCTCTCATATACAGACCTGTGCAGTGTTTGTTTACTCTCTCATATACAGAGCTGTGCAGTGTGTGTTTAATCTCTCCTTTACAAATCACAGATCTTTGCAGTCTGTGTTTACTCTCTCATAAACAGACCTGTGCAGTGTATATCTTCAATCTCTCATATACAGACCTCTTCAGTGCGTGTTTACTATCTCACATACAGACCTGCGCAGTGTGTGTTTAGACTGTTAATTAAAGGTTTTGCGGATAACCAGAACTGTTTTCACTGCATTTACACTCTCACAACCACTGCCAGTCACCGTAAATGACAGAAATTACACTGTCCCAATGACAACAGGCTTCCTGTTGGAGGCGGCTACTTTTCTGGTGTGTAACCCTTAATGCATGTTATGTCTCACGGTAATTCACCTGCTGAAGGATACTGTGCAGGCGATGCACATTATGGCCATGTGTGACTCCAGCACTGGTGGTTTGGTGAGACCAAAGGATGCTTTAGTCCTGTTCATTCTGCTGACTGGCACCAATAATCTATCCCAACTCCTACAATCATCATTAAAATCAACCTTACAATAAAACAGCTGAAACGGTAAATATTCATTTGAATCTATAAATTGTTCATAATCAAAGTCATTTACACTTTAATAAGTCAAACAAACCAAGTGATATTGTGCTCTCATTTCAATTGGGTCTTTTATATATGCAGGTAGATCCACTCAAAGGAATAAGAATTTCCACACCAACCAATGTCCTCTGTTGTACCGCCTTTGCATGACTGAGCTGATTGATGTTATGGGTGACCTGATGAACAGTATAAAGTATTCTATCCTCAGCTCACCCATTCTTGTTCATAATGCCTTATTCCTGGCATTATGAGTATAAGCAGGCCTTCTGTTTCCTGTATGATCACATGACTTCAATTAATTTGACATAAGTGAATCTGATAATTAACACTGCTTTAAGAGTGGAGAAATGAAGGCATCCATTTCTTATCAGCTGAGTCATTTAAGCCACATTATTCAGGCCCTTACATTGTTCTTTTTTCATTCTGAAGAATCTTCCCAGTAATGTAACATTTAATTAGGCTCAGAAGTCCCTTTCCAAAGTCCTTAATTAACAAGCCACCAGTAATGAAAATTTGAAGCATGATTAGTTTTTGGTATTGTGCATGTTTTTTTTTTTTTTCATTTAATGTGGTTGAAATCTTTCTGCAGGACAAAAACAGGAATATAACAATATGACAGCGCTGCTAACATTGCCAGTCAGCAGTTTAAAGCCGCCTGGTTCTTATGCAAACTGTATGATCTGATGACACTGGTCTGATGAGGGATTGGCCTGAAGAAGTTGGTTTTCAGAGTTTATTCCATTATCAGGAATTAAAAAAGAGCCTTTTGACAGAAGTATCAGAGCTTATAAATTTTCTATCTCACAGAGTTCCATGCCAGTAACTCATTCTTTAATTAAAAGAGAGGGGAAAAAAAGCAAATAAATAATTCAGGCACTCAATGTCTTTAATCTTCGATGGCGGCATCTTCTGTGACTCGTGACTGTAAGTCTGCAGGGTTAGGTAATCCACCAGTCTGCAGCTACAGCAACTAACTCGACTTCAGCACTGCCACGACACCTCTAATTAATTTTTTACCATTGCTACTACTGCTAATACTGTTAATTCTGATACTGCTAATGCTAAAATTGCTACTGTAGCACAGCAGATAGCTGAACACTGTATGGAAATATTTCAACTATGGATACAAGTACTAAAATTGGCACAAATACTCCATGGGCATTGCTCTTTTGATAAAGTCTATCAGCCATTTGAAAATGAAAGATCTTCACCATTTTCAAGATGCTTACCATTTGTAACTAAGAAATGCATACATTTGTTCAAAAAATCACTCAGGATTGCGTTATATGAATGATTTTGGTGTCGAATTTTTAATTACAAAAAGCCAAGTTTAGAACTCACATGTTTCCCAAATGCTCCCTTGTACCATATTTTAGCAATTTTAGCATATCCATAAGTTCATGAAGCGCCTCACTGCCCAACATGCATTTAGAGTGTAGGGGTGTAGTATGTGAGGTAGTTCAAATGTTTCAGCAACATTCTTTTAATATACATGTGGAAAATGGTGCTCTTTGCTTTCACACCTCTTAAATCCAAGTGACTATACAATAGCAGCCACGCCCTTGGATGTATCACCTGCAGATGGATTCTTTGATTTATTGAGTCCATCAGCGACTAGGGATGAGGATCAAAACCCGGTTGTAGTGCGGACCTGGTTCCGCATTTTTCAAAAACCTAAAATCAATAAGGTTTGAGCCTATCGATACTGCTATCAAGTCTCATGAGTCTCATTATTAACGTAATGTTGTGTCTCGAGTAGAGTCATGTCATTTAAATGAAATCACTGGTGCACAAACATACGTCAATTGTCGTAAAAAAAAACAGAATTGTCGGCAAACAGGTATTACAGTACATGAAGCAGAATTAGCACAAGTTGCTTGTGTGGGTGGCGGATCGTGCGAAGAGGTCTAAAGTTTGCCTACATTTTACAAAAAAAAAAAAAAAAAAAACGAGGAAGCAAAATGCAATTTATGTAGCAAAATAATTTCTTGGAAGGGGGAACACAACCTCCATGGCCAAGTACATCTGCACTAAATTAAACGAAACTGCGTTGCCATCGACTGTCTTCGGGTTAAAATAACTGTCAACTTCTGCTGTTGTTGCTGTGGGCCAGCTATCCGCCTTGTCCAATCAGAGCAACCGCGATTACCACACCCAAACTTTGTAACAACTTACATTAGTTAAAAATACACTGATGGATTCTATGGCTAGTTCTGTATATATTACTTACGGTGTGATTCCTGACCCAAAGATAGTGGTAACGCCTTGTCAATAAATGTACTCAAACATTAGAACAAAATAAATTGATTTAACTAAAAGTTGGTTTTATTGCACATTGAGTGTAAGCTAAACAAGATGAATTATTCCATCATTATTGACGTGCCAAAGTGCACTATTGTTGGGTCAGAGATCACGCAGTAAATGCTATTATATGTAGAACTAAAGCCCTTCTGGGGTGCGTTTCCCAAAATCTCAGATGCTAACTTATATAGTTGGGCCCACTGACTGTGAATGGACGAACTATGCAAGTTGCTAACTTAGCAAGTACGCTTTTGGGAAATGCGCCCCTGTATCGTCATCTAACATTGAAATTCGTGTTGAAATCGGCTGGATAAAAGCTAGTTAGCCAACTAAACAAGGTTTCTGAAAGGAACGGGCTTAGACTCCAAATGCAGTTCAGCATCGGCAGGGCGTTTATTAGGATTAATACAGCTCATGGTCAAAAACAGAAACAGATCGATAGCCAGGCAAACAGGGTAATGCAGAATAGTCAGAATCAGAGTCAGGGGACAAGCAGAAATAATTTGGTAACCAGAGATTCAATCCGCACAAAGACAGCAACAAAGGGGCTGAGCAAAAGGAAATGGAAGGGGAAGGAAAAAGGGAGTTGGATGGGATAAGGGAATAACACAGGAGAAACGAAACAGTTGGGTACAAAATGGGAATAAGGGAGAACAGAGTACTAATCAATCAGCCAGCAATCAACCAACGTGATACAAACAATCAATAACAAGACTTACGGGAGATATAACAAGAAATGAGCAGTTAGTGCTGTTACCGTCGATACCAAGGCTTCGGAGCCTGTATCAAAAATGTGAAGCACTTCCTGACGGAGCTCCGTGTCGAGGCTTGTATCGTCACGGCGGAATGACGTCATTCAGTCAGTCGACTACAAAATCTCCCAGTTCTCTTCTGCAGCGCATGGGTTGTAGTCAGTAGTTGAAGTTTGTAGGTGCGGTTTGCGATTTGGTGCGATGTGCGAGTTTTTCATTGCATGCGATGGAGCCAGCAAGAAAGAGAAAGTTTTTTCCCGTTCGTGAATACTGATTTCACCTAATAAGGTTGCTTAGTGAGCCTATTAGGCCAAATTCTTTGGCTATTATATGATGTCATATTTTCAAACCTTTTCAGATAATTTCCAGTCCATAATAAATTCCCTTATAGTTTTTCATTTTATTATTAGAGGAAACGCTTATTATTTTTTAACAAAAATACAAGGCTCTTTGTTTTACATGCGCATTCACTGCCCTCTGTCCTGTCCCCGAAAGCATGTTTTGGTTTCGTTATGACATAACTTGTGGTCAAACTACTTAGTTTTATTTTTCATTTATTGATTTGCCTCTTTCGTGATGAAGGCTTATGCATGCCTACCATTTCCTACGAACCACAACTCGCATGTGTTTTTATTGACCAATAGAGGTCTCTAGAGTGCATTTGAAACATCAAGAAATGAACCACACTTCAACACATATGGCTAGAAAGCTTCAGCGCTTCATGAAGCTTAATCTCACCAGCACCATGAACAATCAACAATCAACAATCAACAATCAACAATCAACAATCAAAACCAAGAAAGCGCAGAAACGAGACTTAACCAAAGCGAGCTATGGGAAGAAACGAGTCGACAGAGAGATGCCGAAAAAATGCGTCTTTTTAAACACACACTAATCAGGTGAGATCCCAGCTAGAATGCAGAACAGCTGTCGAGGAAGGCGGACCGAGAAAAGCAAGGACGGTGATTGGAAAGCGAGAAGAAGCAGGTGGAGTCCTAACTCTGATCTAACTAATCACCTGTGCCTCGCTAACTAATCTTCGGTGCGGATAGCCAATGAGAACAGCCAGAGAGAAGGAAGGGGAATTACCTCACCGAATTACAGAGAAGAGAGTGTGAAAACTGACAAGATACCACACGATGGAAATGAAAGGAAAACGTTCAAGACTCAGGACATCGCAATCGTACAGAAACATACATACTCTAAAGGAATAAATATGATAAATAAATAAATAGTAATAAAAATTACAAAAACATAATAAAAATAAACATACAAATCAGCGATTTCTAACAGTTTCAAAAGATTACATTATGATGCGCCTTCAAGGTTGTGTCAGTAAAATGACTTTGGACGACAGTATATAATATGTTGTCGCGTTATGTTATAATCTAACAAAAATGCGAGAAAGAAATTCTCGAGCACGCGATTATTTAGGCAATTATGACTCTGAGGAAGACATTTAGTATAAATGTCAGTTACCTGCACCATAATAAATCGCCTAAATAATCGTGTGCTCCAGAATTCTTTTCTTTCGTTTTTGATAAATTATCCACATTTTTGAGGCACAGTTTTGACTTCTGTTCGTCAGCTGAGGCGCATATTTTCCCTGGTTGTGTTCAAATATAAAGTGAATGATAAAGAAAATTTGGGTTTTAGTAAGAAACCTGAATACAAACAATTGTTTAGAGAGGACTTTGACTACCCAGCAATATACAGTGCACATTATGAATGAAGTTACAGCTGTAATGTGAATATAGGCCACTAGATGGCAGTATTTACCTTTTTTTTGTTAAGCTCAGACTGGAGTCATGTTTAGACATGTCCTGGACATGTCTGGGGCAAGTCTCAGAAAATTAAAAAAAAGAGGTCTAAATGTGGGTGGGGTCTGCAAAAGAGTATATAAGGAAAAGAATTGAGACAGTAAAGTAGTAGGAGAAATTGCAAGAAGATGACCAGACCTGCCATTCTGTTAAGACCTGTGACGTTTCTTTTGTGGATTTCTTTGCCTGTGTTTGAGCATTTTCTTCATCCAGGACATCACCAAGCCACCCCACCAAAAAGGGACTGTAATTATTTCTGTTTTTTCTTATTTATCAATCTTGGTCTTTAGTTGTAGGTTGTTATTAGTCTTTGTCTTTGTTAAAAATTAAATGTGTTTTAGTTGTTAAAACTGTGTTTGTCATCCCTTGCTGTTGCTGTTGTGTTATAAATGTAATAACAAATTGGGGCCATAACAAATTGGGGGCTCGTCCAGGAGAGACCATTGTGTGAGTAATTTATTGAAAATCTAACATTCCAAATTGTGAAATTGTTTTTGTGAATTTTCCTAGATATATATTGACAACAGCAATGGATGATTTCTTGGCATCACCAACCGTAGGGGTTTTGAAGTCTTTTAAAAAGACAGAACTGCTAGAAATTTGCAGACAGTTGGAGCTGACAGAGGTAAAACCAGCCATGCGAAAAGCAAGACTGGCTAGAGAGATAGTTGAATATTACATTGATGAAAATGTGTTTGCACCAGGAGATCTGGAACAGTTTCCAGTGGAAAATCCAAATATAGAAATGGAACTTAAATTAAAAATGCTAGAGATTGAAAGGGAGGAAAGAGAAAAAGAAAGGGAGGAAAAAGAAAAACAAAGAGAATTTGAGAGGGAAGAAAAAGAAAAACAAAGGCAGTTTGAGTTAGAAAAATTAGCAAGAGAAGAAAAACAAAGAGAATTTGAGAGAGAGAAAGAGGAAAGAGCAGAAAGAGAGAGACAGAGACAGAGAGATTTTGAATTAGAGAAATTCGATAGAGAAGAAAGACTCCAAATGGAGCAACTAAAAATTAAAATTGAAACTAAAAATAAATTTTGTGCCAGTCAGGAGGTAAAACTGGTGCCTCCATTTTCAGAAAAGGATGTTGACAACTATTTCCAGTGTTTTGAAAAGGTAGCAAAGAGTTGCCAGAGGCCAAAGGAACACTGGCCTCTGATGTTGCAAACTGTCCTCAAGGGTAAAGCTCAACAAGCCTATTCGGCTTTGTCTGCAGATGATTCCTCTGATTATGAGGTTGTCAAAAAGGTTATTTTGAGAGCTTATGAGTTGGTTCCAGAGGCTTACCGACAGAAATTCAGAGGTCTGAAGAAATCTGAAAATCAGACTTATGTTGAATTTGCTAATGAAAAGCAGGTTTGCTTTGAGCGCTGGTGTACTTCTATGGAGGTCAAGGATGATTTCAACTCACTAAAAGAGATGGTGTTAGTTGAAGAATTCAAGAACTGTGTTAAAGATGATGTTAAGACCTACCTTAATGAGAAGCAAGCACTGAATTTGCAATCAGCTGCCAAATTTGCAGATGAATATGTTCTCACACATAAGTCCAAATTTCAGTCTAGCAGGAACAATCGATGGTCCCAATTTCAGAAAAAGGGTTATGGTGATACCCAAGATTCCTCACCCAAAGACAAAGACAAATCTGGTGATGGTGCTCAGAAATCCAGTAACAGGTCTGATCAAAGTGTGAAAGCTGACAGTGACAAAAGTGGTCTAGTTTGCAGTTATTGCAAGAAATCTGGTCATGTTACAACTAACTGTTGGTTCCTTAAAGCTAAGAAAGAAAAAGAAAAGGATACCAAACCAAATGCCTTTGTGAAAACAAGGTTAGAAACCCCTGTAGTAGATAACCGATCTGCTAAATTACCTGCTTCTTGTGGGGCTAAAAAGCCTGATACAGCTGACTTCGTGAGGGAGGAATTTCTTCCATTTGTGTCAGAGGGATTTGTGGCTCTGAATGAGCATACTACTCCTGTCCCCATATATATCCTAAGGGATACCGGAGCTTCTCAGTCACTTTTGTTGATGGACTCCTTGGAGTTACGTGATGAGACCGCTTCAGGGGATTTCATACTTGTACAAGGTATTGAAGGGAGGACTGTATCTGTACCCCTGCGCTCTATATTCTTGAAGTCAGATTTAGTTACAGGACAGGTAAAGGTGGGACTTATGTCAAGTCTACCTATAAAGGGTGTTTCTCTGTTGCTAGGCAATGACCTGGCTGGGGGCAAAGTAGTTCCCTCTGTACATCTTACTTCACAGCCGAGCACTGAAGATGGGGATGAGGACCCATCTCTGTATCCTTCTTGCACAGTGACTCATGCTATGGCCAAGAAGGCTAAAGAAGAAGATGTTGTGGTGCCGTCCAGCACATTGAATAGTCAGGACTCAGGTGGTTCGCCTCATGACTCTGATGGGCCTACTATGGTTTCTCCGTTTGAGGACTTATCAGATACTTTTATCAGTTCTCTATTCAGCCAGCCGGATGGGTCTGGTGATTCTGATGTGTCTGGAGACTTGTGTCTGTCCAGAAAGCGGTTGATTGAGGAGCAAACTAATGATCCTGAAATTTGTGTACTAAAGAGGAGAGCCCTTCCTGATAAAGAAATAGACGCAGTTCCAGTTGGGTATTATCTCAAGGATGGTGTGTTGATGCGGAAGTGGCGCACTCCTGATATCCCTGCCAATGCAGATTGGGCAGTGGTCAGGCAAATTGTTGTTCAGAAGGTCTATAGGAATGAGATCTTAACAATGGCTCATAGTTTACCTTTAGGAGGTCATCTTGGTGTTAACAAGACTGTTGATAAGATCATGAAACACTTCTTTTGGCCTGGGCTTCGGAAAGACGTTTCCAACTTTTGCAAAACCTGTCACACTTGTCAGGTAGTTGGAAAACACCAGTTAGACCCACCTGTAGCTCCATTGCAGCCTATCCCAGCATTTGGGGAGCCATTCTCTAGGGTCATTGTTGATTGCGTTGGTCCATTACCCAAGACTAGATCTGGAAATCAGTACTTGTTGACAATCATGTGTGCATCTACCAGATTCCCCGAAGCCATACCTCTACGTAACATCAAGGCAACTGCAATCTTGAAGGCTTTGATAAAGTTCTTCACGTTGTTTGGTCTTCCCAGGGAAATTCAGTCAGACCAAGGTAGCAATTTCACTTCAGGATTGTTTCAGCAGGTTGTGTATGAACTAGGTGCAAAACAGATTCTTTCTAGTGCCTATCATCCAGAAAGTCAGGGTGCCTTAGAGCGGTTTCATTCCACTCTCAAGACAATGATGAGGACTTATTGTTATGACCATGAGAAAGACTGGGATGAAGGGGTTCATTTGCTGTTGTTTGCAGCTAGAGAAGCAGTGCAGGAGTCTACTGGATTCAGTCCATTTGAGCTAGTGTTTGGTCATGAAGTGAGAGGACCTTTGCTATTATTGAGTGAACAATGGCAAGAGGAAGAGCCGCAAATCAGTCTGTTAGACTATGTTAGCAAGTTCAAGGAAAGATTGCGTGCAGCTTGTGACCTTGCCAAAGAGAACTTGAAATCAAGTCAGGGAAAAATGAAAACTTGGTATGATCATAAGGCTAGAAGCCGTGAGTTTAAACCAGGAGACAAGGTCCTTGTGTTGTTTCCCTTGCAGTCCAATCCATTGCAGGCTAGATTTCATGGTCCTTATGAAATTCTGACAAAACTCAATGATCTCAATTACATTGTGAAGACTCCAGATAGGAGAAAACCTAAACAATTGTGTCATATTAACATGCTCAAGCCTTATCATGACAGAAATGCTAGGGTTGCAGCTGTCATTTCAGATTCTCCTATGGCCGAAACGTGTGAAGATGAGGGGGAGTTTCAAGATGATGAACCAAGAATTAAAGCTGAAGTTCTTTCATGTAAATTGTCAAACACTGAAGTGTTGCAAAATCTTGATGTAAAACTCCAGCACTTAGAACCCTCACAGAGAGATCAGTTTGAAAGGTTGATCAAGAAATATGAGGATTTGTTTCCTGATGTTCCAAAGAGAGTTACTATAGCCTCTCATGATGTAGATGTTGGTGATGCCAAACCAATAAAACAGCATCCATACCGGATGAATCCTGAAAAGAGAAAGATTGCTGAGAAAGAGGTTGAGTACATGTTAAAACATGATATTATCAGACCCTCCAACTCCGATTGGAGTTCACCCTGTGTGCTAGTTCCAAAACCTGATGGAAGTACTAGATTCTGTACAGATTATCGCAAAGTCAATGCTGTAACTAGAACTGATGTGTTTCCAATACCTAGGATTGATGATTGTATTGATGGTGTAGGGCAAGCAAAGTTTCTGACCAAGATTGATTTATTGAAGGGTTATTGGTGTGTGCCTTTAACTGAGAGGGCCAAGAGCATCTCTGCTTTTGCCACACCATCTGGATTGTACCTGTATGAAGTCCTACCCTTTGGCATGAAAAATGCCCCAGCCACGTTCCAAAGGATGATACAGTCTACAATCGCCGGATTGCCACACACGGGTGCTTACATCGATGACCTGATCACATGGAGTGACTCCTGGGAAGAACATCTAAAAGATGTAGAGACGTTGTTCCAGCGCCTGACCCAGGCTAACCTGACTGTTAACCTGAGCAAGAGTGACTTTGGTTGTGCTACTGTCACCTATCTTGGCTACGTCATAGGCCAGGGTAAGGTGGCACCCATAAATGCTAAAGTCCAAGCCATCATGGACTTTCCAGTTCCTGACAACAAAAAAGCTTTGCGCCGCTTCCTTGGAATGATCGGGTACTACCGCAAGTTCTGCAAGAACTTTGCTGAGATTGCTCTCAGTCTAACTAACCAACTGAAGAAAGGCGTAAAGTTCACTTGGGATGATGCATGCCAGAGAGCCTTCGATCGCCTGAAGTCTCTGCTGTGTCACTTCCCCGTGCTCAAATCTCCTGACTTCAACAAACCGTTCTCCATCGCGGTTGATGCTAGCGACCAAGCTTGTGGATCTGTGCTCCTACAGAGAAGTGACTCTGATGACATTGAGCATCCCGTGGCATACTTCTCCAGGAAGTTCAATCGCCACCAAAGGAACTATTCCACAATAGAGAAGGAACTGTTGGCTCTGGTCCTTTCTTTACAACACTTTGAGGTTCATGGCTTATGTACAGGACAAAAGCCAATGATTGTGTACACTGACCAAAATCCGTTAATGTTTTTGAGTAAGATGAAAAACAAGAATCGGAGATTGTTGAATTGGAGTTTGATTTTACAGGAGTTTGACTTGGAAATTAAGCATGTGAAGGGTACAGACAATGTAATTGCTGATTGCTTATCCCGTGTTTGAATGTGTATATATATATCATGTGTTTGAATATTGTATGATATGTGTATATCGACAAGTGTTCACTTAACCATTTTGTATTGAAAATAAAAATTTTGCCTTTATGAGTCAAAATTTTTCCCTTTTGGAATGGAGGTGTAATGTGAATATAGGCCACTAGATGGCAGTATTTACCTTTTTTTTGTTAAGCTCAGACTGGAGTCATGTTTAGACATGTCCTGGACATGTCTGGGGCAAGTCTCAGAAAATTAAAAAAAAGAGGTCTAAATGTGGGTGGGGTCTGCAAAAGAGTATATAAGGAAAAGAATTGAGACAGTAAAGTAGTAGGAGAAATTGCAAGAAGATGACCAGACCTGCCATTCTGTTCAAGACCTGTGACGTTTCTTTTGTGGATTTCTTTGCCTGTGTTTGAGCATTTTCTTCATCCAGGACATCACCAAGCCACCCCACCATAAAGGGACTGGAATTATTTCTGTTTTTTCTAATTTATCAATCTTGGTCTTTAGTTGTAGGTTGTTATTAGTCTTTGTCTTTGTTAAAAATTAAATGTGTTTTAGTTGTTAAAACTGTGTTTGTCATCCCTTGCTGTTGCTGTTGTGTTATAAATGTAATAACAAATTGGGGCCATAACACAGCTCATTTAACTTCCTTGTGCAAGCTCTAATCAGAATACATCATTAAAATTACTAATGCCAAGATTTTTTGAAGCAAATATTTAAATTACAATAATACAAATACAATCACTAAAACATGACTTGAAACCAATAGTAGACATTATACACTTAACTGCAAAAATTTGCTTGTGGGAATCAGCATGTTAATTATTTTTTTATTTATATATTTTGTTTATGGTTGGAAAACTATTTTAATTTATTGCTGATATATTTTTGTTGAAGGGGTTCCTATCACATCAGTTGAGTGTTATAAGGCTGAAAATTTCTCAATCTGTGCAGAAACAGTCACTTTTTAAGCAACAAAGGCAATCAGTTCTGTTAAAAATATTGTCATCTCGTCTTTCCACTAAATAATTGAAAAGTATCATTCGTAGTATTGATCGGGACTAGAGGGGAGTCACGATAATGGTACCAATATCAATAAAAATTAACAATCCCAATCCCTATCAGCGATCATACTTAAATTTACAACTGATCACTGCAGAGTATCTCTTAAAAGATGTTATTAATGTTGGAAGAGGTCAGGAGAACACCTGTTGCAGGATCCATAAGTGTTTATTAAACACAAAACACTAGGAGAAACTTGGCAGACACGCCAGAAATTAAACACTGTGCACATGCACTGAACAAATGGGAAAACTAAGGTACACTGCCAAAGGCAGGGGGGAACAGAAGTACTCACTCCAAGAGTGGCTACACTAGAGAAACAAAAACTGAACCTAACTTAACTGACGGACACACTGGGAGACTTAAACATGGGGCAGACAAGACGAGGGCGCAGCAAAAAACAAGACTCGGGAATCATACACAGGAGAAACTTGGAAGGCATGAGGAGCTGAGATTTCACCAGATAGTACTGAGTCATTCTCAAGGATCCGTCTAACGTTTGCTCCCAATACTGCCACATAAATAGTCACGGGAGGAGGCGGAGACTCAGAATGTAATCACGACTGAAACAGAAACACATTTGATTAATGAACAATTACACGAGAACAGAGTTAACAATTAATGACTCAAGACAAGACGCTGAGACCATCAATCAAGCTAGACAGTTTAGATTCAGGTAATCTAAACGTGACAAGTAAAAAGCACCACAAGAGAAGCGAAGGGAAGCATAGCTTTTAATGCAGTTATTCAGGGATAGCTTAGGCAGAATTACTAAGACCAGAAACGCACGCACTCGTTAATGAGTTAATTAATGTTCATACTACGTGACAAAATATTTACAATCACCCTCAAATAAGTGCTGGTTAGTACGGGTTTGTAATTATCCTATCAGAGAACGCATTCACTCAGAGTTTCGCGAGACCCTGAATTAAACATAGGTGGAAGCAATGAATGAAATACCAGAGCCGAAACCAAAAGAGGAAACCTGATTGGACGACGAGACGCAGGCATGCTGAAGGCAGTCACACGACATCACTGGAGAATGCAGAGAGGGAGTGGATCGTCAGATGGCCGAAATGAAAGCTGAAATATAAAACGAAAGTAAAGCACAAGCACAAAGACAGCACACACGAGGCAGAATCATAACAGAATTATATACTGACCAGCACTGAAAATGCACCACCCTAATTTCAAGGCCAAAATACCTATTATGCATGTTTGTGATGAGTAATATGTAGAAAATGTGTCTCTTGACAAGATGGAAAAATACAAAATTAGGTCTTTGGCTAATGCCATTTCTGGCCCAAAAAAAAAAGATAAAATCAAAAATTTTGTCACCAGGGCAAAATGCAATAATGTCTTTCTGGGTCTGTTAACGAAATCTGGTCTTTCAAAAGGTGGTAAGGCAAAAGCAACCCTAAGTCTGTTGTTGAACATCACCATTAGAAGGCTAAGAAGTCGAGAACTAAGCTGTTGTGGTCCACCGGTGCATCAAAAAAAAAAGAAAAAACAAAACAGAGCTTCTTAACCACCGACACTGCCTGTATTTAATCAGCTCATACACTGAATACAACACTAATTTCAATGGCTGTCTATACACCGCAAGTGGACACCTCATAGTATGATAATCATAGAATTCACTGCAGGTATATTGGGTTTTGGTATAGCCAGCCGGTCCAATTGTCAAATCGGCCATTTATATGTAGATTTTGACCACTTTAAATGTCCAGATTCTGACCATACATCTACTGGGTGAGTGTAATGTAATAATTTGAAAATTAGTCTTATTCACTCATTGTCTGACTTTACCTTTCAAACTGAAATTCTTGGATCTTTGCAGTGTTGGCTTTGGAAGATGGCATGGAAAGTACACTGAAAAAAATGTTTTGTTGAATGAACATAATTTTTTTAAGGTAAGTGGTTGCACAAAATATTTTTATCTGAAGCTAGATATTTTTATTATGTTGACTATTTGAAATTACTTATATTTTTTAAGTGGAGTTAAATAACACACCTATTTCTATTAAAATATGCTTAATTAATATATGGAACATTTACTAGGGGTCAAAATCACTTTTTTTAGTGTATATGTACATATCTTGCGACATTTTTTAAAGATGACCCTGGGTAAATAGTTTACCCTGCAGTCTAGTATCCAAATATCAATGTTACAGAGTCTATTGTTATTTTACATGCATCTAAGTCCTCATGGTATGCTTATATTGTCATATGGTGGCTAATCAAGCAAACAGTTTGAAATTTCAGACATGAGTGCATTATATTTAGCTTAAACCAAATAGGTCTTCTTGTTCAGTTTGGTCACTGATGGTCAGTCTATCGGTTAGTATACGAAAAAAATCTCTTTAATTTAGGAAAATAGCTACGCTGACACGAGCAGTATCCTGCAGCCCACATTTAGCAGTATATCAATGTGTGACTGAGAGTTTAATACCTACCACCATTTAACATGAATTTTGTTGCGAAGACAGTACATAGATGTTCAACTGTAATGTGGAGCTTTGAAACTTTCTCGTGAACACGGACAACAAGATGATGTCATTACAAATTCAAGATAGTGGCTCTGACAGCTATATTGGATACCAGAGCACCACCAAAATCAATAGGCTTCTGTAGCTACCCATTCCCAACACTGACAACAAAAATTACAATAATCGGCGATGGCGTTTTAGAGTTGATGCACGGAATGCAAATTAAAGATGGCGGCCCTGACAGCTATATTGGATACCGGAGTGCCACCAAAATCCGTAGCTACCCAGTCCCAAGACTCACACCAAAAATGGAGATCATGGGCAATGACGTTTTTAAGTTATCGCACAAAATTAAATGTGGACGGACAGACAGACAGATGCCCAGGCGGACGGATAGATGGACGGCGTGCGTGATCACAATACCCCACAGCTTCTTTTAGGGCTGAGGGGTAAAAAAGGAAAAAAGACCTTCCAGACAATTTAGAAATTGCACGTTGCTGTCACAAGTCTCCAAGGCACTCCTGAGTATTTTTTGCTAGAACAAAATCCACCAAAAAGTGAAATGTTGGTGTATGTCAATGGACAGCAAATCAAATCAAGATTCTGGTGTCTTCAAGAAGAGTACTAAGCTGTGAATGGACTGTTTGTGACACAGAGATAAACTGAACAAATGCACTGCCAATGCAAAACAAACTGCTCCAAAATGCCTCACAAAGCAGAATTCAGAACAGGAAGGCCAGAGTACAGAGAGAAAAAGAAAGAGAGGGGAACAGACAAGCAGTGGCCAAATCTCAGGCCTACCAAAGAAAACGTTGCCTCAGCACACAAAAACTTTGAAATGCCTACATTAATCGCGGAAATAGCAACAGAAAAATAATACCCCGCTACCGAAACTGCAAAAACCGCAACATAAACTGTTGACTCGTAGCATAAGACTATGAAACTGCAACATCTTCTTTCACATCCGTCTTTGCCATTTACTGCGCTTGCGCGTACCGGCCCAGGCTGCTTTCAGAGATAGCGGAATCAGGCGTGTCTCCTTCGGTTGGTAAGTAAAACTTTCAAATATGACGTTATTATTAATGCAGATGTTTAACAATGAAGTGTAAGACGTAGCTGTTACATCCACATTCTCGTAAATTCGCTTATTTTAGCATGTCACCCTGCCGAAAATGAACGATGCACTGTCGATTTCGCTATAGTCTTAGAGTTGCCAACTTGACGACTTTCTCAAGACGTATACATACGTCTTGAGTAGACAAACAATCCCGATTTGGAAAGTCGCCAGATTAAGCGAGAAAGTCGTCAAGTTGTCAACTCTAAGACTATAGCGAAATTGACAGTGCATCGTTCATCACAGAAGATGTTGCAGTTTCATAGTCTTATGCTACGAGTCAACAGTTTATGTTGCGGTTTTTGCAGTTTCGGTAGCGGGGTATTATTTTTCTGTTGCTATTTCCGCGATTAATGTAGGCATTTCAAAGTTTTTGTGTGATGAGGCTACGTTTTCTTTGGTAGGCCTGAATCTGTGGCCCAGAAAAGTCAAGCAGCAGGTATGTTAGAAGTTAAATGTGTCAACGGTGAGGAACTTGACAGACTCGCAACAAAAGTTAATTTTGCCTAACGCAATGGTTCCTACACTTGGTCCTGGGAGCCCACTGTATATGCTCGTTTTTGTTTCAACTAGGGCCGGGTGATATATCGATACTATATCGTTATCGTGATGGAAAGTAAAATATCGTCACAGATTTTGGATATTGTGATAACGTGATATGAGATATGTGTTGGCTTTTCTGGTTTTAAAAGCTCCATTAGAGGAATTGTTGCACTTTTCTCCTCTTACTAGGCCATTGTAGCAGTTGCCTGCACTTGCTTGGTCGTTATATATATCAACATTACTAATAAATAGTTTTCAAAAATATCATTGCGTAAATATTTTGTGAAAGCACCAACATTTGTCCCAATGATATTGACAAAATATCGATATCAAGGTATTCGGTCAAAAAAGTCGAGATATTAGATTTTGTCCATATTGCTCAGCCATAGTTTCAACCAACATTGCCAACGTAGAATTTCAAAAAGCTGTTTATCCAGCCACAATTGCTGTCGTAGGATTTTTAGTTAATTTGTCTTAATTAGATGCATTTCATGTTAACAGAGATATTTATTTTCATAAGGGTAAATATCCATGACAGAAATACCCTGCATGGCATGAAGAATGAAAGAGCCCTGAAAGTCTTGTGGTTTTCCCTGAATAGCAAAAAAAAAAAAAAAAAAAAAATCCGGTGATACAATTTTTGAACAGAAGAAATAACACACGGTTTATGTTATTTCATAATAATTTGCATGAACTAAAATTACATTAACATGGCACAAAACAGGTTTGAGTCTTAATCATTTGCTTTCCTAATGAATGGTTAATTTTTGCAGTAATGTGATAATGAGTTGTCACCAATTTGTCCCATGAATAACAAAAGGTCGCAAGTGACATTCCTTATGAAACCTCTTTTTCTGCACCATGAAGTGGTACAGCGGCTGTAGTACTTGGTGATGCAGAAAAACAGGCTTCATCAGGAATGTCACTTGAGACCTTTTGTTATTCGTGGGACGAATTTGGAGCCTAATAATCCTTCCAATTGATGAGTTACATTTCTGCAGTTTAAGCGATATAAATCACAATATGGATGTAGAATTTTTATTCTTCATGGCATTCATGGATATTGCTGTCATGGATTTACCCTTATGAAGATAAATAACTCTGTTAACATGAAAAACATTAATTAAGATAAATTAACTTACAATCCTACAATTGCATTTGGGGTTGGATTAGAACACCATGCCTCCGGAAGTGACCCAGCAGACCACTGGGCTAACCTGAAGTAATGTTAGTGCATTCTGTGAGCCCGAAGAAAAAATTCATGATACTGCCTTTAAGGCAATTCTATTACCCTAGTGGGATTTGTGATGTTTTCGATTAGTAAGTGAATTTTTTTGCTGAAAGTCTGCAAGAAAAAACTCGAACAGTTTTCATGATATTGCGCTTTATGCGATGTGTATTGGTGGCACTGGGGTGGATGTGACCAAGGAGCCCAATTTGGCAAATTTCTGATGTCCTTAATTCCTAGTCGCTGGTCTGGGTGTGTCACACTCTGAAATACAGTGTATTAGCAGACAGAGTGTGGTGCACTAATACAATGGATTACAGGTTGAGTTGTGTTAAACACTGAATTAAACTGGCTTGGAAGTGTGAATGCGTTTCACACTGAAATGCTGTGGATAATTGATTGAGCTGGGATTGTCACGCACTGAAATAGTGGCTTAGCAGACAGAGTGTGGTGCACTGAAATACAGTGGATCAAAAGTTAGCCAAATAAAGTAAACTGCTAAACACTGACATACGGTGGATTTGCAGGCAGACACAGTATATTACATAATAAATAGCAGTGAATTACCAGACAGCCAGGGTGAACTACACCCTGAAATACATTGTTTTGTTGATGGGGTTTGTTGTGCACTGAAATCAAAAGGTGTCGGGCAACTTGTGTTCAGTTTTGGAGGTTTTGATCATAGTGTTAGGCAGAATGAAATGGCCCTGTGACAAGGCCAACCTGGCCAAGATAAAACCCCTTTACGGTAGAGGTTCATCCTGTCGCACCAGTTTGTTGAACACCAAAGAAATTATTGATGGGTATTTTGCGCCAGTGACACAGAAGAAAGACTCAAAGACACCACGTCGATTCAAAACATTAGTGCATTAGTGTATTTGGTTCACTTAAGGGGACTGTATATAAAAGATAAACATGGCATTATTGAAACCTCAAACCTAAATTAATTCAGTGTTGTACAATATCGCAAGTGCACAAAGTGTGGACGGCCTCAATTTGAACTATCCTGAAGAATACTGGCAACAGTCTGTAAGAAGCACGATAAACGGGTATTTGCATGTGACTGAAGGATACAAGTTCCCTGGAATCCATGTGATGACGTGTATTTGCATGTGACATGATGATATGTAAGGATCTGGCGTGGTGCAGATTGTGAGAGATGGGGAGTAGGAAAACGGTAGACAACTCTCCGGGTGTCACGCATAGCTATCCAGTGTCATAATAAGGCTACTGTCTAGCCGCCCCCAAGTTCGAGTCCATCTCCTCTATATATACAGAACAGTTTATCTACTCTGCATCCTCTCCTCTCACCACTTGGACCATCCAACCTGGCGGAGCAGGGGCAAGCCCTTCCTGGCCGTTGAATATGCACGCGCTCTCCTCAGCCACAGATTTGTCACATGTCGAAGGACGTCTCAATTTCTGAATGCCTTTGACTGAATACATGGCTGAAGACAGCACTCTAATTTATTACAATCAACAGTGCTACAAGTTTATTTAGGTTGTTTAGTATACAAATTCTCCCAGAACGGGCTCGAATGGAAAGACTGGCTATTTCCCCAATATCAGTTTTCAGTGGGTAATTAGATTGTGTAGGGAGATAGAGTGGCTGTTTGAAGCCCTATCTGTTGATCTATCTAATTGTTTATTGGTTTTTTTTTTTGTCATTTCTCAGTGTTACAACACTAAATATTTTTTTAAAGTGACTAAATGAGTATTAGAATGCACATTGGTAACAAAATCTTGTTATTCTACAACATTTATAGAGATTTCAGCTGGCAAACAATAGTATTGGAAGCAATGTGTTGTGTTCTGGGGTCCTGGCCTTTGGCCAGGACAGCATTTATGGTTTTAACAGTTTCATGTTCAAGATTCCATAGTTCAAGTTCCATAGTTTTATAGTTCATGTCACAGTTTTAACAGTTTCTTGTATCAGGTTTTTGCATTTCATGTTTCACATTTATTGTCCATGTTTTTACTTTTCCATGTTTTTGTTTTCGCCAGGTCTGCCAAGCCACTCCACCGCTCGTCTGCGTTCCGCCCCGTGCCTTCGTTGTTGCACATTTCAGAGCTCTGGTTGGCTTTGGTATTTCCCCCTTCCTTCTGTGCTGTGCTGATTCGGGGCTGTCAATGCTTAATTGACAATTAACTGTTTTTAATTTACTAACATTTACTAACACTCACTGGGTTGGTGTAATTCTTAGATAGGCACATTACTAATACTATTAATTTAGACAGGGAGTTTATTGTCATGATTCCTGCTTTGCCATTTCAAGATCTTGCTGTGCTTTTCTGTTCTGAACATTCATGCTGCTTTCAAACTGCATACTTAATTGGTACTTAAGCTGAGCACACTCATTCTCTTAATGAGCAAGTCTTGTCATCCAATCTCTGTCCATGTCATGATCTTGCCCTGCCTCTTGTTTCTCCTTCTCCAGGTGTTGCCCCTCATGTCTTGATTTCCTAGCCTTTATCTGGATGCGGTGGAAGTTGGCTGGCAGACAGTGTCTCGCTCATGTTCATGCTTCAAGTTCTTGTTCATGTTCCCAAGTCTCGCTCTCGCTCATTTTGTATTTAACCTTCTGCATTCTTAGTCTTGTTATTCATTTCTGTTCTTGTTTATCTCCCTGGAGTTTCCAGTGGCTTTTGTTTTTCGTCGTTTTCTGATCTTAGTTCTCAGCTCTGTGAAGCTTACCTTAGTTTGTATTTTGCAACCCTTTGGGCGGAGTTTTTTGTTGGCCCTCGTGCCAGTTTTGTTTGGTTTCAATAAATTCCCTTTCCCTTCCACCTCGCATTTGGTGTCTTCGTGATCTCGCATCACAATGCCATTCTTCACCATTATATCACAGACCAAAGTGATGGGATTTCCCTTAACTGGGGATCCCAGCATGGCCAGTCCATCTATCCAATAGAGTTCCCAGCTTAGCAAGAGGCTGTATCCCGGGCAATCTCTCAGTTGAGCATATTGCCCAGCCTGCAAATTTTTTTACCTCTGCTCTGGTTCTTGGCTCTGGCTTACAGTAACATAATACAGCGCCCTCCATAATTATTGGCACCCCTGGTTAAGATGTGTTCTTTAGCTTCTCATAAATTCAGTTTTTTCCTAAATAAAACAGGACCACAATGAAAAAAGAGGAAAATCCAACCTTTAATTCATGCACATTTATTCAGTGGAAAAAAAATCCCACAATTAGAAATAATTATTTTATATCAAATCATGTGTGCCACAATTATTAGCACCCATGATGTTAATACTTTGTACAACCCCCTTTTGCCAACAAAACAGCACCTAATCTTCTCCTATAATGTTTCACAACACTCTCCTCTTCAGCTCACTTCACAGGTTTTCAATGGGGTTGAGGTCTGGGGACTGAGATGGCCATGGGAGGAGCTTGATTCTGTGTCTGGTGAACCATTTCTGTGTAGATTTAGCCACATGCTTAGGGTTATTATCTTGCTGAAAGACCCAGTGATGACCCATCTTCAGCTTTCGGGCAGAGGTCATCTGATTTTGATTTAAAATGTCCTGGTATTTCAAAGAGTTCATGATGCCATGCACCCTAAAAAGGTTCCCAGGGCCTCTGGAAGAGAAACAGGCCCACAGCATCACCGATCCTCCCATATACTTCACAGTGGGCATGAGGCGCTTTTCTGCATACTCATCTTTTGTGTTCCGCCAGACCCACTTAGAGTGTCTGTTGCCAAAAAGCTCTATCTTGGTCTCATCTGACCAAAGCACATGGTCCCAGTTGAAGTCCCAGTACCGCTTAGTGAACTCCAGACGTTTGCGTTTATTATTGTGAGTGAGAAAAGGTTTTTTCCGTGCATGCCTCCCAAACAGCTTGTTGGCATGTAGATAGCGCCTGATGGTTGTTTTTGGAGACTTTGTGACCCCAAGATGCTACCATTTGTTGCAATCCTTAACAGTGAGCTTTGGAGAACTTTTTATTTCTCTTACCATCCTCCTCACTGTGCATGGTGGCAAAATAACCTTGCGTCCTCGTCCAGGCTTGTTTACCACTGTTCCAGTTGTTTTAAACTTCTTAATGATTCCTCTGACAGTAGATATGGGCAGGTGAAGGCAAGTGGCTATTTTCTTGTGGCCATTGCCTCACTTGTGAAGGTTGACACACATCTGCCTTACTTGAATGGTGTGTTCCTTTGTCTTTCCCATGTTGAATTTCTACAATTTTCAGTGTGAGAGTATGCTTCTGCAATAAAAATTGAATTTATTTTTAGGCTTTTAACACATCTTAACCAGGGGTGCCAATAATTATGGAGGGCGCTGTAACATATGACAAATTATTTCTTGTGTCACAGCTGCATACATCATAAAAACTTGGAATAAAGAAGCTAGCGCTTGGATGCCTTTTGGCCTGTGTAAACACTTGGAATAACTAAACTAGCACTTGGAAGCCTTTTGGCACGTATTGGCTGTTTCGCAGAAATCTTCGTTTCGTAGCTCGCCATTGTCCAAACACTATTAACATGATTAAAATAACTTGTTGGGAATTGCCATCCATGTGATCAGGAGACAACCAGTTTCGAGAACTGTTAGCTTTTACATTAGCTGTTAGTTTTTTTTTGTTCATTTCTGCTGTAGTAGGTGGAATATCATCTTGCTTTAAGATTATTATTTCAATTTTATTTCTAATGGAAATATGCACCCAGTTTTACCACTTAAATGAAACATGTCTTAATTAGAATTGTATTTCATGTCCTGTGGGCTCAGATTTTGAGAGCAAGCCAAAAAGGAAGTTATATGAGTCTTGCGCCACAACAAGTGGATCAGCTTGGGATGAAATCTGGCTACTTTTGAACTTCTGAGAGTGGAAAGCTGGCGATATGATTCTAAAATAAATAAATGGAGCCACAATTACGGTAATACTGTATATGTACATGTATTTCTTTCAGGCTACATTTACTCAAATGCCTTACTTCTGGTATGTAAGTTTCTATTGCCTTGACACCCACGCACCGATATGAATTAATACTACCTGAAGGAGCTTTGAAAGAGGCATTGAATCTAACAAATCAGTGCAACGCAGTGCATTTTGAATCACATTACAGTGAAAAGAATGCTCTTGGACATCCATGTTATAAATACAATTTCTGACCTACCTCTAAAACAACTTTATTCAACTCTTGTACAAGTGGACAATGGCGTCATATGCTACTGGGCGACTCAGCCATGGCATTGTGTGGTGCATAGATAATGAGACAGAAGTGCGCTGATTGGTCATATGTAAATGAGTTTATATTTGCACCCATCCTACAGCACTGTAGTTCAGTTACAAAAACTGCGCTCGACTGCGCTGATTTTTGGGAGAACTGTACCAACCAATAACAACCATTGTTATCTTGACAAATCCCAGCCATTCTCACATATAGGCAATTTAATGCTGGAAACGGTCGGACCCGTCAAAAATCAGCCTTACCCGTCTGAGTGTCTCCGGTAAACATTCCCCGTTTCAAAGACGGAAAGACGGATGGCTGGCTAACACTGTGGTTTTGACTGAACTATTCAGACAGAATTGTTCGATTGATATTGACTTGCGCAAATTCTGTCCCCCTTAACTTGTTGGAATTTGGTCTGGCTTATCTCTTCCTTGCACGCACTCCAGGTGGCATTCCAAAAATGACCCCTTTAAGGCCATTAAGGTAACTATGAGCGTACACCTCTGCTATTGCTAAGACAACAGAGGACACCATTGTCACAGCCTTGCAACCACTAACAAAATAAGAGGATGTCCTCCTTTATTTATTCTTTATGTATTTGTTTATTTTTCTTACCCCTGAATACTGCCCAAGATTTACGCATACCACTTATGTATTGAGGAGTAGAAGTAAAACTTTCCAGATACTTGTACTTGATAACTGAGGCTCCCTACCTCCCACCATATTCGTGTTTAGTCTCATTAGCAAGAGACTGTATCCATGAATGCCTTGATAAAAACTCCATAGTGCTCAGATCTGCTCCTAATAATGTTAGGGAATTTGAATACATGCACGGTTAGTTTCACAAGAGACTGTTTACCATTGCTCACACCTTGGGACATCCACAGCTCCACCAATCAGAACAGCCAGCTTTCGTCACCAAGTAGGGGGACTCCTCCCCTCCCCTCTTTATAACCACATAGAAATGTGGGCCTTCTTTTGTACTTTGACTTTTTGGTCCTCAGAAAACCAACAGGGGCTTTGTCCAAACTAAGAACAAATAGGGTTTTCAACATCTGTGCCGTGGATTTGGGGATTGATATCTGCCTTTGTCAGTGGAAGATATGTCTGTCTTTTGATTCAGGAACCTTGATTTTGGCCTTCCTTGGGGCAATTTCAGGAGATGCAAGCTTTGGTTTGGTTTTTTCTTTCTTTCTTTTTTGCCTCTTTGATCGTTCGTGTCTATTTTTGTCTTATTTAAGGTAGTGGAACCTTATCTCACTGAAGACAGTCCCTTGTTACCCTGTAGACATAGACATTGCTTATTCTGTTGCAACTTTTATTTAATGTCCTACTTTTGAATCTCACTCTTGTGTTGTGCTTTTGATAAAAGTTGATTTAACACATTGCTTTGCCTATCAGCTAATTTGGCAATTTAATTGTTAAGTAATATCTTTGATGGTAATTAATAAATTAAGTTGAATATATTTATTTTACATGCTGGATAAGTCAGGGGTTTTAACAGTTTGAGCTCTTGTGTTTGGTGTTCAGAGTGCTGGATGTTAAGTGAGGGCATCTAACTGTTAATAGTGCTGGGCTTGGAAATGACAAATTATTAAGATTCACCAGCAGAGAACACAAACACTGCTATAAATGCTCAAATCAAGCATTCCCTAATAGTAAGTGGCGATAACATCTACATTTATACCTTCTAATACCAAAGAAGAAGAGTACACAATACAGCAGTGGGCTTGCACAATATGAGCTGTGACATAGTCATTTTCAAAAAGCTCCATTTTCCATGTCCCAACCCCATCGCACGCTCGGATTCACAGATATTAGTGTTTCTTTTTTTTAAAATCTTCACTTTAGAACATTCACTTTAGAAGGCTTTGTAAAAAAAAAATCCCTGCTTTTTTTTAAAATAACTTTGAGTTATCAAAATATTTTCAGAGTAGCAAGGCCAGAGGTTTGTTCTTTTCTGTATTTTTGCATTTTAGTTTGTGTGATTTGTTACTGACTTGAGATCAGTGCGAGGCTTGTTTTTTGTGCAGTGCTCTCTTGTTCGTTTCTCAGATTTCAATGAAAAGTCAAATCATGATAATTATTACATGTCTGCAAGGCTCTAAGCTCGACAGTATTGTGATGTAGGGTTTTTTCTTGCAATACAATAGTTACATAGAGATTTGTCATTCATATCAATTAATGTATTAATTATCTAATTTCATCATGTCGCGTACGCCTGGCCTACACACTGTAAAATCCAGAGTGTTAACAAGATTTTACAGTGTTTATTGCTTGCATTTAGTGAAAAATACAGAAAATAAGGAACATTTATTATACAACGCCAATTCTGAAATAGTTGGGACGCAGTGTAAATTATGAATAAAATGCAAAGTGCAATGACTTTCAGATCACATGAACCAATGTTATTTACAATAGAACATAGATAACATTTCAAATGTTGAAAGTAAGACATTTTACATTTTTATCCACAAAATGAGCTTATTTCAAATTTTATGGCAGCAACAGGTCTCAAAAAAGTTGGGACACAGGCAAAAAAAAAAAGGGCTGGAGAAGCAATTAATATACGAGAATCTACTGAAAGAACATTTAGCAAGTAATTAAGTTAACTAGCATCCGGTGTGTAACATGATTGGCTATAAAAGGGATGCCTTAGAGAGGCTGAGCCTCTCTGAAGTAAAGATGGCCAGAGGCTCTCCAACCTGTGAAGGCTTGCATAAAAAAATGAGGAATACTTTAAAAACAATGTTCCTCAATGTCAAATTGCAAAGGCTTTGAAGGTCTTATCATCGACAGTGCATAACATCATCAAAAGATTCAAAGAAACTGCAAAAATCTCTGTGCGTAAGGGACAAGGTCGAAGACCTTTACTGGATGCCCGTGATCTTGGGGCCCTCAGACGCTACTGCATCTCTCACCGACATGATTCTGTCATTGACATTACTAAATAGGCCCAGGAATACTTCAAGAAACCACTGTCTGTAATCACAGTCCACTGCGCTATCCACAGATGCCACCTAAAACTCTATCATGCAAAAAGGTAGCCATTGTTGAGCATGATCCAGAAGCGCCATCATGTTCTGTGGTCCAGGGCTCATTTAAAATGGCCTGTAGCAAAGTGGAAAAGTGTCCTGTGGTCAGAAGAGTCCAAATTTGACATTCTTGTTGGAAATCATTGAAGTCGTGTCCTCCGGTCTAAAGAGGAGAAAGACCACTCCTCCTGTAATCAGCGTTCAGTTCAAAAGCCAGCATCTCTGATGGTATGGGGATGCATTAATGCATATGATGTGGGACACTTGCATGTTTTAAAAAGCACCCTGAAAGCTGAAAGGTATATAAAGGTTTTAGAGCAACATATGCTCCCCTCCAGACGACATCTATGTCAGGGAAGGCCTTGTGTATTTCAGCAGAACAATGTAAAACCACATATTGCAGCTATTACAACACATGGCTTTGTAGTAGAAGAGTCCGCCTGCTGAACTGGCCTGCCTGCAGTCCTGAGCTTTCACCGATTGAGAACATTTAGGGCACAATTAAAGTCCGTCAAAGGGGACCCAAAACTCTCCAGCAGCTGGAAACTTAGAGTGGGATCAAATTCCAATGGCTAAACTCAAAAACTTGTCTCCTTAATGCCCAGATGCCTCCTATCTGTGTTAACCCTTAAATGCCCTCCTACAGTAAAAGTTGAAAGAAAAATCTATGTGTTCTGTTAATTTGTCCTGGGGAGGGACATGTCACTTTAAGTTTCTGGTATATAAAGAGAACTTTTGTCCCAACTTTTCTGAGACCTGTAGCAGCCATAAAATTTGAAATGATCACATTTTGTGCATAAAATTTCAAAATTTCTTGGTTTCAACATTTGCTATGTTATCGGTGTCCATTTGTGAATAAACTACTGGCTGGTGTGATTGGAAAGTCAGTGCGTTTTGATATTATTCGCAAAATACTCTTTGCCCCAACTATTTGAGAATTGGGGTTGTAAATTACATACAAAATTGCAATCATAATTTGACCATAAAGAATTGTAATTAGATTATTTTCCCAAATCATTCAGCCCTAGTGTGTGAAACACTGAAATACAGTTCTTTAGAAATACAGTTTGTTAGAAACTGAAATACAGTGGATTAGCACTCAGACGGAGGGCCCTTAATGTGGTTGACAAATGCAATTGCTGTTATTGCTGATCAAATCTAGATGTGTCTGACTGATTTTTGGTAATTTTGTGATAGGAGGAAATGGCGCTGCTGTGGCACTGTTGTCATAAGGGTTAGACTAAGAAAAATTAGTTACCAGTGGGTATGGTGGGAGTTTGGTTCCTATCAGGGTAATTGGATTCGCCACTGTCATTCCCTTGAAAACCAATTCGGTGGAATAGTGGACCAACGGGGTTGTGTTACACACAGAAATACAGTGGAATAATGGACTGATGTGGTGTGTTACACACATGAATACAGTGGAATAGTGAACTGACGGGGTGTGTTACACACAGAAATACAGTGGAATAATGAACTGATGGGGTGTGTTACACACATAAATACAGTGGAATAGTGGAGTGATGGGGTGTGTCACACAGAAATACAGTGAAACAGCAAATGATGTGGTATGTTACACACAAAAATAGAGTGGAATAGTGAACTGATGGGATGTGTTACACGCAGAAACACAGTGGAATAATGGACTGATGTGGTGTGTTAGTCACAGAAATACAGTGGAATAATGGATTGATGTGTGTTACACACAGAAATACAGTGGAATAGTGGACTGATTGGGAGTGTTACACAGAAAAACTGTGGAATAGTGGACTGATAGGTTGTGTCATGCACAGAAATACAGTGGAACAGCGACTGATGGGGTGTGTTACACACAGAAATACAGTAGAATAATAGACCACTGGAGTGTGTTACACACAGAAATATAGTGGAATAGTAGACTGATATGGTGTGTAACACAGAAATACAGTGGAATAATGGACTGATGGGGTGTGTTACACACAGAAATACAGTGGAATAATGGACTTACAGGGTGTGTTACACACAAAAATACAGTGGAATAATGGACTGATGGGGTGTGTTACACAGAAATACAGTGGAATAGTGGACTGATGGGGTGTGTTACACAGATGAATACAGTGGGATAGTGGATGGATGGGGTGTGTTACACACAGAAATACAGTGGAATAGTGGACTGATGGGGTGTGTTACACACAGAAATATGGTGGAATAGTGGACTGATGGGGTGTGTCACACAGAAATACAGTGAAACAGTGACTGATGGAGTGTGTTACACACATAAATACAGTGGAATACTGGACTGATGTGGTGCGTTACACACATAAATAGAGTGAAATAGTGAACTGATGTGGTGTGTTACACACAGAAATATAGCAGAATAATGGACTGATGTGGTGTGTCACGCACAGAAATACAGTGGAACAGTGACTGATGGGGTGTGTTACACACCGAAATACAGTGGAATAATGGACTGATGTGGTGTCACGCACAGAAATACAGTGGAACAGCGACTGATGTGGTGTGTCACGCAGAGAATTACAGTGGAACAGCCACTGATGGGGTGTGTTACACACAGAAATACAGTGGAATAGTGGACCAATGGAATGTGTAACATGCAGAAATACAGCGGAATATTGGACTGATGAGGTGTGTTACACAGAAATACAGTGGAATAGTAGACTAATGGGTTGTGTTACACACAGAAATACAGTGGAATAGTGGCCTGATGGGGTGCGTTACACACAGAAATACAGTGGAATATTGGACTGATTGGGTGTGTTACACACAGAAATACAGTGGAATAATGGACTGATGGGGTGCAGTACACACAGAAATACAGTGGAATATTGGACTGATTGGGTGTGTTACACACAGAAATACAGTGGAATAATGGACTGATGGCGTGTGTTACACACAGAAATACAGTGGAATAATGGACTGGTGGGGTGCGTTACATACAGAAATACAGTGGAATAATGGACTTGTGGTGTGTTACTCTCAGAAACACTGTGGAATAATGGACTGATGGGTTGCGTTACACACAGAAATATTGTGGAATAATGGACTCGTGTGGTGTGTTACACACAGAAACACTGTGGAATAATGGACTCATGTGGTGTGTTACACACAGAAACACTGTGGAATAATGGACTCGTGTGGTGTGTTACACACAGAAACACTGTGGAATAATGGACTGGTGGTGTGTTACACACAGAAACACTGTGGAATAATGGACTCATGTGGTGTGTTACACACAGAAGCACTGTGGAATAATGGACTCATGTGGTGTGTTACACACAGAAACACTGTGGAATAATGGACTCATGTGGTGTGTTGCACACAGAAATACAGTGGAATAATGGACTCGTGTGTTACACACAGAAACACTGTGGAATAATGGACTCATATGGTGTGTTACACACAGAAACACTGTGGAATAATGGACACGTGTGTTACACACAGAAACACTGCGGAGTAATGGACTCATGTGGTGTGTTACACACAGAAACACTGGAATAATGGACTCATGTGGTGTTGTTACACACAGAAACATTTTGGAATAATGGACTCGTGGTGTGTTACACACAGACACACTGTGGAATAATGGACTGGTGGGGTGTGTTACACACAGAAACACTGTGGAATAATGGACTCATATGGTGTGTTACACACAGAAACACTGTGGAAAAATGGACTCATGTGGTGTGTTACACACAGAAACACTGTGGAATAATGGACTCATGTGGTGTGTTACACACAGAAATACAGTGGAATAATGGACTCGTGTGTTACACACAGAAACACTGTGGAATAATGGACTCGTGTGTTACACACAGAAACACTGTGGAGTAATGGACTCATGTGGTGTGTTACACACAGAAACACTGGAATAATGGACTCATGTGGTGTGTTACATAAGAAACATTGTGGAATAATGGACTCATGTGGTGTGTTACACATAGAAACACTGTGGAATAATGGACTCATATGGTGTGTTACACACAGAAACACTGAGGAAAAATGGACTCATGTGGTGTGTTACACACAGAAACACTGTGGAATAATGGACACGTGTGTTACACACAGAAACACTGTGGAGTAATGAACCCATGTGGTGTGTTACACACAGAAACACTGTGGAATAATGGACTCGTGTGTTACACACAGAAACACTGGAATAATGGACTCATGTGGTGTGTTACACACAGAAACATTGTGGAATAAAGGACTCATGTGGTGTGTTACACACAGAAACACTGTGGAATAATGGACTTGTGTGGTGTGTTACACACAGAAACACTGGAATAATGGACTGGTGGTGTGTTACACACAGAAACACTGTGGAATAATGGACTGGTGGTGTGTTACACACAGAAACACTGTGGAATAATGGACTTGTGTGGTGTGTTACACACAGAAACACTGTGGAATAATGGACTGGTGGTGTGTTACACACAGAAACACTGTGGAATAATGGACTTATGTGGTGTGTTACACACAGAAACACTGTGGAATAATGGACTTGTGTGGTGTGTTACACATAGAAACACTGTGGAATAATGGACTTGTGTGGTGTGTTACACACAGAAACACTGGAATAATGGACTCATGTGGTGTGTTACACACAGAAACACTGTGGAATAATGGACTCATGTGGTGTGTTACACACAGAAACACTGTGGAATAATGGACTTGTGTGGTGTGTTACACACAGAAACACTGGAATAATGGACTGGTGGTGTGTTACACACAGAAACACTGTGGAATAGTGGACTGGTGGTGTGTTACACACTGCTCTGTCGAGCCCTTCTTGCTGACACACATCTCTAACTGTTCTCTTACTCTCTGGCTGGTATTTTGCCCTTCCTCTTCCTCACTCCATTTTTTCCTCTCTTTTTCTCTTCCTCTCTCTCCCTCACACTCTCTATCCGTCTTTCCCTCTCTTGCCTTCCCTCACTCTGTCTATGTCTTTGCCTATTTCTTCTTTCTCTCTCCAACTCTCTCCCTGAGTCAGTCTCTCTATTCCTCACACACTCTCTTCTTCACTCTCACTCTCTTTTTCTCTACTGCCCTCTCTCTCCTTCACTCTCTCGCTCTCTCTGAAGTTGTTTGAGTCCCATGTTCCCAGGTGAGAAGGCTGCACTCATTAAAGCTTAACTGGCTTTAAATAATGCAGGAGTAAAGATCAGGCCTGTTCTGCTTTTTCAGGAATATAATTTTAAACTGGCTGAGTTTAGATGTTCTTTGCCTTGCTTTGGTAATGACTAAAACCTACTGCATCTGTTTGCATTGGTCTGGGCTGCTTTTCTTCTCCATATTAAGACGGAGACCTTGTAAGCCAGAGATGAGACATAAAGTGCGGCGCTGGAGCCTGTGAACTGGAGAAAACAACCTACTGCAGCTCCTTAAACCCAGACACAGAGTTAGCTGTGAGTGTGTGTGTGTGTGTGTGTGAGTGTGAGTGTGCGCACACGCGTGTGTCTGTGTGTTTATCTGTACATGTGATAGTACGTGCTAGAATCTGTTTGAGAGTGTGGGTGTATGCATATGTGTTTGTGTGTGTGTGTGTGTGTGTGTGTGAGCTAGTTAGTGAGTGAGGGTGCACGTGTGTGTGTGTGTGTGTATACATTTGCGTGGGTGTGTGGGAGACAGAGCATGTTTGTCCATGTATGCGTGAGTGAGAGTGTGTATGAGTGTTTTTATCTGTACATGTGTTGGTGCATACAAGAAGCTGAGAGAGTGTGAGCGTGTGTGCACGTTTGCATTTGTGTCTGAGTGTGGCTGTCCATCTGACTGTACATTTTTGCATGCTCCCGTGTGTGACTGTGCGTGCATGTGTGAGAGTGTGTTTGTGCATGAGACTAGGTGTGTATGAAAAGATGTGCGTATGCATGCCTTTGAGTCTGTATGACTCTGAGTGTGTCTGTGCACTTGTATTTGTACATGTGATTATGTGAGTGCATGCGTCTGCACACTTAATGCTTCTGTGTGTGTGAGAGACTGTGAGTGTGTGCACCTGCTTGTGCGAGAGTTTGCATTTGTATGAGTCTGCATGTGTATGCAAGAGTGTGTGCAAGCATTTTTTTGCGTCTGTGTGTGAGAGCGTGTATGCATATGCGTGTGTGCGTATGTGCGTGTGTGTGTGTGTGTGTGTGTGTGTGTGTGTGTGTGTGTGTGTGTGTGCGTATCAGTTTATGCGATTGTGTAAGTATGTGTGCACATGTTTACGCCAATGCATGCAACTATGAGTGTGCACATGTCTGTGTGAGTGTGCATCTGGAAGAATTTGGGTTTGTATGAGAGAATGTTTGTATGCACGAACATATCAGTGTGTCAGAGTGTGTGTCTCTGCACTGGCATGTTTGTGAGTGTGTGAGTATGCATGATTCTGTGTCTGCGAATCTTTTTGTGTGTTTTCGCAAGTGAGTGTCTGTGTGTAGAAAGGGAATTTGTGAGTGAGAGAGGCAATATATCTAAGGCATAGAGTGTGTGTGAGTTTGTGAATGCACCAAAAAAGATTGTCTGGAAATAGGGATCCACTGCATTATTTTTGCTTTATCACAGACATTATTTCAGAACTATCAGTGAGAATACTTTAGCACTATCACAGGCAATATTTCAGCACTATCGTGGATATTATTTCTCCTCTATCATGGACAAATTTTTGGCACTGTCACTGGCAATATTTTAGCACAATCACAGACATTATTTTACCATTACCGCTGACATTATTTTAGCTCTGTCACAAACATTACTTCAGCACTATCGCAGACATTGGTTCACATCAGTGTCCATCAGGAGTAAATGAAGACCCGTGTGCAAGGGGTACCTAAGTCACTAAATAACACTTTTGAGATTTTGGGGGTCAAAATATTCAAAACATATATATATATAGGAGTGGCGGCTGGTGAACTGGCAACAGGGGAAGCTCAAACTCATCCCTTGAAAATAATGATTGGTCATGGCATGACCTGTTTTCAATCATTCATTTGAATTACCATTAGAGAAATACCAAAAACTCTGGACATTATAATGTGTGGTCAGATTTCATTCATAACACATACAGTACCTGTGAGTTTTAGTGGCATATTTACGTTCCCCTGCTGTCAGCAATAATTCAATCAACGCGTATGTAAGAGATTCAGGCGTGAGATTTATCAGTTTCACATGCCATACGGTGGATTTCACCAATAGTTATTGGAAACCGATTATGACTTCGGACTTCTCACGCTTTTGTTTACTTGGGGGTTGGAAACAATGCATGTGTTTCATGATTGTTTAAATTGTTTAAATGAAATAAGGTCATTTGAAACGTCTTCATGCAATTCCATTTTTTTCCAATGTTCTTAGTTCGTTTAAAAAATGTAAACGATCATGAATTAATATATACACAGTGCTGTGAAAAAGTATTTACCCCCTTCCTGATTTCTTTTTTTGTTTTTGCATATTTGTCACACTTTCTAATCATCAAACAAATTTTAATATTAGACAAAGATAACTGCATTTTGCATTTACCTGGGTTTTTATATTATGATTTTATTAATTAAGAGAAAAAAGTTATCCATACCTACCAGGCCCTATGTAAAAAAGTAATCCCCCCCCATTATATCATGAATTAACTGTGTCAACATTTTTTTGAGTTCAATTACACTAGCCATGGCCAGGTGTGGTTACTGCCAGACCTATAGAGTGATTGGAGTGATAAGGTGAGAGATGAATAGGAGGGGATGGGAGGGAGGGAAGTCGATTGAAACAGACAAGGAATGTTGACTGAAGGCGGCATAAATGGTTTGTTTGGTTAGGACGTGAGTGAATGGGGTGACATTTTTAGGCATGGTCTGGTTCACTAACCTACGTAAGAACTCCACAAGGATTATTTCAGCTCTATTATATATATTATTTCAAGACTATCACAGACATTATTTTAGTACTATCAGACACATTATTTCAGCATTATTACTGGCATTACTTCAGAACTATCACATACATTATTTTAGCGCTATCTCAGACATTATTCCGCATCACCTCTCTCCTCTGCCTTCATTTTCTTTCTCTTGGCTCCGCCACACAGCAAGACAAGGACATTAGTGAAAAAGAATTGAGCATGGGAGAATTAAAGAATTTTGAACCTCCAAGAAAGGAAGAAAGAAACAACTGGGATGAGCTCTCGGGACAAGGAGGGGTAAGTTCTGAATGCTGTGTTCAGGTCACATGTCTTTGAGCCACGTCCAGTGGGAGCGGTTTGGGTTATGGATCCGCTCTTGGTGAGCAGGTCAGGTCATGTGGTGGGGTTAGGAGGTGCGGGCAGTAGTGTGGCTGTTTATTATTTATGCGGTGAGTTTATCGAGGATTGATTCTCTGCTCTGAGTGTCAGAGGCGGTGCTGCAATATCAGTGAGTGCAGTGATTAATGGCTGGGCGGCCATCTCAGGAACACTGCTCTGTTTCACACTCACCCTGTCATGCAGACGGAGGGCAGTAGAGCTCCATACCACATCACACAGTCATCCAAGCTGCAATGGCCGAGTTTCCCAAAGCAGACAGCCTAAACTGGGGCTGTTTATCAGGAAACTGGGCCTGTGCATATAAGAGCTGCAGGCTAAGGCTCAGACCACAGCTGATCTGCAGATGCTGTCAGCCACAGTCAGACCAGCTCTCAGGCCAGAAATTAATGAGAAATATACAGTCCAGGCAACTATACGCTTTCATGAACATGATGTCGATCACCCACTGAGCTGCTCAGTCACTCTGCAGACCCACATGTGAGCTGCTCAGTTACTCTGTAGACCCACATGTGAGCTGCTCAGTCACTCTGCAGACCCACATGTGAGCTGCTCAGTCACTCTGCAGACTCACACGTGAGCTGCTCAGTCACTTTGTTGATCCGCATGTGGGCTGCTCTGTCACTCTGCAGACCCCCATGTCATACAAAAATCGGTCGAATTCCAGAAAGACAAAAACAATACAAAAAGGGCAATGGCAAGAATCAAAGTCGTACAGTCCAGTAGAAGAGAAACAATACTCAGTGGCATATGAGGCGCTCTGCACAAAGAAATATTGATCAACGATCTGACAAGAGCTGTGAGTGAAAAGACTGCTTAAATACACATGCTATACAGGAATCAGGTGTAGAGAATCAGACTAATTACAACAGGAGAATCACACGAGGGAAGCCCAAACCACGAAAATTGGCCAAAGACAAAACGCGAACGGGGATCACACAAACAGTCTGTGATATTAAAACATCTTAGGCCCAGGAGTTCTACGTGCACAGATATTGAGTGCAGGAGAGTGATTAAGCATGCGCGAGAGATCTCGCTGAAACTCAGGAGAGGACAGAAACAGCTGAGAGGCGGAGATTAGTACAGGGCGATTGCGGAGAGGGAATTAGTCTAAATTAGTAGCGGTGCAACTTTACATCTTAAACTTGAGTGCTCGTTAGTAAGTTAGTGATCTTATATACATGGATTAGTTGTGTTAGTAGACTATGATACAAAATACAAATGTTAGTCTTGTTAGTAATCAGAACAGAAAGGCGAAGGAAGAAAACGAGAATCAAAGGAATATTTTAAACACCGGAATTCATTTAAACCACCCAAAGTCAGCGGGCACGCAGACAGGTAAGATGGACAGAACCAACTAGATCACAAGACAGGGGAAACAAGTGCAATGGAACTGAGAAATGGAATGAACTAAAAACCAGAGTATTACAATAACCAAAAACAATAAATCAAAGACAAAATCATGAACACAGAACCTGAACATAAACATGACCAAAAACCATAACCATGACAGGTTTAACTTGTTCCGGCTATAATAAAAAATGGCCTTGGCTTATGAATTAGACATCAACCCAGAGATGCCGCAGAAGCTAGTATATAATGAAGCACATGCGATAACTCGGACTGTTATCAGGTGCTCCTATGTTGTTTTGAAGGCAAGATGGTGGTGCTTTTGACACAAAGTGCGATACCCTTCTATATGCACTCAAGAAGGTGTGGAAAATGATATTGGGCTGCTGTGACCTGCCCTATCTGGCCATGAATCAGGACCTTCCACTGTAGGAGATCCCTACAGCACCCAAACAATTACTGAAAGAGCCAGCTCATAGACCTGCTGATATAGCCCCAGTTAGGATGTGTCACCAATTAATTGAGCTGTAACTGTGTTGACTAGATTGCCACTGAGAATTTAGTTCATCAAATGTATCAATTCTCATCGTTTTGTCCAAAAGAATAAATAATTGGGAAAATTTTCTGAATTTACAAGTGCTGCTTGATTATAGCATTGTACCACTGTGGGGGTTGGTCTGATTGATAATTTTTTTTGATTCCATCCATAACGCATACCACCAAGTTTGCATATTCAGACTAATACACAGCCGCATTAGTTGTTCTTGGTTACACTGCCGAGCTATCCCATCTTGTATCAATCATGTGTACCCTATCTAATTTAAACCCTTTGAGCGCGGAATACATTTTAAAGGAATTAAAAATGTAGTTATCTTGAGCTGTTGAAAGCTTATCATGTGCAACTTGTTTAAAAGAGCTCCGCTGCGGGAGCTCTTTGAAACAAGTTGCCACGTGATAGGTTTTCAACAGCATCTGACTTTGATATCTTACATCACTGGGCAACTATAGTCACGCACGGCGCCGAAAGGGCTAACTCTCAACCTATTTTTAATGGGATTTTATTTCTCTGAATTCCATCCATAATGCTTGTAAAGGTTTAGCTCCTGACCCTCATCCAGTTTTATAGGCTAAACGATCACCAGCATCACACAGCTCAGAGAAAACTGACAATGAAATGCACTTTTTGTGTGCAATACTTCACGGCGGCTGGCAGATATCCTTTGGGCTGTTGTTCATTTCTTGCAGTGTGCAGTCGATGCCCTCAAATGCTTGATATATTTTTCTCGTTTTCTGAAAGACTTCATCGGTGAGAAGGGGGGCACCTTTTCGACCTCACTGACTGGGTTCTGGAGCACCGGGTGATGGAGTGTTTGTCACTCAGGCGGAGGACGAGGCAGCCAGATCAATCAGTTCTTAATAATGAATTTAAGAACAAATAAAGAATAAAATGCATATTGTAATCATTCTGGTCTGGAACACGCTTCATTTCCTTTTACTATGCAGACTATGTGAACATGATCAGCGCTGTACAAAGGACAACTGATTTTCAAATAGCAATGGCTACAAACAATTTGAGGGCTAGTTCTTCAAAAAAAAAAAAAAAAAATTAAAAGCCTGCGTTTAAGGCAATTAAAATTCTTCTATCTGAATTGGCAGTTGAGTGCTTCAATGGAGGCACGTCACTTTCTCCATCAGGAATGCTTCTAGACAGAGAGGTCTCTCAAATAATGCCAGCGATGCACTCATTTAAAGTGGACAACTGTGAAGAGCCTTGCCCTCCTCTGGTAGCTGAGGTGCTTTTTCTGCGTGTGGTTATTGGTTTCTTTGTATCTTATTTCATTCAAAACCTGTTGCATTTCACTTCTTGTACCACATGTTTGATTGATGGTACCTGCATCAGTCACCTCGTTCCAGGCTTTTCATTAAACATTTAACACAGTGCTGGTACTGATGCAAAAACTAGACTGTTTTTGTCAACTTTGGTCCCAGAAAAATATCTTCAGTCTCATCATCAAAAAACTTCTCTTTCACACTTTCTTTTGATTAAGACATTTTTGCTGGCCAATGAAAACAATTTTATATATATCAACATATGCAGGTACTTACAATCAAAGCTGAGTCTCTTGCCGCACTTATGAATGTGGTGTGAGCTTTTGGTCTGAAGGTTTTGTTTTTGTGCAAACATACTCAAAATTTTTCATATATGTCAAGAAAATGGCCCAAAAACCATAATGACCAATTACTAATTTGTGAGGTTGTCTGGTTTGACTACAGACCAGTGTGTCCAGTGGGCATCATTCTAATGTAGATGAGCTCAAGCCCCGAGATGAATGCAGCATTTTTGGACATTTTTGTAATGATTTCCTTTCCACATAGATTCTTCACTGTCATCTGTGGATGCAATACAGGCTGCCCCTGTACCGACTAGACACCTCCCAAAATATAGCAGATGAAGCCAAAGAATGTTGTCTACATGCGTTCATCATGATGGGTGGAGTTAGAATAGTCCATAAATCTCGTTTACGACACGGAAAAGCATCAAATCATGAAATTTTCACTGATGAGCGATAAACTGGGCTCCAATTACACTAGAATCACATGTAAAGATACAGCGCCCTCCATAATTATTGGCACCCCTGGTTAAGATGTGTTATTTAGCTTCTAATACTCAGTTTTTTTCTAAATAATATAGGACCAAAATAAGCAAAAGAGGAAAATCCAACCTTTAATTCAAATGCATTTATTCAGTGAGAAAAAAAACCCGCATTAAGAAATAATTCTTTTACATTAAATCATGTGCGCCACAATTATTAGCACCCCTGATGTTAATACTTGGTGCAACCCCCTTTTGCCGAGGGATCTTCGACCATTCCTCTTTGCACAATCTCACTAAATCATCCAGCGACCTGGGTCCTCTCCTCTGCACTCTCCTCTTCAGCTCACTCCACAGGTTTTCAGTGGGGTTGAGCTGAGATGGCCATGGGAGGAGCTTGATTCTGGTGGTGGTCGGAGCGGCCGTAGGCGCATACAGGCAGCCACGTCAGTCAGTCTGCCCCAGAGCAGCTGTGGCTACAAAAATGTAGTTTGCCACCATCAGAGTGTGAGTGAATGAGTAATGTTTCCATTGTGAAGCGTCTTTGAGTGCCCAGAAAAACGCTATATAAAACTTATGCATTATTATTATGTAGATTTGGCCACATGTTTAGGGTCATCATCTTGCTGAAAGACCCAGTGACGACCCATCGTCAGCTTCCGGGCAGAGGCCACCAGATTTTGATTTAAAATGTCCTGGTATTTCAAAGTGTTCATGACGCCATGCACCCTAACGAGGTTCCCAGGGCCTCTGGAAGAGAAACAGGCCCACAGCATCACTGATCCTCCCCCATACTTCACAGTGGGCATGAGGTGCTTATCTGCTTACTCATCTTTTGTGTTCGGCCAGACCCACTTAGAATGTTTGTTGCCAAAAATCTCTATCTTGGTCTCATCTGACCAAAGCACATCGTCCCAGTTGAAGTCCCAGTACCGCTTAGCGAACTCCAGACGTTTGCGTTTATGATTGTGAGTGAGAAAAGGTTTTTTCTGTGCATGCCTCCCAAACAGCTTGTTTGCCTGATGGTTGTTTTGGAGACTTTGTGACCCCAAGATGCTGCCATTTGTTGCAATTCTTTAATAATAAGCTTTGGAGAACTTTTTATTTCTCTTACCATCCTCCTCACTGTGCGTGGTGGCAAAATAACCTTGCGTCCTCGTCCAGGCTTGTTTACCACTGTTCCATTTGGAATCCTTAATGATTCCTCTGACCGTAGATATGGACAGGTTCAGGCGAGTGGCTTTTTTTTTGCCATTGCCTGACTTGTGAAGGTCAACACACATCTTCCTTACTTGAATGGTGAGTTCCTTTGTCTTTCCCATGTTGAAGAGTGCATAAGAGAAATGGCCTCTGTGTCAAGTCGTATCTATACCCCAGAGAAACAAGAAGTGATGAATTACTAATTAAATGTTCCTAGATACTCAGATCAACTTTGCAAACTACTGTAGAAATGACAGAAATACTTCAATTGTATTTAATTCCTAGAAATTGTTAGGGGGGCCAATAATTGTGAAACATGTGATTTTATGAAAAATAATGACCTCTTAGTCAGGGATTTTTTTTTTTTCCCTTAAAATTCACTTGAGTTGAAGGTTACATTTTTCTACAATTTTCAGTGTGAGAGTATGCTTCTGCAATAAAAATTGAATTTATTTTAAAGCTTTTAACACATTTTAACCAGAGGTGCCAATAATTATGGAGGGTGCTGTATTTATCCCGTAAGTGATAAAAAACAACCCATGATACAACCCATGACATACAGGTTTGGTATCTGTAATACAGCTTTTTCGCATCACTGGTCATATTCCTTTCACTGGCAAACACCAGCTAAAATATTTGCAACATTTGGTGACGCAGAGGGTAGCAATGCTGCTTCACAGCAAGAAGGTTTGAATTCAGGCTGGAGCTTTTCTGTGTTTGCATGTTCTCCCCGGGTTCGTGTGGGTTTCCATTGGGTTCTCTGGTGTCCTCCCTCAATCCTAAGACATGCATGCCAGGCTACTTGGAGGTGAGTGTGAGCGTGAATGGTGTGTGCGGCCAACAATGGATGGACGAGCTGTCCAGGGTGGGTCCCAGCCTTTCGCCCTTAGCCAGCTGCTATAAGCTCCAACTACCCCGCGACTACAGTGAGGTATAAGCGGTATATAAATGGATGTATGGTTCATCCAAGTCTATGGGATAAATAATTACTTTGCAAGCATTAAAGAAATGAGTTACAAGTGTAACTTGTGGTAGACACTTGAACTTATTAATTTAATAGCAAAAATTGTTTGCATGCTAGCTAACGAAGTATTAATCCAACTGACTTGAGTAGACTACCCGCTAGAGGCCAATGCTATTCTTCCATTTTCCAAATAAAACAATGCTGACAGTTATAGGATAAATAGGATCACAAATTTGTGAGCCCGAGATATGAATTTCAAGAAACTCGAGCAGTAATTTTTGTTCCCTCACTTGGTCCAAAGGACCAAAGGGAGCTTATGTGATCACGCAGCGGCGTCAGCGTCCTACGTCTGCGTTAACGTTAATCTTCTTCTCCCAAACTACTTAAGGGATCAATGTGAAATTTGGTGGGGAGGTACATACGGATGTACAGATTATAAATTGTTTGATTGGTGCAAATCCGTCCATAGGTGGCGCTATAGAGATGTTTAATGCATTTCAGGCTATATCCTCTGAACCGTAAGTCATAGAAACAAAACTCTTTTTATTAGATTCTGTGGTTCAAGACAAATTGACCTATATAAGCCACATCCATTGGCATAGAGGCAAATTTTCCTCCACCATTTTGTATTGTTTGTAAAAACTGAAATTTCTATCTCCTCCTGGATGGTGCAATCAATTTGCTCAAATTTTGGTAGACAGCATCTTCAGACCAAGATCTAAATTCCCAGCAAATATAATTTTTCTAAGTGAAAGGATGTAGCCACAGTAAGCCAATAAATTTTGATGGCGTGACCTCTTAGGATATAATGAGCTGTAAATCCCGAAAACAATAACCAAACCTCACTAAATTCAAGCGCTGTCATCCACACGACAGATAACTGAAACACACTGAATTTGGCATAAATCTGTCCATAGATGGCACTACAGCAAACAAATGCTCATAACTCATACTTGTCCAATCAACTTTTAATTTTGCATGCTTTATGTTAGTCAGTGTTGCTGTGTAATCTGTAAGAACAAATTGATGAATGAAATAACATTGTCACCATCAGCCAATCAAATTGTCAGCATCAGCGTCAGTGTCCGCGTCGGCGTCTGCATTAACTTTGATCTTCCGCCAAACCACTGTTGGGATCAAGGTTAAATTTGGTGGGGAAGTATATCGAGGGCTGACTGCAGTAAACAGTTATGTCCAGATGTTTTACAGTGGACATAACTGTTTATTGCAGTCAGCCTTCGATATATGAATGGACAGATCATAAACTGTTCGATTGGTGTAAATGTGTCCATAGGTGATGCTTCGTCAAACAAATGGTCGTAACTCCAAAACCATTTGTCCAATCAACTTGAAATTTTGCATGCTTCATGTTAGTCATAGGGTTTTCATAGGGTAGCTAAGAAAATCTATAATAACAATGTGATGAATTAAAAAACATTGCCAATATCAGCCAAACTTTAGTTGTCACTTGTCATAATAAAACTTTAAATTCTTGTTAAAGATGTGGAAAATGTTGTGATGGAGTTTTGGAAGCGGCTTTGTCGTGCATATACAACCTCACACCAAAGCAGGGAATCGGAAGGGTATATTAGATTGAAAATCTTTCAACATATTGGGTATGAGTCCTGATTGACGGAAGTTGTAGAAGTGTTGAAAAAGATAAACGTAATCGTGGTTAGGAACACAGGGAAATATGGACTCTCCAAAAAATGTTTGTGGAACCGAGCATGAAAGTAACCCAAGAAAAATCCATAAATAATTTTTTTTTTGGTTACATAATCATTATATTTGAACCTGCCATTGTTAAGGCCTCTGGCTGTGGCATTATTATTTTTCTGGGCTGGTGAGACTCGGTCACAGTGCTATAGGGGCAAAAGAAAACATAAAATCTATTTCTGACTGACAAAAAGCCTTATTTCTGGCGTTGTTATTCAATTTGGGTAATGTTCTCAGCAATTCTAACTGAGAGCAATCTACTGAATGTCACCTTTCATACGAGACCATGATTATGCCTGTTGTCATAGTGGTTCAAAAGCTGTTTTTGCATTCTACTTTGGGTGGAAATTTGCTCCCAAGGATGGCACTTTAAAGGGTTAACCACTAGTGATTCCAAGTGCACACACTTGAAATCAACTCTCAGCCCGACCTTTCAGCTAGTATTAGATAAAGCAATAACTTCTTGTCTAATATCAAACCGTAATGTTATAAAAGCAGGCTGCCAGGCCAACAGCAAGTTCCAATATTATGAGAGTAAACCTCTGAACTACAGTCACACTGCAATATTGTAAAATATGACTGCTTGTTTAATATCACACTGCAATATTTTAAAATTTCACCCCAGTGCTAATATTATGGTGCACTATTATAAAGACAGCCAGCCTCAAAGAACCGGATTGCTAACCTAAGCTCAGTCTGTAATATTAAAGTAAATGCTTTGGGCAATAAGAAACTGCTATATTTCAAAACAAGACTGCAAGGCTAATATCCAAAATTCAATTCAAAATTCCAAATCTCTCAGTTAATTTTACACTGCAATTTTATCAAAGCCGACCACTCAGCTCACATCCCACAGCAAATGAAAATGACAGACTTCACACCTGAAATGGCTATAAATTAGACTGCTCGGCTAATTTTACACTGAAATATACTATGCCAGTCTGCTCGGATAATTTCACTCTGCAATACTGTACTTGATTTTACTTTATATTAAGAACAAACTACAGCCACCCCAAAAATTATTTGTACACATAGAAAAAGTTGAAGAATTAAGAAAATGATAATGAAAACACTAGGAACAAAATAAATCATTAATTGTATACACCAGTCGTTTCCTTTAACCTCCCGACGCACCCGACCTGGCTTCGTGTGATTTTTTTCCTCTTCCCCAGGCTCCAAGGGGTCATCGAGGGGACCCGTTTTGAAGACGTGGACGACATCAAGATGGCCGTGACGACGGAAGAATCCTTCCAGGAGTGCATGGAGGCGTGGCAGAGATGGATGGGAAAGTGCGTTAGACTCCAGGGGGATTACTTTGCAGGGGAAAACTTGTAGTTTGTAGGTTGGATTTGAAATATTTCTTTTGTGACACCAGTCCTGGAACTTTTCTGACACACCTCATATGTTTGTAACTTAATATATTGAAATACAGATAAAATTCGACAGATTATTTAAATTTTTTGTCCTTTACTTCCTGCTCAGCTGGCTACTCTACTCTAAAGCCAGTCATTCTTGAACTGTTGGGGAATAGAAAGCGGCGCCACTTCTGCTACCATAGTTAAGTCTGAGGTTGCCTCATTACTGGACTCTCTAGTCTCTATTTTGACAAACCCTAAAGTTTGAAACAAGCCAAAACAAGGTGCTCAGGTCTATATTGGGTTGTTGCCAATCTGTTCATAGAGTAAGTACACTGAACAAAAATATAGACGCACCACCAGATGTTTTGTGAATTTTATTACATATGGGATAATGCGAACCTCAGCAAATTTTACGACATGATAAAGACATCTATACTGATCATATTGATGCCCGTTACACCTTGATACACGCACAATCAAAAGTTTGGCAAAAGTTTCAACAGGGCAGGGGTGAATACCATAAATTTCAGTTTAGTATGGTGTATGTCCGGCACGCGCATCTCTCAACGCGACACATTTCCTACGCATGGAGTTTACCAGAGTGTCTATGGTGGCCTGTGGAATGTTGTTCCACTCCTCCTGGAGCGCTATCCGGAGTTGCCGGAAATTACCTGGGACTGGAACATGGTGTCGGATACGCTGATCCAGAGCATCCCAAACGTGTTCTATGGGCAACATGTCGGGCGAATATGCGGGCCAGTCCAGCACCTGAACGTTCTGAACTGTGAGGAACTGGGTGCAGACCCTAGCGACATGAGGACGGGCGTTATCATGCTGGAACGTGACATTATGCTATTGGACAAACGGTACTACTGTTGTTGCAAGGATCTCATCACGGTACCTTTGGGCGTTCAGGTTGCCATCGATGAAATGCAATAGAGTTCACTGTCTGTGTGCAATCCCTGCCCACACCATGACACCGCCTCTACCATGGCGACTCTCCGGGCAACATTTGTGTCAGCAAACCGTTCACCGACACAGCGCCACACATGACGTCTCCCATCCGCTTGATACAATGAATCTTGATTCATCTGTGAACAGCACATTTCTCCATTGTGCCAAGGGCCACCGGAAGTGTGCGTTAGCCCATGCGAGACGATTCCGGCGGCGTACGTCTGTGAGGTCCAGCCCACGGTGAGGGCATCGAGCATGCAACTCTGCTTCTCGGAGGAGGTTGCGAACTGTTTGAGCAGAGATTCGTCTATTGTTCAGACTGACTGTCTCATCAGCCGTGCGTGTCGCTGGTCTGAAACGTTCATGCAAGTGCACCAGCCGGATGTGACGATCCTGAGCAGGGGTGGTCACACGTGGACGACGCCGATGAGGCCTGTTCGCAGTGCTTCCAGTCTGTCGGAAACGCTGTCGTAGACAAACTATGGTACTGTAGTGAACATTCAGCTGTGCAGCGACCCCTCTGATGGACATTCCAGCATTCAGCATGCCAAAGGCACACTCCCGCATAATTTGAGACATCTGAGGCATGGCTGCTTCTGACAAAATCCAACATTTTGGTGTGGCCTTTAATAGTCCCCGGCCCAAGGTTTGTCTGAGTACTGCTCATTCTGTCTGAGCAGTGTCTGGGTACACCGCACTCGTTTACTCATACCAATCATTACATTGGTGAAAAAAATACTCAATGTCTGAGCTGAACTCAAATTTTAGACATCAATCAATGGAAACATTCCTTTTGCAAATGAAAACAAATATATTTGGTATTTCATAACGGCATACTTGAAATGGTGCCAATATTTAAAGTGGTGCGTTTATATTTTTGTTCAGTGTAGTTAGTCAAAGACAGTCTGGGCCATATGAAAGGTTTGCAGAATATAGGGTTGTACATTGAAAAATGCCTGGTGCGCCCCTTTCTCAGGGAAATGGCCATATTTATGATAGAATACGTTTAGTTTTCATGCGTTGCCATTATAATTGAATGGATAAGGGCAGGAAAGATAAAATAAAATTGGTAGTGCTGCTTGTTCAGTGTTCAGGTTTGTAGTTCCACATACAGCATATGGGTGGCAGCACTGCAAAATTATGAAATATATTCCCCATTTCTAGCGCTACTATGAAGTACTAAGTACAGCGGCAAGTTTTTTCTTATTCCTGATTATGATAGAGCAGGTCATTAGTCATCATTTCCACCATGGTTCGTAGTTTCTACCCCTATGGCAGATGACTTAAAAGCTGTTGAACAGGCCTATACACAATTCTAAATTTTGGGGTGGGGGAAATATCTTGACACATAACCGGCATATTTGGAAATATTTTTTGATCATTCTTGGTAGTTTGGTAGCCCATCCTATGGGCAACATTCATAGAGAGGGGCAATGTTGAAAGTTTTGCCATTTTCTGTTGAGGATGACTCAAATTGCCCCCTTGAAAATCCTGCAAAAATGGTCCAGAATCCATCAAAATCCACTTTTTGGTTGCTACTCCTACAAAACCAAATGGATGAGTCACATTGTAGGTTCATTTATAACTTGGTATGGTGCATGTGTATACCAAATATCAGCAAAATCAGCCGACCCTTTGCATAGTCTATCCGTGCAATGACACTTAACAAGAGTTGTGGCATTCAGTATTGTGGTCAGATAAGAGCAAATTCTGCATGACTGGCACAGATTGTAGACTGAGGGTGTGGCGTACTGTGATGGGGGCTTTCTGCTCCAGCTGCCTGAAGGCAAAGTGAAGCGTGGAGGTGGAAATGCCATGGTTTGGGGTTGTATGGCAGCAAATGGTGTAAGTGATCTCCATTTCATCAAAGGCATTACAAATACGGAGATGAAGCAATATTGTCGACAAAGGTGATGCCATCTGCATCCAGGCTTTGTGGGTGTTGTTATATATTCCAACAAGACAATAATCTGAAGCTCACAGCCAAGCATGTTCAAGAATTCATGAAGAAAAAACATAGATTTTTTGGACTGGCCACCTCAAGCCCGGACCTTAACTCAACTGAAGACCGTTGCGATGAAACTGAGCTACAGCATGAGGATACCACTCCATTGAACAAGGAACTGCTCAAGGCTCCGTTCTGGCAAGTGTGGAATGGAATAGCTTGGGATATTTGCACCAAACTTGTTTGCGGTATGCTAAGGAGACTTCAAGCAATATTCGTGGGAAAAGTCTGGCCAACAAAGAATTGAAAATTGCCACAAACTGTTAGCGTTTTGTGTACAAATGATTCCTGGATTAGTGAAACAACCGAAGAAGGTACTGGAACTAAAGGGTTAATGTCATGGTTTTTGGAGGTTGGCAAGCTTTGTTTGTTTCTCTTGTCCGGGACGATATCATTTTGCCCACAATCGGCTTCTTTGGCCAGCTGGCATCAATTGTTAGTGGCACCCAGACTCTATTTAAACCCAAGTTCCACTTCGCCACCTTTGCTAGAGTGTCAATGTAACTTTGCACAATAGCCAGTAAGGTCTCAAGCTAGAGAATTGTTTGAGGAATCAGTTTCAAAGAGGAAAGTCCTAGTTAACAAGGGAGTCTTTCTCTTTTTATTTCTCTCTTTCTGTGCACAGTCGGGTGCCATTTCTCGTTATCTCGATAGCCGAGATTTTCCCTTTATTTCGTTTCAGTCCTGCTCGCATTGCTTCCTTTTGTACTCGGACTAGATCTTTGTCCGCTGGAAGCGCGATTCTCTCTCTCCCTTTTTGTTGGTGTGTCTCTCTAATTTTGCTGGACTTCCGTTTATTCCCGCCGCTGGTTTTGGCGTCTCGAAACACCAGTCATCACAGTTAATTTGTGTATTTCAATTTTGTTACCAAATAATGAAGGACGTGACTGGTGTATTTAATTAATGACCCTTTGTGTTCCTAGTCCATCACGTTCTTAATTTTTCTGTGATGATACGCTCAGGAACCAGACGCGAGAACCAAGCATTGCAGTAGATGAGATTTTATAAAACGAGGGGGGAAAACTCCCGCAGGGCAGAAGGCAAAGGTACACAGTCCACAAGACAAAAATCACAATCCAGTTGGGCGAAACAGAATCGAAAACCAGGGCAGCAATCACAGTACTCGTGGTCGGGCAAAAAGAGGTTCGGTACACAGGCACAGGCATGTCAGAGAAGCAAAAGCCTAAATCCAGTGGTCGTAATCCGAACTGTTAACAGGGCAGCAAAGACAAAACTCGTAGTCGGGCAGAAAAGGGTTCAAAAACACAGATGCACCAATAATCCAAAACAGAGCCAAAAATCGTAAACAGGGACTATCCAGTCAGAATTGAATTACTGAGAGTACAAGGCGAGGAAAAGCGTGGCACAAGCAAACTGAGAGAAACGTTCTGACAAGGAAATGCTGTGAGAAGACTCCTAATATACACATATGGGAAGTCACATGCTTAACAGAACACAGGTGCAGGAAGTCAGAGTAACTACAAAGGAGCAAACATGAGGGAGAACCTAATCACATGAAATGGGCAAAAGCCGAAACGCAGACAGGGATCATGTGACAATCCTATAGACGGAAATACGGCTTCGGTTAAGGATTTCTAACGTGCATGGATAATGAGAGGAAGGACAGAGTGAGCAGGTGTGGAGGATCCACTGAAAAGCAGCGAAGCAGATTAAGCAAAGGCAAGAGGCGGAGACTAGAACAGGGCGAGTGCTGAGAGCTTGTTAATCAATCAGTAAGGTGCAGCTACACAATCTCTAGTGCTCGTTAGTAAGTTAGTATTACAAAACCCAAAACCAGTGAAGTTGGCACGTTATGTAAATCGTAGATAAAAACAGAAAACAATGATTTGCAAATCCTTTTCAACTTATATTCAATTGAATACACTGCAAAGACTAGATGTTTAATTGCATTGCAAAAAAGTTGGCACAGGGGCCTTTTTACAACTGTGTTACATCGCCTTTCCTTTTAACGACACTCAGTAAACGTTTGGGAACTGAGGAGACCAATTTTTGAAGCTTTTCAGGTGGAACTCTTCCCCATTCTTGCTTGATGTACAGCTTAAGTTGTTCAACAGTCCGGGGTCTCCGCTGTCATATTTTACGCTTCATAATGCGCCACACATTTTCAATGGGAGACAGGTCTGGACTACAGGCAGGCCAGTCTAGTACTCGCACTCTTTTACTACGGAGCCACGCTGTTGTAACATGTGCAGAATGTGGCTTGGCATTGTCTTGCTGAAATAAGCAGGGGCGTCCATGAAAAAGACGTTGCTTGGATGGCAACATGTTGCTCCAAAACCTGCATGTACCTTTCAGCATTAATGGTGCCTTCACAAATGTGTACGTTGCCCGTGCCTTGGGCACTAATACACCCCCATACCATCACAGATGCTGGCTTTTGAACTTTGCGCCTATAACAGTCCGGATGGTTCTTTTCCTCTTTTGTCTGGAGGACACGACGTCCACAGTTTCCAAAAACAATTTGAAATGTGGACTCGTCAGACTACAGAACACTTTTTCACTTTGCATCAGTCCATCTTAGATGAGCTTGGGCCCAGTGAAGCCGGCGGCGTTTCTGAGTGCTGTTGATAAATGGCCTTCGCTTTGCATTGTAGAGTTTTAACTTGCACTTGCAGATGTAACGCCGAACTGTAGTTACTGACAGTGGTTTTCTGAAGTGTTATGAGCCCATGTGGTGATGTCCTTTACACACTGATGTCGGTTTTTGATGCAGTACCGCCTGAGGGATCGAAGGTCACGGGCATTCAATGTTAGTTTTCGGCCTTGTCGCTTACGTGCAGTAATTTCTCCAGAGTCTCTGAACCTTTTGACGATATTACGGGCCGTAGATGATGAAATCCCCAAAATTTCTTGCAATAGCTTGTTGAGGAATGTTGTTTTTAAACTGTTCGACAATCAGCTCACGCAGTTGTTCACTAAGTGGTGACCCTCGCCCCATCCTTTTTTGTGAATGACTGAGCATTTCAGGGAAGCTGCTTTTATACCCAATCATGGCACCCACCTGTTCCCAATTAGCCCGTTCACCTGTGGGATGTTCCAAATAAGTATTTGATGAGCATTCCTCAACTCTCTCAGTCTTTTTTGCCTCTTGTGCCAGCTTTTTTGAAACATGTTGCAGGCATCAAATTCCAAATGAGCTAATATTTGCAAAAAATTACAAAGTTTACCGGTTCGAACATTAGGTAACTTGTCTTTGCAGTGTATTCAATTGAATATAGGTTGAAAAGCATTTGCAAATCATTGTATTCTGTTTTTATTTACGATTTACACAACGTGCCAACTTCACTGGTTTTGGGTTTTGTATATACAAAGTTAGTCTGGGTTACCAACTTTATCAAAAACAACAAAGTGTTATAATGGGTTAGTACTGGGGCTGTGAGCAGAACAAGACAAGAGACCAGACAGGGGGAGACAAAGTGCAAAGCGTGGCAAAAACAAAAACATGGACCGTAATGTTACTGTAGGAATGGAATATGGCAAAATACAAAACATGGCAAAACTAGGCAAGACATGAACATAATCAGGCATCAAAATCACAATTCATAATACAAGGCATGGTCAGGCAAAGCAGAGATCGAAATCCAAACAAGACAGAATGGCAAACAAATCAGAATCACAACAGTAACCCCCCCATGAAACGCTTCCTGGCGTTTTCAACTTTTTCTAAGAGTACAAATATTTTTTGGGGTGACATATGTGTATGAGTAACAATGCAATACATATGAAATACCACCACATAATCAATGCAAGCTAAAAATTAAAAAAATAATAATGATAAAAATATAAATAATTTTTGATTGACATAGTTGACACAGATCACCGTGATAAACTGTGTGAAGGCAAACATTAAAACTTTGAACCCCCCCCCCCCCCCAGTGTTCTGAGATGTATATTTAAAGAGCACTTCAAACACTATAATATTTTGTCATTTATATTTTATAGAGAATTATTTAGATTTGAAGTTTTCTAAAAATACAGTGATCATGGCCTCCAGCCGATAAAATTTGTTGCAAGCAGCATTTCAATTAATAAAGTCTCTGTTCCCATCTATGCATGTGTTCATTGCTGGGATCCCTTATTGGCTGATCCACATTCACATCGCTTACTATCAGCCAATCAGAAATGAGGAGAAATGAGGTTGGCAGATTGCTGTCTTTGTTGGCAGTGATCCAGTTACTGGTCTGTCGGCTTACAGCCATGTTATAAACTTCACGCAACAGGCGCATACAGTGAAGTTCTGGGTGAACAGAAGCACTCTTAGGGGGAAAAAAGAGAATAGAAAAAACACGTATATATTTTTTTCCCTCTCTCTCTCTCTCTCTCTTTTTTTTTACGTGTCGCTATATTGTGTGTCCGAGAAGGCTGCATATGTTGGATGGCTGTGTCTCCTGTTAAAAGGGACACCCAAAGAGTACACTGAGACGGCAAGAAAAGTGTAAGGATTGGGCCTTGAGTTGTAAAGAAGGCTGGAGAGAATGGGGATTTTGCTGGTGTTTTCTACATGCCAGAACTACTTTTGTTCAACTTAGCTTTTTCTCACACTGCCAATATTCCCTCAAAAATAAGAAAAATATATGTTTGGCTAGAAAGGGTATAAAAATAAAAAAAGTATGTGACACTGAAAAATGTGCGTTGAAGAGGACTGGGGATAATTGGAAACAGTATTGATTAAAATATCAATTTGACAGCATAATTCAAAAGATTAAATGAGGCTCAACAAATGACTAAAACGTTTGTCAAGATTAGTGCAGTGTTGATATTACCAGAAAGTGAATTTCTGTCGGTCGCACCAGCCACACCCATTTGGTTAAGTCAGTGATTCCTGAGAGTGGAGTAACTCCGCCGACACGTGGAGTTGTGTATCATAAAATCAATAAATCCCCCCCCCTTAAATTATCATTATCATTCTTTGCCAGTTCAATAAAAGCGCACGTCATTGCCACAACACATACGCCCTTTTAAATATTGCCGTTTAGATTTTTTATGTTTTTTTGTTTGTTTGTTTGTTTCCCCAAGAATGATATATACTTTACGTTTGGGCCTATATGATTAGTTGTTGCCGTTCAGTGTAAACCTGTATCAAACGAACGTGCGATACCCTGATGATGGAGGAGCACCACCCCTCCGCAGCTTCTGTGCGGGAAGAGCGAGCGAGAGGGGCGCGAGAGCCGCCTCAAAAACGCGCGTGGACGATGTAGCTGTGCGTGCTGGCAGCCCGCGCGGTTCGCACAGCTAATCTGAGCTGCCGAGAGGACAGGGAGAGACAGACTGTTGTCTAGCATTTGACAGGCAGCCTGTTGTTCATGTGTTTTCTGCGCAGCCAACAGGAAACTTCAGCAATGAAGCGAAATCGAGGATACAGTGTTTTGAAACGAGGTCACGTAAAAATGTTCTCCACGACCATTAGTTAAAACGTCGAAATGCTCTGACAGCGGTTCAGACTTACTGACCCACTGAGTTCTTTGTCTTGGCAAGAAACGAAAAGGAAATCCAATTTGTGTTATTGTTGGTGCTCCGAGAATTAAACTGAGAGGTGAACAGTCACCGCGGCTCCTGGGATTGAGGGGAGCTGTTCTTGGTGCTGCCCGTGGATTTTGTCACTCTGGGATTGTTCCTTTGAACGCCGCGTCCAGGGGGGCTGTGAGCTTAAGTGTCGGCGTCTGGAGGGGTGGGGGGGGACCGCGCCTCCTATTCTGCCAAAATCGCTCAGAGACCACCTCGGGAAGGTATCCAACACATCTACGAGGCTGTGGAAAGTAGGTGCCATATATGTGCATTATGATACCGACACAATGTTTTCTGGTAACAATTCAGAATGTTCTTATATGTGTCGCATTTAATTTCAGTGGCAAAAGCTACTAATACGTATATCATATTATCTGTTGATTCGGGTCTGCAAGCCCAAATGCAGGTAAAGGACTGTTTGCACTCATGATTTAAGTCTCTCGTTAAGCTAATCGTGCGTTGCCTATATTATTCGTGTTTGTCACGATGCATGAACCGTGATTGAACTAGATCCGAAAATATTAATGACGTATGTTTTGATTTTGTAAAGAAAAAAAAATGGACAACCAGGCGTTTTCAATCTTGAGCACAGCTGCCGAACGAACATGAGCTCTCAACTCAAAAGCATCAGGTCGCTGGCGCCGATTTACGCCTGGGCCGTCTTCATACGAACATGATGGGGACACTTGTTTGCCACTGCTATAATGGCTATCGTATGTGTCAGATACGTATAATTGCGAAGCATCCAGGCGTGCGCCCCTCAGCCTTAGAGTTGGTATAAATAGCTTACAGTAATATCTGAACCAGCGTGTATTCGCTGGTCTTTGAATGCTATTATGTTTCCACTCATCGTGTTAAATGGAATTTCCTCTCTCCGAGTATTGCAGCTCCGTCCCCTGTGGGAGCTGTCTGGCTCTCAGCCTGCCTGGGCTATCGATTCTGCTCCTAGCCTTTCTCCTTATGCGTTGAGGAGCTGCGTTTTAATTGTCTGGCCATCGCTCTTTAACTGTATATTCAGTCTAATCCGTCAACAGAAGAGCCGTTTCAAAGCCTGCGCGTAGACAAGAATGTAACACAGCCTATACCGAAACTAATGGGGCATGCAAAGCGAACGCATGATAATAAACGCATTATGTAGACACGCCAGGGGAAACTCCCACTAACGGCTCACAAGTTCAGCCACGGGTTTCCTGAAAGAGTTGTCTGTTCGTCTATTTTCTCAGGAGGAGAGTGCATACTGAGGGTCTGACATGCATTAGGAGTCATGAAAGGATTAGGGCTCAATCAGTTTAGAAAGGGTACATCTAATGGGTTTGGGTTTGTAATGAGCTTCATGGCCAAGATTGTGCAGTTAAACATAGTCTGCAACAGTAATTGCTCTAATAAATATGCACGGTGTGTATTTAAATGTGCAACACACAATTAAACACCACATGCAGGTAACTGCACAGTTATGCACTTTGTTGCCATAACTACACAATTACACACCCACTTACAGACACACACACACACACGCACGCACGCACGCACACGCGCACACACACATACAGTGCAACCATAACCTTGCTGTTACACACTGCACACAGGTAAAGCTGCGGCTACATACACAGCAGGCAGGTATCCGCACTCTGCAGCCATAACTGTGCAATAACAGACACATTGCAGCCTTAACCACACAGTTATACACACTTCAGACAGGTAACTATATTTATTGCAACCATTAATTGCACTGTCAAACACACACAGCAGAGACGTAACTGCTCAGTTAAAGACACACTGCAGGCAGGTAACTGCACAGTTTAATGCAACTACAGGCAGGTAACTGCATAGTTTAACACACACTCCAGGCAGGTAACTGCACAGTTTAACACACACTGGAGGCAGGTAACTGCACAGTTTAATGCAACTACAGGCAGGTAACTGCATAGTTTAACACACACTCCAGGCAGGTAACTGCACAGTTTAACACACACTGGAGGCAGGTAACTGCACAGTTTTAACACACACTGCAGGCAGGTAACTGCACAGTTAAGCACACACTGCAGACAGGTAACTGCGCAGTTAAACACATTGCAGGCAGGTTAACTGCACAGTTTTACACACACTGCAGACAGGTAACTGCACAGTTAAACACACTGCAGACAGGTAACTGCACAGTTAAACACACACTGCAGGCAAGTAACTGCACAGTTTAACACACACAATGCAGGCAGGTCACTGCACAGTCAAACACACACTTCAGACAGGTAACTGCACAGTTAAACACACACTGCAGGCAGGTAACTGCACAGTTTAACACACACAGTGCAGGCAGGTAACTGCACAGTTAAACACAAACTGCAGACAGGTAACTGCACAGTTAAACACACCCTGCAGACAGGTAACTGTGCAATTAAAAACACACTCCACTGTAAGAATGTCAGTCATAACGTGAATGTCAGTTGGGTGTGGAGCACTGAGTTCAATTTTACCATTACAAGCACAGCTAGTTTTCTCATAATCATCTTTAGAATCATTAGATTAATTTCCCTCTATCTAAAGTATTTATTAATTTTTTTTGGAGTTTTTTCCATTGATTTAATAATCTTGCTCGTGAAGTTGTTGAGTGATTTAATAATCACTGCTTCCTCTCCCAATTGATTTATAATCTTATAATTCTTCGTGAATAAACGATGCAGTGACCTCTGCTGGCAAATTGTAGAACTTACTGAAATTGAAGCACCGCTCTTTTCTATGGAACACACTGTTGATCATATTTGGTTAGCAGCACAACGAACTAGACCCAACATGGTTCCTGATATCTTCAGTTCTGTTGAACAGTGGGGGTAGCTTATGAGGGGGATGTCAAATAAAGGATGGCATTAGGGGGTTTTGAAAGGAGTGTCACAGGACATGGAGTTCTGTCTGTACAGTGATTGATATGCTGATATTTTCAGTTTCCTTTGATTTTACCTCAGAAATGGTGACTTTAATTTATGATGATTGATTCCAAACACCTTCTGTCTCGACCTCCTATGCTTTGTTTTTCACTGGAATACAGATAGGAATCACTGCTCTATTTAATATTCAATGACTCTGGCAAACCATGTATGTAGAGTGTAGACAATATTTAGTTAGATTTGTGCTCATTCAGACCACCTAATTATCTTTTTCTTTTCCACGACAGACTTAGAGATAGGCCTACCTACATGACTGCCGTTTTATTCATTAAGTAGCTTTCATGGAAATGCAGTTCTTGCATGTGATCTCTCAAAGGTTTCTTATGATGCTGTTTCTCAGAAAAGATATTATATTCCTTGATGTTGAAAAGGGAGTTACAGTGCTGGGAAACAATATTTGTCTCCTTCCCAATTTCTTTTATTTTTGCTTATTTGTCAAATGTAAATGTTTCAGACAAATGCAGTGAGAGTAAACACAAAATACAGCTTTTGAATTATTATTTCATTTATTTAATGTTAAGACTAGATCACCCATATGAAAAAAATGGTAGCCCCTCTAACCGCAGTAACTGGTTGGGTTCCTCGCTGGCAACAACTGCTGTCAAACATTTAAAATAACAGGTAATGAGTCTTTTACTTCACCGTGGAGGACTTTTGGCCCATTTCTCTTCGAAGAACTGTTTCAATTCAGCCAAACTAGAGGATTTTCAAGCATGAACTGCTTGTCTGATGTCATGCCACAGAATCTCAATCGGATTCTAGTCAGAACTCTGACTTGACCTCTTCAAACACTTCATTTTGTTTCGTTTGAGCCATTCAGAGGTGGACTTGCTTGTGTGGTTTGGATCAAAACCCAACTGTGCTTGAGCTTGAGGTCACAAATTGATGGCTGGGCACTGTCCTTCAGCATTCTCTGGTAGAAAGCAGAATGCATGGTTGGATCAATTATGGCAAGTCGCCCAGGCCCTGAAGCAGCAAAGCAGTCCCAAAGCATCACATGACAACAACCGTGATTGGACTGTTGGGATGATGTTCTTACTGTAGAGTGCTGTGTTAGCTTCATGCCAGGTATAATGGTGCCTGTTTCTTTCAAAAAGTACTATATTTTTCTTATCATTCACAGAATATTATCTCAGAAGTCTTGGGGGGTCAGCACTTCTTTTTTTTTTTCGGCAAATGTGAGACAAGCCTTTTTGCCTTTCTGATCAGCAGTGGTATTGCCTCGTAACTCACCCATGGAGGCAATTTTCGTTTTCTTATTGTGGAATCACGAAATACTGACCTTAATGAAGGCAAGTGAGGCCTGTGGTTCTTTAGATGTTATTCTGGGTTATTTTTTGACCTCATGGATGAGTTGTCATTGCAGTCTTGGTAGAATCTTTGTAGGCTGGCCACTCGCGGGAAGGTTCACCACTCTTCCAAGTTTTCTCCATTTGTAGATAATGGCTATCGTTGGAGTTCGCTGGAATCTCAGAGCCTTGAAAATGGCTTTATAACCTTTTCCAGACTGATAGATGTCAACAACTTCAATTCTCATGTATTTCTTGAACTTCTTTAGGTGGCAACACCATGGGCTGCTTTTTGTCCACTTCAGGTTGCTTGGTAGGCTCTATTAAAGGGTTGTTAAGATTCAACAAGGCTGGCAGTAATTATGTCTGGGTACGTCTTGTGAAATTGAACCCAATTATCAATTAATTTTGTTATTCAGTAACCAAGGTAACTAGTACTTTTTCTCATATGGCCAGGTTGGGTTGCATAGCCTTATTCCTTCAAAAAAACATTTTTTTTTAATTCCTTTAAAAAATGCATGTTGTGGTGACTTGAGTTATCTTATTTCAATATCAGAAGTAGTTTGATGGTCCAAAACATTTAAGATAAATAGAGGAAAACAGCTAGAGGGCAAATACTTCTTCAAAGCTCTGTATGTGAATTCTTCGCAAAAAAAACCCAAAAAACAAAAAACAAGACTAGGTGCACCTAGTTTATGGCTGGGCCGCCTCTTCCCTGCCGGCTGACCAATCACTGAACTTCTTCCCCGCCGGCCAGCCAATCGTTGAACCTGATCACTCAGGCAGTCAGTCAGTCGCTCACGCAGTAACTCAGACAGTGACATTCGCATTTATAAGGGCCAGGTTGCTGCTTGGCCCAGCCCAAAAATTATAATAATAATAATAATTAGCTGTTTGCTAATTCATTCATTCTCTCTTCTCTGAAGAACAGGCTGTTTTGAGCATAGAGTGGGACTCCCCTTTATGATAATGATCTCTGCTCTGATTGGCTGGCTACTGGCCCCTTAATATGCACACCATTTGATTGGGACTAATACATCATATCCTCTGTCAATGTAGCCACAGTCTAAATATACATATTTAACTATTGATTTAGTTGTAAACTACGCTGTGAGTATGAGAGTGTGCAGGCTGAGAATTGCCAAGGATATCACTTACATACACAGCAATGCATGCTGTGCAGCTGCCATACTGGTCAAGCAATGAGCAGCTAAGGAGAGAGGGAGGGAGAAGGAGAGAGTGAGGGGGTGAAGGAGACAAAGAGAGAGAGTGGGAGGGAGAAAAGAGAGAGAGAGGGAGAGGGTTGCTGAGGTTAAGCTATAGCTACTCAGATCAATTTCTCAGCACTCTGAGGGCGTGCTCAAAGCGCGCTTGATTGACATGTACTCTTCAGGTCACGCCACTCAAATATTCTCTTGTTGCTGCTAACAAGGCAAGATGGCACATACAAGCAGAATCAGTGCGGCGTGGCCATACCTGCATGAGCCCTCGACTGATGGATATGGGTCGGTACTCGCTGGTATTTGAGTACCGACTCTTCTTATTTATGTCTATATGAGAACCCTTACTTTGTATTGAGTACCGCCATCTCTGAGTGAGTATAAGTAGGCCCCTCTAAACACCTGCAAAACTGTGCATCTGTGACTCGATAAATGTCTGAGGCTCTGACAACTTGTTTTTCACCATTGCATAGAAAGCAAGGTAACTTTCCTGCTATGAAGCTAGATTTTATCTAGTCCCCCAGCTCAAAAGTGGCATTCAAGAGTATGAAAATGGAGAGGCAAGTCATAGCAATTTTGGGCCGCAGGGCTTTATTTTAGCTGCTCTGTACAATATAAACTTAGCATTATCGATTATCTGCAAAAATAAATAACATATGCTTCCTGTTATAGAGTACATGTAGCAAAACTAAGAACCTGAGGAATAAACCTTGAATAGCCACGTAGAAAGTTAGACTTCAAATTAAAGGAGCTATGTCACGATTACTGCTCATGCTCACAACTGTCAACAAAGTTAATCTGCTCAACTCAGTCAAAATCAAGAAGGTATTTTTCTTCTTCTTCTATGATAATTTGTGATGGCAACCAGCTTACATTCTTTGTATCCCTTCGCTAAAGCTTAAAATAGCACTTTGAATCCTCAAATTTCCATTGAAAGCTCCTTAATGTAAAAAGCATCATGCCAGAGTAACTAAAATACAAAATACAATGCAAAATGAAGACTGGTTGGCAAGGATGGAATCAGATTATGACTTGCAGTAAAGCAGATTCACTTTCTTTGGATATAAGTTAAGAGCATATGCAGTAATTGTGATCCAGCCCCTTTAAATTCATTTGATTTTGAAATGAGGTGAAGTTTGCTCCTAAGCTTACATGTTCAGGCTCTTGGCTTGGACCAACAGTGCCTTCTAATAATTGGAGAGGGAGACATTAGACTGGAAGGAGAGAAGAAACTGCTCCATCCACCAAAGGAAGCACTTGGCAGAACCAAAAGCTTTTGCCTGACACGAGAGTTGCGTGCTAGCTAGCTAGCCAAGGAATAAGCTGAGACACAACGAGGATCAAAAAGTGCAATTTAATTACTTCATTTAGAGAGGGTGGCAACCAGCACTCTCCCAAATTCTGATTGGCTGGATACCGCTGGATATTTCCAGCGGCAGCAATCTCCTGGAAATGCCCAGCTAACTTTACATCAGCTGTATAGAATAGACAATAAGGACTAACAGGTAATTTAAAGATCGGAGAAAATTTGAGTTATCATATTTAGCACATCAGTTTTATGTGCACACATAACCAGCAGGTATATATTAATAATGAAATCAGAGAGTTGCCTTTCCAGGGGCTTTAAGAATGACTACTAATATCATCTCATAAGGTCAGAAAACTACTTTTCACTAGCCAAGGATTGCAAACCATGAACTGAATGCAAAATAAGCATATTAATCAAGAGGCATGATTTCATCTCAACGATTGCAGTTTTTGAAAGAGAAGAACTGGACAGCAGCACAGTGTGTCTGTGGTCTTTTTAGTTCGTGCAGCTACACATTATACTTGACATGAAACAATCACTTGATTAGAAGCATAATACCGTTTGATTTGATTACTGTCAATTACAGCAACATGATGACAGGAATGTCTATAATGGGGCTTCGACGTACAACCGCAGTACCACAAGAACTGGGACACCGTTCGCAAAAAAAAAAAAAAAACCACCAGTAATTTGCAAAGCCTTTTACCCTGAATTTAGTTGAAAAAACTGCAAAGACAAAATAAGTGCTTTCTTAATCTCATCAACTTCATTGTCTTTTTTAATAGCTATTTTGAAATGTGATGTCAGCAACATTTCCTAATGAAGATGGGACAGATGTATGTGCAACATCACCTCTCATTTTATTAGCACTCATTATGGTTGCTTTAGAAGTAAGAATGCAAATTATTCCCCTTCTTCTCTGATATAGGACTTCAGTTTGTTAATTGTCACAAGTCTTTGTTGTCTTTGAAGGTTCATAATCTGCCAAACGTTTCCAATCCGAGCTGTGGGGCCGACAGTGTAGTGCCTGCACTCTGTAACTGTGAAGTCATGTTGTTGTTACACAAGCAGTGTGGCTTGGGGCTGTCCTGCTGGACCAAGTAGAGCCGTTCCTGAAAAAGATGGCCTCTGGAAGACAGTATTCTGAAATATACATGTAAACCTCTGCATCAACTGTGCCTACTCACATGTGCTAGCTGCATATGCTGAGAGCATTCATGCAACCCCAGACCATGACAGATGCTGACTTTTGAAGATGTTTCTGATAGCAGATGGGATGTTCTGTCTCCACTTTGGCCCTGAAAACATGATCTCCATTATTGCCAAAAAATTTGAAGGATTGACTTGTCAGACCACAAAAGAAAACTCCTTTCCACTTCCTGGTCAGTACGTTTCAGATGAGGTTGAGCACACAAGTCAGCGGTGTTTCTGGATGGTGTTGATATATGGCTTCCTCCTTGTGTAGTAGAACTTTAGCTTGCGTTGCACAATGCCACGATGAACTACGTTCTCGGACAAAGGTTCTTGGAAGTGTTTATGAGTCCATGTGGTTATGTCCATTGCAGAAGCACCTAGGTTCTTTATGCAGTGGCGCCTAAGGCTCAAAGGTCACATGCATATAATATTGGTTTTCTCAATATTATGAACTGTCGATGGTGAGATCCCTAGAATCTGTGCATTCGCACATTGAGAAACTCAGTTCTTGCATTGTTCGACTATGTCTTCCCACTGCTTTTGGAAATGTCACAAACCTTGAACCATCTTGTGCGTAAAAGACCATGGCTTTTCTGACTGCTTTGTTAGACCCGAGGTGGAAACGTGGCAGTGCAGTGGTTAAGTTGGCTTGACTTGGGATCAAGAGGTCCTGAGTTTGAGTCCTTGCCACAGCCTTCGCGGTGTGTTCTTGGGCCAAACACTTCACTCGCACACTGCCTCACTCTACCCAAGTGTATAAATGGGTACCATCAAATAGTCAGGGAAACCTGACCCAGAGCTGGGGGAGTACCTGCGATGGACTGGCATCCCATTCAGGGGGAGTAGTAATACTCCAAGCTGCTTAATGCCATGGTAACCGGGGTTAAGCAACCGGGCTGATAGGCCACGAGGCTTGGAACAGACTTACTTTTATACCCAATCATAATTGCCTCACCTATTGCCTATTTACCTGTTTACCTGTAGAATTTTTTTCTGATTTCACAACTTTTCTAGTCTTTCCTCTCCCCATCCCATTCCCCAATGGTGTTAGAACACGCTGCA